>CM053266.1:88278028-89007082 GCA_028583415.1 Protea cynaroides
TTAGTATCCATACCCGAGAAGGTTAATCTTTCTCTGAAAACTCTTCTCTTTGGCTTAATTTCTCTTCCTTCCCTTTCTTCTTCCTCTTTCCTTCTCCTCTCTTTCTCTCAATTCGATTAGGGTTGTGAAAGGAGTGAAAGTGGGTTAAGGACGTCCTTTAAATAGACTAGGAACATCCTAAATAAGTCCCATTGAGATTTAGAAAGAATCCCAATCGAAAAATATAGAAATTTCCTAATTTCTATATTCGACAGAAACCGAGGGTCGATGGGAGGGTCGACCCTAGGGTCTTAAGTTGTCTGACCCTCCCTTCAAAACCGAGGGTCCGACTTTCCTGTTTTGGGAGGTCCGACCCTTAGCTGGGTGTGCGACCCTCCCCTAATTTTAAATGTTTTTGGGTCGATTTTATACCGGGATCTCGATCTCCTTTACGCCCTTGGTCCATTTGACTCAACCATGATGGGTAAACCTGGTTCAAGGTGGTAAGACCGGGTTAGATTGACACGGGTCTTACAATAGGACCCCAAACACGAAGAATGGACTAAAAGGAGGAAAATTGACCAAAACCCACAGGGGGTCACACAGGGGGTCGATGACCATCCGAACCTATGTGACCCTGGGTATCGACCCCCAGGGTTTTGGAAGTCCAGATTAGGGGGGGTTGCACCAGGGGTCGGTCATAACTCAGACCCTACCTCCGACCCCCAGTTAACAGAATGGTTTTAAAAAAATAGAATAAATTCTAATTAAATTTTATCGACTTTGTTAGGTCTTCTAGCAATATAATAACATTATAAAGGTGATTCTAAAGCTTGGAAGAAGATCTATTAACAAGCTAAGGTGAGGGAACAAGACCTAAACTAATTGGTTAATAATAAACTACTTTTATTTTTTTTTTCTTGAGTCCAATACCATGCTTGATTCTATGCGAATGTGCTTGTAATGTGCATTCAACATGTCATCCAATATTTCTGCTATTATTGTTCATGCATATTTAATTTTGTTTACTTATAATATGATGATGATGATTGATGCTAGGAATAGGCATGTGAATGTTCATGTGTGGTTAGTGTGCTTGATGCGAGTAGGGCATCAGGGGAGGTGTTATGCGGTGTTTGATCCGGACACTTTAGCTCTATCTCTAACTCAAGTCTTGTGCATTAGCATCATCGTATCGCCATTACCTTAGCAGAACTATTGCGACGTAGGGCATCAAGGAGGGTCTCGGTCCTTGAGTCCTATACTCTACCGAGGGGCCTTAGCTCTATCTCTACGGGTGCTCTGAGGGATGCTGGGGTGAGGCCTTGGATACATTGGTTGACATTAGGATTGGTTAGTAGCGAGCCCCGTTTGCAGCCCTAGCCATCAGGGATTAATTTGTTGGTATGGAGTTTTGCATCGATAAACGGGACCTTCGTTGTACAATGTTCATTATGGGTGTTGTGGGCGACGGTGAGAGTCATTGGGCGTATCCACACTCTCGTGCATAGAGGTGCGGTGGCCACCTATCCTTTCTATAGCACATGGCAAACGTAAAACCAGACCAAAGATATGAATTGATTGCATGGATATGTATTGTTGCATTGTTTTGTTTGCTCACTGAGCCGTGATGTGTGCTCACCCTTCGACGACGAATATTTTTAGTTGATGATGTAGGTACAACCGTTGAAGATTATATAAATACTCCAGAATACGGGAACGTTGCAGCGATGGTAGCTGAAGATGAAGTGGATACACATGACATCTCTTGCGAGTGCAACTCATGTGTATTCGATTAGATCTTTAGTTTTATCTATTTGGTTTTATTAAAGACATGTATTTGATATTTATTTATTTATGTCTTAGTTGATACAGAATAATTTGCTATGTAAATATTGATATCACAATAGATTCTCAGTTCATTTTATTATAAGACTTCCGCTATTGTGTATTTACTCTGATTATGATTATGGATGTATGGGGTTTAGATAACACGGATATAGCCTACTCGAGATCCTGATTGAACCGTTGGTTTGTTAGCGGTTCATCACACCATTTTAAATAGTGCAGAATTGGGGTGTGACACAACCCATGTAACGAACTACGTTGTACCTGATTTCCAGGACCTCTGGAATACGTAGGCAACTTGGAGGACTCTCCAAGTACGATACCCCATCTTAGTATCCTTAGGTCCCCCATATCCATATCCGTATCCATATCCTCGTTCACTTCGATCTATTTAGGCTATCTCTAGATTCAATCTCAATCATCATCAAGCATAAACTTCAACTTGAATAAATTGAATCTAAGAAAGCTTAATCATAATCCACATCCATAAACCTTAATCACTTTTTGTTTTGAACTACGTTTTTGGACTTGATTTTCAGGATTGGAATACGTAGGAAATTTGAGATGTTTTGGACATCTCAGATTCAGTCCATCACCGAACCATCTTTGGTTCGGTTCATTGTATATATTTTGTTTGTTTTCTTACTTCGAGAACATGTTTGGCTGAACTTAAGCTAGAAGAACTTAGCAACTTGGCATAGGATCCCCCATGAGCCTTAGTCATCATCCATTGACCATGAACAGTCAGAACCATAGAGTCTAAGGAAAGTAGAATCACATAGGAGGCCGATTTTTGGATCGGACAGCTTTGGGTGCCTAACACCTTCCCAAACTGTACTTTGAACGCTTACCCGTTCTCTATGTACCAAAGCCGATATGTTGGGTCATGAGTCAATAGAAGTCTTATCTCAAGATGAGACTACATTTTAGGTCCTAGAGTTTAATCTAGGTGGCGACTCCAAATCATTCACCGTCCATTCAACGTGGGTGGACATCACTATCCTCACACATACAATCTCACCCACACCATTACTTTCAACTTAATAGCAGAGACTCAATTTTTTTTAAGATGAAAATACTCTTACTAATTTCTTCCCAAGGGTTTATCTTTGGGATGAAAAATTATACAGACACCTCCAAAAAAGGGAAAATTGTTGGACTTTGTGTTGTCATTGTTGGCAACTTGACTAATGTGACAGTGTTTGTGAGAATTCAGTCAGAGAATGTCAGTGTAGAAGAGAGAGTGTCAATGCAGTGGCACAGATGTGACAACTTCGCTTGTGTGTTCTGCAGTGTTCTACATGTATTTCAGATGACTTGTAACAAGTTGAATTGTAAGACCCGTGTCAATCTAACCCGGTCTTACCAACTTGAACCAGGTTTACCCATCATGGTCGAGTCAAATGGACCAAGGGCATGAAGGAGATCGAGATCCCAGGTATAAAATCGACCCAAAAATACTTAATTCTAGGGGAGGGTCGCACACCCAGTGAAGCAGGGTCGGACCTCCCAAAACAGAAAGTCAAACCCTCAGTTTTTGAGGGAGGGTCGGACAGCTTAAGACCCTAGGGTCGACGGGATCATCGACCCTCCCATCGACCCTTGGTTTCTGACGAAACTGAAATTAGGAAATTTCCTAATTTTCGATTGGGATTCTTTCCAAATCTCAATGGGACTATTATAGGACATTCCTAGTCTATTTAAAGGACGTCCCTAAGCCACTTTCACTCCTTTCACAACCCTAATTGAATTGAGAGAAAGAGAGGAGGAAAAGAGGAAGAAGAGAAGCAAGAAGGAAGACTTAGCAAAAAGGAGAAGAATTTCAGAGAAAAATAATCTTCTCAGGTATGGATACAAATTCCATGAGTTTCTACAGACCTTAGGTTAGATATGGTTGAGTGTAGGATTTCAGAGAAACTCAAACCATCCATCCATGGTTAGGTTTTCATGGAAAACCATAGGAGGATGCACGAAAACTATTTAGATGATTTATACATGGTTCTAGACCATGGAATGAGTGTTGGGTGAATGTAGGAAGCAAGTCATAGGACCCCAAACACGAAGAATGGACTAAAAGGTAGAAATTGGACCAGAGTGCACCGAGGGTCACACCGAGGGTCGATAGACCATCCGACCCTAGGTGTTTCTGACCATCGACCCTCAGCATTCGGGAAGTTCAGAATGGAGGGAGGGTCGATAGACCCATCGACCCTAGCATCGACCCTCAGTTGACAGAATGGTTTTTAAATTCCGAATTAATTCTAATTAAATTCTATCGACTTTGTTAGGTTTGCTAGCAATCTAATAACATTATAAAGGTGATTCTAAAGCTTGGAAAAGTATCTATTAGCAAGCTAAGGTGAGGAACCTTAACCCCAAACTAAATTGGTTAATAATAAACTGTTTTCTATTTCTTGAGTCCTATGCCATGTGTGATTCTATGCGAATATGTTGTAATGTGCATACAGCATGCCATCCAATATTTCTATTACTTGTTCATGCATATTTATTTTATTGTTTATGACATGATGATGATGGTGATGATAGGAATAGGCATGTGATTGTATGTGTGTGGTTGGTGTGCTTGATGCGAGCGAGTATCAGGGGAGGTGTGATGAGAACGTCAATAAACGTTAACCTTTGGCGGGTCTCAGCACTTTAGCTCTATCTCTAACTCAAATCTTGTGCATTGACATCGTCGTATCGCCATTACCTTAGCGGAACTATTATGTCGTAGGGTATCAGGGGAGGTGATCTCGGTCCTTGTAGTCTCTGACTCTACCGGGAGGCCTTAGCTCTATCTCTATGGGCATTCTGAGGGATGCTGGGGTGAGGCCTTGGATACACTGTTTGGCATTAGGATTGGTTAGCAGCGAGCCCAATTTGTAAGCCCTCGCTAACAGGGGCTTACGTGTTGGTATAGCATTATATAGCAATAAACGTTAACCTTTGTTGTATAATGTTATGGTAGGGTGGATGGGGACGACGATAAACGTTAACCTTCGGGCGGGCTTCCACACCCTGTGTATAGAGGCGGTATCAATAAACGTTAACCTTTGATCACCCAACCTTTCTATTGCACATTGCAAACTATAAACCAAGACCAAAGATATAAATTGATTTTTTTTGCATGCATATGTAATGTTGCATTGTTTTGGCTACTCACTGAGCCGTGTTGTGTGCTCACCCCTCGACGTCGAATATTTTTAGTTGATGATGCAGGTTATACAGTTGAAGATTATATGAACGCATCGGCGTACGGAACTGTAGCAGCTATGGAAGTTGGAGCTGAAGACGAACACACGACTCCTCTTGCGAGTGCAACTCGTGTGTATTTGATTAGATATTTTTATAGGTTTCTTCATTGGATTTTAGACATGTATTTGATACTTAATTATTATGTCTCGGTTTGATACAGAATAATTTTCTATTAAATTATTAATATCATTTTAGTTCTCAGTTCATATTATTTATAAATTTTTCGCTATTGTGTATTACTCTGATTATGATTGTGGATGCGTGTTAAGTTTGGATAACGCGGGGATAGCCTATTAGAGATCCTGGTTGAACCGTTGGCTATTTAGCGGTTCATCACACCATTCTAAAGTGTGCAGAATTGGGGTGTGACATGAATGGTATTCTACATTAAATTTAATGAGAGAGACTGATTGTGGGCCCCACTGGTAGTGTGGCAGTGTTTCCATTGGTCTGGCAGTATTTCTGAAGGTCTGGCAGTGTTTTTGATATATGATGGCGCTTCTTGGTAGTGTTGCGGCAGACATCTTGAAGCATGAAATAAAGAAAGAAGAAACTAGGAAGAGAAAGAGGAGGGAGACTGTGGGTGGGACCCACGGGTGTGGTGGCAAGGTGATATGCCAACACGGCAGCCCACAGCACTTGGCATGCATGCACACAAGGTTTCGGGTTCAAATTCCAAGGTTTGACAGAGTTTTAATTTTGGGCCTATTTTTGGTGGGTCTCGCACCAGGTTTACGGAGATCCGACATTGGAAAGACATAGGGCATCGAGTTAGCTTCCCAATGCAACTTGAATCTCTCAATTTTGACTTCAGATGAGGGAGATATCACGATTCTCATTGGATCGCTCGAAAATGGCTAAAAAATCAAGCTTTCGGTGAGTATAAGTGATATAGGGAAAACAATAGCATTATCTAAAAGTCTAGGGGCCTCTTGTAATTATCAAAAGTTAATGGATTAAGTCTTAATTATCATAAATGGATGAAGATGCTATTCAGACGGCTCAGAATGAGCCACGTCGTCAAGATGGATAAGACAAAAAGCAAGATCAGTGGCCAGATTGAAGCCACAATGCTCAGATCCGCATCTGATGGCTCAGATTAAGACAGGCTCGAGTGTATTGCGTCGGTTGCGTTAAGGTTCCATCGCGCGCTCTAGGATTGGCTGAATGTATTTTATAATCATGGTTTGCGTCATACAGATGTAAGCACCCCATTTTTGCCACCCTCGGCATAAGTGAACCAATATGGCAGGTTTCAGACCTTTAACCCAAAGATCTGTGATTTTCCACCGATCCTCACAACAGGGTCATGGGCTATTATCTCGCGTGGATGCATAGGTCATAGAATTATCTTCGAAACGAGACCAGAATTGCTCAATTCTGATATCAAATGAGGAAGATATGATCATTTTAGTCGGATGCTACATATAAGGGAGGTTTCAAATTATTATAAAATAATAATCCCGGGGGCCTTCATGCAAATTATCCTAAGTTGGATTGCTTGAATTTCAAATCATCATATCTTGATCATCCGACATCGGATTCAGATGATTCCAAGACCATTATTCTTCATTCATGATGTTCTACAAAGTGGACGTAAAAAATCCCGGGTAGAAGTCGCCAGTGGGTCCCATGCAAACTTGCATGCAAAATGATCATTAGAACTTCGAGGCTGCATATCTTTTCCGTTCTACATCGGATTCAGGTGATTCCAGTCTCATTATGTTCCATTTTTAGTGCTCTACAAAGTGGACGTAAAATATTTTCGGTAGAAGTCTCCGGAGATCTCATGCGAAATGGTCAACCAAATTATCGGTAATTGGTCCGTTTAAACTTCAAAAATTCATAAGTTGACCATTTTACTTCCAAATGAGGTGGTTCAAGTTCCTATATTTCTCATTTTTTATGTTCTACAAAATGAACGCAAAAAATTTGGAATAGAGGCCATCGGAAAAATTCCATGCGGGATGACAAATGAAATGACCCGTGAAATGACAAGGAGAGGAAACCCAAGTGAATTCCAATCAGTCCGGTCCAACTCAATTCAAATCGGTTGTCAACCTAGGTCAGTCTCTATATATATTATAATATATATATATATACATATATATATACATGTATGTATGTATGTATGTGTATGTATGTTATTAATATATATATGTGTAATATACATGTGTAAATCATAATCCAAAAGATTTTTGAGAAGAAAAAGGAAAGAGGGGAGAGAAAAACGTGGAAAAGAATAGAGATTTCAATTGTGGAGATAATCCAAAAGATTTTGAGAAAAAAAAAGGAAAGAGGGGAGAGAAAAAACGTGGAAGGGAATGAGGATTTCGATTTTTGAGATAATCCAAAAAGATTTTGAGAAAAAAAGGAAAGAGGGGAGAGAGAAAACGTGAAAGAGAAGGGGATTTAGGGTTTTGAGATAATCCAAAAGATCATGAGAAGAAAAAAAGGAAAGAGAGAGGAATAAAAAAAAAAAGAAAAAAGGGGAAAAGATTCCCCTTCACGTTTTCTAGAAAGAAAACGTGAAAGAGAGAGAGGAGAAAGAAAGAAAGAAAAAAGGAAGGAAAGAAAAAGGAAAAAAAAATATTTTTTAGAAAAAAGGATCTTTTAGAAAATGAGTGAAAAAAACTATAAATAGGCAAAGAGGAGGATCCTTTTTTGCCAGAGCAGAAAGAGAGGAAAACGTGGGTGAGAGAGAGAAAGGAGAGCGAGAGAGAGAGGAAAACGTGAAAGAGAGAGAAAAGAGAAGAGAGAAAGAAGCGGAAGAGAGGAGAAGGAGGGATTCACATTCAAAGGGGATTGATACAATCCCCAATCACCCTTCATCAACGGTTTCGCTCGATTTGAGCCCAAGGTTAGTACTCTAAACAAATTTAGAGGTCGTTATAATGCCCGAATGCCAATTTTGCTTGAAAAAGGCTAATTTTCATGAAATCTCAATCATGAATGCTCTATTACATGCTTGTTAATGTTAGGATGCCTATGTCTAACATTTTTCATGAATGATAATTTGTCTAAGCTATTCAATGATGAATTTTTGATTGATATACAATGATGTTTGATGTTTTTTGTAAATTTCATAAAGTGATTTTCTGATCTGAAAATTCCAGATTTAGGGTTCAAACTTAGGACGTACATCATATGTACTTTTTCTAAGATTTTGAAGCCCAAAATTTTATGGGAGTCTCTCTGATATGATAGAAGACTACCCTAAAAATTTCGTTCCATTTGGAATTGGGGAAATATATCAAACAATTTGTCTTTGACATTGCTATTTTTCTCGGATGTAATGCAATCCTCCATCGGAAAGTCTCTAGACAAAGGCCTTATGGCCATAATCAGAAAATCCACTTAACATGAACTTTTAGACATGAAAGTCTTCTAAAAAATGGCACTGGTTTCATATTTTTTCCATTTTTTGTTGAATTGATATCAATTTTTAAGTGCATAATGCTTCGATTTCAGATCTGTCATGATGTGCTGATTTGCATGATTGAAAAGAGTCATTTTTCACAAAGAAAATATACTGTTTTAACTTTTTTTTCTTAATGAAATTTTAGATCAGATATTTATCTACATAGACATATGTCTGTATTTAATTTTCATTAAGAATAGGATTTTATTTGGAATTTATGGTGCAACTGGTCAAAAATCTGGAACAGATCTGACTAGTGTATTTACCTGTACTTGGGGAATGTTTTCGACCTGCCTATGGTCTCTTTTAGGAATATCTCCCTTGAGACAAAATGTTGGCCTCTGAGTCTTCTTTCCAGGGATATATTTTAAGAATTTTTTGAGTAAGTACAGTGTCCTATGTGCCCATTTTGGTCCAGCCTGACAAAGCTGTTATCTTGCTGCATGTTCCATCATGTTTTGATTGATTCTCATATGCTTTGGTTGTTTCTCACATGCCATATTTGATGTTATGCTATGTTCAGATGCTCGTATGCATACACTGCCATAATTGGAATGATCACATTGCCATAATTGAAATAATCACATTGCCATGATTGGAATGATACACATGTTTATTGCCATATTTGTCTGCTACACTTGCTCACATGCTATATTAAATGCTTATTGTCACAATTAGGGTAAAAAACCCTAAAAATGGAAAGAAAATAATTAGGGTAGAAAACCCTAAAAATGGAAAGAAAATAATTAGGGTAGAAAACCCTAAAATGGAAAGAAAATAGCAATTAGGATAGGAAACCCTAAAAAATGGAAATAAAATTACAATTAGGGTAGAAAACCCTAAAATGGAAAGAAAGTAACAATTAGGGTAGAAAATCCTAAAAAATAGAAATAAAATAATAATTAGGGTAGAAAACCCTAAATATGGAAAGAAATAGCAATTAGGATCTTGCCATGCTTAGAAGATAGCATACTAGATCATGCCATATAGGCTCTTGCCTTATTTGCAATACATGCCATATTCGAAAGATTTCTAAACAATCTTACTGTATGTGATTTTCTTGCCATAAATGTTTTATGTGCCATGTCTAGATAGAATATTCTATTTTTTGGCAATAACTTATTTTATGCAACACCCTAGTCAAACTGCCATATATGCACACCTCTAGAAGACAACATAGGTGTGGGGACGTGCATTTAGGCACCCACATTCTTGGGAAGGGCATAATGGGAATGATAAAAATCTTAATGAAGAAAGAGAATGCCTTGCCAAACCTTCCAAAATTAGAATTCGGAATGAAAAGGGTAATTTAGGACGATTTGCCCTCAGCAAACCCTAAACCTAGAATAGGTTCTAAACCTAAACCTAGAATAGGTTCTCAATCATTAACCTAGAACAGGTTATCCGTCCCGAACTACGCGGATTCTGATTCCTAGGTCAAACCCTAGGATACGTAGGCCATTTGGGAGAAACCCAAATTCGGATCCACAGCTTAGTCCACTCGGACTATCCATAGATCCACTAGGATATTTATCCAAACCTTAGTCCACTCGGACTATCCATAGATCCACTAGGATATCCCCCATATTTTAACCCAAATAGGGTTATCTACACCTTAGTCCACTTGGACTATCCATAGATCCACTAGGATATTTATCCACATCTTAGTCCACTTGGACTATCCATAAATCCACTAGGACATTATCCATATTTCCACCCAAATAGGGTTATTCTTAGATCCACTAGGACTATTTATCAGTCCACATGGACTATCCAGATCCTAACCCATAGGATTTCTCAGCCTTTCAAGCATAACTTTCAACTTGAACAAAGAACTTAATCATGCACAAGCATAAATCACATCCATAAACTTTAATCACACCTGAACTACGATGGTGAACCTGATTTTCGGAATAATTCCGTAATACGTAGGCAATCTGATGGATACAGATTCGGTTCAATGATATCAAACCCCTTGGTTTGGTTTGGGTTAGCAAATAGAGTCTAGCATAGGAAAGGTATAGGAGACCGATTTCGATCGGGCGGTTTGGGTGCCTAACCCCTTCCCATAACCGTAACCTGACACTTACCCAATCTCTGATGGACCAGAATTCCAATCTAAGGGTCACGAGTCAATCGAAGTTTTACCTTGGGGTGAGACTTCACATTTCTAAGGTCCTAGACCTAAATCTAGGTGGCGACTTCTAAAGATTTCCATCTTTGTCCTCACAACAGATAAGCCGCCTTGTTTCCATGTGGCGCGCTTTCTGTATAGTGGCGATCAAGATCCAGATCTTGCGGCCAATATTGAAGCCGACAGGATCTGACGCAACTTGTGCTAATCCAGTGGCTCACGGATCTTCCCACCTTTTGAAGGCTTATCCGACTGTCCTTGCTGAAGATTCCTTGAAAGCCAATCGGATCTCGACAGCGCATAAGGTGGCGGCGCTCCAGTGCGACGCGGGTGCACGGTATGGCTCTGAAAGATTTCATTTGAATTTTCTGATTGGCCGAACTTCAAACCGCCATAACTTCTTCATCCGAGCTCCAAATCGGTCCGTTCAAGTTGTAGTTTCCATATTTTTAGATGCTGTATATATTTGGCACCTTTGAGAGTCATAAAAATCAAGAGAAAAATTGAAAAGAGCATTTTAAAGGCAGAAAGAAGGTTTTCTAGGGTTTCGTATCCTGTGGAAGTGATCAATCACCAACTACATCTTCTCTGTGCATCAATGGAGTACTAAATCCCTTTGAGAGGTCAGTAGAGTTTTTATTTTTACATTCATGGTGATTATGAGTTATGTGGAAGAAATTGAAAGCCTGTAGATGAGGTGTGCTCTGTGAATTGATCTCTATCATCATTGAAGGCTGTTGGAGAGTACCTGAGAGCAGAGTGAAGCTTGAAAGAGATTATTGGCCATTCGAAAACATTGTTTGTGAGATTTTTCAATTTCTTATCTATTTATGCTTTCAATATATTGTATGCTAGTGTAGGTGAAAATTATTGAATACCTAGCTAGTGGGGGGAAAATTGTAACGTATAATTATAAGCCTAAAAAATTGTTATTTTCTTCTTGTGGGTACGAGTTAAGCGTGGTGTGTTTAGTGGGTGCTGGACACTGGCTGTTGTAGCCTGAATCTTGATATTGTTGCGCCCTCTCAGTTTTATGCTGGGAAAACCTAGGATAGTATCCTTGTCTATAAGAGACTAAAGCTGAGTGTTGAGTAAATACAGAGTCCGTTGGGCATTACTCTGTGGACTAGCCATCACACACTGTGTTGGTGAACCACGTAATATCCTTGTGTTAATTTTTTTATCTTTCTGATATATTTGGAGTGCGTGGAATGGCTTGCAGGGTGGGTGTGAAAATCTGGTAGACCTGACCACTGAGTGGTAGCGAGAAAAATTTGCATACACTTGTGTGTGTGTAAAAGAATATATCTCCATCAGCTCTGGGCAGCAATGAAATAATTAGGGAGAATTTTCAGACACTGATTCACCCCCCTCTCAGTGTCATATCAAGTTCATCAAAAATACCCTTTTACTATGGCAGCCATGATTTTGTCTCCTACAGACCTTGTCTAAGATGCAACAAACAGGTACCAACTGAATTAGATGGAGAAAAATTAGGGTAGAAGAGAAGGAAGAAGAGCATAAGAAAAATAAAAGAAGAAATCGAAGAGGAAAAAAAATCCTAGAATCGGAGAAATCAAAGAAGAAATCAGAAGCAAAGAGAGGAGGAAGAATCTTAGAAATAGAAGGAAGAAGAAAAAGAACCAAGTAGCAGAAGAGAGGAGGAAGAATCTTAGAAATAGAAGGAAGAAGAAGAAGAATCAAAGTGGCAGAAAGGAGAATATAGAATCAAAAGAAAAAAAAGATTCAGAACCACTTGAATGGAGATAGAGAGAGTAATCCTTGAAAAACTAAAAGCCTCAAAATCGTCGGAGGTTGGGGAAGCGCTACAAATGGCTTCGAATAGCTTCAATGACTGGCCGGAGGCTGGGGAAGCACTGCAAATTGCTTTCAGCCTTCCTTCCTTCTTCCTTTTCTGCTTCCTTTATTTGTTGCTCTCATGAAATTAATCATGGGAACAGCAATGGAGGAAGAACTAGAAATGGATTTATTAAAACAATCAATGAAGGGTTTATTGGAGCAAATAAAAGTTGAAGGAATTGAAAACATGGAAGCCATTATAAAAGGCAACAGAAGAGGAGAAGAGATCTATGATTTCAGTGAAGGAGATGTTGACCAATGATGACAACAAAAATATTAGAACAATAAAGAGAGAATCGTAGAAGAAGAAAATAGTAAAATAAAAAAAATAAAAAAATAAAAACTAAAACGACAAGGATGTTTTGATTCCTGTGAATCTCATAACAACAGTTAAATGAATAACAAAAAACTAAATGAAAGATCAGAGAAGTATCACCTCCGAATGTTTGATTCATTTTAGTATTAAAGTTCCTTCATGGGCTTCTGTGTTCACTTTTTTTTTCTTCTTTTTTTTTGTGTGGTAAACCTGTGTTCACTCTTCTTCCTCTTGTTTCATAGGGGTTTACTCACCACAAATTAGAAAGTGATGAGATTAAAGAAAGCAAGAATCCAGAGAATAGGTTCCAAGAACCAACAATACAAGCAAAATCTCACTGCAAAAAGAGTGAATGAAGAAATCGAGCCACAAGAAATCAAGATCTGAAACAAATTCAGAACGAGGAAGAAACAAAAAAAAAAAAAAAAAAAAAAAAAAGAAGAAAATGGCAAGCTTCAGAAAGAAAGAAGCAAAAATGCCTCACGATCGAAGCTAGTCGAGCAAAGAATCACAAAAAAAAAAAAAAAAAAAAAAAAATCAGCTGCAGACGATCGGAAAACAGGGAACTCTAATAAACCCTTTTAGGTCATTTTACACTTAGTAAGGGTATTTTTATCTTAAAAAAATTGACCTTTGTCATTAAGTTGAAAGTAACGGTGTGGGTGAGATTGTATGATAGCATTGTTAGAGGGTAACTTTTGTAAAAGCAGGGTAATTCTATGTAGTTTCACTACAGTAGAGGGGGTGTCATAAAAGTATTCTTTTTAAGTTTAAAATTTTCACTTCCCTTCCCCTCAATTCTCCTTACAACCAAACACAGCTTTAGAGAAAATATGGTCCATCCCAATTCGGTCTTATTTGAATCAGGATAGATCGATCCTTGCTCAATTCTATATAGTACTTGAAGGCTAGTGGTAGCAGTTAGGGATGTAAACGGATGAATTCGAATCGGATGTAACACTATCTGAATTCGAATCTGAATGTCAAACACACTATCCGAATTCGATCCGAATCTGCCATATCTGTATAACATGAATTCGAATTCGAATTCGATTAATTAAATAATAATTCAAATAAAATCTGATTCGAATCCGAAATAAGAACATCTGCCGTCAACTTCTGTTTACTGAAGAAAAAGAAAAAGAAAAATTATAACCTCAAACTCACAAGACAACACCATTTTTGGGAAAATCCATCTCCCAACACACCACTAGATCTGAAGCTAAACAGGGTGATATTTAACATGTAATCAGATCGAATCCTTTGCACGCACAAGAAGAGTAGCCCTTCATCTTCCCCAAAGTTGAACCGTCTGTAACCACAAAACCTTCGTTTACAAGAGCATCGAAACCCAAATAAAATCCAGAAGAGAAGAAAGAAAGTTTAGAGAAAGAACCATTAACATTCAATAATATTATTAAATGAGAAAAATTAGATGTGGGGTGGAAGAAGAGAGAAACACAGAAATCGAAAAAACAAAGAGATGGGAGATGAATCTGATCAGACCGTCATTCAGATTGAGGATGAGAGCCGCGGCCAGTGCCGCCACCGGAGGAAACCCTAGACTTTTTTTAACTCAGTAGAGTAAGAAACCAGAGAGGCAGAGATGAAACATCGTAGTTGTGACAGAGTTCATCGCTTGCTCCATTTGATCAGACCGTCGTCCATCGCTTGCTCCATCTTCCTCCGATTAAAAACCTACAAACCTCGTGGCTGTGACAAAGTTCCGTCGTCTTTACTCCATCTACCAAAACACTTTCGATCACCAGGTCGGAATAGAAAAAACAGGGATTCTAACTTTGTTAGAAAGATAAAGTAATGATGTCACCTCATTTTTTGTTAAGATAAAAAGAAAATAGGAAACTGAGCTGTCCCATTCTGCCTTCTAAGGATTATTTTAATATTAAGAATGTTATTTAACTGACATTAATATTATAATAATAATAATAAATGTACAGATAAACGGAGCGGATATAATCCGATCCGAATGAGTGAAATCTGAATTCGCATCCGAATCCGTTATCAACTATCCGAATTCACATCCAAATCCGATTGTTCGAATTCAAATTCCCCTAAACGAATGCGAATTCAAATTCCCCTAAACGAATGCGAATTTGAATCGAATTCGAATTTGGTTATCCATTTACATCCTTAGTAGCAATACCATCCATAAACATATAAAAACAAACATTATTCAAAAATATATAAAAACAAACGAATGAGATCGAAGCTTGGGATCCTATTTTTATTTTTATTATTATTATTATAAATTTTTTTTTTTTGAAACCTTTACGTACACAATCGTAAGAACCACTAGACAATCACATACAATCAAAAGGCTTGTGATCACGGCTTCCATTACATTTTTTTTAAAATTAATAATACCCTCCTTTACCATGAAAGACTCTAAAAAGATAGTCGAAAATTCCACCCCATTTGTAATGTTCCCCAAATAGTTACCAAAAAAAAAAAATATAAAGTACCATTTTTTAACCTCTAGCCTTTGTATGGTCTCGATAAATTTGATCCTCTCCTTCAAACATTTATAAAATACTTCAAGTTTTGAAAGTGATATTTATGATATTTTATTGTTATTTATTTTTTATTTCACCCTTTCACCTCATCCTATATCTGCAAAATCCACCGATCTAATCTTACAGCAAAGTTCACACTAAGAGCATCGTATATCTGCAAACTCCTCCGATCTAATCTTACAGCAAAGTTCACACAAGGAGCAGATCATTAAGAAAAGTTGGAAAAGAAATGAAAGACACCATAGTTCTGTACCCAGCTCCAGGTCTTAGCCACCTGGTTTCCATGGTTGAACTGGGCAAACTAATCATACGCCACCATAGCCACGCCTTCTCCCTCACAGTCCTCCTCATCTCAGGCAACTCATTCAGTAGCCCCGCCGTCGATTCTTACATCGACCATGTCTCTCAAGAAAACCCTTCAATCGTCTTCGACCACTTCCCTGCTCTTCCCAACCCTCAATCTTCCCTTGGCAACCCCCTGGTCACCTTCTTTCAATCCATCCGCTCCAACAATCCCAATCTGCGTCACACCCTCCAAACCATCTCCAATACTTCCTCCATTGCAGCCCTTGTGATCGGTTTTTTCTGCAACCCCGCCTTCCCTGTAGCCGGCGAACTAAACATCCCCCTTTACTACTACATGCCATCAGGTGCCTCTGCTCTCTCATTCTTCATTCACCTCCCAAAGATTCATAACCAGACCGACAAGAGCTTCAGGGAGCTTGGCAACACTAATATCGACATTCCAGGCTTGTCCTCAATTCCAGCTTCAAAGATGCCGCAGACCTTACTTGATCGGAGCAGTGAGATCTATGATGAGTTCTTGAACATGGGAACCTATTTCACCAAATCAAGGGGAATCATAACAAACACCTTTGAAGCACTAGAACCAAGAGCAATCGAGGCGGTCGCAAGGGAAACGCAGGCTATTTTTTGTGTTGGACCATTAGTTGCAGAACCCAGAGATCAATCTAGTGAGTCATATTGCTTGTCGTGGCTTGATGCACAACCGAGACGAAGCGTTGTGTTCTTAAGCTTTGGAAGCCGGGGCGTTTTCCCGGCGAAGCAGATTGCAGAGATTGCCGCGGGGCTTGAGAAGAGTGGCCAGAGGTTCTTGTGGGTAGTGCGAAGTCCACCGGTGCACGATAGTGGAAATCGGATTTCGTTATCGGCCACGGATGATTTCGATCTTGAATCTGTGATGCAGGAGGGATTTCTTGATCGAACCAGGGACAGAGGACTGGTGGTGAAATCGTGGGCGCCACAGGTGGAGGTGCTGAATCACGAATCGGTGGGTGGGTTTGTCACTCACTGTGGGTGGAACTCGGTTTTAGAAGCCGTTTGCGCTGGGGTGCCCATGCTGGCTTGGCCACTTTATGCTGAGCAGGAGTTGAATAAAGTGGCTTTGGTGGAGGAGATGAAGGTGGCGATGCCGATGGAGGCAGCCGAGGAGGATGGGTTTGTGGATGCTGCAGAGGTTGAGAAGCAAATCAGAGCGTTGATGGAGTCGGAAGAGGGGAAAAAGATGAAAGATCGATGTAGGGAGATGAGGGAGAAGGCCTTGGCTGCGTGGGCTGAAGATGGATCATCAAAGACTGCGCTTACCAAGTTGGCCGAGTCATGGAAACGAACATAACAACTCGGTCGTGTCATCCGTGTCGTGTGAAAAGGAATTTTTTTTTCCTTTGCGAGGTGGGGGTGCTTCTGGCAACATAATAAAGGCTCTTTCTTAGCTTCTGCCTGGCAACATAATGAAGGCTTTTTTTTTTTTTTAATATCTAGTCCACTACTATACGCTTACCCGCATCCATTACCCGCATCCTTCACGTGATTCCATTTCAATCGATGACGAGTGCCGCCGATCTCCAGAATATAGGTCTCACTTCCTATAGACGGATATCCAGTTCCTCTACACTTACCTATGTCTCTGACATGATCCAATCTCTGTTCATAAGGCATATGACCAACGTCTAGAGTATGGGTCTTATTTCTTGTTGGGTTGTGTCTTGTATTCTGTGGAGTCCATACTGTTACTGGATTGTACTTGTATTAGAGTCTACTACATGTACGGGGTAAATATGTAATTATGTGGGAATTAGGGTTTCTTGGGATCCCTATATATTGTCTCTGTAGGAAAAACCCTAGGTGAGGCTGGGTGACAGTCGTGAGGCTGACAGAGAAAAACACTCTGTCAGGTGGAGAGTTGTAGAGATTTCTTGACAATAAAGAATTCTCTTTTTCTCCGTGGATGTAGGCATCACACAATGGGGTGTTGAACCACGTTAATCTTTATGTTTTTCCTTTTGTTTGCATCTCCAATCTTAACATTTCTCAGGGACGGAGATGGGATCAAATGTTCGGTGGATGTACGTAAGTGCAAGTGAGCCACGTCTTTGACACCGTAGATAAAAACTCCCCTTATCCTCTATTTACAGGTAGAGGATGAGGTGGAAGGGATAAATAACAAGTAGAGTAAATTGTAGGTACATCTCTTGTAGTTTGTCTTTAAATCAAGTACACTTCAAACCTTTCAAACAATTTCAAAGGCACCACCTTAAATCAAAATAAATTCTAAAAAAACCCACTCCTTAGTGAATTTCTCATTAAGTGACGACAAAAGTTAAAAATTAGAATTTTAATACTTAAAATACCTTTCTGCATAAGTTAAATGATCATTTTATCCTTATTTAAACTTTCCAGTTACAAAAAATCCATTCCCATAAGTCAATGAAAATTCACTAACGGAGTGGGTTTTAGGTTAATGGGAAGTTTAAATGAGATTAAATGGTCCTTTAACTTATGCAGGAGGGTATTTTAGGTATTAAAATTCTAACTTTTAACTTTTATTATCAGTTAACGAAAATTCAATAATATATATAATATATATTAGATTTAAGGAGGTGTTTTTGAAATTATTCGAAAAGTTTGGGTGTACTTGATTTAAAGCAAAATACAAAAGAGGTACTTATAACTTACTTTAAGTATATGTGATTTGTGAACAATAACAACTCATGACAAATACTCCAAATGTCTCTTTTGAAACATGAATTACCCTAAAATCTTGTCAATCTCAAATTTTATGTCATTTTCATGTCACTTTTGAAACCTAAAATATCATAAATTCTTGTCATTCTCACATTTCATGTTCATTTTCATATTCCATATTGTTTCCCTTCAAGAACTTATAAACACATAACATATCATCATTGGTCTTATCATAGGGCATCCATTCTCATATTTTGTATTATTCTCATATCTCATGTCATTTCCTCACCTTTGATATAGCATATCTATTACCTTTCACTTCATGACTTTATTACATCACTCGTTTACTTTCATCTGATGGCATAATAATTCATCATCAAATGCCATAACATACAACATAGTCATAACATACATTATAGAACAATGGCCCTCCCCCTTGTACTTTGTTCGCTCGCTTGCTGAGATAGTTCGTCCCACAACTTCGGTAAATTCCTACATGTATGAAGTTCAAGGCAATCCTTCATGTCCTTCTATGTGAAATAGGTCTTTTTGAACTTCAAGGCCTTTAATCTAGGCCCAACTATGGTTATTGTTACAATTTAGTCTTAAATTTTCCTTTATGGGTAATCTAATCAATCCTCCGGTCGATCGCTTGGCAAATTGGCTGATGCCAATTAGTTTTCACAATTTAACAGGGCTCCCTGTACTCATCTGGTCGACCTGATGTCTCAACCAGTCGATCGGTTGCTGCCCAGACAAATAATACAAAACAGAGGTCCATGGATTCATGACATTATTCCCACTTCAACTCGATTTTACCACACTAAAAGCCAACTCAGGTGAAGCCTATTTCTACAAAAATTATAGATCTCCGAGCCTACTTTTTAATTCCACTAGAATCGACTTAAACTGACTTATATCTAAGAAAAGTTATGTTGTACAGACTGAGTAGGGTCAATCTAACAGTACAAACAGTTCAACCACAAGTTGGGGTTCAAGCCAACCCAAAATTGATTCATTTGACTGGTCTTTTTGGGCCAAGGGAAATCCTATAAACCCATCTTCAACCTACAATACTCAAACTTTAATTTCGACCCCCCCCCCCCCCCCCCCCCCTCCCCCCTCCCCCCTCCCTCCTCCCTTTTCCCATATCTCAAACAAAATTATCATATATTCCAAGTCTTTGGTTCCCATTTTAATTACTTGTCTAGGTCCTCCCCCTCCCCCTCCCCCTCCCCTCCCCTCCCCCCACTTTTACTTGTACTCCTCCTCCATTCCTAGGTTTAATTTGTCATTCTCTTTCTCTATGATTTTGCCATGAAAGAAGTTAAGAAAGTATGAAATTTCTTCTTTTACTTAGTAAGATTGTAACATGCAAGTATAAGCAAAACAACAAATGGAAGGACACCATCATTTGAACCATTTTAGTGGGAAAAAAGAGAGTAGATAACTCTTTATAACTTCGAAGTCAAAGGTTCAAATAGTGGTACACACCAACATACCACAACAAATGGAAGGCCAAAGTAAATCCTTATCATTTGTTATGAGGGTTACATCGCCCGCCATTAAGAGAATGACATGTGGTCTCACTGGACGATCCCTCTCTTCAAAGGAAATATTGGGACATGTACAAGGGAATCCTGTTAGGATTACAAGTTTTCCCTTGACAACCTGAACCGAGCCCCAACCCATCCTGAATCCTGGTAGGATTAAACCCGTCTTGAACCCTAATAGGGCTGGGTTAGGGTCCAAATTTCATCTAACCCCTCGGGTTGAGCCTAGCAGGGTTGGGTTGACCCCTCGGGTTAGGGTTATATATATATATATATATACCCTAAACCTAATCGACTAACCCTAACATAATCGGCTGATCACGATGCCTCTACTCTTCTCATCAACATCGACATCGACTTCTCGGTTCTCCCTCACCCTCACTCAGTCTCATAGAGTCACAGATCTGCTTCTCTTTTCTCAATATTTTGTTTCAGTTCCCTAGATCTGATTTATAATTTTGGGTTTAGGTGATGGGAAAACAAAATTCTTGACTTTGTCTTCTTGTGTTAAAAAAACATTAACAAAAGACGAGACTTCACAGTTGTTGTCTTATAAAGCCAAATTGATGAACTTTGGGATGTCATAGTCTATACGCGGTGTGATGCAAATTAAGTAGAAAGGAGTATTCTTTCTGAAATTTCTGTGCTATGAAGCTGAATTTGGTTAGCTGAAGAGGACGGAGCGGAGTTGAGAAGATGTGTTACGCGGTGAGACATTCGTCGTGTGGAAAGACGATATGGGGTGGATGTGGGAAGCACATTGCCTCTGTGTATAAGCAAGTCCCTAATGGACAACACTGCGATCGCCGTGAATGGCCCGGCGTCTCTCTCTCTCTCTCTCTATGTGTGCCCTGTTTAATTGTAAGAATTCTTTAGTGCCTTCTTTTGATAGATTGTGATTTAAGCCAATCAGGGCTACACTCGAACTTTAGTTGGGATGATGAAAACCCCATAGATGCATGGGGTTCCGTTCTCAAAAAATGATAAGGAATTATTGAATCTCACCCTTAGTATTCATGTTCGTGTCAAAATTTGTAGTGGATTATATTCCCATATTTTTTTAGAGGGAGGGAGGAGATATACTATCAATAGGGTTTATTGCAAAGGAATGGCAACCTAGGTCATCTGGTTTCCACGGTTAAGAAGAAAACGAAGAGGAATGGAAGATCATTTTGGATCTATTTTCCAAGCTCTAAGGTGTAATCAGCGTCAACCTGGCCAGGCCAGTCAGGGTCTATCAGGATAGGGTTGGGTTAAGCTGAACCCTGCCAGGGCAGGGTAGGGTTGCAGATTTTCTGACCCTAGATCTGGGCTAGGTTAGGGTTATGTTTAAGGCACTCAGGGTAGGGTTAGTGTTTTAAAAAACCCCGCCCAAGCCGGCCCTGTTGCAGCCCTAAATCCCATATGCTGAGCTTAAGGCTTGGCAAATTGTCTAGAAGCGGATAATTAATCCACGTAAGGGAGCTTTATCCATTAGGATCCCCCCATGAAGAAGACCCAACCTTGATGAGGAAAGTCCATATGCCTTTGAGATCCAAAAGTTGACCTCGAAGGCTAAATATGGAGGGAAGAGAGAGAGAGAGAGAGAGAGAGAGAGAGAGAGAGAGAGAGAGGATCTTATAGTCCACATAGGTTTATATGTATGGAATCCATATGGCCTTTCCCATGAGGTGAGATTCATGCCCTCTGAGTCGATCCTATCCAAATCCAATTGATCACTCCATAACTGTAAACCAAGAACAAGCCAAGGTAAATGGATAAACAATTTTACTCCCCTAATTCTTACTGCAACTTTGCCAAAAAATCACTGTCTGTCCCCACTCATTAGAATGAACACCCACCCTTGTTGCCTGTTCCATACTGTTGTTCACGGACTAGCTGTGTCACACTCCAATTCTGATCCAACTAGAATGGTGTGAGTGAACCGTCATTGAACCAACGGTTCACATCAGGATCTCGAATAGGCCGTGTCCACTCATACAAACCATTACACATAACCACAATCAGAATATAAATAATACAGCGGAAGTCTTTAAAATATAATGAACTGAGTATCTATTGATAAATTAAATAAATATCCAATTATTTAAATCCAAACATAAAATAAATATTTTTTACTTCTCTTTAATACCAAACGAAAATAACTGAAACGAATAACAAAATCCGATCACAGGTACACGCATAAAGGGCACTCACATGAAGCGTCATGCTCGTCCTCTCCTGCCTGTACACTCAAAGCAGCAACATCACTATACGTCGGAGCGTTCATGTAGTCATCCACCGTATAACCTGCATCAACATCTAAAAACATGTATATATACAAAGGGTGAGCTCACAACTTAGCTCAGTAAGACAATCAGACAGTTTCACAATATTATGCATGAGTAACAATAAATTTTATGCTGTGGTCTGGTTTAAATTTGCAATGTGCTATAGAAAGGTTTGGTGGCCCCTGCACCTCTATACACGAGTGTGTGACACCTCATGGATCACACCCCATTGGCCCACATGCACCCATCATGGAATAGAGATAGAGCTAAGATACCCCCGTACCTCCCCTGATGCTCTACCCATATCAGTACCTAAGCCCCTACTGGTCAGGGCTCGCAAACTGGGCTCGCAACTAACCAATCATATATGTCATCAATGTATGCTCTATCCCAGCACAGCCGTTTATGGCATAGAGATAGAGCTAAGACATTCCCACACCTCCCCTGATGCTCTATCCGCAACTAACCCACTAGGATAGAAACATAACGCAGGTAGACCCTATCCCAACATAACTCCCTACGGCATAGAGATAGAGCTAAAGCATCGTGGACAAGCCAGCGTCGACTCGGAGACCACAGTGCCACATAACCATGGCCAGGCCAACATCAATATCGGAGACCACCGTACCACGACTTTCCCCTGATGCCCCACCCGTACCAAGCATGTTAAGACAGAATACTACAAAAAGGTGCTAGTGTGAGGAGCGATCCCAGGCCCATGCCCCACTCCACACACTAACAAAAATAATCACATGCTTAACAATCACATCCTATCAATGTATGAACAATAATAATAACTGAAAGTAAAGGATGGCATGTGAATATGCACAAACATCACATCATATATATTCAATGTTTAACAAATATTTACTGTCCATTAATTGTTAAGTTTAGGTCAGACTCCCTTACCTGACGCTCGTTTGTTAGCTTGCTCCACGTCGCAAGATCCAAACGGGTAGTCACAAAGTCCTACAATATTATTAAGGTTTCATTAGAATATTTTTCTTAGGGTTTCATGTTGGTTGGAAACCAACATAGTTACAAAATACCCTCACAAAGCTGACCGGTGGCATATACCGGTCGCAGCTCTGTGGGAAAGACTGGCGACCGGTATGGTCAGCCGGTCCCCATAGACCAGCCTCCCGAGGGATACCGGTGGCAACATACCGGCCGCACTGTGTGCAACCGGTATAGTCGACCGATATGTCTCCGAAAGACCATACATGGGTTTTTCGACTGCCGTCGATCATCCTCCATGGATTTCCAAGGTTTCTTCTATCCATTCTAAGTCTAATCTTTGAGTTAGAGTTATTCCCAACTCATTCGAATCTAGGGTTTAACGGCAACTTAGGGTTTATTGGCCAATTTAGGGTTTTAGATCAATACCTACTTGCATGGTATTGATCCACCCACACAACTAACCTAAAGTCATAGAGTAAGAAGAATAATTAAAACACTTACCGTTGACGGGCGTAACGTGAACGTCGTCGAACGGTAATGGCGGCACCTTCTTCTTCTTCCTAGCTCCTTCTCCTTTCCAACCTCTTCCTCTTCTTTAGAGTTTGTGAGAGACAATGGAAAGGATTTGAGGAGGTTTAAGGGTGTATTTATAGGCTAGAATTAGGGTTTAGTAACCCTATTAGGATTAGGAAAGTCTTAGGATTCGAAATCAGGTAAGTGGGACCCTCAGAAGTAAATTTCTGGATCTCCACATACAGTTGCGCAGACCTGACCGGTCGACCGGTACCAAGACTGGTACCATCGACCGGTCAACATAAAATCATGTTGATTCGATCATCTTTGGTCCGATTTCATACCTGTTTGTCATCCGCTCGTCCCGTCTGGCCCGGTGATGATCGAAAGACCTGCTACGACACAAAACCAAGGTTTAGACCGGGTTTACAGAGTGCGGGTCTTACAACTCCCCCACCCTTAAAAGAAATTTTGTCCCGAAATTTGCATGTAGGTTTCACAACTCCCCCACCCTTAAAAGAAATTTCGGCCCCAAAATTTGAACGTACCTTGATCGTCGAAAAGGTTAGGGTACTCCTTCCTCATCGCGCTCTCCTCCTCCCAAGTAATTTCCTCCACATTTTGGCTTCTCCAATGCACCTTCACATAATGGATGTCCTTGGTTCGAAGTTGCTGTACCTTTCGACTTGAGAGCATCACAGGCACCACTTCGAAAGTTAATTCTTCAGTCAAGTCTGGGGGATCAGCGGTCAAGATGTGCGATGGATCTCTGACATACTTCTTCAGTAATGATACATGGAACACGTTATGAACGCTTGACATAGATGGTGGTAAAGCCAATTGATATGCTACATTACCACGTCGGTTCAATATCTCATATGGTCCCACATACTTGGGGCATAGCTTCCCCTTCTTACCAAACCGTTTCAGACCTATCACCGGTGATACCTTCAAGAATACTTTGTCACCCACTGCAAACTCCAGATCTCGACGTCGATTATCCGCATAGTGCTTCTGTCGAACCTGAGCTGTCTTTACTCTCTCTTTGATCTGATCAATCACTCGGCAAGTTTCTTCAACAAACTCCGGTCCTACAATTCTTCTTTCCCCCACCTCGTTCCATAACAGAGGTGTACG
The DNA here is from genome assembly GCA_028583415.1 of Protea cynaroides. Classification (NCBI taxonomy): domain Eukaryota; kingdom Viridiplantae; phylum Streptophyta; class Magnoliopsida; order Proteales; family Proteaceae; genus Protea; species Protea cynaroides. The sequence continues at coordinate 88,302,797 of CM053266.1, forward strand.
ACACTTTTTTTTCATAAAGTGCTTCATATGGGGCCATCTGAATTGTAGCCTGATAACTGTTGTTATAAGCAAACTCGATAAGTGATAGCTTCTCATCCCAAGCTCCCTTGAAATCTATTGCACAAGCTCGGAGCATATCTTCCAAAATTTGAATAGTTCGCTCTGACTGTCCATCCGTCTGAGGGTGAAAATCCGTACTGAACTTCAACTTGGTTCCCATAGCTTTCTGTAATCCTTCCCAGAACTTTGATGTAAAACGGGGATCTCTGTCAGATACTATACTCTCTGGAACACCATGAAGTCTGACTATATTATCCACATATAACTTGGCCAGTTTCTCCATGGTATACTGAGGTCTGACCACAATAAATCGAGCTGTCTTGGATAGTCCATCTACTATAACCCAAACTACATCCATTGACCTTGGTGTCAAAGGTAAGCCAGTGACGAAATCCATGGTGATACAATCCCACTTCCACGCAGGTTCCGATAATGGCTGTAGTAAACCTGCGGGTCTCTGCCTTTCTGCTTTAACTTGTTGACAATTCAGACACTGGAACACGAAACGAGCTATATCAGCTTTCATACCCCTCCACCAATATAATCTCCTTAAGTCATGGTACATTTTGGTACTTCCTGGATGTACCGAATATGGAGTGTAATGAGCTTCAGTCATAACTCGATCTCTGATATCGTAGTCTTCACTCTCAGGTATACATAACCGTCCACGATACCTGAGTACCTTGTCTGAATCTAAGGTAAAGTCAGGATTGCTCGTACCCTTCTCTAAGTCTTCTTGCACTGTCTTGAGATGAGGATCCTGTAGGATTGCTACCTTGACTTCATCAACTAGATCCGATGAGATCTTCAAAGCTGCGAACATCATGGTGAACTTATGAATTAAGCCTTGCTCAACTGGATCTTCTGCAGTCTCTATAATATACTCTTCATCACCTTTGATTGAACTTGAGGCTGCGGCACATAATGCAGCATTTGCACTTGGTCCTTCCTCAGGTTTCGATGCCCACTTTTTGCTTAAGGCGTCAGCCACAACATTTGCTTTACCCCGAATGGTACTGGATGTCACAGTCATAATCTTTTAACAATTCCAGCCATCTCCTCTGTCTCATGTTCAGATCCTTCTGAGTGAAAAGATAAGTTAAGCTCTTGTGATCTGACTTAATCTGAAACTTCTCACCGTATAAGTAGTGTCTCCAAGTCTTGATTGCATGTATAACCGCTGGTAGCTCCAAATCATGCGTAGGATAGTTCTTCTCATGCTCCTTTAACTGTCTTAATGCGTAAGCAATCACCTGTTCTCCTTGCATCAATACACATCCAATACCCAACCCTGAAGCATCCGTATATAAGGTAAACGGTACGCTTGGTTCTGGTATGGTCAAAATAGGTGCAGAGACCAGTCTTGACTTCAAAGTCTGAAAGCACTTCTCACACTCATCTGTCCATATGAATTTCTCTCCCTTCTTGGTCAACCTGATGAGTGGAACAGCGATCCTGGAGTAATATTCCACGAATCTTCTATAATAACCAGCCAACCCAAGGAAACTATGAATCTCCGCAATAGATTTTGGTGCTTCCCATCCTACTATAGCAGCTATCTTACTTGGATCAACCTTGATACCGTCTTCAGATACAACATGGGCCAAGAAAGCCACTTCCTTCAGCCAAAACTCGCACTTCTTGAACTTAGCGTAAAGCTTCTCTTGTCTCAGCCGTTGTAGGGCTGCTCTCAAGTGTGCTGTATGGTCTCCATGTCCTTAGAGTAGATCAATATGTCATTGATGAATACGAAGACCGAAGTGTCCAACATATCATGAAACACTCGGTTCATCAGTTCCATGAACGACGCTGGAGCATTGGTCAACCCGAAAGACATAACTAGAAACTCATAATGTCCATACCTCGTCCTGAAAGCAGTCTTCGAAATATCTCCGGCCTTGATCTTCAGTTGGTGATACCCCGATCGGAGATCAATCTTCGAGAAAACCTTTGCACCCTGCAATTGATCGAACAGATCTTCGATTCTAGGCAAGGGATACCGATTCTTGATCGTCAACTTGTTCAGCTCACGATAGTCGATACACAGCCTTACACTTCCGTCTTTCTTCTTGACGAATAATATCGGAGCTCCCCAAGGCGATATGCTAGGTCGTATGAAACCCTTATCTAACAATCCTTGTAATTGGGTCTTCAACTCCTTTAACTCGGTAGGGGCCATCCTGTATGGTGCTTTGGACACCGGCGCCGAACCTGGCATAAGGTCTATTACAAACTCTGTAGCTCTGTCCGACGGTAGACCTGGAAGCTCCTCTGGAAATACATCTAGGAACTCTCGAACCACATCTATATCTTCCATCTTGTGTGACTCTGCCGTGATGTCGACTACAGATACTAGATACCCCACTCCCCCCTTCTCTAAGCATCTCTTAGCTTTTAGGGCTGAGAGAATCAGCTTCCGCTTCTTAGATAGCTTGATCCCAGTGAAGCTATATTCCTTTCCCTTTTTGTCAGTAAGCACAAGCTTCCTTTCACCACATAATAGGACGGTTGAATGATGGCCTAGTCAATCCATTCCCAAGATGACATCAAAGTCTGCCATCTCGAGTAGTACTAGGCTTGCTTCTAAGTCTCGGCCCTCAATACATACAATACATGGTCCATAATATTTGGTCAAAGCCACTTCAACTCCTAGTGGAGAGTGAACTATCAAGCTTGGGTTCAAGTGCTTGATTGGTAACTCCATTCACTTTCCAAAAGAAATCGAAACAAAAGAGTACATGGCCCCAGACTCAAATAGTACTCTGGCAGGTATACCAGCTACATTTACAATTCCTGGAATTTTTATCATCCCTTAGTTCTATATGCGCATACACACAATGGAAATAATAAGCCAAATAGTAAGGGATAAAGTCATACCAGTGACCACATCAGGTAATGCGGCTGCCACTTCCGTGGTGACCGCATAAACTTTTCCTTGCTGGGGAGGTTGCTTCTTAGGTAGAGTACAGGTCCTTGCAATATGACCCACTTGCTGGCAGTAAAAACATTTGATATTCGGGTTGAATCCGGCATTCTGTGGCACAGGTGGTGCCGCATTGTTCCTTGCAGGCACTGTAGCGGTCTGAGCCCTGTATGGGCGGAATGGTCTATTGTTACCGCCACCCGAACTCTCACTAGCAGGTCTCTTCACTCCCTTATTCTGAGCAAAGAAGTTGTCCCTCTGACTGGATTCTATCACCCTCGCAACCTGCACAGCCTCATTGTAGATCTTCTTGTCCAAACCCAATATGTGCTCTCTGATGCTCCCACGTAGTCCCATGGTGAACCTACGTGTCTTGGTCTCTTCTTCTTGCATACTTGCCGGTGCGAAGAAGAATAGCTCTTCGTACCTCTGCTGATAAGCATCCACAGTCGATTGAGACTGTTGCAAATTAATGAACTCCTTCTCCATCTGATCTCTGAAGCTCTTTGGAAAATACTTAGCGAAGAAGGCAACCTTGAACACTTCCCAATCTACCTGTGCATGTTTCGTCTCCAGATATGCCCGTGTAGAATTCCACCAAGCATTTGCGTCTTCTTTCAGCATATGAGTGGAAAATAAGACCTTTTCCTCCTCTGTACAGGTCATCAGTCAGAAGTTTTTCTCCATCTCTGTAACCCACTGTGCTGGCCACAATGGTTTCCCTGTCTTACCGGTGAATGATGAAGGCTTCAACTTCAGGAATCTATCCACCACTCTGCTCAGATCATGCTGTCCCTAAGTGTTCATTCCGTACCATGGTGGTGGATACGGATAGGCTCTCGGGTACGCAGAAGGCGACGGAAACTGATGCGGTGGTGGTACATTCTGTGCTTGGCCCATCGGCCTTGGGCTACCCTGCATCGGCTGTGAAGTATTTTTCTCTCCAGACTCAGGCGTACCTCCAGTGGGAACAGAACCCGGTGGCCTGAGCATCTTCAGTATCTCGCTCAGGAATTCTTTTTGCTGAGCTTGCATCTGATAGACCAGGTTTGTAACAATGGTCTCAGAATTTCTGTGAGGTGGTCCAAATAAATTTGTCGGTACTTCTGGAACCTGTTCCTCCACTACTTCCGGACTTGGCTCTCTAACATGGCCTTGATCAACCTATTCTTCTTCTTCGAGGCGCATTCTAGCCTGGTGACGCTTTCGACCCCTTCGACCATTTTCGCCCACCATCTCAGACTATTCTGTTTGAATCTGAGAAGAAGACATAACACATGAGAATGAAACATTAGGGGTGTTAGTCTTGAACATTATAAGGCGAAACAGTCATAAAAAGGAGTAATTAAGTCTACCAATTTTTAAATTTTTTTTTCATGGTTTTTCTGGCTTTTCAGGTGTTGACCGGTCGCAACATACCGGTCAACACTCTATATACAGGGTTGCGACCGGTATAGTCGACCGGTCAGAATTAGAATTCTGACCGAGACATAGAGGTCGCACACCTGGGGAGATACCGGTCGACCGGTATAGGCAAAACCGTCGACCGGTATGCCCAGAATTGGCTTTAAAATCGCGATTTCTTCTTCCTCTCTTCTCCGGTGGCGATTCTCCTCTGGGTTCCGAGTTGCTACAGTCCGACCAGTGCCTTTAGAAGCTGATTTCTTTCGTTCCAAGCGTAGAACATCGTCTCCAGGTAGGTCTCTTCCCTCTCTCTCATGTTTTTACAAATTTTCCATATGGTCTATATGTAGAAATTTAGGTTTTTCATTGATCGAGATGTTCCAACCGTAAGAACTCTTTTCCTTCGGCTTGGAAAGGGTTTAGGGACCCCCAAGAGCAAAAGCCCTCAACCAATTTGGGGTTTCACCGAACGGTTTTCATAAAAATCAAATTTTTACATGTTTTGACCTAGGTTTTCCAAATTTTCAAAAATTCTTGATTTTTCTTAATTTCTTGAAATTTCATATTGTAATTGCTTGTGATTGATTTGTCGAAGAGTGTGGGGGTTACATAAGTCCTCCTCCCCATGTTTTTGGGTGAGTTCGAGGCTTTTTCCCAATTTACTGTCGTTATGCTGCCAATATTTTGATAATTTTTAACCTTTTCTTCTTGTTTTCTTTTGTTTTGCAGTTAAAATGGCTCCCCGACGTGCTCTTGGGAAACGTCCTCATGGCTCGAGTTCATGTGCTCCCCAGCCACCAGTTCCCCAACTTGACGAACACTGGTTTTGTTCAATAGAGGCACAAGCTCGGTTCCCATGGTTCGATAATAAAAACATTGAATCCGGGCGTCGGGTTAACTTGGAACAATTGGACCGGCTCGATGTACGAGCGGCTTTCGGCAGGCTTGGTTGGTTGCCTATCATATCTTACACAGATACCACCCGTCCCAATCTGGTTAAGCATTTCTATGCTAACCTGGAGCTGCATGGAGATGTTAACGATCCCAACCAGGGTAAGGATTTGCGCATTACCAGCTATGTCAGGGGTGTACTTATCTCCTTCAACACCCACCAGCTGGCCGACCTTCTAGGGGTTCCTAATGATGGAGACCTAGTGTATTGCCCTTCCAAAGCGAAGGGCTATCTGACTGAGGATCTGCGTCGAGAGATAGCGGATCAGATACTAAACCCTGGAGCTCCTATGAAGGCGGCTAGCTTGAGACCTGTACCTCGGGTATACAGTCGCATCATTCAGCACAACATCGTGCCCCAGAGCGGCCACTATAGTGAGTTATCCCAACTCACTCAGTACATCACTTACTGCGTCTGCACCGGGGAGCGGGTCTCTCTCCCTTACCTCATCATCAGGACCATGCATCAGGCGACCCTGGCCGATCAGGCCAGTAACCTTCCATACAGCCGTCTCATTACCTTCCTGCTACGTCGCCTGGGCGTAAGCATGAGAGGCGAGGTGACCGTTGAGGATACTATGACCTTCGACATAGACTGGGACGCCATTCAGAAGATGTAGATGGTTGACCTGCTTGTTAGCGATGACGAGTTGGAGGCTCACCCTCGTCCACTCGGGAGGGTAGCAGCCGCAGCTGCAGCAGTAGCAACAGCCAATGCGGCCTATGTAGCCGAGCTCGAGCGTGATGATGACGAGGATAGGGCTGAGGGTGTACCAGCGCCAGCTCCACAACCTACACCTGCAGCACCACCATCTACTTCTACCACCGAATCGTCTCATCCTTTCCCAGACCCGGTGTTGAGTATGTTCACTGAGATCAGGGACACCCAAAGGAACATCCTAGAGTCTCAGCGAGAGATGGGTCAGGAGTTGGGACGTCTGGCTCATAGCCTACGGGTGACACAGGACCAGGTACACTGGCTCAGGGTCGCTTACGAGTGAGATTATGACATAGCGGACCCTATTCCTCCTAGGCCCCCCACCCCATGATTGTCCCTTTTATTTTCTTCTCTTTTGACTGTTCATATAACAGGGTAACTGTCTGGTTTATGGACTGTACCCTGTAGTACTAGTACATTTGATACCCATTTTCTTGTTTAATGAAATTTTTTATGCTTCACCTAACTAGTGTATGTGCACATGTTAAGTTTCATATTTAGAATAGTACATTATTCTCTTTCTTAATCAGTCTCAGGTATCAAACAATGCTTAGGGTGTGTTTGTATTAAATTTTTTTAATATTTCCTAGCTCAGTTCATCGACTTAGTTAAATGCAATATGGATTGTTGGACAGAGCCCGAGGGCTCTGATACCAAGTTGTCACACCCCAATTCTGATCCAATCAGAATGGTGTGAGTGAACCGTCATTGAACCAACGGTTCACACCAGGATCTCAAATAGGCCGTGTCCACTCATACAAACCATTACACATAACCACAATCAGAATATTAATAATACAGCGGAAGTCCTTAAAATATAATGAACTGAGTATCTATTGATAAATTAAATAAATATCTAATTATTTAAATCCAAACATAAAATAAATATCTTTTACATCTCTTTAATACCAAACAAAAATAACTGAAACGAATAACAAAATTCGATCACAGGTACACGCAGAAAGGGCACTCGCATGAAGCGTCATGCTCGTCCTCTCCTGCCTGTACACTCAAAGTAGCAACATCACTATACGCCGAAGCGTTCATGTAGTCATCCACCGTATAACCTGCATCAACATCTAAAAACATGTATATATACAAAGGGTGAGCTCACAACTTAGCTCAGTAAGACAATCAGACAGTTTCACAATATTATGCATGAGTAACAATAAATTTTATGCTGTGGTCTGGTTTAAGTTTGCAATGTGCTATAGAAAGGTTTGGTGGCCCCCGTACCTCTATACATGAGTGTGTGACACCTCATGGATCACACCGCCATTGGCCCACATGCACCCATCATGGAATAGAGATAGAGCTAAGATACCCCCGTACCTCCCCTGATGCTCTACCCATACCAGTACCTAAGCCCCTACTGGCCAGGGCTCGCAACTAACCAATCCTATATGTCATCAATGTATGCTATATCCCAGCACAGCTGTTTACGGCATAGAGATAGAGCTAAGGCAATCCCACACCTCCCCTGATGCCCTATCCGTAACTAACCCATTAGGATAAAAACATAACGCAGGTAGAACCTATCCCAACATAACTCCCTACGGCATAGAGATAGAGCTAAAGCATCGTGGAGAAGCCAACGTCGACTCGGAGACCACAATGCCACATAACCATGGCCAGGCCAACATCAATATCGGAGACCACCGTACCACGACCTTCCCCTGATGCCCCACCCGTACCAAGCATGTTAAGACAGAATACTATAAAAAGATGCTAGTATGAGAAGCGATCCCATGCCCATACCCCACTCCACACATTAACGAAAACAATCACATGCTTAACAATCACATCCTATCAATGCATAAACAATAATAATAACTGAAAGTAAAGGATGGCATGTGAATATCCACAAACATCACATCATATATATTCAATGTTTAACAAAGATTTACTGTCCATTAATTGTTAAGTTTAGGTCAGACTCCCTTACCTGACGCTCGTTTGTTAGCTTGCTCCACGTCGCAAGATCCAAACAGGAAGTCACAAAGTCCTACAATATTATTAGGGTTTCATTAGAATATTTTTCTTAGGGTTTCATGTTGGTCGGAAACCAACATAGTTACAAAATACCCTCACAGAGCTGACCGGTGGCATATACCGATCGCAGCTCTGTGGGAAAGACTGGCGACCGGTATGGTCAGCCGGTCCCCACAGACCAGCCTCCCGAGGGATACCGGTGGCAACATACCGGCCGCACTGTGTGCAACCGGTATAGTCGACCGGTATGTCTCCGGAAGACCATACATGGGTTTTTCGACTACCGTCGATCATCCTCCATGGATTTCCAAGGTTTCTTCTATCCATTCTAAGTCTAATCTTTGAGTTAGAGTTATTCCCAACTCATTCGAGTCTAGTTTCTATGAATATCATCTCGGAATTCGAATCTAGGGTTTAACGGCAACTTAGGATTTATTGGCCAATTTAGGGTTTTAGATCAATACCTACTTGCATGGTATTGATCCACCCACACAACTAACCTAAAGTCATAGAGTAAGAAGAATGATTAAAACACTTACCATTGACGGGCGTAACGTGAGCGTCGTCGAACGGTAATGGCGGCACCTTCTTCTTCTTCCTAGCTCCTTCTCCTTTCCAACCTCTTCCTCTTCTCTAGAGTTTGTGAGAGACAAGGGAAAGGATTTGAGGAGGTTTAAGGGTGTATTTATAGGCTAGAATAATAACCCTATTAGGATTAGAAAAGTCTTAGGATTTGAAATCAGGTAAGTGGGACCCTCAGAAGTAAATTTTTGGATCTCCACACACAGTTGCGCAGACCTGACCGGTCGACCAGTACCAAGACCGGTACCATCGACCGGTCAACATAAAATCATGTTGATTCGATTGTCTTTGGTCCGATTTCATACCTGTTTGTCATCTGCTCATCCCGTCTGGCCCGGTGATGATCGGAAGACCTGCTACGACACAAAACCAAGGTTTAGACCGGGTTTACAGAGTGCGGGTCTTACATGCTGAGGCATCGGAGTGGTCTTAGGATTATCCAACCAGACCATCACCCTTGTCGTTCTACTTCCCTGTGTGTAGATATCAGCAAGCTCGAGGCAAATCGGTTCATGCAGCAACAGTTTGGCGCCCACCGTTGGGCCCTAGACAGTGTTTTGTAAAAGGTAAAGACGCAACAAAACCAAAAGGCCCTGACACCCTGGATGTCATCAAGACTAACTGGAAATAAGGAAAAAATGAATGCCAACAATGGGGCCAGCAAATCCCAACCGCAACAACGTACCCACCAACAACAACACAGGCGCTAACCACAACAATGCAAGAGTCAACCGCAACAACAAGCCTCCTAGAGAGGTACCTCCTCCCAAAGATGCTTCCAGGGGTGTAACCCCAGGGAAAGAGAAGAGCAGATCCTTACTGTGAACAATTTTGACATGGAGGATGACCTGTCACCTCCCCGTTTTCCTTAGTACGTAACGAGGGAGTAGTTCGAGTTGATGGCACGTCAACTAGAGAGCTTGACGAAACGTCTATAGGAACAACAACCTGTATCCAATAGAGACGAACACCAACGTCATCACCTGAGGCACCACCGACAGGCCTTGGACTCAGGAGAAAATAGACCCAAAAGAGAGTGGCACCATGGTCACCCCGATCGCCTAGGGCACTAAGAAAATGTACCGAATTTGAATGGTTAGTGACAATTGACCAAGTGGTTGGGAATGTACTAGGCATGGCCCCTCCTTCTCCTCCACAAAGATCAATCAGTTGATAATCCTGCTGACCAGTTGGTGAGGTGCTTAGCATGTTAGGTGCACCTCACAGATTGAGCACTGCTTCATCCTCTAGCACATCTGCTACTAGCATGCACATGAGTGCAAGTCGAGTGCCAGTATCCAATCGTAGGACGTTTCTAGTATATAAGTCTATCCAAGTGCTAGGTGGACTTTTTCATTCAGTTGGCCAACAGTTTTCTCGACCACTTTCAAGACTGCAAACAACAAGAGGACGAGACCCTATGGGCCTTTATCAACAGATTCAAAACTAAGGCACTCCAGATAAAGGACCTAGAGGACTCTATACATAAAACAACCCTAGAAGGGGCAATAGTGGATGAGGGACTCTGATTCTCCATTGCAAAAAAGCCCCCCAAGAACCTCGCCTAGCTCTATGCTCGATGTGAGAAATATGTTGCCGCCAATATGGCAATTAAGAATGGCCCGTCCATAAGGAAACCACCACTTACCAACACTAGCAAGAAATGGTCTAATAATGTCACACCCCAATTCTGGACTAACCAGAATGGTGTGATGAACCATCAATAAATCAACGGTTCAACCAAAATCTCGTATAGGCTATGCCAACTATGTTAGACCAAAACACATTCCACATTAATCAGAGATAATAAAGTAAATAGTGGAAGTCCTATTAATAATGAACTGAGGTCTAATCATGATAAATAATTAATATTCCAGTTATCTCCAAGTAACCAAAACATAATTTAATACATATTACAAATATCCAAATACGAATGTTAAAAACTAAGTGCATCCATAGTTGAAACGCTCACTTAACGAATCATAATAGTCCTCCACAGCTTGCTTATCCATAGCCGCCACCTGTTCATATGTTGGCGTGTCGACATAATCATTAACCATAATACCTACAACATCAGAAACTAAAAAGAATTGCGCACGCGAGGGTCAGCTCTCCAACTTGAGCTCAGTGAGCAAACAAAACAATTCAACAAACATATGCATGCATTTAATTCATATCTTTGGTTTAGTTCATAAGTTTACAATGTGTAATAGAAAGGATTGGTGGCCACCACACCTCTATAAAAGAGTGTGTGAAGCCGCTTAAAGGATCAAACACCAATGCCGTCCCACATGCACCCATCATGGAATAGAGATAGAGCTAAAGTGCTCGGATCAAACACCGCATGACACTTCCCTTGATGCCCTACCCCTACCAACACGTAAGCCCCTATTGGCGAGGGTTGTAAACTGGGCTCGCAACTAACCAATCCTAATGTCAAACAGTGTATCCAAGGCCTCACCCCAGCATCCTCAATACGTCCATAGAGATAGAGCTAAGGCCCTCTGGTATAGTCAGAGACTACACGGTCCGAGACCACCTCCCCTGATGCCCTACGACGTAATAGTTCTACTAAGGTAATGGCGATACGACGATGTCAGTGGACAAGACTTGAGTAGAGATAGAGCTAGAGTCTGGTGATCAGGATGAACCACAGTGTCACGTCCTCCCCCTGATGCCCAACTCGCATCAAGTACACTAACCACACACATACATTCACATGCCTATTCCTAGCATCATCATCATCATCATCATCATGTTATAAATATAAAAAATTAAATATGCATGAGCAGTATTAACAGGAATATTAGATGACATGTGAAATGCACATTACAAACATACAAGTATAGAATCATTCATAGCATTGGACTCAATAAGTAAAATAACTTGTTATTAGCCAATTAGTTTAGGTCTTGTTCCCTCACCTTTGATCGATGTTTCTTCCTCTCCCAAGCTTTGGAAGTCACTTTGAATCTATTAGGAACCTAAACATTTAATGTATTTAAGTTAGGGTTCAAGTTTATCATGTTACAGTAGTCAAACACCTTGTTTGGTTACAAAATATGCTTGCTGTTAACGTGTGGTCGGATGTGTGGTCAGACCTGTGGTTGTAATATATGAGACCACACACTGTGTGGTCGGACCCTGTGGTCACAGATTATGCGACCACACCATGCGACCACACCTTTCCTGAGAACTTCTCGAATAGCTGTGGTCGACCATTTGGTCACCCTGTGGTCACATTTTATGCATTTTATGCGACCACATGATGTTTGGTCACTTTTTCATCTTCAATCCAAATTCTTCCTGAGTTGATTCCTTGGCTCATCACTTGGGTTCATCCTATGATTATTCTATGACCATTATTTACAGTTTCTCATTAACCATTATCCCTAATATCTTTTCTCATGGTTTTTCTTAGAAATTCCATAATCGAAATCGTTGCATTAGATTCAACACAACAACTTGATAAAATGACCCTATCCTATCTGATCTAGCCTACAGAGTCAAGTCCATACCTTAAGCTTGCTGTAAGGAGATAGAAATTTTCTCTTCAAAACCTTATTCTCCAAGCTTCTTCTCCAAATCTCCTTCTGCCCCTTCTCTTCCTTTCTTTTTCTCTCTTAGTCTTAGGGTTTCAATTTATGTTCTAAAAGAGTAAGAGAGGCTAAGGAACGTCCCTTATATAGAGGAGAAAAATCCTTATAAAGTCCCATTTAGATTAGGAAAGAACCCCCCTCAAATTAGGAAAGTTTCCTAAACACGGAGTCAGTTCAGCATCGTGTGGTCGCACGTGTGGTCGCAGAACCCGTCGACCACATACCTCAAAACGTGCGACCACACGTTGTGTGGTCTCATGTGTGGTCTCATGGTGTGGTTTCATGTGTGGCCTCATGTATCGACCACACGTACCAACCACACGTATCGACCACACCTGTTACCACACGACCAAAATTTTTTAGTTTTTAGTTTTTGACTGGTTGCTTCCACAAGATCTTAAATGGTCAACCACACTAACTAAATTTGACTCGTTGCTTACCTTATCTTGTCGTTTCTTCATACAATTGGTTCACTTGAGAGGATTATGATGGAAAGACCAGTCACGACACAAGAATGTAAGGTTAGACCGGGTTTGTGGCGTGCGGGTCTTACAAATAAGGCAAAGGACACCCCCACCAAAGGGGATCCTACCAAGAAATAGATGAAAGCGAAGGAGCCCGCATAAAATGCTCTTGCTTTCCAGCAATATGATGATTACCATCCACTTAGCAAATCTCTCGCTGAGATCTATATACTGGAGAAGGCTCAGACCACCTTCAGGAAACCATAGAAGATGAACTCAGATCCAAAGACAAGGAATCCATGGCTATTCTATGTTTTCCATAATGAACATGGGCACATACCAATGAGTGCCAACACCTCATGAAGCCATCGAAGAGCTGGTCTAGAGGGGAAACTTGGCAAGTATGTAAAAAAAAATCATCCAGCACCTCTAGGAGTCATGCCTATTGTGTCTGAGGTAGATGATTGTGTGAGGACAAAGATGGAAATCTTTAGAAGTCGCCACCTATATTTAGGTCTAGGACCTTAGAAATGTGAAATCTCACCCCAAGGTAAGACTTCGATTGACTCATGACCCTTAGATTGGATTTTTGGTCCATCAGAGATTGGGTAAGTGTCAGGTTACGGTTATGGGAAGGGGTTAGGCACCCAAACCGCCCGATCAAAATCGGTCTCCTATACCTTTCCTATGCTAGACTCTATTTGTTAAACCAAGCCAAACCAAGTGGTTTGATATCATTGAACCGAATCTGTATCCATCAGATTGCCTACGTATCACGGAATTATTCCAAAAATCAGGTTCACCATCGTAGTTCAGGTGTGATTAAAATTTATGGATGTGATTTATGCTTGTGCAAGATTAAGTTCTTTGTTCAAGTTGAAGTTTATGCTTGAAAGGTTGAGAAACCCTATGGATTAGGATCTGGATAGTCCATGTGGACTGATAGATAGTCCTAGTGGATCTAAAGATAACCCTATTTGGGTTGAAATATGGATAACCCATTCTGGGTTGAATTATGGATAACCCTATGTGGGTTAAAATGTAGATAAATATCCTAGTGGATCTATGGATAGTCCAAGTGGACTAAGGTTTGGATCCGAATTTGGGTTAAAATATGGGGGATATCCTAGTGGATCTATGGATAGTCCGAGTGGACTAAGGTCTGCATAAATATCCTAGTGGATCTATGGATAGTCCGAGTGGACTAAATTATGGATCCGAATTTGGGTTTCTCCCAAATGGCCTACGTATCCAAGGGTTTGACCTAGGAATCAGAATCTGCGTAGTTCAGGATCTGGGTTGAAATGGTTGGATATCCTAAAGGATCTATGGATAGTCCGAGTGGACTAAAGTTTGGATCTGAATTTGGGTTTCTCCCAAATGGCCTACGTATCCTAGGGTTTGCCCTAGGAATCAGAATCCGCGTAGTTTGGGAATGATAACCCTTTCTAGATTAATGATTGAGAACCTATTCTAGGTTTGGGATTGAGAACCTATTCTAGGTTTAGGGTTTAGAACCTATTCTAGGTTTAGGGTTTGCCAAGGGGAAAAACGTCCTAAATTACCCTTTTTATCCTGAATTCTAATTTTGGAAAGTTTGGCAAGGCATTCTCTTTCTTTATTAAGATTTTATCATTCCCATTATGCCCTTCCCAAGAATGTGGGTGCCTAAATGCACGTCCCCATACCTACATTGTCTTCTAGAAGTGTAAATATATGGCAGTTCAACTAGGGTGTTGCATAAAATAAGTTATTGCCAAAAAATAGAATATTCTATCTAAATATGGCACATAAAATATTTATGACAAGAAATTCACATACAGTAAGATTGTTTAAAAATCTTTCAAATATGGCATGTATTGCAAATAAGGCAAGAGCCTACATAGCATGATCTAGTATGCTAATTTCTACCCTAATTGTTATTTTCTTTTCATTTTAGGGTTTTCTACCCTAATTATTATTTTATTTCCATTTTTAGGGTTTTCTACCCTAATGTTACATTCTTTCCATTTTAGGGTTTTCTACCCTAATTATTATTTTATTTCCATTTTTAGGGTTTTTTACCCTAATTATTATTTTATTTCCATTTTTTAGGGTTTTCTACCCTAACTGTTACTTTCTTTCCATTTTAGGGTTTTCTACCCTAATTGTTACTTTCTTTCCATTTTAGGATTTTCTACCCTAATTGTTATTTTCTTTCTATTTTTTAGGGTTTTCTACCCTAATTGTTATTTTCTTTCTATTTTAGGGTGTATCTTGCCCTAGTTGTTGTACAACGTAAACAATCTAACATAGCAATGTGAGCTTAAATATAGCAGTGTAAGCATCCAAATATAGCATGTTGGGAATATATTCAAATTTAGCAACAAATCAGTCAAAGATGGCAAGTGAGCATGTGAATCAATACAAACATGGTAAGTATGCATCCAAACATGGCAGTAATCATCCAATATAGCATGTGAGCATGTGTAGCAGACAAATATGGCAATATGTGGCATCATATGTATCAAAATCACTTGTATGCATGATATTCAGATTTGCTTAAATTAATCACAATGAAGATCCAATCATGCATCAATATATCAAAATCGAACTCCAATAATGTGGCTAAGATCCAATCATATATCAAAAATCAAATTTCAGTAATGTGGCTAAGATCCAATCATGCATCAATATATCAAAATCAAATTCCCATCATGTGGCCAAGATCTAATCATGCATCAAAGTATCAAAAATCAAATTTCAATCATGTGGCCAAGATCCAATATATAAAAATCAAATTCCCATCATGTGGCCAAGATCTAATCATATATCAAAAATCAAATTCCAATAATGTGGCTAAGATCCAATCATGCATCAATATATCGAAATCAAATTCCCATCATGTGGCCAAGATCTAATCATGCATCAATGTATCAAAAACCAAAATTTAATCTTGTGGCCAAGATCCAATCATAAAATTATAATCAGAGGATAGCAACTTAATGGTAGGGACTGACTAGGATTGGGCTTATGCATGTGGATGAACAACAAGGTGGGTAGGAGGGGCAAAGCTGGTGGCATGTACAGGTGGTGCTCACGAAGGCTTTTGGTGGGTGTATGAGTGTATGTGGGATATGAAACCAGGTGGCAGCAATCAATTTTGGTGGCTGGATAATCAGATGTAGCAAGGAGGTGAGTAATGATAGTGATGTGCAGGAGTGGTGGAGTGAGCATAGAATACACAAAGAAAAGGAAAATAATAAGGGAAAGGAAGTAGAGCTTACCAAATGCTGCTGCTGCTACTTCTTCTTCTTCATCTTCTCTTCTCTATCTCGATCTCCTTTCGATCTCTCCCTTCCCCTCTTTTCTGTTTTTTTTCCTTATTCTTTTCCTTCATTCACTCTCTCTCTCTCGATTCTCTCTTTTTCACCGCCCTCCTCTCTCTCTTCTCCTTTTGGTCTCCCTCCTCCCCTTTTCGGTTTTTTTTCTATTTTTTTATGTTACCGCCTCTTCTCTCCCTCTCTCCTTTTATCTTTCTCGATTCTCTCTTTCATTTTTTTTTAAATTTTTTTCTTCCTCATGCGGCCTCTCTCCTTTTTTTATTCTTTTTCTCCACCCACCAAACTCTCTCTGTTCTCTCCCCTTCCTCTCTTCTTTTCTTTCTTTTTTTATTCCTTGATTCTCACCGCTCTCTCTCTCTCTCTCTCTCTCTCTCTCTCTCTCTCTCTCTCTTTCTTTCACTCTCTCTCCTTCCTCGCTTCTTTATTTTTTTCTAATTTTTTTCTCCTCGGCTCCCCTCCTTTCCTATCTCCTATCTCGATTTTCTTCTCCTCTCTCCTCGGGTCCGATGTCCCTCCTCCTTTCTTTATTTTTCCCCCTTATTTTATTCCTTTTTTTTTGGTTCGGTCTCTCTTTAGATTTTTTTCCTCTTTTATTCTCCTCCCTCTCTCGATTCTCATATCTCCTCGATTCTCCTATCTCTCAATCTTCTCGGATTCTTTCCGATTTTTGTTTTCTCTCGGTCCTTTCTTTCCTTCTTCTCCCTCTTCTTTCCTTCTTCTCTTTTCCCCTTCTTAATCTCTGCCTCCCTTTCCTTTTCTTGGACGCCTTCAATCTCTCAATCTCTTTCTGATATTTCTTTCCTTTTCTCGGTCTCAAATTCTTTCCCTTTTCTTTTCCAATCGGATCTTATTTGCTTTGCTTTATATATATATATATATATATATATATATATAAAACATATATATAAATATATAATACATTAATATATTAATATATATATAATATAATATACATATAAGACATATGTATATATTATATGATATATTATAATATATTATACATTATATAAAAATATAAATAATATATATATAAAAGAAATACATGCATATGTGTCGACATTAATTGGTTCGGATTGACAAGGACTGACTGGGTTAGGCCAAGACTGGCTTGGGTTTAGCTGAGTTGACTGGATTGACTGAAATTAACTGGGTTGGGCCAAGACTAGCTTGGGTTGAGCTAAGTTGACTGGATTGATTGGAATTAACTGGGTTTTCTCTCTCCATCATTTCATGGGTCATTTCCACTGTTATCCCGCATAGAAATTTCCGATGGCCTCTATTCCAATTTTTTGCATTCATTTTGTAGAACATTAAAAATGAGGAATATAGGAACTTGAATCACCTCATTTGGAAGTAAAATGGTCAACTTATGAATTTTTGAAATTTAAGCGGACCAATTATCGATAATTTGGTTGACCATTCTGCATGAGATCCTTCGGAGGCTTCTACCGGAAATATTTTACGTCCACTTTGTAGAGCACTAAAAATGGAACATAATGAGACTAGAATCACCTGATTCGGATATGGAATGATCAAAATATGAATTTTTGAATATTAAATGACCATTTCCATATGTAATTTTGCATGGGACCCTCCGGAAACTTTGACCCGAGATTTTCCACGTCCACTTTGTAGGACATCACAAATGAAGAACAATGGCCTTGGAATCGTCTGAATCCGACGTAGAATGGAAAAGATATGAAGCTTTGAAGTTCTAACGATAATTTTGAATGAAAGCTTGCATGGGACCCACTGGTGACTTCTACCCGGGATTTTTTACGTCCACTTTGTAGAACATCATGAATGAAGAATAATGGTCTTGGAATCATCTGAATCCGATGTAAAACGGAAAAGATATGAAGCTTTGAAGTTCTAACGATAATTTTGCATGTAAGCTTGCATGGGACCCACTGGTGACTTCTACCCGGGATTTTTTACGTCCACTTTGTAGAAGATCATGAATGAAGAATAATGGTCTTGGAATTATCTGAATCCGATATCGGATGATCAAGATATGATGATTTGAAATTCAAACAATCCGACTTAGGATAATTTGCATGAAGGCCCCTGGGATTATTATTTATAATTTCAGAAACCTCCCCTATATGTATCATCCGACTAAAATGGTCGTATCTTCCTCATTTGATATCAGAATTGAGCAATTCTGGTCTCGTTTCGAAGATAATTCTATGACCTATGCATCTATGCAGATAATAGCCCATGACCCTGCTGTGGGGATTAGTGGAGAATCACAAATCTTTGGGTTAAAGGTCAGAAACTTGCCATATTGGTTCATTTATGCTGAGGGTGGCAAAAATGGGGTGCTTACAGATGCCCCTCTTTAGCCGAGATTGTTATCAGTTGAAGGCTAAAGATAAAAGAACCACATTTTTTGGGTATGAGTGATATTGTTTATTGGGCTGCACTTAGGGTAAATCTTCCTAAACTGCCTACGTATTCTAAGGGAGTCCTAGAAATCAAGCCCAGAACGTAGTTCGACTAGAAAGAAGGTTTGCTCTTCTTGGAAGATTGGTGAGCACTTCTTGTATGAAGCTAGGCTGTGAATACAAGGCTCATTTGTAGGCTGGGAACCTATTCTTGCTGAGGTGGAACTCATGATGCAAGGTACGTGCGGGCTTGGACCCGGCTTGATCCATTTGTAGGCTGATAAACCTCTTCTTGTATGAAGCTAGGCTGTGAATACATGGCTCATTTGTAGGCTGGGAACCTCTTCTTGCTGAGATGACTCATGATGCAAGGTATGTGCGGGCTTGGACCCAACTTGATCCATTTGTAGGCTGATAAACCTCTTCTTGTATGAAGCTAGGCTGTGAACACAAGGCTCATTTGTAGGTTGGGAACCTCTTCTTGCTGAGGTGGAACTCAATGCAAGGTATGTGCGGGCTTGGACCTGGCTTTATCCATTTGTAGGCTGATAAACCTCTTCTTGTATGGAGGTAGGCTGTGAATACAAGGCTGATGGGATGAGCTTGGGCTCAGATGTGATTTGTTTGGATGGAAGACATGATGTCTTCTCTGAAGCTCTTTTGATTGAGATTTTGAGATTGTTTTTTCTGAATAAGCTAGGGCTCTGCATTTGATTCACTTATAGGATGAGATTGATTTGAACTTTGGATGAGCTAGGGCTCTGCATTTGATTCACCAATAATCTGAGATTGATTTGATCTTTGGATGAACTAGGGCTCCACATTTGATTCACTAATAATCTAAGATTGATTTGATCTTTGGATGAGCTAGGGCTCCACATTTGATTCTGAAATGAGTAAGAACTCAGAAGGTCACTTATAGGGTGATACTGAATGACTCATCTTTGCAGTTCCTATCAGCTTTGGACCTTTGGGATTGAAAATAGGAATATCCTTTTGGAAGCTCTAGGGCTATGAACCTTTAGGATGCTTGAAAGTGACCCATACAAGAAGGCTTTGTTGACTTTGAACCTTTAGGGTTGAAATCCGCCCCATCTTGGAAGTCTCTTGACTTTGAGCCTATGGAGTGCTGGACATATTTGAAATGATGGTGAATTCTTTGGCAGTTTTCCAAGTTTTTTTTTTCTCCTGCTTTATTGGTGAAGGCACAAAACATGACAGCAATGGAAGTGGTGTCATGGACTTTGCTGGCATGATACCTAGATTTGAAATTTGCCATTTATGACCTGGTATTGAAAGTTGGACTCAATTTCAGCATGGTAGGGATGACTTTTGACTCAATTTCAGCACGGTAGGGATGACTTGGTTACTCCCTTTGAAGGGTTCCATGTAATTTGAAGGTGATGATTTTCTTCAGCCAACATTGGTGTTGTTGGATTTTGGATTGAAAGAAACTCTAGCGAGGATTTTAACAAGAATGAGGGGAGCTTGACAGTCTCTAACTAAAATGATTTTATTGATTGACTTTGGTGTTAAACTGTCGAGGGGAATTTGGTCAACTAAATTTTTTGACTGTGCACTATGGTAGACCAAATTGGTAGAACAGCTAGGCGGCGATGAAATGTGACATGGGTTTGGCCCTCGATCTAGGCTCATGAAAAGCTCAGGGCACTGCAACATTGTTGTGCCAATTTTGAAAGATTAATGAATCATGGCCCCAAAGTAGGCATGAGGAGCAAAGGATTTGAAGTGTTCCTTCAGAGAATTTGGTGACCAACTCCTAATAGGTGAGTGACCACGTTGGATCTTCTTCATCAACAGGATTGGGAGAACTGAGAATTGGTAAAAACCAACTTGGACGAACCTACTTCTATTGACTAGGAAAGTCAGTGATTTCAGACTAGACAATGGATCCTAGATGTAACGCTCATGATCAAGTTCAATTCCTCTACATAGGGTATATCTATGCCCCAGTGTCTGCATGTTGTGACAGACCACTACTGTAGTGTGCTAGGGCAAGATAGAAGGAAACATGCAATCTAACAGAGTTAGAACTAGGTTGAATCTGGATTGCATCCAGAATTGACCATGCTTCCAAGGTCAAGGAAAGATTGACAGATTGATTGCAGAAAGTGACTTCTTAGATAAGCCCTTCTTGAATCCTGAAAAATGAGGGAACTGATGATTTGATGAATTTGGCTACATCCGTAACCAAGCCATGAGAATTTACTCTCATGACAAAATGATTTGAAGATAGAATTCTGTTGAAAGGCACTGCTATGGAGCCCAAAAGGCAAACAGATGATGGTTTGTTCAACTCCTCTGAGTATGATTCATTGGAGAGCAAGAGGTGTTCCTTTCCTTATGGAGGGTAGACGGGGTATGACACTTGTCCACATGAACCACTGAATTTTCTATGAAGGGCCAATGAGGGCAATGCTTTAGGGTTGCATCAGGTCGCCTATCCCCACTGAAATATTATGGGTTGTTCATTGAGGTTTCTCGGGTTGCCTTTCCCTTGCTGAGGTTTCTTTTCTTCCCTTTATTATTTTTTTCATTTTCTTTTTTTTGCAAACCCCATCTTGGGTTGAATAAAGAGTCCTGATATGGTGAGGATATTGCCAAAATTATGGTCCTATCCAATGGTTTGAAACCCTTAGGGGAAATCTGAATGGCATGACCTTCTTGACAAATGGGTAGCCTTGCCCCACTGTTTAAGTTGACACCTACACGTATTGATAGGCGGGCAGCTATTTGAATCATCACTAAAAGTGATCTTAGAGAAATGCAGTCCCACACCAAGATTAAAAATGGTGCCAAATTATGTTTTCCTTTCTTGGAGATGTTCAGATGGAACACGTGTCCCAACAAGCTATATCGAGATTCTGAATCAGTCACGATCATATCTGGGCCTGAAACCTTTAGGTTTGTTGACAAGTATTGATGTTGAAGGTCCAAGAGGATGGATGTGAAACTGTCCACATGGGTCTACCATTGGGAGAGTGTTTGGTTGTTTATGTAGAATGGGTTTATCTTACCGAGAAGATCCCATTTTATTGGCTTGAGAAATGAAGGGCTTATAGGAACCTTGGGAAGGCGTCGGATGTAATGAACGATAGATGAGAGTTCCAGCCAGATTTATGAATTTGTAGATAAAATGATGACATGATCACGAGATACAATGCCATAAAAATTGATAATCAAAAGAAGGGCTTGTGATAGAGACTCCTTGGAAAGCCGTCAGATTGATAGACGGGAGAGAGAGTCTAATGCCGATGAGAAATCTTTCTCTGATGATGAAGAGGTGATGAGATCGTCTCCTGTAAAGGCGGGATGTAATTGGCCAAAATCAAAAGTCCGGTCCAACATGTTGTAAATCTCAACGAATGATCGAACTTGCTATCAGGATTTGGTTGGAACTATCATCCTCTTGAAGTGAGAGGGAGAATTGGATTACTGTCAAGCTCCAATGCCATTCAACATCTTACTATTTTCTTTTCTTCTCTTTTTTTTTTTTTTTTTTTTTCTTTTTCTTTTTTTTTTTTGGATGTGAAGGCCACATAATGCAGTGCTTCGCTTGACCGCGAAATTGAATCCTGACTTTCAATATTGGATTTGAATCTTCTTCTTCCAAACATTTCCAATCAGATAGAACGTCTTTGCCCCAATTAGCACTCTGATCTTCTGTAAACTTTATGAGCATTTGTGACTGCTCATATAGTATCTGATTTTATCTAAATGGTGAATCCATATGCTATCCTCTGGAAGTTAATCATCACCTTCTATCTGATGTGACTGCCTTCCCATTATTGATGTAGATAAAACATAGGCTTGAATTTTTTTTTCTTTTTTTTTGAGTATCCCAATGACCTCATTCTTTGATTTTGAGATTGATCATTCATCATGTATCTCTTGCTTGCAGATGATATACTTTGTATGAACTTTGGTATTTCCATCTTCTTGGTGGCACATCTGTCCTCCACTCATTTGTACTGATTGGCTGACCTGTTGATATGATCTGTTATTATATAATGCTTTCCTTGAAATCTTTTCACAGATAGAACAAATGGCAGCTTCTCCAATACATGTTTCTTGAGACTACTCTTGTGTCTCCCGATTGATCATTTAAAGCTTTCCCAGACGGGTTGGACCTTTCTTTCTCAAGAGGCCGGGTGGCGTAGAAGTTCAGGAGACGGCTCATCATTTCAATCATCTTCAGAGTCAAAATTGACTGCGCACGTAGAATAGGAAGATGCATGAAACTGGGAGGAAATGTATGGATGAGATAAAGCACAGAGATTGGAATCCCAAATGGTGTGATTTTCTTTTACTCGCAGGACAGATTAAACTAGACTTGTCAACAAACATATTGATCTTGGACTCAGACATGGATGACCTATCAAATACCGATAATAGAAAGTTGAAACAACTAGTTCGTCCAAGCGGCTCCAGTTGGGCATAACGCCTTCGACGACCACCTTCAGTCATTGTGGGAATAAATCTTCCTTCAGACCTTTAACAGCAGGACTCATCATGCCCCTCTATCAATAGGTGCAAGATGCCTACCTTTCAAGGTTCCATACAATTATCTCCTTGTTTTATCTTTCTCTTTTTCTTTCTCAGTTTGGGATCCATTCATAACCAGACTATTGTTTTTTTTTAAGCTCAAGGTTACATGCCCCAGTGTGGGGTTCAATGTATTTTTTCATTAGACCACGCTCAATTTGGGTCTAAGGTCAATTTGGTTCATGACCAGCTTAAAGCTTAATGGCTTTCCTCATTGGACCGCACTCAATTCGGGTCCAAGGTCAATTTGGTTCATGCCCCAGTTTGGGGGTCATTGGCTTTCCTCATCAGATCGCACTCAATTTGGGTCTAAGTTCAATCTGGTTCATGCCCCAGTTTATGGGTTAAGGGTTTCATCATTGGACCATTCTGGTTCTTATCCTTGCTTGGGGCACATTGGTTCTCATCTTTGGTCTACCCTACTGCTTGGGAAAATTCCATTCCTCTCTTTGAATAATAAGAAATATGAGGGCAACTCTTTGGATTCTAGCATTTTCCTGGCCAATGGGATAGCACTATCATAGCTGAAGGTTCATGATTTCCTGATGACTCCAAAATCTAGAATTGATCTTTATTGACAAGCAATGGGAAATCCTCCTCGTTCCCCATTCTTGATGAGTGATCCTAACTTGTAGCATTGGGCTATGATAGACATGGATCGGGCTCTAATTGATAGAGCCATAGATTGATTTTGAATTAGTCTTCGATTGATAGAGACAAGATTGACTTTGAATTGGTCTCTGATTGATAGAGACAGAGTTAACTTTGAATTGGTCTCTGATTGATAGAGATCAAGATTGATTTTGAATTGATCTCTGATTGATAGAGATCAAGATTGATTTTGAATTGGTCTCTGATTGATAGAGATCAAGATTGATTTTGAATTGGTCTCTGATTGATAGAGATCAAGATTGATTTTGAATTGGTCTCTGATTGATAGAGATCAAGATTGATTTTGAATTGGTCTCTGATTGATAGAGATCAAGATTGACAATCGTGGACTAGGCTCTAGTTGCTAGAGGCAAGGATTGCTTGAGTTGGGCTCCGATTGATAGAGGCCAAGGATGACAATCATGGATTGGACTCTAATTGCTAGAGATGATGGAATGACTGAAATTCACTTTGATTCCTTCTTGAAATGGAACATGGACCAGAGGTAGTGGTTGAACAGGCCTAGGGGCTAACTCATGCTCACATTGAGTTCATATAAATAGAACATTCCTTAGTTCCAACATGAATTGGAACCTGAACTAGAGTTGACAGTTGGGCAAGCCTAGGGGCTAATTAAATTCAAATGAATGGAACTCTTCTTAGTTCCAACATGAATCAGAACATGAACCAGAGTTGATGGTTGGACAGGCCTAGTGGCTAATTGAATTCAAATGAATGGAACTCTTCTTAGTTCCAACATGAATCAGAACTTGAACCATAGTTGATGGTTGGATAAGCCTAGTGGCTAAATGAATTCAGATGAATGAGACTCTTCTTAATTCCAACATGAATCTGAACCTGAACCAAAGTTGATGGTTGGACAAGCCTAGGGGCTAAATAGATTCAGATGAATGGAACTTTTCCTAGTTTCGACAAGAACTGGAACCCTAACCAAAGTTGATAGTTGGATAAGCCTAGTGGCTAATTGAATTCAGATGAATGGAATTTTTCCTAGTTCCAACATGAATCAGAACCCTAACCAAAGTTGATGGTTGGATAAGCCTAGTGGCTAAATGAATTCAGAAGAATGAAACTTTTCCTAGTTCCAACATGAATCAGAACCCTAACCAAAGTTGATGGTTCGACAAGCCTAGTGGCTAATTGAATTCAGATGAATGGAACTTTTCCTAGTTCTGACATGAACCGGAACCTAAACAGAAGGTGAAGGATGAAAAAGCCTAGGGGCCGAATACCTTCTTCATTTTTGCATGATCTGGGAGTGATGATTGAACCTGCCTAAAGGTTAAACCCTTCTTTAATTCTGAGATGAACCATAAATGGTGGTTGAATCTAGGGCTGAATATTTCTTTGATTCTGAGATGAACTGGATGTGATTGAATCTACCTAGAGGCTGAATCTTTCCTTAATTCTGGATGAACCGAAATGATGATTGGACCTGCATATGGGCTGAATCATTCAAAGGTGAATAGGGAATATTGATTGGATTTGCCTAGGGGCTGAATCTTTCCTTAATTCAGAGATGAATCATGAAATATGATTGGATTTGCCTAGGGGCTGAATCTTTCCTTAATTCTGAGGTGCATTGAAAACGGTGATTGGATTTGCCTAGGGGCTGAATCTTTCCTTAATGATTGGATTTGCCTAGGGACTAAATCTTTCCTTAATTCAAAGGTGAATAGGGAACAATGATTGGATAGGGGCTGAATCTCTCCTTAATTCAGAGATGAATCGAGAACGGTGATTGGATTTGCCTAGGGGCTGAATCTTTTCTTAATTCTGAGGTGAATCAAGAACTATGATTGGATTTGCCTAGGGGCTGAATCTTTCCTTAATTCAAAGGTACATTGAGAACTATGATTGGATTTGCCTAGGGGCTGAGTCTTTCCTTAATTCAGGGGTGCATTGAGAACCATGATTGGATTTGCCTAGGGGCTGAATCTTTCCTTAATTCAGAGGTACATTGAGAATGGTGATTGGATTTGCCTAGGGGCTGAATCTTTCCTTAATTCAGAGGTACATTGAGAATGGTGATTGGATTTGCCTAGGGGCTGAATCTTTCCTTAATTCAGGGGTGCATTGAGAACCATGATTGGATTTGCCTAGGGGCTGAATCTTTCCTTAATTCAGAGGTACATTGAGAATGGTGATTGGATTTGCCTAGGGGCCGAATCTTTCCTTAATTCAGAGATGAATCGGGAACTATGATTGGATTTACCTAGGGGCAAAATCTTTTCTTCTTTCTTATAAAATTTGATGTTCAATCATGATCTAGATTCATGACTTCCATTGATTCATCTAGAAAGATAATATGGATGGATCTCGAGATGGGAGATCAAGACAATTCCCTAATTGTAGGGGCCTCTCACCCTAAAAGGGTGGATATGGTTGCAGTTTGATTTTCTTTTCCAAAGGCATTGATATCCAATGGGGAAATATCAAGATTCTAAACATCTACAAGAGTAGAAGAAGTCACATGCACAATCAAGGATGACTCAACCAAACAAGAGTTAGCACCCTCATAAGGGCGATTGGGTAAACATTATCCAAGTCAATTTAATTGAATTTGATTAAGCCATGTGTTCAGTCTTGGGACCTCATGATTCCAAAATGGATAATCAGTGGTACCAAGGTCTGGCCAATTGGATTACCAAATTCGATGAAATTGAAATGGATATATTAATCCGTTGTCCTTATTAGGGATGGTTAGCAAAAGCGGTTCATAGATGAACAAACTAGTAAATTTCTTCTTGATCATGGTATCTATGTCTTGACAGGGATTTTCTGTTCGTTTTTTGAAATTGACGTGTTAACAATGAGAGATTTGACACATCGAGCTTACTTAATGGAGGGTGTATAGTGACCGTCTACTATGATGTAGAACAGGTGTATACATACTTCATACTCCCAATGGGTGAGAGTTCAAGATGCTCATCGTGTAGAATCTAACATGTTGACCAATCAAGGACAAAAACGGGCAGAAATTCGACGTCTCGAACATGGATGTCATGGTTAAGCCGATTTTATCGGGTCGGTTCAGGGATGAACCAAAAAATAACAAACATTGGGCTACAATCTGGGTTAGGACAGAAAAGGCCACCTTGACGAGGATGGGGTAACCTATCACCAAATGCTCGATGAATAATGGACCCCCAATCCCTTTATATACTATGTTGCAAGGATCCAAGCGACGTGGAGTAGCATAACGCATTCTCAAGCGGACCCAAGAAACGCTCGTTAGAGACTGCTCGCCGGTCGTGGTCTCACAAAGTATAGGCCAAGGCTGTGTGTTTCGCATAGCGGGATGCCCCATATGCATGGGACCCGGTTCGGCTACTCGCACGAATGTGTGACTGAACCCATTCCCCCCAAAGCAATAATATACAAGCATAAATATAGTATCCTAAAATCTAGCATCCAATTCACACAAGGAAAGTTTTCATTTAGAAGTTTGACATTTATATCCCCAGCGGAGTCGCCACTGTGAGGACAAAGATGGAAATCTTTAGAAGTCGCCACCTAGATTTAGGTCTAGGACCTTAGAAATGTGAAATCTCACCCCAAGGTAAGACTTCGATTGACTCATGACCCTTAGATTGGATTTTTGGTCCATCAGAGATTGGGTAAGTGTTAGGTTACGGTTATGGGAAGGGGTTAGGCACCCAAACCGCCCGATCGAAATCGGTCTCCTATACCTTTCCTATGCTAGACTCTATTTGTTAAACCAAGACAAACCAAGTGGTTTGATATCATTGAACCAAATCTGTATCCATCAGATTGCCTACGTATCACGGAATTATTCCGAAAATCAGGTTCACCATCGTAGTTCAGGTGTGATTAAAATTTATGGATGTGATTTATGCTTGTGCATGATTAAGTTCTTTGTTCAAGTTGAAATTTATGCTTGAAAGGTTGAGAAACCCTATGGATTAGGATCTGGATAGTCCATGTGGACTGATAGATAGTCCTAGTGGATCTAAAGATAACCCTATTTGGGTTGAAATATGGATAACCCATTCTGGGTTGAAATGTGGATAACCCTATGTGGGTTAAAATGTAGATAAATATCCTAGTGGATCTATGGATAGTCCAAGTGGACTAAGGTTTGGATCCAAATTTGGGTTAAAATATGGGGGATATCCTAGTGGATCTATGGATAGTCCGAGTGGACTAAGGTGTGGATAAATATCCTAGTGGATCTATGGATAGTCCGAGTGGACTAAATTGTGGATCCGAATTTGGGTTTCTCCCAAATGGCCTACGTATCCTAGGGTTTGACCTAGGAATCAGAATCCGCGTAGTTCGGGATCTGGGTTGAAATGGTTGGATATCCTAGTGGATCTATGGATAGTCCGAGTGGACTAAAGTTTGGATCCGAATTTGGGTTTCTCCCAAATGGCCTACGTATCCTAGGGTTTTCCCTAGGAATCAGAATCCGCATAGTTTGGGAATGATAACCCTTTCTAGGTTAATGATTGAGAACCTATTCTAGGTTTGGGATTGAGAACCTATTCTAGGTTTTGGGTTTAGAACCTATTCTAGGTTTAGGGTTTGCCAAGGGGCAAATCGTCCTAAATCACCCTTTTTATCCTGAATTCTAATTTTGGAAAGTTTGGCAAGGCATTCTCTTTCTTTATTAAGATTTTATCATTCCCATTATGCCCTTCCCAAGAATGTGGGTGCCTAAATGCACGTTCCCACACCTACATTGTCTTCTAGAAGTGTGCATATATGGCAGTTCAACTAGGGTGTTGCATAAAATAAGTTATTGCCAAAAAATAGAATATTCTATCTAAATATGGCACATAAAATATTTATGACAAGAAATTCACATACAGTAAGATTGTTTAAAAATCTTTCAAATATGGCATGTATTGCAAATAAGGCAAGAGCCTACATGGCATGATCTAGTATGCTATTTTCTACCCTAATTGTTATTTTCTTTCCATTTTCGGGTTTTCTAGCCTAATTATTATTTTATTTCCATTTTTAGGGTTTTCTACCCTAATGTTACATTCTTTCCATTTTAGGGTTTTCTACCCTAATTATTATTTTATTTCCATTTTTTAGGTTTTTTTACCCTAATTATTATTTTAATTCCATTTTTTAGGGTTTTCTACCCTAACTGTTACTTTCTTTCCATTTTAGGGTTTTCTACCATAATTGTTACTTTCTTTCCATTTTAGGGTTTTCTACCCTAATTGTTATTTTCTTTCCATTTTTTAGGGTTTACTACCCTAATTGTTATTTTCTTTCTATTTTAGGGTGTATCTTGCCCTAGTTGTTGTACAACGTAAACAATCTAACATAGCAATGTGAGCTTAAATATAGCAGTGTAAGCATCCAAATATAGCATGTTGGGAATATATTCAAATTTAGCAACAAATCAGTCAAAGATGGCAAGTGAGCATGTGAATCAATACAAACATGGTAAGTATGCATCCAAACATGGCAGTAATCATCCAATATAGCATGTGAGCATGTGTAGCAGACAAATATGGCAATATGTGGCATCATATGTATCAAAATCACTTGTATGCATGATATTCAGATTTGCTTAAATTAATCACAATGAAGATCCAATCATGCATCAATATATCAAAATCGAACTCCAATAATGTGGCTAAGATCCAATCATATATCAAAAATCAAATTTCAGTAATGTGGCTAAGATCCAATCATGCATCAATATATCAAAATCAAATTCCCATCATGTGGCCAAGATCTAATCATGCATCAAAGTATCAAACATCAAATTGCAATCATGTGGCCAAGATCCAATATATAAAAATCAAATTCCCATCATGTGGCCAAGATCTAATCATATATAAAAAATCAAATTCCAATAATGTGGCTAAGTTCCAATCATGCATCAATATATCAAAATCAAATTCCCATCATGTGGCCAAGATCTAATCATGCATCAATGTATCAAAAACCAAATTTCAATCATGTGGCCAAGATCCAATCATAAAATTATAATAAGAGGATAGCAACTTAATGGTAGGGACTGACTAGGATTGGGCTTATGCATGTGGATGAACAACAAGGTGGGTAGGAGGGGCAAAGCTGGTGGCATGCACAGGTGGTGCTCACGAAGGCTTTTGGTGGGTGTATGAGTGTATGTGGGATATGAAACCAGGTGGCAGCAATCAATTTTGGTGGCTGGATAATCGGATGTAGCAAGGAGGTGAGTTATGATAGTGATGTACAGGTGTGGTGGAGTGAGCATAGAATACACAAAGAAAAGGAAAAGAAAAAGGGAAAGGAAGTAGAGCTTACCAAACGCTGCTGCTGCTACTTCTTTTTCTTCATCTTCTCTTTTCTATCTCGATCTCCTTTCGATCTCTCCCTTCCCCTCTTTTCTGTTTTTTTTTCTTTATTCTTTTCCTTCATTTACTCTCTCTCTCTCGATTCTCTCTCTTTCACCGCCCTCCTCTCTCTCTTCTCCTTTTGGTCTCCCTCCTCCCCTTTTCGGTTTTTTTTTCTATTTTTTTATGCTACCGCCTCTTCTCTCCCTCTCTCCTCTTATCTTTCTCGATTCTCTCTTTCATTTTTTTTAATTTTTTTCTTCCTCATGCGGCCTCTCTCTCCTTTTTTTTATTCTTTTTCTCCACCCACCGAACTCTCTCTCTTCTCTCCCCTTCCTCTCTTCTTTTCTTTCTTTTTTTATTCCTGGATTCTCACCGCTCTCTCACTCTCTCTCTCTTTTTTTTTCTCTCTCTCTCTCTCTCTCTCTTTTTCTCTCTCTCTCTCTCTCTCTCTCTCTTTCTCTCTCTCCTCTCCCCTTCCCCGCTTCTTTATTTTTTCTATTTTTTCTCCTCGGCTCCCCTCCTTTCCTATCTCCTATCTCGATTTTCTTCTCCTCTCTCCTCGGGTCCGATGTCCCTCCTCCTTTCTTTATTTTTCCCCCTTATTTTATTCCTTTTTTTTTGGTTCGGTCTCTCTTTAGATTTTTTTCCTCTTTTATTCTCCTCCCTCTCTTGATTCTCATATCTCCTCGATTCTCCTATCCGTCAATCTTCTCGGATTCTTTCCGATTTTTTTTTCTCTCGGTCCTTTCTTTCCTTCTTCTCCCTCTTCTTTCCTTCTTCTCTTTTCCCCTTCTTAATCTCTGCCTCCCTTTCCTTTTCTTGGACTCCCTCAATCTCTCAATCTCTTTCTGATTTTTCTTTCCTTTTCTCGGTCTCAAATTCTTTCCCTTTTTCTTTTCCAATCGGATCTTATTTGCTTTGCTTTTTTTTTATATATACATATAAAACATATATATAAATATATAATATATTAATATATTAATATATATAATATAATATACATATAAGACATATGTATATATTATATGATATATTATAATATATTATACATTATATAAAAATATAAATAATATATATAAAAGAAATACATGCATATGTGTCGACATTAATTGGTTCGGATTGACAAGGATTGACTGGGTTAGGCCAAGACTGGCTTGGGTTGAGCTGAGTTGACTGGATTGACTGAAATTAACTGGGTTGGGCCAGGACTAGCTTGGGTTGAGCTAAGTTGACTGGATTGATTGGAATTAACTGGGTTTTCTCTCTCCATCATTTCATGGGTCATTTCCACTGTTATCCCGCATAGAATTTTCCGATGGCCTCTATTCTAATTTTTTGCGTTCATTTTGTAGAACATTAAAAATGAAGAATATAGGAACTTGAATCACCTCATTTGGAAGTAAAATGGTCAACTTATGAATTTTTGAAGTTTAAGCGGATCAATTATCGATAATTTGGTTGACCATTCTGCATGAGATCCTTCGGAGGCTTTTACTGGAAATATTTTATGTCCACTTTGTAGAGCACTAAAAATGGAACATAATGAGACTGGAATCACCTGATTCGGATATGGAATGATCAAAATATGAATTTTTGAATATTAAATGACCATTTCCATATGTAATTTTGCATGGGACCCTCCGGAAACTTTGACCCGAGATTTTCCACGTCCACTTTGTAGGACATCACAAATGAAGAACAATGGCCTTGGAATCGTCTGAATCCGACGTAGAACGGAAAAGATACGAAGCTTTGAAGTTCTAACGATAATTTTGCATGAAAGCTTGCATGGGACCCACTGGTGACTTCTACCCGGGATTTTTTTATGTCCACTTTGTAGAACATCATGAATGAAGAATAATGGTCTTGGAATCATCTAAATCCGATGTAGAACGGAGAAGATATGAAGTTTTGAAGTTCTAACGATAATTTTGCATGCAAACTTGCATGGGACCCACTGGTGACTTCTACCCGGGATTTTTTACGTCCACTTTGTAGAAGATCATGAATGAAGAATAATGGTCTTGGAATTATCTGAATCCGATATCGGATGATCAAGATATGATGATTTGAAATTCAAACAATCCGACTTAGGATAATTTGCATGAAGGCCCCTGGGATTATTATTTATAATAATTTCAGAAACCTCCCCTATATGTATCATCCGACTAAAATGGTCGTATCTTCCTCATTTGATATCAGAATTGAGCAATTCTGGTCTCGTTTCGAAGATAATTCTATGACCTATGCATCTATGCAGATAATAGCCCATGACCCTGCTGTGGGGATTAGTGGAGAATCACAAATCTTTGGGTTAACGGTCAGAAACCTGCCATATTGGTTCATTTATGCCGAGGGTGGTAAAAATGGGGTGCTTACAGATTGCCAGATCGAGCTAGCAAGAAGAATGGTCGACGACGAAGAGATGACCATGACCCTAAGGCTGGTGGGGCAGAAGCTAAAAACCAACCTTCTCCCATTAGGAAGGACATAAGAGCCACCAACTACATGATAAAGGTGTTTCCTACTGAATCACACGGACAACAATCATCTATAGGTTGGTAGCGAGCCGAAAGTAAACAAGGACGCTCGACGATGTCAGGGAAATACTTGACTATTAAAGCTTCCCTAGATCCAGGGAAGGATTTAGATATGACTTGATGGACGTTATGATGAAGAGGACCCCGAAGAGCCGGCCTATGGGTGAGGGGAAGAAAAAGCAAAAGAGGCCCTTGCATGGTGGGAAGAACACTACTAGAAGGACCTCCCCAAGGGTGAGATCAGACTCCCCCAATTTGTCAAGGATCTGAGGCGCTCAAACCTTGAGATAACAGAATATAAACAACTGGCTCACCTGGTGATCCCCAATTCCTACATCATCATAAGATGAGCAGCAACCGACAATACTTCTATGATGTTGGCAAAGGCATATGCCAAGGAGATTGATATAGTCGACCTGACCATTAAGAAACAAAGAATAGGGGATCTTTAATCTTTAGTGACGACGACCTCATCAATGTCATATCCCCTCATGATGACGTACTCGTCATTACTGTGGTAATGGCTGATTTTAATGTTAGTCGCATCCTTATTGATATTGGAAGCGCAACTAATGTCCTCTATTACCACACCTTGAAGATAATGGAATACACGGATGATAAATTAAAGCCTGCTATCTATTATCTGACTAGTTTTAATGGTGACTCGATAAATGTGAATGGTGGAATACAACTGCCTTTCAACATCAAAGCAAGCTACAATGCCATCCTCGGACACCCTTCCCTGCATTGACTATGATGTATGGACCTACTACTAGGTAATCAATTCCCAATAGATAATGGGACAAGCAAATGCCGAGGAGATCAAAGGATCTTGAGATAATGCTATGCATTAGAGACAATGCTATGCATTCGAGCACGCTGAACAAAAAGAAGGTAGAGCTTAAGATTCCTACCCCCCACAGAGAAGGCCTTAACGAAGATGACAAAAGGAAAAACATTTCCTAGGGCAAAAAATAAGTTGTGGTCCAATCCATCATCATAGATGACCTTAGAGATGACTTCTGACATGAGCGAGGAACACCTGCCAAAGAGCTCATCCAAATTCTGATCTCAAAAGATCAACCCGAGCAAACCTTCCAAATTGGATCATCACTCTAAGGAAAGATGCGAGCATTCCTCTGAGATAATGGTGATGTTTTCACCTAGTCGGAAATAGATTTGCCTTGCATAGATAGAGAATTTATGGAGCAGCTTATCTATTAACCCACAATACTGACCAATAAGGCAGAAGAAGAGGAGCTTTGCTCCAGAGAGGCAGGATATTATTAATGAAGAGGTGGACAAACTACTATAAGCTAACTTTATACGTATGCGGACTACCCAAAGTTATTATCGAATGTTTTAATGGTTCCCAAATCAGGAGGTCAGTGGAGAATTTCTATAGATTTTATAAACCTTAATAAAGCTTATCCAATAGATAGCTACCCCTTGCCTTGAATAGACCAATTAATAAACGCCACCTCATGCCATAAACTCTTGTCTTTTTATGGACGCTTACTCCTGTAAAGAAGACGGTGCTAGAAATTTTGGATTCTTTCCTTGGAAATGGATCCTCTATTTAGTTAAATTGTTATTTGTTGCAATTCCTCTCACTCTTTGCTCTCAACCACTCAGATGAGATCGAAAGATCTGAATCTTAAGATCCCACCAACTCACGCTAGTGGAAGGTAAAAATCTGGAGTAACCAACTAAATAAGGTCTAGGACCTATAAAGTTGTTTTTCACAAGAAAAAAAACTCTATTGATTCACTTGACTCAATGGATTGGTCTACTTCTTACCAAAGGGGGGGGGGGGAGGTAAGCGCACAATTTACGAGTGTAAGCACCCTATTTTTGCCATCCTTAGTTAAATAAAGCCTAACTGGTGTATAGACAGCAAGAGAGGAGAGGTAAATGAAAATTTGGGAAAGTATGGGGGATGTGAGTGAAACTGTCACACCCCAAAAATACCAGTCTAAAATTTTTTCTTTTGGGATGCAATTGGATCAACACCTTAGTTTGGATGTGATCCTACCAGGATCTCATAAGCGGTGCACACACATACCAACCACTACCAACACAATGCCATAATCATAATCTAGAGTAATAATAATGGAAGTTAACTAAATAACCATGAGCTTACTAATGATAATTAATACTAGCATTACCATTGTTCAGTTCCTCAAATGAGGTTCATCATTTAACATCATAAAATCAAACTTCATGTAGCAGTGCCCTAATAATCATGGGTCGTATAAATTAGTAAATGACCCAAAGAGAACTAAAAACAGAAAAATAGTTCATTATTCAAAACTTCTTCCCAAAGATAACTATCCATCAAAGACACATGCATCATACTCGCAGTCCGCATCGTGTACTTCATCTTTATACTATACTCCTCATAGCTGGGCTAAGTGAGTAATTGTTGGCATGTTCAAGTAGTCAGCAACTGTAGTACCTGCAACATCATCTAAAAGAATGGCGTATGTGAGGGTCAGCTCTCCAACATGAGCTCAATGAGAAACAGATAAGCAAGCAATCAAATATGCATGACCAGTATTATTACACACAACAATGCAATTGTCACACCCCAATTCCGCACTATTCAGAATGGTGTGATGAACCGCTAACAAACCAACGGTTCAACCAGGATCTCGAGTAGGCTATATCCGTTTTATCTAAACCCCATACATCCACATTCATAATCAGAGTAAATATACAATAGCGGAAGTCTTATAGTAAAATGAACTGAGAATCTACTGTGATATTAATATTTAAATAACAAATTATTCTGTATCAACTGAGACATAAATAAATATCAAATACATGTCCTTAATAAATCCAAATAAAGAAAACTAGAAAAAAATATCGAATCGAATACACATGAGTTGCACTCGCAAGAGGAGTCATGTATATCCACTTCCTCCTCAAATTTCATTGCCGCTACTTTCCCATACACTGGAGCATTTACATAATCTTCAACAGTCGTACCTGCATCATCAACTAAAAATATTCGACATCGAGGGGTGAGCACACATCACAGCTCAGTGAGCAAACAAAACAATGCAACAATACATATGCATGCAATCAATTCATATCTTTGGTCTGATTTATAGTTTGCAATATGCAATAGAAAGGTTTAGGTAGTCAATGGTTAACGTTTATTGACCCCGCCTCTATACACAAGTGTGTGACGCCGCCCGAAGGTAACGTTTATCGTCGACTCACAAGCACCCAATTCATGAACATTGTACAACGAAGGTTAACGTTTATTGCTATACAGTGCCATACCAATACGTAAGCCCCTGTTGGCGAGGGCTGCAAACAGGGCTCGCAACTAACCAATCCAAGGCCTCACCCCAGTATCCCTCAGAATGTCCATAGAGATAGAGCTAAGGCCCTCCGATAGAGTCAGAGACTACAAGGACCGAGACTACCTCCCCTGATGCTCTACGACATAATAGTTCTGCTAAAGTAATGGTGATACGACGATGCTAATGCACAAGACTTGAGTTAGAGATAGAGCTAAAGTGCTGAGACCCGCCAAAGGTTAACGTTTATTGATGTCCCCATCACACCTCACCTGATACTCGCTCGCATCAAGTACACCAACCACACACATACATTCACATGCCTATTCCTATCATCATCATCATCATCATGTTATAAACAATAAAGTAAATATGCATGAGAAAATAATAGAAATATTGGATGACATGTTGTATGCACATTACAAATATATTCGCATAGAATCAGACATAATAGCATTGGACTCAAGAAAAGGAAAAAAAGTTTGTTATTAACCAATTAGTTTAGAGTCCTGTTTCCTCACCTTAGCTTGTTAATAACTACTCTTCCAAGCTTTGGAATCACCTTTATAATGTTATTATATTGCTAGAAGACTTAACAAAGTTGATAGCATTTAATTAGAATTTATTCTAAATTTAAAAACCATTCTGTTAACTGGGGGTCGGAGGTAGGGTCTGAGTAATGATCGATCCCTGGTGCGACCCCCCCTATTCTGGACTTCCAGAACCCTAGGGGTCGATGCTCAGGGTCTGGTAGGGTCGATTGGCCATCGACCCCCCATGCGACCCCCTGTGGGTTTTGGTCAATTTTCTTCCTTTCAGTCCATTCTTCGTGCTTGGGGTCCTATGGCTTGCTCCTACAGTCCATTCAACATACATTCCATGGTTTAAAACCATGAATCACCCACCTATATAGCTTTCATGTATTCCCCCATGGTTTTCTATGAAATCCTAACCATGGGTTGAAGGTTTGGGTTTCTCCGAGATCATACTCTCTTCATTCTTTAACCTAAGGTCTGTAGAAACTCATGGAATTAGTATCCATACCTGAGAAGAATACTCCTTCTCTGCAACTCTTCTCTTTTTTTCTTTCTTCTCTTCCTTGCTTCTCTTCTTCTTCTCTTCCTTCTCTTCTCTTTCTCTCAATTCAATTAGGGTTGTAAAAGGAGTGAAAGAGGCTTAGGGACATCCTATTTATAGAGTAGAAACTCCTAAAATAAGTCCCATTGAGATTTGGAAGGAATCCAATTGAAATTTGGAAACTTTCCTAATTTCAGTTTCTGGCGGCAACTGGGGGTCGATGAGGGGGTTGATGATCCCGTCGACCCCTGGTTCCTAAAGTGTCCGACCACCTCTGTAAAACAGGGGGTCTGACTTTCTGTCTTGGGGGGTCCGACCCTCCCTTGCTGGGTATGCGACCCTCCCCTTAATTTAAGTGTTTTTCGGTCGATTTGATACCTGGGATCATGATCTCCTTTACGCCTTTGGTCCATTTGACTCGACCATGATGGGTAAACCTGGTTCAAGGTGGTAAGACCGGGTTAGTTTGATTCGGGTCTTACAACTCCCCCCTACTTATAAAAATTTCATCCTCGAAATTGTACGTACCTTCTGAATCAAATAAGTGAGGGTATTGCTTTCGCATATCATTCTCTTCCTCCCATGTAACTTCTTCCATGTCTCTACTTCTCCAAGTGACCTTAACGTAATAGATATCTCGGTTGCGTAGTTGTTGAACCTTTCGGCTGGTGATTTCCGTTGGTGTTACTTCAAATGTCAATTCATCAGTCAATTCTAGTAGATCTACTGTCAGGACGTGCGTTGGATCCTTGACATACTTCTTCAATAGGGAAATATGAAATACGTCATGCACACTTGACATAAATGGTGGTAGTGCTAACTGATAAGCCACTTTTCCACGCTTAGCTAGAATCTCATACGGCCCGACATATCTTGGACTTAGTTTCCCTTTTTGTCCAAACCGTTTCAATCCTCGCATAGGCGATACCTTCAAGAATAATTTATCACCCACGACGAATTAAAGATCTCTGCGTCGAGTATCTGCATATTGCTTCTGACTGTTTTGAGCTGTTCTTACCCTTTCCTTGATAATGTCTACTACTCGACAAGTCTCTTCACCAAATTCTGGCCCAACGATACTACGTTCTCCAACTTCATTCCAAAATAAAGGAGTTCGACACTTTCTGCCATACAGTGCTTCATAGCGTGACATCTGTATAGTAGCCTGATAGCTATTGTTATAAGCGAACTCGATCAGTGGTAATTTTTCATCCCATGATCCTTTGAAGTCAATTACACATGCTCGTAGCATATCTTCTAGAATTTGGATTGTACGCTTTGTCTGTCCATCTGTCTGTGGGTGGAATGCAATACTGAACTTCAATGTTGTACCCATAGCCTTTTGCAATCCTTCCCAAAACTTGAAAGTAAATCGGGGATCCCTATCGGACACAATGCTCTCTGGTACCCCGTGTAATCGAACAATATTATCCACATACAGCTTTGCTAACCTTTCCAATGTATACTGAGGTCGTATTGGGATGAAGCGAGCTGTTGTAGTCATACGGTCTACAATCACCCAAACTGCGTCAACTACTCGAGGAGTCAGTGGTAATCCCGTGACGAAGTCCATAGTGATGCAGTCCCATTTCCATGCTGGTTCTGGTAATGGCTGTAACAGTCCTGCGGGTCTTTGTCGTTCAGCCTTTACCTTCTGACAATTTAGGCATTGAGACACGAACTTAGCTACATCTGCTTTCATCCCTCTCCACCAATATAGTTTCTTTAGATCATGATACATTTTTGTACTTCCAGGATGTATCGAATAGATGGTGGTATGGGCTTCTTTCATCAGTCGATGTCTAATGTCCACTCTTTCTGTTTCGAGTACACATATCCTTCCCTTGTACTTCAGTACCTTCTCTTCGTCCAAGGTGAACTCAGGGTTAGTTCTACCTTTTTTGATGTCTTCTTGCACCGTTCTCAGGTAAGGGTCTAATTTGATAGCTGTCTTCACTTCATCAATTATATCCGATATAATCTTCAATGCAGCGAACAAATTTGAAAACCGATGAATAAACCCTTGGTCGGCTGATCCACCCGTTGTATCTATCACATACTGCTCATTTCCGTGATTGAATACCATTCCGGTAGTACACATTGCTGCAGTTGTGCTAACCTCTCCTTGAGATTTTATCATTGCCTTTTTGCTCAACACATCCGCTACTACATTAGCTTTCCCCGGATGATACTGGATATCACAATCATAGTCTTTCAGTAGTTTTAGCCATCTTCTTTATCTCATATTCAACTCCTTCTAATTAAATAAATAAGTAAGACTTTTATGGTCCGACTTAATCTGGAACTTCTCTCCGTATAGGTAATGTCTCCATATCTTGACAGCATGTACAACTACTGCTGACTCCAAATCATGAGTGGGATAGTTTTTCTCATGTGTCTTCAACTGTCTTGAGGCATAAGAAATTACTTGTTCTCCTTGCATAAGCACACATCCTAGCCCCAGTCTTGACGCATCAGTGTATAGGGTAAATGGCTGTCCTGGAACAGGAATAGTCAAAATCGGAGCAGATATCAATCTGGTCTTCAATGTTTGGAAGCTCTTCTTTCATTTATCCGTCCATACAAAATTTTCACCTTTCTTAGTCAGACTGGTGAGAGGTATGGCAATCTGGGAATAGTCTTCCACAAATCTCCGATAATAACCAGCGAGACCTAGAAAACTTCTTATTTCTGCAACGCTCTTTGGTGCTTCCCACTTTACAATAGCCTCAATCTTGCTGGGATCTACTTTGATTCCTTCAGCAGATACTACATGGCCTAGGAAGGTGACTTCACTTAGCCAAAACTTACACTTGGTAAATTTGGTATATAGCTTCTCTTTCCTTAAACACTGTAGGGCGGCGTTTAGGTTCTTGATATGGGTTTCTTTGTCCTTGAAATATACCAATATATCATCAATAAATACAATAACCGACGTATCCAACATATCGTGGAAAACCCGGTTCATGAGTTCCATGAAAGTTTCTGGTACGTTTGTTAATCCAAAAGACATGACCAAGAACTCATAATGTCCATATCTGGTCCTGAAAGCTGTCTTAGGAATATCACCTTCTTTAATCTTCAACTGATGATAACCTGACCGAAGATCGATCTTAGAAATTACTTTTGCTCCTTGCAACTGATCGAACAAGTCATCGATTCGAGGTAGTGGATATCGATTCTTGATTGTCAGTTTATTCAACTCCCGATAGTCGATACACAATCGAACGCTACCGTCCTTCTTCTTTACGAACAATACTGGTGCTCCCCATGGTGATATACTGGGTCGAATATAACCCTTATCCAGCAGTTCCTGTAGTTGCACTTTCAATTCCTTCAGTTCTATAGGAGCCATTCTATAAGGTGCTTTTGAATCGGGTGCGGCTCCAGGTATAAGATCTATCAGAAACTCTGTGGCTCGGTCGGGTGGTAATCCTGTTTGTTTCTCAGGAAATACGTCGGGGTAGTCTCGTACAACGTCAATATCTTCCATCTGTGGTGCTTCTTTGGTGAGGTCGACCACTGATACTAGATATCTGACTGCTCCTTTCTCAAGGCACTTCTTAGCCTTTAGTGCTGAGAGTATGAGCTTGCAATTACGGGGAAGTTTGGTTTCCGCAAAACTGAATTCTGCTCCTTCTTTGTCTTTAAATGTTAGCTCCTTTTCGGTGCATAATAGGTTCGTAGAATGCCGAGCTAACCAGTCCATTCTCAAGATGACGTCAAAGTCTGACATCCCAAGTTGGATCAAGGTTGCATCTAAGGTTTTCTCCCCAATGAGAACTGGACATGGCCGATAACCTTTTTCTAATTCCACTTCTAATCCCATCGGTGACCGTACAAGTAGTTTGTAATCTAATGTTTTGATGGGTAAATTCAGCTTCTTTCCAAATGACACAGATATAAAAGTATGAGTAGCTCCTGAGTCGAAGAGTACTCTGACGGGTATGCCATTTATAGGTACGATACCTGTGATTTATTTTAACTTAGTCTACATGCTCATACAATATAATACAACTTAAAAGGTTTCAGTCATTCTGTGAAAAAAAATACAGTCTTTTCTATGCAGGGTCGATGGTGGGGGTCGATGGTATGTCCGACCCTCAGTATCTGACCCTGGGAGTAACCTGTTCTTCCCGAGAGCTGGGGGTCGATGTGGGGGTCGATGGGTATCCGACCCCCTGTGCGACCCCTGGTTCACAGTCAAGTTCCCGAGAACTGGGGGTCGATGGATGTCTGACCCCCTGGTCCGACCCCTAGTTTTCTGTCAGATTCCCGAGAGCTGGGGGTCGATATGGGTGTTGATGATCCTGGTCGAATTATCCGACCCCCAGACCAAAAATCAGACCTTTAAGATCCGATTCTGGGTTCATTTCCCATCATTTCTTCCCCGTTTCGACTCGTCTCCTACCTCTGAGTTGCTACAGTGCCACTCCGCTATATTTGTCAGTTTGGATCCGTGTTTCGACGTCCACATCATCCCTACAGGTATGCTTTCTCAGTTTTTACCTGTTTTTAGGTTTCTATTTCTAGGTTTTTGTCCATTTAACTTGTATTTTTCAAATTAAACTTTTTCCAACTGTAAAAATTTGATTTTTATTGGGGGCTTTTGTTACTGGTTTCTCGAGGAATGAAAGCCCTCAAAAATTTTTGAGTTTCATCAGTTGGTTATCGAGAAACTTGGATTTTTTCTCTTTTTGCCCTAATTTGTCAAAATTTTTGATTTCTCGCAATATCTTCAAATTGGACTTCATTAGTTAGAATTTCCTACTGTGTGAGTGTTGTAGGATATGTTGGAACCTACGTAAGTCCTCCTGCCCACGTGTATGGGTGATAAGTGAGGCTTTTGGCCAACTTATGTCGTTATAATGTCAAAATTTTAGATTTTTATCCTATTAACTCATTATCTCATTTTCTTTCTTATTTGCAGACATCATGGCTCGTACCAAAGTACCTAGAGTTCGTGATCCTCTTCGCTTCCGTTCCAACGAAGCTAAGGAACAGTATGCCCACTTCACTCGCAAGAAAGTAGAGGGAGGTCGTATGGTGAACTTGGCTAAGTTAGCCTTGTTCAACATAGAGAGGGCCTTTGGTGATATGGGGTGGCTCCCTGTCATCACCTACGACGCTTGCACCCGCCCGGACTTGGTACGACAGTTTTATTGTAATCTCCAGGTGGTGGAGAATTACAATGATGTCGAGAGGGGTCATGAGCTGCGCATCACAAGCTATGTCAAAGGGATGAACATTTCATTCGATTATCGACAGCTGGCCGACCTACTGGGCATTTCCTATGATGGCCCCATGGTTTACTGTGCTCCTGGAGAGCACCAGTTCGTCTCCACAGAGATGAGGGATGAGATTGATAATCAGCTCCTACGACCTGATCGCTGGCAGATGAGGGCATGCTATATGCGTCTAGCTCCACGGGTATTTCGCATGATTATCCAGCATAATCTGATTCCGTAGAGTGGCCATTACGAGAGGGTTTCCCAACTAACCTAGTACTTGCTGTACAATATTTGCACTAGACAACCCTTCTGCCTGCCGTATATCATCATGCGCACTATGATTACTGCTACATTGCCCAGTCACACTGGCAACCTTCCGTATGGGTGTATGATCACTGTTCTGCTTAACCGCCTGGGGGTTGATTTATTGGATGAGAAGATTCAGGAGAAGTCCTTCTCATCGCCTCTAGATTGGGAGGCTATTTGCAAGATGGGAATGCAGGATGCTCAGGTCAGTGATGAGGAGAGGAACGCGATGGTGCGCCCTCGTACTCATGTCGAGATAGCTGACGCTGAGGCAGCTGCCGCCGCTGCTAGAGTTCGTGCAGAGCCTGCTGATGACGACGACCGCATGTACATGGATGTAGACTCGATACCACCACCTTCACCTACGCATGTGGCTGGAGCTGGTACTTCATATGTGGTGGGTCCTGCACCTGAGACTGGTCCTTCTCATGTGGCTGGTCCTTCACATCCACCTTCTGATATGATGGAGATGTTGCATGAGATCAGAGAGGCTCAGCGTAGATCTAA
Organism: Protea cynaroides; assembly: GCA_028583415.1. Taxonomy (NCBI): domain Eukaryota; kingdom Viridiplantae; phylum Streptophyta; class Magnoliopsida; order Proteales; family Proteaceae; genus Protea; species Protea cynaroides. Next base: position 88,345,721 of record CM053266.1, read on the forward strand.
TCTGAGGATGGAGGAGTTACTGGATGCTCAGCGTGTGAAAGTGGATGAGCTGTTAGCCACCAAGCGCATATCAGACACGCGGATGGGAGAGCTCATAGAGGTTCAGCGTGCGACTGATCGGAGGGTAACCGATCTTACAGCTAGTCTACAGACGACCCATACTCAGATAGCCTGGTTGACTAGTGTCTATGCTGAGGACTATGACAGAGATCGTGAGGCGCTGCCTCCCCCTTCACCTCCGGCTTCATGATTGTATTTTTTTTCTTGTACTACAGAGTAACTGTCCGGGTTGTGGACTGTACTCTGCTTTAGCTATGTATATACGTTTATTTCTTTCACATTGTATTTAAATTTGTTCTTCCTTTAATAGATGCATTATTCTCTTTTAAATTTGGTCTCAAACATCACTTGTGCTTATAATGTGTTAGTATTACTGTTTTTACTTTTATCCTATCTCAGTTCACAATTTGTCAAGAATGTGTGCTAGTTCAGCGGACAAGGCCTGAGAGGCTCTGATACCAAGTTGTCACATCCCAATTCTGTAGTATTCAGAATGGTGTAATGAACCGCTAACAAACCAATGGTTCAACCAGGATCTCGAGTAGGCTATATCCATTTTATCTAAACCCCATACATACACATTCATAATCAGAGTAAATATATAATAGCGAAACTCTTATAGTAAAATGAACTGAGAATCTACTGTAATATTAATATTTAAATAGAAAATTATTTTGTATCAACTGAGATATAAATAAATATCAAATACATGTCCTTAATAAATCCAAATAAAGAAAACTAGAAAAAAATATCTAATCGAATACACATGAGTTGCACTCGCAAGAAGAGTCATGTGTATGCACTTCCTCTTCAACTTCCATCGCCGCTACTTTCCCGTACACTGGAGCATTTACATAATCTTCAACAGTCGTACCTGCATCATCAACTAAAAATATTCGACATCGAGGGGCGAGCACACATCACGGCTCAGTGAGCAAACAAAACAATGCAACAGTACATATGCATGCAATCAATTCATATCTTTAGTCTGGTTTATAGTTTGCAATATGCAATAGAAAGGTTTAGGTAGTCAAAGGTTAACGTTTATTGACCCCACCTCTATACACAAGTGTGTGACGCCGCACAAAGGTTACGTTTATCATCGACTCACAAGCACCCAATTCATGAACATTGTACAACAAAGGTTAATGTTTATTGCTGTACAGTGCCATACCAACACGTAAGCCCCTGTTGGCGAGGGCTGCAAACTGGGCTCACAACTAACCAATCTTAATGCTAAAAAGTGTATCCAAAGCCTCACCCCAGCATCCCTCAGAATGTCCATAGAGATAGAGCTAAGGCCCCCCGGTAGAGTCAGAGACTACAAGGACCGAGACCACCTCCCTTGATGCTCTACGACATAATAGTTCTGCTAAAGTAATGACGATACGACGATGCTAATGCACAATACTTGAGTTAGAGATAGAGCTAAAGTGCTGAGACCCGCCAAAGGTTAACATTTATTGACGTCCCCATCACACCTCTCCTGATACTCGCTCGCATCAAGTACACCAACCACACACATACATTCACATGCCTATTCCTATCATCATCATCATCATCATCATGTTATAAACAATAAAGTAAATATGCATGAGCAAATAATAGAAATATTGGATGACATGTTGTACGTACATTATAATCATATTCGCATTGAATCAGGCATAGCATTGGACTCAAGAAAAGAAAAAACAGTTTGTTATTAACCAATTAGTTTAGAGTCCTGTTTCCTCACCTTAGCTTGTTAATAGCTACTCTTCCAAGCTTTAAAATCACCTTTATAATGTTATTATATTACTAGAAGACCTAACAAAGTTGATAGCATTTAATTAGAATTTATTCTAAATTTAAAAACCATTCTGTTAACTGGGGGTCGGAGGTAGGGTCTGAGTAATGATCGACCCCTGGTGCGACCCCCCTATTCTGGACTTCTAGAACCCTAGGGGTCGATGCTTAGGGTCTGGTAGGGTCGATTGGCCATCGACCCCCCATGCGACCCCCTGTGGGTTTTGGTCAATTTTCTTCCTTTCAGTCCATTCTTCGTGCTTGGGGTCCTATGGCTTACTCTTACATTCCATTCAACATACATTCCATCGTTTAAAACCATGAATCACCCGCCTATATAGCTTTCATGTATTCCCCCATGGTTTTCTATGAAAACCTAACCATGGGTTGATGATTTGGGTTTCTCTGAGATCACACTCTCTTCATTCTCTAACCTAAGGTCTGTAGAAACTCATGGAATTAATATCCATACCTGAGAAGAATACTCCTTCTCTGCAACTCTTCTCCTTTTTGCTGTCTTCTCTTCCTTGCTTCTCTTCTTCTTCTCTTCCTTCTCTTCTCTTTCTCTCAATTCAATTAGGGTTGTAAAAGGAGTGAAAGAGGCTTAGGGACGTCCTATTTATAGAGTAGAAACTCCTAAAATAAGTCCCATTGAGATTTGGAAGGAATCCAATCGAAATATGAAAACTTTCCTAATTTTAGTTTCTGGCGGCAACTGGGGGTCGATGAGGGGGTCGATGATCCCGTCGACCCTTGGTTCCTAAAGTGTCCGACCCCTTCTGTAAAACAGGGGGTCTGACTTTCTGTCTTGGGGGGTCCGACCCTCCCTTGCTGGGTATGCGACCCTCCCCCTAATTTTAGTATTTTTGTTTCGATTTGATACCTGGGATCACGATCTCTTTCACGCCCTTGGTCCATTTGACTCGACTATGATGGGTAAACCTGGTTCAAGGTGGTAAGACCGGGTTAGTTTCATACGGGTCTTACAGCAATAGTCGGGTCTCATATATGCCATGTGCTATGGTAAGCCCTAGCCATACCTTCTGGGGGCTGACTAAAAGCTCTATGCATGGGAGTGTTGGGTACTCACCAGCCTACCCAGTAGCCCTGGTGCCCCCACACGATGTTCTATTCAGAATGGTGATTGGGCAGCAAGTCTGGCCAGTGACGCTCTAACGAACACTATCGACCCTTCCCCCTCATCACTCCATTCTATCAGTACCTAACCCCCTACTAGCCAGGGTTGCAACAGGGGTAGTGTCACTAAGAAAAAACTTACATGTCATCTGATATATCCCTCTTACCAAACTCAACAAGAATCCCAGGCCATCTGTTTTGCCCCCAAAGATGCTGTCATCTCACTGAAGGTGAGTGACATACTCATCCATACTCATATAGCAAGTCGGATCTAGTGATCCTCGACCGTTTCACCACTTCCTACTAGTTTTCAATCACATACATTCACACAACGATCATAATATAAATGCAAATACATACACAAAGCAGTTATTAGATGACATGTTATTACAACAAGCATGTGGCATAATAATCATATTAGAAACACTCTAAAATTAGTCAAGGGTTCTGTTCCTCACCTGATATGACTTGTTTGAGATTGTTTCCACTAGAAAATACGTGTTTACAAGGTGTTCTTACACCTGTACAAGGTGTAGGAAGATTAGTCAAAAGTCTTACCTGATGCACATTGAATTACCTAAGTCTAGGCTTTATCGATCGATATATCGATCGCTACACTATCAACCGGCTTATGGTCCAGTATAATATCTAGACCTTCTACCATTTACTGATTGATATACCGTTCGGTATAGAGTACCAACCATGACATCATCCAACTAACTCTCTGAGACCCTTATTGGATTTGTTGGTTGCTATGCCGGTCATTACCATACAGTTCAGTGTATCGACTGCCTCCTCTCCGAAGGCCACTTTTCTATTTAGTAGACTAGGATTTCTTCTTGATTTACTCCTTTCCTTGCTAGCACAATGTGGTCCAGTGGTGGGGTGACTCTTAGGTTTATATTCCATCTAACAAGCATGAAATCAATTGCTTAAATTAGGCCATTCCTTAGGAAGAGTTGTTCTCCCTTCTAACAACCTGCATTAACTCTATTGTTGAAGAAGGATGGGTGTTTGTCACATCAGACTCACATCCTTCACTAGAACATCAAGTTTCTCATTAAATTTTATAGTGGTTTAGGGTTTTACCGATGATGGCTTGATTAGTGCTGATCGGCGGTGTACGTCGTTAGCAGTTCACTAATACAAGTGCTGCAAGGCTCCACTTTCTTCTTCTCTTTTCTTCCTTTTTCCAGAGAATGTGTCAGAACTTTTGAGATTGATACGTACTAAGAAGAGGGTGAGAGATAGGATTTTTATTCATCTCAGGTTTCCTAATTGGAGTCAAACACTTAAATTGAATGGGGACTCTTAAGTGGTTACCAAGTGTCAACAATTTGAACTTAGGGAAAGACTCCTTCTCTTTTTCCATCTCCAAATTAGTTAGGATAGGTGTGGTCCTCTCCTAAATTCATCTATGGGTCTTAGGAATATCCTAAATAGTTTCCTAAATGAAACCAATTGTTAGTTTTGAGTTTAGGCTAGTTTTGCCCTTACCGGTTGATGGCACCGGTCCATGGACTATCGGGATTCCCGACTGGCTTGTATCGATTGGCCCCCCTTAAAGCTACATATATTATATATTATATAGTTATAGAGGAATTTAATGATTCTAAAAGGGGTACATGTCACATTGGTCCTTGAGCTGGCATTGTGTCGAGTTTGGCTATAGTGGAAAACCCTGGCATGAAAGAAATAATGAGTTAGGCCAGGTTTTCTGGGTGTGGGTTTTACAACTCCAGCCCCTTAAAAGAATTTCATCTCTGAAATTCCTACTCACCCATTGTCTCGAACAAGTGAGGATATCTTCTTTTCATAGACTCCTCCTCTCACGATAGATCTTTCACATGCTGATTCCTCCACATGACCTTGACGTAGTGAACAACTCGATTCTTTAAGTGCTGAACCTTCCTGTCGAGTATCATTTGAGGTTTAAGTTCCATTGTTAAGTCTTCATTCAACTGAGGAGGATCACCTTCCAGTACATGGGATGGGCCTTATACATACTTCTTTAGCATTGATATGTGGAATACATCGTGCATGTTGACTAATGATGGCAGTAGTACTAGTTAGTAGGCTATATTTCCACATTTCTTTAAGATCTCATAGGGTCCTATGTTTTTAGGACTCAGCATTGCTTTCTTACCAAAGCGTTTTAACCCTTTAAAAGATAAAATCTTTAGGAATACCTTGTCTCCTATTGCATATTCGACGTCCTTTCTCCTGACATTTGAGTAACTCTTCTGTCAAGCTTGGGTTGCTTTGATCCTTTCTCTTATTATATCTACTTCTTGGCATGTTCCTTGGACAAAGTCTGGTTCAACTATTCTTTTTTTGCCAACATCCTCCTAGTATAGTGGAGTTCTGCACCTTCATCCATAAAGAACTTCGTATGGAGCCATGCCAATGCTGGATTTGTAATTGTTGTTATATGCAAATTCCATTAAGGATAGCTTCTCGTCCCATGCTCCTTTGAATTCTATGGCACAAGTATGGAGCATATCTTCTAGGATTTGGATTGTCCTTTCTGACTGACTGTAAGATCGCACGCCACAAATCCTGTCTAACCTTACATTCTCGTGTCGTGATAGGTCTTCCCATCATAACTGGCTCAAGTGAACCAATTATATGAAGAAATCACAAGATTAGGTAAGTAATAAGTAAAATTTAGTTAGTGTGGTTGACTATTTTAGTTTGTATGAAAGAACCAGTCAAAACAGTCAAACTAATAAAGTTTGGTTGTGTGGTCGACTGTATGGTAGACCGCATGAATTGGGATTTGTGTGGTCGATTATTTTTAATTTGTGTGGTTGACAGATTATGCCACAACAGAGTCCACTTGTCGAGCCCAGAATCGACTCCGTGTTTAAGAAATTTTCCTAATTTGAGGAGGTCTCTTTCCTAATTGAAAGAGGAATCTATATGGAGGTTTTTTCTCTATGTAAAGGACGTCCCTTTAGCCTCTCTTACTCTTTTGGATCAATCTCAAACCCTAAACCTAAGAGAGAAAGAGAGAGGAAGAGAAAGAGAAGGAGGATTGGAGAGAAAGACTAGGAGAAGGGTTTTACAGAGAAGATTCAGACTCTCTATAGCAAGTAAGGTATACACCTTGTCTTTGTAGATGTAGATCACATAGAATAGGGTTCTACTGAAGATGTTAAACCGATATGTGATTATTAATCATATGGTTATCTAGGTAAATCTCTAGGAATAACCATGAAAGTTGGATTGGTACTAGTTGTTGTGAGAAACCATAAATTAATGGCCATAAAATGATCATAGGGTAAACCCCATTATTAAGCCGAGAGGAAGAACTCGGATTGAAAGTAGAAATCGACCAAATCGTGTGTGGTCGCAGCACTGGTCGACCATAGAGTGACCAGTGAGTGGACCCATAGAGTGACCAGTGAGTTGACCACAACTATTCAAAGAGTTTCTCAAAAATCGTGTGGTCACATCTGTGGTAGCATGTAGCATGACCATAAGTTCGACAACACAGTGTGGGTCGACATAAACATGAGACCACAGAATCGACCAGTCAACTAGTAAGGGCTCCGTTTTGATTTTTGACTACTGTAACTTGGTATACGAACCCTAACTTAAATCCATTAATTTCTTAGGTTCCCAATAGATTCAAAGTGACTTGCAAGGCTGGGAAGGAGATCACACATCATTTACAGGTGAGGGAATAAGACCTAAACTAATTGGATCATAACAAGCTACTTTTCTTTTATTTGTTCAATGCCATAATTGATACAATGTTTGTATATTGTAATTTGCATCTCACATGTCATCCAATATTACTGCTATTCATGTTCATGCATATTTTATTATTGTTCTTATTAGATATGATGATGATGCTAGGTATAGGCATGTGCTTGTACAAGCGATTAATGTGTTGGATGTGAGTAGAGCATCAGGGGGAGGACGTGGTACTATGGTTCATCTTGACCACCAGACTAGAGCCCTATCTCTATTCCGTTCTCCACATTGGCATCATCATATCACTGTTATCTTAGCTGAACTAGTATGTCGTAGGGCATCAATGGAGGTGGTCTCAGACCTTGTGGTCTTTGACTCTGCTTAGGGGCCTTAGCTCTATCTCTATGGATGTATTGAAGGATGCTGGGCTAAGGCCTTGGATACACTTGGATGGCATTAGGATTGATTAGTAGCAAACCCAGTTTACAAGCCCTCGCCAATAGGGGCTTACGTGTTGGTATGGATAGGGCATCAGGGGAAGTATTAGAAGTGTGTGATCTAGACACTTTAGCTCTATTTCTATTCCATGGTGGGTGCATGTGGAAAAGTTTGATCCATTAGGCAGATTTACACACTTGTGTATAGAGGTGCAGTGGTCGCCAATCCTTTCTACTGCACAGTTGCAAACTTTAACCAGACTCAAGATATGAATTTGACTGCATGCATATGTTTGCATATTGTTTTGTTTTCTCACTGAGCTAAGTTGTGAGCTCACCCCATGGTACCATTTTATTTTTAGTTTCTAATGATGCAGATAATACCATTGAAGACTACATGAACATGCCCATATATGGCCATGTGGTAGCTATGTACGCGCAAGCTGTGATGATGAATATGACTCATTAAACGAGTGTTTCAACTATGATTATGCTTAGTGTTTAAGTTTCATATTTGGTATTTATAATAGTTTGTTATATTTACATTTTGCTTACTTGGAGATAAGTGGTTTATTATTTACTTATCATTGTAGACATTCAGTTCATTATTAATAAAGACTTCCACTATTTATTTTATTATCTCTGATTGTGATGTGGAATGTGTTTGGTTTGGATTGTTGGCACGGTCTTACGAGATCCTGGCATGAACCATTGGTTTGTATGGCGGTTCATTCACACTTCTGGTTTGTCTGAAATTGGGGTGTGACAATTTGGTATTAGAGCGCTCAGGCTCTTCCAATCAAACCCAAATACATTCACATTGTATCTATGAACCGAGTTAGGATAAATTTAATATCTTGAATACAAATATACCATAAGCACATGTGTTGGTTGAGACAGAACTTTAAACAAAAAAATATACACATAATTAATGGTGAAACCATATATATACACGGACATAAAAGGAAATGCAAATGTATCTTGGTAAACAAATAACGTATGATACAGTATTCCACAATACAAACAAAATTTAACCCTGAAATTATACACCAAAAATAAGAGTAACTATAAAATAAGATAAAACTCTACTCCTAGATGAGGTGGAGACTCTGAGTTGGGTTTACCATAGGCTGATCTGTCGCCCATTAATCATTTAGAAGAGGTTGCAACCTGACCCCATCACTATTTGGGTCAAGAATGGATAATGAAAACCCCTCTAAGCAGATGTCGAATGATGATTATCAGACTAGAGCAAATCAAAGGGGTGAACAACTAGGCCACTCCAGCCAATCTACCTGGACCACCAAGTGCCTTGGCCACGGTAGTAATGAACTTGGCCATACAAAATGTAAGAGCAACAACAGATATTACAGGTTATGCAAGTTACCATGGGAATCACAACCCTAGTTACCAATGCTACACCAACACCTCTAGGTCAGATCAATTACGGTACCAGTTGGTAGCAATACTATATCTCCAACACCTATTAGCCATAACACAGTGCTTACCGTATAGTAGGTCCCAGTAACACATACCCTAGTGTAGAATCTTGGTGTACAATAAGTAGCGTATCAAGGTGGTTACCCTTATCAGCCACCGAAGTATGGGATAACTGTACTATGGCAGAATGATCCGACAAGGGTTGTGGATATTTTTTGAAGATGAAGGCTCGGATGTTTTTAGCAAAGGATCAAATATACTGTGGCCATATATCTAGATAGGTGTATATAGGATGCGATGCATCATTGACTTACCCTTATGATTATAGAGGATGCATATACCTGATTCTAAATTGTCGTGCCCTGATAGGATACCTTCTCGATTCAACCTGTCAATTGGAGTTATAGATGTTGTTTCCTTAGAATTAGTCTTGATTATACCAATCTAAGTTACTTTCATGATCGACAACATGAATAGAGATATGAATTGCATGAACAGTTAAATGTTTAATAATTTTGAATATGCATCTTTTCGATTTATACTTGAGTTATTAATGTACAAAAATTTTCTCTAGATTTACTCTTGTAGTGCCTTAACCAATGACATTATATATTCGATAGAACCTGTAACCATGAGGCTAAGAGCTGTAGAACCTCAATTTCCATGTATTCGGACCACCTTGCAACCTAATGGTCCTTGGTTGTTGGTTCGATTACTGTAGATTTACTCTTGATCCTTTAAATCTAGTTTCACTAGATAAAATAAATGTTCGTCATCGTATGGAATTCGAATTTAAGAAATGAATAGCTTTTGGATAAATATTCTGATTCTTACATTTTCAATCTCCATTGATAAGATGCTGGATTAATAAGGAAATTATGGGAGGTAATTGGATTCAGATTGATTCTATAGCCAAGGAACCTCAGATGAAGTAATAGAAAATCTATTTTGGAGATCGCAAGATGGATGGGTTTGAGTCATGGTTTGTAAAAGAGTACATGAGCAAGAAGTGAGAACTATCAAGAGTAACCAGTAAAGAGTAGATAGCACTTGAGTAGAGTTACATATGGCTATATCGGTATGAATCTTGATACGGTAAAAGATTTCTAAAAGCATATCTACGAGTGGATACAAGGATGAAGTCAAAAATCATGGCATTGATAGTATTTGGATTAGTACAAGTAATACTGAGTTACGCCCAATGTCGAATGAGATAGTTAAGTAAAGACCAAGAGAGCTTGACGGAATTAATGAAATTATAAGCATATACCCTAATGCTTATAAGTAGACATGCTATATATGTAGAGAGTAACCAATCAAAAGATGCTATTCGGGATCTATGATAGAAAGATCAAGGTAGAATAACAGTGATAAAAGAGATGTAAGCTAATGAGTACAATGTGAGATTATTGGCGATAGTCTTTGAAAAACTAAGATGTAAAAGGAGATTAGACATGCCATTAAGACCTTTATTTGAGAGTTTGTGTCACACCCCAATTTTGGCTTAACCAGAAGTGTGAGTAAACCATCACTGAACCAACGGTTAACACCAGGATCTCAATAAGACCGTGTCCACTCATACAAATCATTGCACATAACCACAATCAGAATAATAATAAATGCAACAGAAGTCTTAAATAGAATGAATTGAGTAATCTATTGATAAATTTAAATAAAATATCAAGTTATTCAAATTCCCAAAACTTAAATAAATATCTTTACATCACAGTATTTCCAACCGAAAATAAATAGAAAAAATTAAAATCAAATCCTAAAGGTACACGCAGAAAGGGCACTCGCATGAAGCGTCATGCTCGTCCTCTCCTGCTTGCACGTCCAAGGCAGCCACGCCTCCATACACTGGAGCGTCCACGTAATCCTCCACTGTGTAATCTGCATCCACATCTAAAAACATGTATATATACAAGGGTGAGCACAACTTAGCTCAGTAAGACAACCATACAATGCAACATACATATGCATGAGTAACATTCACTTCATGGTCTGGTTTTAAGTTTGTAATGTGCTATAGAAAGGATTGGCGGCCACCGCACCTCTATACACGAGTGTGTGAAGCCGCCCAATGGATCAAACACCACTGCCGTCCCACATGCACCCTATCATGGAATAGAGATAGAGCTAAGGTGTCCGGATCAAACACTGCCAATACCTCCCCTGATACTCTACCCATACCAATACGTAAGCCCCTATTGGCGAGGGCTTGCAAACTGGGCTCGCAACTAAACAATCCTACATGTCATCACAGTAGGCCCTGTCCCAGTGTAGCTCTCTACGACATAAAGATAGAGCTAGAGTCTAGTGGCCAGGCCAGAGACCACAGTGCCACTCCCTCCCCCTGATACCCTACCCGCACCAAGCATGCTAAGACAAAATGATACGAAAAGGTGCTAGTGTGAGGAATGATCCCAAACCCCAGGCCCTTCCCATTCCACACACCAATGAAAACAATCACATGCCTAACAGTCACAACCTATCATAGCAAGTATACATGAACAATAATAACTGAAAGTAAATGATGACATGTGAGAATGCACAAACATCAATCCACAGAATCATAATTATTATCAACGGTTTACTGTTATTTAATTTTTAGGGTTTAGGTCCGATTCCCTTACCTGACACTTGATTGATCGTTCGCTTCGCGTCACAAGGTCCAAACGTGCTATCACAAGGTCCTATACGATATTAGGGTTTAGCTAGAATAGGTTTACGTTGGTCAAAAAACCAACAATGGAAAAACACATCTCACAGAGCTGACCGGTCACAGTATCGGTCGTAGCACTGTGGGGAAACCTGTGACTGGTATGGTCGATCGATCCCCACAGACCAGTCCCCGAGAGGTACCAGTGGCAGTACCGGTCGCATATGGTGCGACCGGTATGGTCGACCGGTACATTTTTGGAAGACCATATGTCCGGTTTTTCGTCTTTCGTCGGTCACCCCTATTGATCCTAGGGTTTCTCCTACACATTCTAGGTCTGAGCATTGAGTTAGAGTTGTTTCCAACTCCATTCAAGTCTTAGTTTCGATGGTCTCAACCTAGAACTTGAATCTAGGGTTTATCGACTAAATTAGGGTTTGACGGCAAAATAGGGTTTAGATCAATACCTCGCTTTGCATGGTATTGATCCAACTATAACTAACCATTCTAGATTACTTATGGTAGAGGAAGGTTTGAGCACTTACCATTGACTTGCGGTTACTTGTTCTTCGTCGAAAGGCAATGGCGGCTCTTCCCTCTCCTTCATATCTTCTTCTCCTTCTTCAGCCTCTTTCTCCTTTCTAGGGTTTGTGAGGATCATGGAAGATGTTTTAGGAGGTTTAGAGAGGTTTATATAGGCTAGGTTTAGGTTTAGGAAGCCTCCTAGCATTAGGAAAGTCCTTCAGTTTGAAATTTGAATAGTGGGACCCGCAGAGATCTGTTTCTGGATCTTAGTGGTCTGCTGCGCAGGCTATACCGGTCGACCGGTACCATTGACCGGTATGAATTAATTCATACTTAATTCGGTCCGTTTCGTACTTGTTTGTCATCCGCTCGTTCCGTCTGGCCCAGTGATGATTGGAAGACCTATTACGACATGAATTCAAGGTTTAGATCGGGTTCATGGAGTGTGGGTCTTACAACTCCCCCACCCTTAAAAGATATTTCGTCCCCAAAATTTGCATGTAGGTTCCACAACTCCCCCACCCTTAAAATAAATTTCAGCCTCGAAATTTGAACGTACCTTGGTCATCGAAAAGGTTAGGGTATTCCTTTCTCTTTACATTCTCTTCCTCCCAAGTAATTTCTTCCACATCTTGGCTTTGCCAATGGACTTTCACATAGTGGATATCCTTGCTTCGGAGATGTTGTACTTTTTGACTTGTGAGCATCATAGGTACAACTTCAAATGTTAAGTCCTCTGTCAAGTCTAGTGGGTCTGCTGTCAAGATGTGTGATGGATCCTGTGAGGACAATGGATTTTCATATGATCCTCCACGAAATCAAAATTAGGCTCTCGCCTTGGTTACTTTTATCCATCCACGCCAATGGACGGAGTAAAATATGGAGTCGCCACCTAGATAAGGTCTAGGACCTATAAATGGTCTCTCACTTGGAGAGACACTATGACTCATGCTCAATGGATTGGCTTCTAGTCTTACCAGAGAAGGGTAAGTGTCAAGTTACGAGTTGGGAAGGTGTTAGGCACCCAACTCGTCCGGTCAATGGACCGGTCTCCTTCTGTCCTATCCTTTCCTACATTCTTGAAACTTATGTATGTTCAGGTCGTTCAATTTAGCCTAACCAGACAAATGGGGAACCCTAGACCAAGTTTCTAAGTTGTTCTAACTTAGGGTGCCGCCACATAAACTTGAAAAATAAAATACAAGTCAATAGATAATAAATGGATCAATGAACAAATGAATGGATAAAGAAAATGAAATAATCATGAATAAACAAATAATGAAATAAAAGAATGAATAACACAGAAAATACAACAGATAATGAATGACCGAGCTCGAGATCAAGCCGCCTACGTATCCCTGTGCGGCGGGAATCAGGCCAAACGTAGTTCGTGCTGGGGGTCTGGTTGTGTGTGAGGTTGTGTGTGAGGTGCTCCCTTGACAAAGGAAGCACGTGTGACCGTGCGCGAAGGGTGAACTACTCAGAGTTCTCCACTTCCCGCTGCCTACATATCTCTTTAGAGAATCAGGTCAAACGTAGTTCCCAACAGTTAACGGGCTGTTGGACCCCACATGGTATTACTGGAGAGGTGCTCGGACCTCAGAGGTACTCGGACCTCAACTCCCCGCGCTCGGCAAGGCAACACTCAAGAGGTACTCGGACCTCGATTCCCTGCACTCGGCAAGGCAAACTCAAGAGGTACTCGGACCTCGACTCCCTTGCACTCGACAAGGCAACACTCAAGAGGTACTCGGACCTCGACTTCCTTGCACTCGACAAGGCATCACTCAAGATTTTGAAATGATCGGTCCGCACACCGATTCCCAAACATGGGAAATGATTGGTCTAAGGCCAAAGACAAAACTAGGTAAAAGCTAGGTTGGAGATCAACATGATCCCAACCGTCACCTGAAAACATGTAAACATGACACATTTTTGTATTTCATTTCTTGTATTTTTCTTAATAAAACAAAAACAATTCTAGGGACCAACCCTATTGGTTGAGCAAGCCCATGGCCTAGGCGAGGCCCACCCCAGTCAACATGGAATTTGGAAATCCCAACAAGAATAGTCTCATTGGAGTCACCCTAAAGTTTCACACCACTAGGTGAGGGGACTCGCACATTCAAATCATTACAAACATGAACGGGGTATAACATTGAATCAACCCAAGCATAACAAGATGGATCAACCTAAGCATATAAACATGGGCAGCAAGCAAGAGGTGAAAAAAATGGTTGCAGCAGGTTACAATCAGCATTGAAATGGTTTGCATACACATAAGGCCAAAATCGATCTCTAAAAGATGAGGTGAGGTGGACATGACATAATATGAGATGCAAATCATCTAATGGAGAATGAAATGATTATGTATAAAAAAAATGGGATGCAATGAGATGAAGTGGGTAAAGTAATGTGTGATACAATCAGGTCATACCCAAACACTTTAAATCCAAGAATATAAAACTGATATAAAACCCAAGCATCGAAAATTGGGATCAATCCAAGCAGGATGTGAGCCGAGAGATTTTTTACAAGACTTCAGAAATGATGCCATCTCAATCAGTTTTTAAGCCTGAAATATTTTCCAAGGAAACATGCAATAACCACTGGTTTTCTTGATCAGCTCAATCCTTCACCCATTACAGCTCTTGCAGACCAATGGGTGGCATTATTTGGGTCTGCCCTCAATCAACAAGATGGAAGTAAATCCATGGAATTCCTCTCTCTAATTTCCCTCCGTATGTCTATGAATCAATTCATCACCAAACAAGCCTCTCCCAGTATGAAAAAAAATTACATAAACAACTCAATACGGGAGCAACAACAAATCATCTCAAAGCACATCTTCAAATGCATTAGGATGTAAATTAGTGCCACCATTCAATCCATCATAAAATCTCAAATAAAAAAAAATTAAAAGAACCAGAGCCACGTCCACACTCATTAAATGATCACTCATGATAAGCAAATAGAGATAACCACATCTAAACCGACATGTGGAACAAATAAGAGAATATGAAACTCATCTCAAAATCTTTTTTCCTTTGAATGGGTCATGGAAAAAAATTCACATGAATCCTTCGCTCCAAGGTTTATCAATGTTCCAATTCCAGCCTAAGCTAGTTCTAGCTTAAATCTAGATTTGATCTTTAAGGGAAAGATAACAACTCGAATCAGATTTTACATCACAAGGAACAGCTAAAACAAAATTGTACTTGACATAAAAATGAAGACAAAAAAAAACAGAATTTGTATAAAGAGATGAACCAGCCCAACCAACCTAGGTTTGCTACAAAAGAAAACAAAACAAAGACAAATCAAATGAAACAACATGGACCTGATTCTGACTCTCATACAAAAAAGAAAAGCAAAACAAAGATGGATGCGGTATTAAAAGAAGTCAAACAAAACAAAACCCACAGGGATGAACTTGAAAGAGAGACAACACAGCCCAAAGAAAATTCTGAATATGAAACAATCCTAAAAGAAAAAAAATTACCAAGACACCACACTCACAAAAATACATATAGTAAAATAAGAGAAAAGGATCCCCTGCAACACGCTAGTAGTGTTACCAATCGTATAAAAAAAAAATCCTAAATCATTGTCACAACTCAACGAGTAGTCCATCAAACACACATTGGAAAGCCAAGCACATTGGAAATTCATTAGCATTGGCTTAATCCCAACCCAGGCCTATGAAGGACAAGGCGAAAGCAAATTGCCGAATGTGGAAAACCAAACTCAACCGTTTCAAAGTACAAGGAGGAGGATGAAACCTCGACCAAATCTACCAGCCAAAACCAGCATTCGACCTTACGCTAACATGTCGTCATAAAATCAGGATTTAGAAAAGAGAAGAAAAGGAAATGACAACCAAAAAGCCTACCCAGCAAATACCCCACTCTGTAAACGAACAAAACACCATTCCTTTGATTGAATATTAACATTGAGTTGCCAAGGAAGAACAAAACAAAAACCACGTACGACACAGAAAATAGAATGCAACAAAGGGAAAATTACAGGGGAACTATAGGGAGATTCCATACATGAAATTGGCAGAAATTTGCAGAGAATCATAGAGGTTTACAAGAGATATGCAAGGAGATCCTAAGAAATTTTTGCAACCGTAAGAAAATTATCATACGAAACATAAGGACATTCTATAAAGATGGCAGAAAAACACATGTATACCTAAAATAAGATGAGGAAAGAAAATAAAACTTACCTTGACAATCGCTGGTAAAAGCCTATCGAAAGAAAAAGAAGAGAATCCTTGAACCTTCTACAACAAATTTTTCTTTTGCATCTGCAACTGCAGATCTTCCTTGCTAGTTTCCCTCTTCGTAGATAGCAGCCACGGTCCTCCTTCCCTCTGGTTTCACGCACAAATAGCCGCAACTCTCTCTCTCTAGCCGTCTCAAACAATAACAGTCACCGCCACCTCCATAGGCCGTCATTGCTTCTTCATGGAACTCAACAGCGGGA
This sequence comes from Protea cynaroides, assembly GCA_028583415.1. Classification (NCBI taxonomy): domain Eukaryota; kingdom Viridiplantae; phylum Streptophyta; class Magnoliopsida; order Proteales; family Proteaceae; genus Protea; species Protea cynaroides. The sequence continues at coordinate 88,361,960 of CM053266.1, forward strand.
GTAAAGCCCCTCCAGATTTTTCCTCTAGGTTTCTGATTTCTCCCCAAGACGAAATCAGAAAACCCCCCACTCTTCTCTCTTTTTTTTCTATCTCACTCTTCTCTTTGTTACGGCTCCCTTCCAGGAGCCGTGGCTATCTGTCTCCCCCCTTTGCTGCCGCCTCCCTTTCTTTTCTTCTCCCCACATGACACGAACCTCCATCTCTCCCTTTGCTGCCGCCTCCTTCTCCCCTTTTTTCTGGCCATGGCTTTCTGCTGCCTTAACTCTCTCCTCAATTCCGCCCCCCTCTCTGGTTTCTCTCCTTGCTCGAAATCCCCTTTGAGCTCCCCCTCTTTTTTCGACTTCCTTCCCGCAACAGTCCCTCTTCTTCTCGGCCTTTTGTTTTTTTTTTCTTTTCTGGTTTTCACGCCCCCAATGGCTGCCGCCTCCTTCATTTTCTTCTCCTTCTCCCGCAACAGTCCCTACTACTTCTCGGCTTCTTCTCTTCTTCCTCATCTTTCTCACAGTCCTTCAATCTCCGTCGGAAACCCAGCTCACCCCCCTCCTTTTCTTTTGGTCTGGCCACCGGCGCCCTTCTTCCCCACTTTTTCTCCTGCTTCTTCTCTTCATTTGCCGCCTCTCTCTTGGCTTCAACCAAACCCTCTCCCTCTCCATCTTTTTCTCTCTACGGTTTTCAGCTTTCCTCGTACTCTCTCACTATTTCTGATTCTCTCTCTCTCAATTTTTTCTTTGCTACGGCTTCCTTCCAATAGCCATGGCCATCTGTCCCCCTTTCTCCTTTTTTTCCTCCTCTCCCGCAACAGTCCCTTTCTTTTAGATTATCTAGGGTTTTTCTCTAACCCTTAATCCAAGGGCTGAGATCTTCCCTTTGCTTGATTCTCTTTCAATCCATCTCAAAAACTAAATTACTACCCAATTGATATTTTAAGCCTAAACCCAAGCCCATTAGCCTATATCCTAAACACAATCTAAACTAAAACCAGCCCAAACCCATTCTTTAATGAAGCCCATTAATAAAGTAAACCCATGAAAATATAAAACCCCAACATAATCCTAATAGACTCCAAATTCCTAGTTAGACTATCCTAAACCCAAACTCACTCAATTTTTTTTTGTAATTTTATAATTTTTTTCTTTTTTTTTTTATGATTTCTATTTTTTTCACATTTTTCCTAACACCCTAAAAATACAAGAAATTCTAATATGATCAAAAATGACAAAAATTCCCTTGATGAGAAATAGGCCAAAATGGGGGTCTTACAGATCCCTGACATACTTCTTCAATAAAGACACATGGAACACATCATGAACGCTCGACATGGATGGTGGTAGAGCCAGTTGATATGTCACATTATCACGTCTGGTCAAAATCTCGTATGGTCCCACATACCTGGGCCATAGCTTCCCCTTCTTACCAAACCGTTTCAGACCTCGCACATGTGATATCTTCAAGAACACTTTAACTCCCACTGTAAACTCCAGATCTCGACGTCGGTTATCTGCATAGTGCTTTTGTCGAACTTGAGCTGTCTTCACTCTTTCTTTAATTTGATCAATCACTCGAAAAGTTTCTTTGTTGAACTCCGATCCTACAATCCTTCTCTCTCCTACCTCATTCCAAAACAGAGGTGTACGACATTTCTTCCCATAGAGTGCCTCATATGGAGCCATCTGAATCGTAGCCTGGTAACTGTTGTTATAAGCAAACTCGATGAGCGATAGCTTCTCATCCCAAGCTCCTTTGAAATCTAAAGCACACGCTCTGAGCATATCTTCTAAGACTTGAATAGTTCTTTCAGACTGCCCGTCTTTCTGAGGATGAAAAGATATGCTAAACTTCAGCTTGGTTCCCATTGCTTTCTATAATCCTTCCTAGAACTTTGATGTAAAATGGGGATCTCTGTTAGATACTATACTTTTTAGGACGCCATAAAGTCTGACTATATTATCCACATATAACTTGGCCAGCTTCTCCATGGTATACTGAGGTCTGATAGCAATGAATCGAGCTATCTTGGTAAGTTGATCAACTATAACCCATACTGCATCCACTGACCTTGGTGTCAAGGGTAGGCCAGTGACGAAATCTATTGTAATACAATCCCACTTCCATGCTGGCTCTGGTAGTGGTTGTAGCAAACCTACGGGTCTCTACCTTTTAGCTTTAACTTGCTGGAAATTTAGACATTGGAATACGAACTGAGCTACATCCGCTTTCATACCCCTCCACCAATATAGTCTTCTTAAATCATGGTACATCTTGGTGCTTCTTGGATGTACCGAATATGGGGTGTAATGAGCTTCTATCATAACTCGATCTCTGATATTTGAGTTCTCACTCCCAGGTATACATAATCGTCCATGATACCTGAGTACCTTGTCTGAATCCAAGGTAAAGTCAGGATTGCTTTTACCCTTCTCTAGATCTTCTTGCACAGTCTTTAGGTGTGGATCCTGTAGGATTGTTACTTTGACCTCATCTATGAGATCCGATGAGATCTTCAAAGCTGCGAACATCAACGTAAACTTATGAATTAAGCCCTGTTTTACTGGATCTCCTGCAGTCTCTAATATATAGTTTTATCATTCTCTATTGAGTCCGAGGCTGCAGCACATAATGCAGCATTCGTACTAGGTCCTGACTTAGGTTTTAATGCCCACTTTCTACTTAAGGCATCCGCCACAACGTTTGCTTTACCCAAATGGTACTGGATGTCACAATCATAATCTTTTAATGGCTCCAGCCATCTCCTCTGTCTCATATTCAGGTCCTTCTGAGTAAAAAGGTAAGTTAAACTCTTGTGATCCGATTTAATCTGAAACTTTTCACCGTAAAGGTAGTACCTCTAAGTCTTGATTGCATGAATGACTGCTCCTAACTCTAGATCATGCGTAGAATAGTTCTTCTCATGCTCTTTCAACTGTCTTGATGCGTAGGCAATCAGCTGTTCTCCTTACATTAACACACATCTAAGACCCAACCGTGAGGCATCCGTATATATGGTAAACGACAAGCCTGCTGCTGGGATGGTCAAGATAGGTGCAGAGACTAGTCTTGACTTCAATGTCTGAAAGCACTTCTCACACTCATTCGTCCATATGGACTTTTCCCCTTTCTTGGTTAGTTTGGTAAGTGGAACTGTAGTTCTTGAGTAGTCTTCCACGAATCTTCTATAGTAACCAGCCAATCCAAGGAAACTACGAATCTCTGCAACTGATTTTGGTGCATCCCATCCTACTATAGCTGTGATCTTGCTTGGATCTACCTTGATACCATCTGTAGATACTACGTGACCCAAGAAGGCCACTTCTTTCAGCCAAAATTCACACTTCTTGAACTTGGCATAAAGTTTCTCTTTTCTCAGCCATTGTAGGACTGCTCTCAAATGTGTTGCATGAGTCTCCCTGTCTTGTGAGTAGACCAATATGTCGTCAATGAATACGATGACCAAAGTGTCCAACAAGTCATGAAACACTCGGTTCATGAGTTCCATGAACGACGCTGGAGCGTTAGTCAACCCAAATGACATTACAAGGAACTCATAATGTCCATACCTTGTCCTGAAAGCAGTCTTTGGAATATCTACGGCCTTGATCTTCAATTGGTGATACCCTGATCTAAGATCAATCTTCGAGAAAACCTTTACACCGTGCAACTGATTGAACAAATGATCGATCCTAGGCGAAGGATATCTGTTCTTGATGGTTAACTTGTTCAGCTCTCGGTAGTCGATACATAACCGTACACTATCGTCCTTCTTCTTAACGAACAATACAAGTGCTCCCCATGGTGATATGCTTGATCGTATGAAACCCTTATCTAGTAGTTCTTGTAATTGGGTCTTCAACTCCTTTAATTCGGTAGGGGCCATCCTGTACGGTGCCTTAGAGATCAGTGTCGACCCTGGCATAAGGTCTATCACGAACTCTGTAGCCCTGTTTGGAGGTAGACCTGGTAGATCTTCTGGAAATACATCTGAAAACTCTCGTACCACATCTAGATCTTCCATCTTTGGCACCTCAGTAGTTATGTCGACCACATACACTAAATACCCCACTCCTCCCTTCTCTAAGCATCTCTCAGCTTTTAGGGCGGAGAGGATTAGCTTCCGCTTCCTAGGTAACTTGGTCCCAGTGAAGCTAAACTCTTTCCCTTTCTCATCTTTAAGCACAAGTTTCCTTTCACCACATAATAAGCTAGCCGAATGATGGCCTAGCCAATCCATTCCCAAGATGACGTCAAAGTCTGCCATCTCGAGTAGAACCAGAGTTGCTTCTAGGTTTCGGCCCTCAATAGTAACTGTACACGGCCCATAGTATTCATTCAATGCCACTTCGACACCCAACGGAGAGCGAACTATCAAGTTTGGGTTCAAACACTTGACAGGTAATTCCATTCGCTTCCCAAAAGAAATAGAAATGAAGGAGTGCGTGGCCCCAGAGTCAAAGAGTACTCTGGTAGGTATACCAGCTGTATTTACAGTCCCTAAAATTTAATTATCCCTTAGTTCTACATCCTCAAACACAACAAACAGTAAGTCAAATTGGAAGGGATAAAATCATACCAGTAACCACATCCGGTGATGCGGCTGCCTTTTCAGTGGTGACTGCAAATACCTTTCCTTGCTTTGGCAGTTGCTTCTTGGGTAGAGTACAGGTCCTCGCATAATGACCCAATTGCTGGCAGTTGAAATATTTAACATTTGGGTTTTGTCCAGCAAACTGTGACGGTGGTGGTGCAGTAGTGTTCCTTGCAGGTGCCATAACAGACTGAGCCCTGTATGGGCGGAATAGTCTAGTATTGCCTCCACCTGAAGTCTCAGTAGCAGGCCTCTTCAGTCCCCTGTTTTGAGCAAAGAAACTGTCTCTTTGATTGGATTTGATTACCCTAGCAATCTGCACCGCCTCATTATATATCTTCTTTTCCAAACCCAAGATGTGCTCTCAGATACTTCCTCGTAATCCCATGGTGAACCTATGAGTCTTGGTTTCTTCTTCTTGCATGCTTGCCGGAGCGAAGAAGAACAGCTCTTCATATCTCTGCTGGTAAGCATCAACCGTCGACTGGGATTGCTGCAGATTGAGAAATTCCTTCTCCATTTGATCTCTAAAGCTCTTCGAAAAGTATTTATCGAAGAAAGCTCCCTTGAATGTTGCCTAATTGATCTGATTGTGCTTTACCTCTAAGTATGACCGGGTAGAATTCCACTAGGCATTTGCATCTTCCTTGAGCATGTGCGTAGCAAACAACACCTTCTCATCCTCTATACAAGTCATCAAACGAAAGTTCTTCTCTATTTTTGACACCCACTGTGCAGGCCACAGTGGTTTCCCTGTGAAAGTAGGGGGTTTCAACTTCAAGAACCTATCCACCACTCGACTTAGGTCATTCTACCCCTGTGCATTCATTCCATACCATGGTGGTGGGTATGGATAGATTCCTTGATAGACAGATGACGATGGAAATTGGTGTGGTGGTTGTAGATTCTGTCCTTGGCCCATCGGTCCAGTACTACCATCCATTGGCAGTGAGGTGTTATTTCTTCCATACTCAGGCGTACCTTCTGTAGGAATATATCCCGATGGCCTGAACATCTTTAGCATCTCGTTCAGGAATGTTTTCTGCTGAGCTTCCATCTAAAAAGCCAGATTCATCACAATTGTTTCAGAGTTTGTGTAAGGAGGTCATGGCAAATTTGTTGGTGCTTTGGGACTCTGCCTTTCTTCACCGTTTGGGTTCACATTTTGCTCCTCAACATTTCCTATTTCCACATTGTCCTCGTCTTGGCATACCCTGGAGTGGTGATGCCTTCGCGAGCCTCTACGACCTTTTCTGCCTACCATCTCAGATAAATTTTCCTGCTTGGATTTGAGAAGAAGACATAACACATGAGTTATAATCGAACAGTCATAATAGTGTTAGTCTTTAACAGATGCAAGGCGAAAAATCATAACGAAAACTTAAATTAGAAATTTTTAAGATTTTTCTCAAATTTTTCTAGGCTTCGAATAGTTGTCCAGTCGCAACATACCAGTCACAGCACTGTGTATGGTAGTGCGACCGGTATGTGCAGGCGGACAAAATTTCTCAAATTCCCGAGAGGTAATGGTCGATGTACCGGTCGCTACCCTGTAGGGTATGGTGCGACCGGTATAGTCGACCGATCAAGATTTCTCTCCTGACCGAGAGGTACCGGTCGATATACCCTGGGGGGTACCAGTCGACCGGTATGGGCAAAAATCGTCGACCGGTATGCCCATAATGGCTTTAAAATCGTGAAAAGTGAGATTTTTCTCACTTTTCTTTTCTTTTTTCTTTTCAGTGGCGATTCCTCTCTGGCTTGCTAAGTTTCTATAGTCTGACCGGTGATCTTAGAAGCCATTTTCTTCTGATCGAGGCCTAGAACATCACCTCCAAGTAAGTTCTTTCCTTCCATTCATCACTTTCATATCGTTTCTTTATGGTTCCAAGCCCAAAATTTAGGTTTTTCTTAGTTTAGGACATTCTAACCGTTGGAACTCTTTTCCTTCGGCTTAGAATGGGTTTAGGGACCTCTATGAGCAAAAACCCTTAACCAATTTGAGGTTCTACAGGGTTTTTACGAAAATAAAATTTTTTTCGATTTTTAACCTAGGTTTTGGTAAAAAAATCGATTTTGCTGAAATCCCAAATTTCTTGTTTGATTGATGTATGTGTGGTTTTCATGAAGTGTTTGGGGGTTACGTAAGTCCTCCTCCCCAATTTTTGAGTGAGTTCGAGGCTTTTGCTTGACTTACTATCGTTATGCTACCGAAATTTCTAAAATTCTAACCCATTTCTCTTTGTTTGTCTTTGTTTGTAGTTCAAAATGTCTCAACCCAGAGGTGCAGGTAAACGCTCATTTGGTCTTGGCATGCACCGTCCGCATCCGCCTATTCCACAGCTCGATGAGCGGTGGTTTCATTCTGAGGCGGTGCAAGCCCGTTTTCCCTGGTTCGAGGAGAAGAATATTGAGTCTGGGCGATGGGTGAACCTGGAGCAGCTGCAGCGGTTTGACGTTGAGGCAGCTTTTGATAGACTTGGGTAGTTGCCCGTTATCACCTATACGATGACTACCCGTCCCAACCTTGTTAAACACTTCTATGCGAACTTGCAGATATAGGGAGATGTCAATGACTTCAGTCAGTGCAGGGAACTCCGCCTTACCAGTCTCGTCAAGGGTGTCCCCATCTCTTTCAATACTCACCAGCTCGCCGATCTCCTTGGGATTCCCAATGATGGGGACTTGGTCTACTGTGCCCCTAAGATGAAGGGATTTCTCACAGACGATCTGCGTCAGGAGATTTCAGAGCAGCTACTTAACCCTGGAGCTCCTATGAAGGCTGCTAGCTTGAGACCTGTGCCTCAGGTATACAGTCGCATCATCCAGCACAATATTGTGCCTCAGAGCGGCCATTACAGTGAGTTGTCTCAGCTCACTCAGTACTTGACCTATTGCGTCTACACTGGGGAGTGGGTCTGTCTTCCCTACATCATTATCAGGACCATGCATCAGGCTACTCTATCCAATCGGGCCAATAACCTTCCATATGGCCGACTCATCACCACTCTCTGCAGTGATTACGAGTGGACATGAGGGGTGAGACTACCCTTGAGGATACTATGACCTCGGACATTGGTTGGGATGCCATTCTCCAGATGCAGATGGACAGCCTGCCGATCAGTGATGAGGAACTAGAGGCTCGTCCTCGCCCACTCAGGAGGGTAGCAACCGCCGCAGTAGCCAATGCGGCTCATGCAGCAGAGGCAGGGGGTGATGATGAGGGTGGCGATGATCAGATGGAGGATGTTCCAGCGCTAGCACCACAGCCCACAAATGCAGCAGGACCATCTCAGCCTCCTCTCGATACCGTGATGGGTATGTTCATAGAGATCCGAGATGCCCAGCGGGAGATGAACCGTGATCTAGAGCGCCTTACTCGTAGCCTCAGAGTCACCCAAGAGCAGGTGCACTGGCTCAGGGTAGCCTACGAACGTGATTATGACATCGCTGACCCCATTCCTCATAGGCCCCCAACCCCATGATAGACCTCTTATTTTTCTCTCTTTTTCAGTACAGTTTATATAACAAGGTAACTGTCTGGCTTGTGGACTGTACCCTGTACCACCGTTAGCTTTTGCTACAATTTAAATATTTAATAGATGGTTATGGTTTCTTTTCTCACTAGAGCATGTCTGTTTATTAATTCCATAATTAATATAGTATGTTATACTCTATCATATTTAGTCTCAGGCATCAAACAAGTGCTTAAGGTGGGTTCTTATTAAATCTTTTTAATTTTTCCTATCTCAGTTCATCGACTTAGTTAAGTGCAAGTATGGTCTGTTGGATAGAGCCTAAGAGCTCTTATACCAAGTTGTCACACCTCAATTCTGGCTAAACTAGAAGTGTGAGTGAACCGTCACTGAACCAATGGTTCACACCAGGATCTCAATAAGACCATGTGCACTCATACAAACCATTGTACATAACCACAATCAGAATAATAATAAATACAGTGGAAGTAGTAAATAGAATGAACTGAGTAATCTATTAATAAATTTAAATAAAATATCATGTTATTCAAATTCTCAAAACTTAAATAAATATCTTTACATCACTGTATTTCTAACCGAAAATAAATAGAATAATTTAAAATCAAATCCTAAAGGTACACGCAGAAAGGGCACTCGCATGAAGTGTCATGCTTGTCCTCTCCTGCTTGCACGTCCAGGGCAGCCACGCCTCCATACACTGGAGCATCCACGTAATCCTCTACTATGTAATCTGCAACCACATCTAAAAACATGTATATATACAAGGGTGAGCTCACAACATAGCTCAATAAGACAATCAGACAATGCAACATACATATGCATGAGTAACATTCACTTCATGGTCTAGTTTTAAGTTTGCAATGTGCTATAGAAAGGATTGGCGGCCACCGCACCTCTATACACGAGTGTGTGAAGCCGTCCAATGGATCAAACACCACTGTCGTCCCACATGCACCCTATCATGGAATAGAGATAGAGCTAAGGTGTCCGGATCAAACACCACCAACACCTCCCCTGATACTTTACCCATACCAACACGCAAGCCCCTATTGGCGAGGCCTTGCAAACTGGGCTCGCAACTAACCAATCCTACATGTCATCACAGTAGGCCCTGTCCTAGCATAGTTCCCTATGACATAGAGATAGAGCTAGAGTCTAGTGGCCAGGCTAGAGACCACAGTGCCACTTCCTCCCCCTGATACCCTACCTGCACCAAGCATGCTAAGACAGAATGATACGAAAAGGTGCTAGTGTGAGGAATGATCCCAGACCCCAGGCCCTTCCCATTCCATACACCAACGAAAACAATCACATGCCTAACAGTCACAACCTATCATAGCAAGTATGCATGAACAATAATAATTGAAAGTAAAGGATGACATGCGAGAATGCACAAACATCAATCCACAAAATCATAATTATTATCAACGGTTTACTGTTATTTAATTATTAGGGGTTTAGCCCTTACCTGACGCTTGATTGATCATTCGCTCCACGTTACAAGGTCCAAACGTGCTATCACAAGGTCCTATACGATATTAGGGTTTAGTTTGAATAGGTTTAAGTTGGTCGAAAAACCAATAATGGCAAAACACATCTCACAGAGCTGATCGGTCACAGTATCGGTCGCAACACTGTGGGGAAACCTGCGACCGATATGGTTGACCTGTCCCTACAGACCAGTCTCTGAGAGGTACCGGTCGCAGTACTGGTCGCAAATGGTGCGACCGATATGGTCAATCGGTATGTCTCTGGAAGACCATACGTCTGGTTTCTCAACTTTCGTCGGTCACCCCCTATTGATCCTAGGGTTTCTCCTACACATTCTAGGTCTGAGCATTGAGTTAGAGTTGTTTCCAACTCCATTCAAGTCGTAGTTTCGATGGTCTCAACCTAGAACTTGAATCTAGGGTTTATCGACTAAATTAGGGTTTGATGGCAAATAGGGTTTAGATCAATACCTCGCTTTGCATGGTATTGATCCAACTACAACTAACCATTCTAGATTACTTATGGTAGAGGAAGGTTTGAGCACTTACTGTTGACTTGCGGTAACTTGTTCTTCGTCGAACGGCAATGACGGCTCTTCCCTCTCCTTCCTAGCTTCTTCTCCTTCTTCAGCCTCTTTCTCCTTTCTAGGGTTTGTGAGGATCATGAAAGAGGTTTTAGGAGGTTTAGAGAGGTTTATATAGGCTAGGTTTAGGTTTAGGAAACCTCCTAGCATTAGAAAAGTCCTTCAGTTTGAAATTTAGAAAGTGGGACCCGCAGAGATCCGTTTCTGGATCTTAGTGGTCTGCTGCGCAGGCTATACCGGTCGACCGGTACCATCGATCGGTATGAATTAATTCATACTTAATTCGGTCCGTTTCGTACCTGTTTGTCATCTGCTCGTCCCGTCTGGCCCAGTGATGATTGGAAGACATGTTACGACATGAATTCAAGGTTTAGATCGGTTCATAGAGTGCGAGTCTTACAGTTTGCTAGTTCAAACCCTTTTGGACTAGATGTTGTATTAGATGAGTGTTATGAACAATGTCTGAATCATACGGATGGATGGAATTTGTATGCAACCTAATTTGACTTGAGATGACAAACTTTGACATCATCTTAGGGACGGGCTGGTTATCTCAACACTCTACAAGTAGTTATGTGCGTAGAAGAGGTTGTCATTCAAGAGCAAAGACAACACATAATTTAATTTTATTAGGAGCATGTTGCCTAGGAAGTCGAAGCTTATCTTCTCTACACTAAAGGCAAAGAGATGTCTTGAAAAGGAAGGAGTTGGATATATTGTATCTTTGGTAGACATTACTAAAGAAGCACCACAGATGGAAGATATTGATGTGATGCATAAATTCTTTGATGTGTTTTTAGGAGACTTACTTTGTCACACCCCAATTCTGATCCAACCAGAATGGTGTGAGTGAACCGCCATTGAACCAACGGTTCACACCAGGATCTCGAATAGGCCGTGTCCACTCGTACAAACCATTACACATAACCACAATCAGAATATAAATAATACATCGGAAATCTTTAAAATAGAATGAACTGAGTATCTATTGATAAATTAAATAAGTATCCAATTATTCAAGCCCAAACATAAATAAATATCTTTTACATCTCTTTAATATCAAACGAAAATAACTGAAACGAATAAATAAAATCCGATCACAAGTACACGCAGAAAGGGCACTCGCATGAAGTGTCATGCTCGTCCTCTCCTGCCTGTACGTCCAGAGCAGCTACACCACCATACGCCGAAGCGTTCATATAGTCGTCCATTGTGTAACCTGCATCAACATCTAAAAACAATGTATATATAAAGGGTGAGCTCACAACTTAGCTCAGTAAGACAATCAGACACTATCACAATATTATGCATGAGTAACAATCATTTTATGTTGTGGTCCTGTTAAAGTTTACAATGTGCTATAGAAAGGTTTGGTGGCCCCTGCACCTCTATACACGAGTGTGTGGCACCTCATGGATCATACCCCCATTGGCCCACATGCACCCATCATGGAATAGAGATAGAGCTAAGATACCCCCGTACCTCCCCTGATGCTCTACCCATACCAGTACCTAAGACCCTACTGGCCAGGGCTCGCAAACTGGGCTCGCAACTAACCAATCCTATATGTCATCAATGTATGCTCTATCCCAGTACAGCTGTCTACGACAAAGAGATAGAGCTAAGGCATTCCCACACCTCCCCTGATGCCCTATCCGTAACTAACCCACTAGGATAGAAACAATACGTAGGTAGACCCTATCCCAACATAACTCCCTACGGCATAGAGATAGAGCTAAAGCATCGTGGCCAAGCCAGCGTCGACTCGGAGACCATAGTGCCACATAACCATGGCCAGGCCAACATCAATATCGGAGACCACCGTACCACGACCTACCCCTGATGCCCCACCCGTACCAAGCATGTTAAGACAGAATACTACAAAAGGTGCTAGTGTGAGGAGCGATCCCAGGCCCATGCTCCACTCCACACACTAACGAAACAATCACATGCATAACAATCACATCCTATCAATGCATGAATAGTAATAATAACTGAAAATAAAAGATGGCATGTGAATATGCACAAACATCACATCATATATAATCAGGTGATTTAACAACGATTTATTGTCCCTTAATTATTAGGTTTAGGTCAGATTCCCTTACCTGACGCTCGTTTGTTAGGTTGCTCCACGTCGCAAGATCCAAACGGAAAATCACAAAGTCCTACAATATTATTAGGGTTTCATTAGAATAGCTTCTCAGGGTTTCATGTTGGTCGAAAACCAACAAAGTTACAAAATACCCCCACAGAGCTGACCGGTGGCATGTACCGGTCGCAGCTTTGTGGGGAAGACTGGCGACCGGTATGGTCAGCCGGTCCCCACAGACCAGCCTCCCGGAAGATACCAGTGGCAACATACCAGCCGCACTGTGTGCAACCGGTATAGTTGATCGGTATGTCTCCGGAAGACCATACATGGGTTTTTCGACTGCTGTCGATCGTCCTCCATGGATTCCCAGGGTTTCTCCTATCCATTCTAAGTCTAATCTTTGAGTTAGAGTTATCCCCAACTCATTCAAGTCTTATTTCGATGAATATCATCTCGGAACTCGAATCTAAGGTTTAACGGAAACTTAAGGTTTTAAGGTCCAGTTTAGGGTTTTAGATCAATACCTATTTCGCAAGGTATTGATCCACCCATACTGTTATTCTAGTGTCGTAGGGTAAGAAGAGTGGTTAAAATACTTACCGTTGACTGGCGTAACGTGAGCGTCGTCGAACGGTAATGGCGGCACCTCCTTCTTCTTCCTAGCTCCTTCTCCTTTCCAACCTCCTTCTCTTCTCTAGGGTTTGTGAGAGATAATGGAAAGGATTTGAGGAGGTTTAAGGGTGTATTTATAGGATAGAATTAGGGTTTAGTAACCCTATTAGGATTAGAAAGGTCTTAGGATTTGAAATCAGGAAAGTGGGACCCTCAGAAGTAAATTTCCAGATCTCCGCACTCAGCTGCGCAGAGCTGACCGGTCGACCGGTACCAAGACCGGTACCATCGACCGGTCAACATAAAATCATGCTGATTTGATCGTCTTTGGTCCGATTTCGTACTTGTTTGTCATCCGCTCGTCCCGTCTGGCCCGGTGATGATCGGAAGACCTGCTACGACACAAAACCACGGTTTAGACCGGGTTTACGGAGTGCGGGTCTTACAACTCCCCCACCCTTAAAAGAAATTTCATCCTGAAATTTGCATGTAGGTCTTACAAATCCCCCACCCTTAAAAGAAATTTCGGCCTCAAAATTTGAACGTACCTTAATCGTCAAACAGATTAGAATACTCCTTCCTCATTGTGCTCTCCTCTTCCCAAGTTATTTCTTCGACATTTTGGCTTCTCCAATGCACCTTCACATAATGGATATCCTTGGTTCGACGTTGTTGTACCTTTCGACTTGAGAGCATTACAGGCACCACTTCAAATGTTATGTCTTCAGTCAAGTCTGAGGGGTTTGCTGTCAAGATGTGCGATGGATCTGTGACATACTTTTTCAATAATGATACATGGAACACATCATGGACACTTGACATAGATGGTGGTAGAGCCAATTGATATGCTACAGTACCACGTCTAGCCAAAATCTCGTATGGTCCCACATACCTGGGGCATAGCTTCCCCTTCTTACCAAACCTCTTCAGACCTCGCACCGGTGATATCTTCAAGAATACTTTGTCACCCACTGCAAACTCCAGATCTCGACGTCGATTATCCGCATAGTGCTTCTGCCGAACTTGAGCGGTCTTTACTCTCTCTTTGATCTGATCAATCACTCGACAAGTTTCTTCAACAAACTCCGATCCCACAATTCTTCTTTCTCCCACCTTGTTCCATAACAGAGGTGTACGACACTTCTTCCCATAGAGTGTTTCATCTGGAGCCATCTGAATTGTAGCCTGATAGCTGTTGTTGTAAGCGAACTTGATAAGTGATAGTTTCTCATCCCAAGCTCCTTTGAAATCTAATGCACAAGCTCGGAGCATATCTTCTAAAATTTGAATAGTTCGCTCTGACTGTCCATCCATCTGAGGGTAAAACGTTGTACTGAACTTCAACTTTGTTCCCATAGCTTTCTGTAATCCTTCCCAGAACATTGATGTAAAACGGGGATCTCTGTCAGATACTATACTCTCTGGAACGCCATGAAGTCTGACTATATTATCCACATATAACTTGGCCAGTTTCTCCATGGTATACTGAGGTCTGACCGTAATAAATCGAGCTGTCTTGGTGAGTCGGTCGACTATAACCCAAACTGCATCCACTGACCTTGGTGTTAAAGGTAGGCCAGTGACGAAATCCATGGTAATGCAATCCCACTTCCATGCAGGTTCTGGTAATGGCTGTAGTAAACCTGCGGGCCTCTGCCTTTCCGCTTTAACTTGTTGACAATTCAAACATTGGAACACGAAATGAGCTATATCAGCTTTCATACCCCTCCACCAATATAGTCTTCTTAAATCATGGTACATTTTGGTACTTCCTGGATGTACCGAATATGGAGTGTAATGAGCTTCAGTCATAACTCGGTCTCTGATATCGCAGTCTTCACTATCCGGTATACATAACCGTCCACGATACCTGAGTACCTTGTCTAAATCCAAGGTAAAGTCAGGATTGCTCGTACCCTTCTCTAGGTCTGCTTGTACTGTCTTGAGATGCGGATCCTGTAGGATTGCCATCTTGACTTCATCAACTAGATCCGGTGAGATCTTCAAAGCGGCGAACATCATGGTGAACTTATGAATTAAGCCTTGCTCAACTGGATCTTCTGCGGTCTCTATAATATGTTCTTCATCAATTTCCATTGAACTTGAGGCTGCAGCACACAATGCAGCATTTGTACTTGGCCCGGCCTCAGGTTTCGATGCCCACTTTCTGCTTAAGGCGTCAGCCACAACATTTGTTTTGCCCGGATGGTACTGGATGTCACAATCATAATCTTTCAACAACTCCAGCCACCTCCTCTGTCTCATATTCAGATCCTTCTGAGTGAAAAGATAAGTTAAGCTCTTGTGATCTGACTTAATCTGAAACTTCTCACCGTACAAGTAGTGTCTCCAAGTCTTGATTGCATGTATAACCGCTGCTAACTCCAAATCATGCGTAGGATAGTTCTTCTCATGCTCCTTTAACTGTCTTGATGCGTAAGCAATCACCTGTTCTCCTTGCATCAGTACACACCCAATACCCAACCCTGAAGCATCCGTATATAAAGTAAACAGTACGCTTGGTTCTGGTATGGTCAAGATAGGTGCAGAGACTAGTCTTGACTTCAAAGTCTGAAAGCACTTCTCACACTCCTCTGTCCATAAGAATTTTTCCCCCTTCTTGGTCAATCTGGTGAGTGGAACAGCGATCCTGGAGTAGTCTTCCATGAATCTTCTATAATAACCAGCCAACCCAAGGAAACTACGAATCTCTGCAACAGATTTTGGTGCTTCCCATCTTACTATAGCAGCTATCTTACTTGGATCAACCTTGATACCGTCTCCAGATACTACATGGCCCAAGAAAGCCACTTCCTTTAGCCAAAACTCGTACTTCTTGAACTTGGCATAAAGCTTCTCTTGTCTCAGCCGTTGTAGGGCTGCCCTCAAATGTGTTGTATGAGCCTCCATGTCCTTTGAGTAGACCAATATGTCATCGATGAATACGATGACCGAGGAGTCCAACATATCATGAAACACTCGGTTCATCAGTTCCATGAACGACGCTGGAGCATTGGTCAACCCAAAAGATATAACTAGAAACTCATAATGCCCATACCTTGTCCTGAAAGCAGTCTTCGAAATGTCTCTTACCTTGATCTTCAGTTGGTGATACCCCGACCGGAGATCGATCTTCGAGAAAACCTTTGCACCCTGTAACTGATCGAATAAATAATACCGGTGCTCCCCAAGGTGATATGCTAGGTCGTATGAAGCCCTTATCCAACAATTCTTGTAACTGGGTCTTCAACTCCTTTAACTCGGTAGGGGCCATTCTCTATGGTGCATTAGACACCGGCACCGAACTTGGCATAAGGTCTATCACGAACTCTGTAGCCCCGTCAGATGGTAGTCGTGGAAGATCCTCTGGAAATACATCTGGGAACTCTCGAACCACATCTATATCCTCTATCTTTTGGGACTCTGCCGTGATATCAACTACCGATACTAGATACCCCACTCCCCCTTTCTCTAAGCATCTTTTAGCTTTTAGGGTGGAAAGAATCAGCTTCCGCTTCCTAGATAGCCTGATCCCCGTAAAGCGATACTCCCTTCCCTCTTTGTCTGTAAGCACAAGCTTCATTTCACCACATAATAGGGTAGCTGAATGATGGCCTAGCCAATCCATTCCCAAGATGACATCAAAGTCTGCCATCTCGAGTAGTACCAGGCTTGCTTCTAAGTCTCGGCCCTCAATACATACTGTACATGGTCCATAATATTCAGTTAAAGCCACTTCGACTCCTAGTAGAGAGCGAACTATCAAGCTTGGGTTTAAGTGCTTGATTGGTAACTCCATTTGCTTCCCAAAGGAAATAGAAACAAAGGAGTACGTGGCCCTAGAGTCAAATAGTACTCTAGCAGGTATACCAGCTACATTTACAATCCCTGGAATTTTTATCATCCCCTAGTTCTACATGCGCATACACACAATGAAAATAGTAAGCCAAATAGTAAGGGATAGAGTCATACCAGTGACCACATCCGGTGATGCGGCTGCCTCTTCAGTGGTGACCGCATATACTTTTCCTTGCAGGGGAGGTTGCTTCCTAGGTAGAGTGCATGTCCTTGCAATATGACCCACTTGGTGACAGTTGAAACATTTGATATTCGGGTTGAATCCGGCGTTCTGAGGCACAGGTGGTGCCGTATTGTTCCTTGCAGGCACTATAGCGGTCTGAGCCCTGTATGGGCGGAAAGGTCTATTGTTACCGCCACCGGAACTCTTAATAGCGGGTCTCTTCACTCCCCTATTCTGTGCAAAGAAGCTGTCCCTCTGACTGGATTCTATCACTCTCGCAACCTGTACAGCCTCATTATAAATTTTCTTGTCCAGCCCCAATATGTGCTCTCTGATGCTTCCTCGTAGTCCCATGGTGAACCTACGTGTCTTGGTCTCTTCCTCTTGCATACTTACCGGTGCGAAGAAAAATAACTCTTCGTACCTTTGCTGGTAAGCATCCACAGTCGATTGAGACTGTTGCAAATTAAGGAACTCCTTTTCCATCTGATCCCTGAAGCTCTTTGGAAAATACTTATCGAAGAAGGCAACCTTGAACACTTCCCAATCCACCTGCATATGCTTCGTCTCCAGATATGCCCGTGTAGAGTTCCACCAAGCATTTGCGTCTTCTTTCAGCATATGAGTGACAAATAAGACCTTTTCATCCTCTGTACAGGTCATTAGTCGGAAGTTTTTCTCCATCTCTGCAACCCACTGTGCTGGCCACAATGGTGTCCCTGTCTTACCGGTGAATGAAGAAGGCTTCAACTTCAGGAATCTATCCACCGCCCTGCTCAGATCATGCTGTCCCTGAGTGTTCATTCCTTACCATGGTGGTGGATACGGATAGGCTCCCGGGTACGCAGAAGGTGATGAAAACTGATGCGGTGGTGGTACATTCTCTTGGCCCATCGCCCTTGGGCTACCCTGCATCGGCTGTGAAGTATTATTCCCTCCAGACTCGGGCGTACTTCTAGTGGGAACAGAACCCGGTGGCCTGAACATCTTCAGTATTTCGCTCAGGAACTCGTTCTGCTGAGCTTACATCTGATAGACCAAGTTTGTAACAATGGTCTCCGAATTCCTGTGAGGTGGGCTAGGTAAATTTGTTGGTACCTCTGGAACCTGTTCTTCCTCAACTTCCGGGCTTGGCTCTCTGACATGGCCTGGTTCAACCTGTTCTTCTTCCTCAAGGCGCATCCTAGCCTGGTGACGCTTCCCACCCCTACGACCATTTCTGCCCACCATCTCAGACTATTCCGTTTGAATCTGAGAAGAAGACATAACACATGAGAATGAAGTAATAGTGGTGTCAGTCTTAAACAATATAAGGCGAAACAGTCGCAAAAAGGAGTATTTTAATTTACTAAAATTTAAAAAAAAATTCCGAGATTTTTTTTCTAGCCATTCTGGTGCTGACCGGTCGATACATACCGGTCGACACTCTATAGACAGAGTTGCGACCAGTATAGTCGACCGGTCAAAATGGAATTTCTGACCGAGACATAGCGGTCGCAGCCCCTTTGGGGTACCGATCGATCGGTATGTCGACTGGTATGCCCAGAAAGGGCTTTAAAAATCGCGAAAAGTGAGATTTTTCTCACTTTTCTTTCTTTCCTCTCCTTCGGTGGCGATTCTACTTTGGCCTCCGAGTTGCTACAGTCCGACCGGTGACCTTAGAAGCCGATTCCTTCCGTTCAAAGCTTAGAACATCGTCTCCAGGTAGGTTTCTTCCTTCTCTTTCAAGTTTTTAGAAATTTTCCATATCGTCTATACCTAGAATTCTAGGTTTTTCATTGATTGAGAGATTCTAACCGTAGGAACTCTTTTCCTTCGGCTTAGAAAGGGTTTAAGGACCCCCAAGATCAAAAGCCCTCAACCAATTTTGGGTTTCACCAAACGGTTTTCATAAAAATCAAATTTTTACATGTTTTGACCTAGGTTTTCAAAGAAATTCAAAATTTCTTTATTTTTTCTTAATTTCTTGAAATTTCTCATTGTAATTGCCTATGATTGGTTTGTTGAAGAGTGTGGGGGTTACGTAAGTCCTCCTCCCCATATTTTTAGGTGAGTTCGAGGCTTTTTCCCAATTTACTGTCGTTATGCTGCCGAAATTTGAAAAATCTTCTAACATTTTCTTCTTGTTCCCCTTTGTTTTGCAGTTAAAAATGGCTCCCCGACATGCTCTTGGGAAACGTCCTCATGGCTCGAGCTCACGTGCTCCCCAGCCACCAGTTCCCCAATTTGATGAGCACTGGTTTGGTTCTATGGAAGCACAGGCTCGATTCTCGTGGTTTGATAACAAGAACATAGATTCTGGGCGCCGGGTTAACCTGGATCAGCTGGAGAGGTTCGATGTGTGAGCCACTTTTGACGCACTTGGGTGGGTACCGATAATATCCTACGCTGATACCACCCATCCCAACCTGGTTAAGCATTTCTATGCTAACCTGGAGCTGCATGGGGATGTTAACGATCCCAACCAGGGTAGGGATTTGCGCATCACTAGCTATGTCAGGGGTGTACCTATCTCATTCAACACCTACCAGTTGGCCGACCTTCTAGGGGTTCCTAATGATGGAGACCTAGTGTATTGCCCTCCCAAAGCGAAGGGCTATCTGACTGAGGATCTGCGCTGAGAGATAGTAGACCAGATACTAAACCCTGGAGCTCCTATTAAGGCGGCTAGCTTGAGACCTACACCTCGGGTATATAGTCGCATCATTCAACACAACATCGTGCCCCAGAGCGGCCATTACAGTGAGTTGTCTCAGCTCACTCAGTACATCACCTATTGCGTCTGTATTGGAGAGCGGGTCTCTCTCCCTTACCTCATCATCAGGACCATGCATCAGGCGACCCTGGCCGATCAGGCCAGTAACCTTCCCAATGGTCATCTCATTACCTTCCTGCTACGTTGCCTGGGTGTGAACATGAGAGGTGAGGTGACAGTCGAGGATACTATGACATCCGACATAGACTGGGAGGCTATTCAGAGGATGCAGATGGTTGACCTACCTGTTAGCGATGACGAGTTGGAGGCTCGCCCTGGCCCACTCGGGAGGATAGCAGCCATTGCAGCAGCAGCAGCAGCAGCCAATGCGGCCTATGCAGCCGAGCTCGAGCGTGATGATGACAAGGGTACGACCGAGGGTGTACCAGCGCCAGCTCCACAGCCTACACCTGCAGCACCACCATCTACCTCTACAGCTGGACCATTTCAGCCTTCTCCCGACACCATGATGGGTATGATTATGGAGATCAGGGACACTCAGCGTGAGATGAGTCGTGACTTGGCGCAGTTGGCTCGCAGTCTCAGAGTCACACAGGATCAGGTGCACTGGCTCAGGGTCGCTTACGAGCGAGACTATGATATAGTAGACCCTATTCCTCCCAGGCCCCCTACCCCATGATTGTCTCTCTTATTTTCTTTCTCTTGATGGTTTATATAACAGGATAACTGTCCGGTTTGTGGGTTGTACCCTGTAGCACTATTTTATCTGATACTCATTTTCTTATTTAATGAAATTTTTTATGTTTCACTTGACTAGGGTATGTGCACATGTTAAGTTTCATATTTAGAATAGTACATTATTCTCTTTCTTAATCAGTCTCAGGTATCAAACAATGCTTAGGGTGTGTTGGTATTAAGATTTTTAAATTTTTCCTAACTCAGTTCATCGACTTAGTTAAGTGGAATATAGTTTGTTGGACAGAGCCCGAGGGCTCTGATACCAAGTTGTCACACCCCAATTCTGATCCAACCAGAATGGTGTGAGTGAACCGCCATTGAACCAACGGTTCACACCAGGATCTTGAATAGGCCGTGTCCACTCGTACAAACCATTACACATAACCACAATCAGAATATAAATAATAAAGCGGAAGTCTTTAAAATAGAATGAACTGAGTATCTATTGATAAATTAAATAAGTATCCAATTATTCAAGCCCAAACATAAATAAATATCTTTTACATCTCTTTAATATCAAACGAAAATAACTGAAACGAATAAATAAAATCCGATCACAAGTTCACGCAGAAAGGGCACTCGCATGAAGCGTCATGCTCGTCCTCTCCTGACTGTACGTCCAGAGCAGCTACACCACCATACGCTGGAGCGTTCATATAGTTGTCCACTGTGTAACCTACATCAACATCTAAAAACAATGTATATACAAAGGGTGAGCTCACAACTTAGCTCAGTAAGAAAATCAGACAGTTTCACAATATTATGCATGAGTAACAATCATTTCATGCTGTGGTCCGGTCAAAGTTTGCAATATGCTATAGAAAGGTTTGGTGGCCCCCGCACCTCTATACACGAGTGTGTGGCACCTCATGGATCACACCCCATTGGCCCACATGCACCCATCATGGAATAGAGATAGAGCTAAGATACCCCCGTACCTCCCCTGATGCTCTACCCATACCAGTACCTAAGCCCCCTACGGCCGGGCTCGCAACTGGGCTCGCAACTAACCAATCCTATATGTCATCAATGTATGCTCCATCCCAGCACAGCCGTCTACGGCATAGAGATAGAGCTAAGGCATTCCCACACCTCCCTTGATGCCCTATCCGCAACTAACCCACTAGGATAGAAACAATACGCAGGTAGACCCTATCCCAACATAACTCCCTACGGCATAGAGATAGAGCTAAATGATCATGGCCAAGCCAGCGTCGACTCGGAGACCACAGTGCCACATAACCATGGCCAGGCCAACATCAATATCGGAGACCACCGTCCCACGACCTTCCCCTGATGCCCCACCTGTACCAAGCATGTTAAGACAGAATACTACAAAAGGTGCTAGTGTGAGGAGCGATCCCAGGCCCATGCCCTACTCCACACACTAACGAAACAATCACATGCATAACAATCACATCCTATCAATGCATGAACAGTAATAATAACTGAAAATAAAAGATGGCATGTGAATATGCACAAACATCACATCATATATAATCAGGTGATTTAACAACGATTTACTATCCCTTAATTATTAGGTTTAGGTCAGATTCCCTTACCTGACGCTCGTTTGTTAGCTTGCTCCATGTCACAAGATCCAAACGGGAAATCACAAAGTCCTACAATATTATTAGGGTTTCATTAGAATAGCTTCTCAGGGTTTCATGTTGGTCGAAAACCAATAAAGTTACAAAATACCCCCACAGAGCTGACCAGTGGCATCTACCAGTCGCAGCTCTGTGGGGAAGACTGGAGACCGGTATGGTCAGCCGGTCCCCATAGACCAGCCTCTCGAAAGATATCGGTGGCAACATACCAGCCGCACTGTGTGCAACCGGTATAGTCGACCGGTATGTCTCCGGAAGACCATACATGGGTTTTTCGACTGCCGTCGATCGTCCTCCATGGATTCCCAGGGTTTCTCCTATCCATTCTAAGTCTAATCTTTGAGTTAGAGCTATCCCCAACTCATTCAAGTCTTATTTTGATTAATATCATCTCGGAACTCGAATCTAAGGTTTGACGGCAACTTAAGGTTTTAAGGTCTAGTTTAGGGTTTTAGATCAATACCTATTTCACAAGGTATTGATCCACCCATACCGTTGTTCTAGAGTCGTAGGGTAAGAAGATTGGTAAAAACACTTACCGTTGACTAGCGTAACGTGAGCGTCGTCGAACGGTAATGGCAGCACCTCCTTCTTCTTCCTAGCTCCTTCTCCTTTCCAACCTTCTTCTCTTCTCTAGGGTTTGTGAGAGATAATGGAAAGGATTTGAGGTGGTTTAAGGGTGTATTTATAGGCTAGAATTAGGGTTTAGTAACCCTATTAGGATTAGGAAGGTCTTAGGATTTGAAATCAGGAAAGTGGGACCCTCAGAAGTAAATTTTTGGATCTCCGCACTCAGCTGAGCAGAGCTGACCGGTCGACCGGTACCAAGACCGGTACCATCAACTGGTCAACATAAAATCATGCTGATTTGATCGTCTTTGGTCCGATTTTGTACCTGTTTGTCATCCGCTCGTCCCGTCTGGTCCGGTGATGATCGAAAGACCTGCTACGACACAAAACCAAGGTTTAGACTGGGTTTACGGAGTGCGGGTCTTACATACTTGGGTTGGCACCTGATCGTTCGACCAAGTTTGTTATTGACTTGTACCAGGGTTGACACCGGTGTCAAAGGCACCCTATAGTAGAACATGAGTTATTAGACAAAGGTCTAATTGGCTAAGTAGTTCATCACAGGGAGCGCCATTGTAATTCATGAAGAAGAAAGATGGTAGTGTTCATTTGTGCATTAACTACTGGGAATTGAACAAGTTCACGATCAAATCCACTACCTCAGATCAATGACTTGTTTAATCAGCTGAAGGTATTTTCTAAGATTGATCTTCAGTCAAGATATCATTAGTTAAAGAATTTGGACAATGATATTCCGAAGACAGCTTTAAAAATCAAGAATGGGCATTATGAGTTCCTCGTTATGCCGTTTGGATTGACCAATGCCCTTACACCCTTTATGGAGCTTATGAACAGGGTATTCCATGAAGTGTTGGACACTTCGGTCGTAGCTCTTATTAACGATATTTTGGTTTATTCTGCACTAGGGGAACCTTTTACCCTACATACCAAGGCTTTCAGATTGGGTCTAGGATGCAGGTTGATGGAAGGTGAATAAGTGATTTCATATGCTTCAAGACAACTGAAGAAGCATGAGAAGAGTTACCTACTCCTGACTTGGAGTTAGCGACTATGATTCATGCAATCAGGACTTAAAGACATTATCTATATGGAGAAGAATTTTAGATTAAATCATATTACAATAGTTTTATTTATCTCCTTACCCAGAAAGCATGAGGCTAAGGAGATGGTTAGAACTCTTGAAGGATTAAGACTATGATTTCAGTGTCACCCAAGCAAGGCTAATGTGGTAGCTGAGGCTTTAAGCAAAAAGAGGAATAATGAAGCTAGAAGGAGGACCTAGTACAAATGTCTTGGGTTTTACAGCAATAAATTCAAATTTGGAACAAGAGCAGCATATAATAGAAACTCGTGATGATTCAATTGAGTGAAAACTTATGGATGAACTTATGGAGTAGTAGTTCCTCGCTTGCATTTATAGCGTTAAAGATTGTCTCTGATTTGATAGACGAAGTAAAAGTAGCAATTTTGTTAGATCCGTATCTAAGAACGGTGCAAGAATATTTAGAGAAAGAAAAACTTAATCCTAACTTAGTTTGGACATAGAGAAGGTACTCAGATACAGAGGAAGATTCTGAATACCTGAAGGTGAAGACTCTGACATCATGAATAAGATAATGATAGGAGTCCATTGTAGTATATATTTAAGACATCCTGGAGTACCAATATGTATCATGATTTGAAGAGATTATACTGGTGGAGAAGAATGAAAACAGATCTGGTTTAGTATGTATTTTAGTGTCTGGATTGTCAATAAGTGAAGCCCGAGAGACAGTAACCATCAGGTTTACTACAACCTTTGTCGAAGTCCGTTTGGAAATGGGATTGTATCACTATAGACTTCATTACTGGTTTACCAATGATCCCAACGACTGTAGATGTGGTCTGGGTGATTGTAGATCGACTTACAAAGACAGTTCGTTTCATTGCTATACGACCTCAGTATACCTTGAAGCGGTTAGCAAGACTGTATGTGGATAATATTGTTAGATTGAATGGTGTACCTGAGAGCATAGTATCTGATAGAGACCCATGCTTTACTTCAAAGTTTTGGGAGGGACTACAGAAAATGATGGGAGCAGAATTAAAGTTTAGTACCGCATTTCACCCTCAAACAGAAAGGACAGTCGGAGTGAACTATAAAGATCCTAGAAGATATGCTCTGAGTCCATGAAATTGATTTCAAGGAGCTTGAGATTAGAAGTTATCATTGATAGAGTTGTGTACAACAAAAGCTATCAGGCTACATATGTCACTCTATGGGACGTGGTATGGTAAAAAATGTTGACCCCTCTGTTTTGGAATGAAGTCAAAAAATGAGAAATTGTAAGACCATAGTCTGTTGAAGAAACCTATCGAGTGGTAGACAAAATCAAAGAAAAGGGCCAAGAGAGCTCAAGGTTGTTAGAAGAGACACCAAGACCTCGAGTTCACCATAAGTGACAAAGTATTCTTGATGATGTCACTTATGCGTGGTTTGAAACATTTAGCAAGAAGCAAAAGTTGTGTCCTATATATGTTTTAGACCTTATAAAATTTTGGAGAAACATAAAAAATTGCATATCAACTAGCATTACCACTGTCCATGTCTAGTTTACACGATGTATTTTGCGTGTCTCTATTGAAAAAGTATGTTAGAGATCCATCACGGGAATTGACCACAGATCCCCTGGATTTGATAGAAGACTTAACTCTTAAAGTGGTGCCAGCTAAACTTGTTAGTCAGAGGGTATATCATCTCTGAAACCAGGATATCTATTTTGTTAAAGTGATCTAAAGAAGCCAAGACGTGGAAGAGGTTGCATGGGAAGAAGAAGATGCAATGCGGAAATACTATTCCCCCTTATTCGACTCCGAAGTAAATTCAAATTTCGAGGACGAAATTTTTTGAGGGTGGGTGAGTTGTAAAATCCATACTTGTAAATTTCAAGGATGACATTTCTTTTAAGGGTGGTAGAGTTGTAAGACCGTACGTCATGAACCTGTTCTAACCTTAGGTTCTCATGTCGTCATAGGTCTTCCCATCATAACCGGCTCAAGTGAACCAATTATATGAAGAAACCACAAGATCAAGTAAGCAATAAGTCAAATTTAATTGGTGTTGTTGACTAATTTAGTTTGTCTAGAAGCAACTAGTCAAAAGAATCAAACCAGTAAAATTTGGTTGTGTGGTCGACTATGTGGTCTACAAAAAAAATTGGGATTTTTATGGTCGACGGATTATGCGACCGCAAAGTCGATCAGTCTAGCCCAGAACCGACTCTGTGTTTTGGAAACTTTTCTAATTTGAAGAGGTCTCTTTCTTAATTGAAAGAGGACTCTATATGGAGGTTTTCCCTCTATATAAAGGACGTCCCTCTACCCGTCTCACTCTTTTGGATCAATCTCAAACCCTAAACCTAAGAGAGAAAGAGAGACGAAGAGAAGGAGAAGGAGGCTTAGAGAGAAAGGCTGGGAGAAGGGTTTTGCAGAGCAGGTTCAGACTCTCTATAACAAGTAAGGTATGGACCTTGTCTCTATATATGTAGATCGCATAGAATAGGGTTCTATTGAAGATGTTAAACCGATATGGGTTTATTGATCATATGGTTATCTAGGTAAATATCTAGGAATAACCATGAAAGTTGGATTGGTACTAGTTGTGATAAACCATAAATTAATGGCCATGGAATGACCATAGGGTAAACTTCGTTGTTGAGCCAAGAGGAAAAACTCGGATTGAAAGTAAAAATTGACCAAACCGTGTATGGTCACAGCACTGGTCGATCATAGCTATTCGGTAAGTTTCTCAGAAATCATGTGGTCACATCTATGGTCGCATGTAGCATGACCACAGGGTCGAACACATAGTATGGGGTCATCATAAACATGAGATCACAGAATCAACCAGTCAACTAGTAAGGGCTCTGTTTTGATTTTCAATTACTATAACTTGGTACAATTGAATCCTAACTTAAATCCGTATATTTCTTAGGTTCTTAGTTGATTTAAAGTGACTTTAAAGGCTTAGAATGAGATCAAACATCGTTTACAGGTGAGGGAACAAAACCTAAACTAATTGGATCATAACAAACTACTTTTCTTTTATTTGTCTAATACCATGATTGATACCATGCTTGTATGATTGTAATGTGTATCTCACATGTCATCTAATATTACTACTATTCCTGTTCATGCATATTTTATTATTATTCTTATTGGATATGATGATGATGCTAGGTATAGGCATGTGCTTATGTAAGTGGTTGATGTGTTGGATGTGAGTGGAGCATCAGGGGGAGGACGTGGTGCTGTGGTTCATCTTGACCACCAGACTTGAGCCCTATCTCTATTCCGTTCACCACATTGGCATCATCGTATCACTGTTACCTTAGCAAAACTAGTACATCATAGGGTATCAGGGGAGGTGGTCTCGGACCATGTGGTCTTTGACTCTGTTGAGGGGCCTTAGCTTTATCTCTATGGACGTATTGAGGGATGCCGGGGTAAGGCCTTGGATACACTTGGATGGCATTAGGATTGGTTAGTAGAGAGCCTAGTTTACAAGCCCTCGCTAGCAGGGGCTTGTGTGTTGGTATGGGTAGGGCATCAGGGGAAGTGTTGGCAATGTGTGATCCAAACAGTTTAGCTGTATCTCTATTCTATGGTGGGCGCATGTGGGATGGAAATGGTGTTTGATCCATTGTGTAGATTCACACACTTGTGTATAGAGCTGTGGTGGCTGCAAATCCTTTTTATAGCACAGTTACAAATTTATACCAGACAAAAGATATGAATTTGACTGCATGCATATGTTTGCACATTATTTTGTTTTTTCACTGAGCTAGGTTATAAGCTTACCCCACGGTACCATTTTTTTTTAATTTCTAATGATGCAGGTAATACCGTTGAAGACTACATGAATACTCCCACGTATGGGCATGTGGTAGCTATGGATGAGCAAGCTGTGGAAGACGAATATGTCTCGTCAAGTGAGTATTTCAACTATGATTACGCTTAGTGTTTAAATTTTGTAACTGGTATTGTTAATAGTTTGTTATATTTATGTTTTGGTTACTTGGAGATAACTGGTTTATTATTTACTTATCATTATAGACACTCAGTTCATTATTAATAAAGACTTTCACTATTTATTTTATTATCTTTGATTGCGATGTGGAATGTGTTTGGTTTGGATTATTGACATGGTCTTTTGAGATCCTGACGTGAACCGTTGGTTCCTATGGCTATTCATTCACACTTTTGGTTCATCCAGAATTGGGGTGTGACATTGACCATCTGTTTGTGGATGAAAAGTTATGCTAAATCGCAACGCTGTACCAATTGCTTGTTGTAAACTCTCCCAAAATCGAGATGTGAATCGAGGATCTCTGTCTAACATGATGCTTTGAGGCACACCATGCAGACGAACCACTTGGTTTATGTATAGTTTAGCCAATCTGTCCAGCTTATATTGAGGCCTAATAGCTATGAATCTTGCCATCTTTGTGAGTTTATCAACTATCACCTAAACAACATCTACATCTCTGGGTGTCAAGGGTAGACTTGTGACAAAATCTATGGTGATGTAGTCCCATTTCCACTCGGGTA
The DNA here is from genome assembly GCA_028583415.1 of Protea cynaroides. NCBI lineage: Eukaryota > Viridiplantae > Streptophyta > Magnoliopsida > Proteales > Proteaceae > Protea > Protea cynaroides. The sequence goes on from CM053266.1 coordinate 88,390,083, forward strand.
CTGGTAATGGTTGAAGTAATCCAAAGGGTTTCTGGTAAACTACCTTCACTTGCTGGCATGTTAAACATCTGTGAACATAGTCTGCTCCATCAGCCTTTATTCCTCTCCCCCAAACTGATTTTCTTAGGTCATGATACATCTTGGTACTAATATGATGGGTTGAATAGGATGCATTGTGAGCCTCCTTAAGGATTCGTTCCTTGATATCCGATGCTATTGAAGGAATATAAAGTCTACCTTAAAAACCTAAGTAATCCCTCTGGAGAAAGTATGAATTCAGGGTCTAACTTTCCTCTTCGTAGGTCTTCCCTCAGAGTTCGAAGGTAAAGGTCTGTAGGTAGTTCCCCTATCACCTCGGTGACCAAATCAGCTTTTATCTGTAGATTCACAAATAAGCTTGCATGGCCATAAATGACTTGTTTTCCCAAGCACTCCTCTAATAGATCCAGCGCACTTGGGGCTTCTTCCCTTGTTGTTAGAATTAAACCCAGTTTAATTCTATTTTCAGGCTTCGCCAAACTATTCCTGCTTAATGCATTGGCTACCACATTAGCTTTTCTAGGGTGGTATGAGATCTCATAGTCATAATCCTTCAGCAGCTTTATCCATCTTTATTTTCTCATATTTAAGTCTTTCTGTGTAAACAAGTATGTCAGGCTATTGTGATCAGACTTAATTTAGAAATTCTCTCCGTACAGGTAATGTCTCCATGCCTTGAGAGCAATTACGACTGCCGCCAATTCCAAGTCATGCATCGGGTAGTTCTCCTCATGTTTCTTTAGTTGTCTTGAGGCATATGCTACGACTTATTCTCCTTACATGAGTACACACACTAGGCCGAGTTTAGAAGCATCTGTATACAAGGTGAATGTCTTTCCTGGTCTTGGAATTGTCAATATAAGGGCTATGACTAATCTCTCCTTCAAGGTTTGAAAGCTCCTTTCACACCAGTCTGACCAGGTGAATCTTTCTTCCTTCTTAGTTAATTTAGTCAATGGTATGGCAATTCTGGAGTTGTCTTCCACAAATCTATGTTAGTACCCTGCTAAACCTAAGAAATTTTAGATCTCAGTGATTGTTCTAGGTGCTTTCCAGTTGGTAACGGCTTCAATCTTGCTGGGGTTTACTTTAATCCCTTTTACTGGCATTACGTGGCCTAAGAATGCCACTTCATTTAGCCAAAAATCACACTTCTTAAATTTGACTTAAAGTGTCATCTCCCGTAGTCTTTGCAATGCCTGTCGTAAGTATGTCTTATGCTCTTCTATGTTCTTGGAGTATATCAGTATGTCATCGATGAACACAATCATTAAAGTGTCCAGCATGTCATGAAATTCTCCGTTCAGAAGCTCCATAAATGAGACAGGAGCATTAGTCAATCTGAAAGACATGACTAGAAATTCATAGTGTCTATACCTAGTCCGGAAGGCTATTTTAGGTATGTCACTCTTCTTTATCCTCAGTTGGCAAGGATTGATCTTGAAAAACATTGTGGCACCTTGTAATTGGTCAAACAAGTCATCTATGCATGGTAGTAGATACCGATTCTTGATAGTGAGCTTGTTCAGTTTTTTGTAATCAATGCAAAGATGTACGCTATCATCCTTCTTCTTTACAAATAACATTGGTACACCCCAAGGAGAAATACTAGGCCATATGAAACCTTTATCTAGCAATTCTTGCAGTTGCACCTTCAACTCCTTGAGTTCCGTAGGTGCCATTTTATAGGGAGCCTTCGACATTGCTATTGCGCTAGGTAACAAGTCTATCACAAACTCGGTTACTCGTTCTGGTGGTAACCCTTGTAGGTCCTTGGGAAACATATCTGGAAATTCCTTTACTACCTCCAAGTCTTTTAGATGGGGCCATTTGACTGTTGTATCCAAGGCTGACACAAGGAATCCCAGATCTCCGTTCTGTAGGCATTTGATTGCCTTGAGCTCTGAAAGAAATAGTTTCCTCTTCTTTGCTCTCTTTTCTCCCTTGAACTCAAACATATCGCCGTTCTCATCTTCAAATATCAACTTCTTTTCTACACATTGGAGGCTTTCTCGATGTTGTCATAGCCAGTCCATGCCTAATATCACATCGAAGTACGATATCTCTAACTGAATTAGGTTTGCATCTAGACTTTTACCCTCGACTAGAGCTAGACATGGTCCATGGTATTCATTAGGTACTACTTCCACACCCAGGGGTGATCGCAAGATCAACAACATCTCTAGGGTTTTAATATCTTCTCTTATCTTTTTCCCGAAAGATGGAGCTACAAAGGAGTGAGTTGCTCTAGAATCAAAAAGTACCCTAGCTGATTTTTTTGCTATATTCACAGTACCTGTCAGCACATCTAGTGATGCTTCAGCTTCCTATGTAGACACTGCATAGACCTTCCCAGGTTGTATTGCTTTTAGTAGACGGGGATAGTTCCTAACATAATATCCCATTTGCTCACAATTAAATCAATTCATATTCATAGGCACTGGGACTGCAAGGTGGTTGTCAACAGGCACGGCTTTAGATGCTGCTGGTTTGGTTACGGTGTAATTCATCTTAAAGGTCTTTTCACTGCATGTACACCAGCAAAGTTTACTGACCTCTTGTTACCTCCCTTTTGGGCAAAGTAACTATCTCTCATACTAGATTCAATAACTTTGGCTGTTTGGACGGCCTCTGAGTAAACCTCCTTTCCAAGGGCATCCATTGTGGCTCGTATGTTGCCTCTCTAACCTTTGGTAAATCTTCGAGCTTTGGTACCTTCCTCCTTCATACTCAATGGGGTGAAGTGGAATAGTTCCTTGAACTTATCATGGTACTCATCCACTGTCTAGTGCCCTTGTAAAACATTGAGGTATTCCATCTCCATTCTATCCTTGAAGTTCGTAGGGAAGTATCTATTGAAGAAGGCCACTTTGAAGATTTCTCAGGTAATCTGGGGATGCTTAGCCATTAGAAGTGGCATAGTGGACTCCCACTAAGTTTTAAGTTCTCCTTTCAGCATATAGGTTACACATAGAATCTTCTCCTCCTCAGTGCATACCATCATTCGAAGGGTCTTCTTTATGGGCTTAATCCATATGGCTGGCTGCAATGGATTGGCCCCAACTCCCATAAACTTCAAATGTCTCATCTTCATGAACCTCTCAATGATTTGAAGCTGATGAGGGTACAATGTTGGGGGAATCGATGGCAGATTCTGATTTTCCACTACATTCTGATTGAGTCCAGCAGGCACTCCATGTTGTCCTATAGTCGGACCAACTCGATTTATGGGGTTCTTTCTAGGTGGTGGCACATTATTGTTCAGGTTGCCTTGTTGTCCACCTTTTGTTATGCAAGCACTGGGGTCAGAAGGATTCTCAGATCCTCAAGGAACTTTCGATGATTTACCTCACTGCTCTTTGCTGCTCCTGGCTCATTGTAAAAGCCACATTTCATATGATGGTAGGGAGGTTTTCGGGGGTAACCTCAAGTGGTGGCAGTATTGTCTCGATTTGAGATGGGCCTCCCATATTGGTAATGGGTTGAGTTCCACCTAGATTGGGTGTTACAGTCAACTCTTTTCCAGGTGGAAGATTTTCATCATTGCTTTCATGAAGGGTATTGCATGTTTGAGGGGCCATTTCCACCTATCTAACTTCTTGAATCGAGTATCAGTACGGTTAGCATCATGTTCTACGGTAAATGATATAACTTAGGTAAATAGAACATGTACAAAAATGGCACCAAACATAGTCAAGAAGGAACTAGCAAAATTTTAAGAATTTATATCATTCGTTACTAGTCCAGTTGATGTATCCGGACTCACTAGTCAGACCAGTAATGCATCCGGTGAAGCTGCTAAACACTTTGAGTTTGTAGGTTGATGGGTCGGTCAGTACTATATCATCCACTATTCCGATCGGCTACTTCCAGAATGTTAACACTCACCCTGCCGATCAATGTGCTGGATTATACCCCACATCGGGTTTTACGACCGACTGCGGAATCTTTACCTAATATAACCTGGTGTAAAAGTTTCTTCTTCATTTTTTACCACAACATTTACTCTAAGTGGTAGAGAGCTCTACTTCTGCCTCTAAAAACTTAGGTTTCGCCTCTGAAAACTTCTTCTATTGATGAAATCCTCTCCTAACTTTCTTCATCATGGATCCGAGGTATGAACTCTCTCTAGCTTGGAATTTCGATTCTAGGGTTAGGAGGAATATTCCAAAATCTCTTTTGACCTTTTTTTTGAAACCATGCCTACTCAAGCTTGGTTAACATTGTTTGCTATCTTTTTAGGCCACCCCGTTCAAGGAAAACTATAGTGAGCCGATTATGGTGTGATGCTGGACCGACTTTCGATGCGTTGCGGCTTATTTCCTTGGAGGCTCAACAAGCATTCCCAAGGTTTGAGTACAAATTTGCCAAATCTGGGTGACGTGTTCTATTTGACGAGTTAGAGTAGTTTGACGTCTGAGCTACTTTTGATGCTATGGGATGGTCTCCCATGCTAGAGATCGACGTAACCATGAGGCCCTGACTTGATACGACTTTTCTACTGTAACTTACAAGATACAAGCGAAATGAAAGATGAGAATGATGCCACAAACCTTCGCATATCCAGTCGAGTAGCAGGCCGGGATGTTTCCTTTGACACTAGGCAGCTACTCAGGATGTTGGGCATATCCATGGGTGGAGACAACATTCTAGAGTTATAAGGATAGAGGCACCTTGTCTGAGGTTATGCGACTAGAGATTGCCAATCAGATCCTTCTTCCGGGTAAGCGTCACAAAACTATCAACTATTGTCCCTTACCCTGAGTATACTGTAGGATCGTACAGCACAACATCCTACTACAGGGTAGTCACTACAATGAGTTGTCTTCTTTCGATAAATTTCTGGTCTATCGGCTCACAATCAGAACACCTGTTTGCCTTCCTTACATTCTCATACGGAACATGATCTTGGCCTCAGAAGGCATTGGATCATCGAATCTTCCTTATGGAAAGTTACTCACTCACCTACTATCACTTATGGTGGTTGATATCCAAAATCACCTTGCATACGAAGAGTCAGTAGCTACTCCCTTTGGGTGGTATGCCATCTCTAAAATGAAATTAGATGACGTAGTGCTTTTTGATGATGAGCTAGAGGCTCGTCCTCCTTGGACTTTATTAAATGAAGAATCCAAAGACGAAGAAGATGACGATGCACCAGTGGGTGCAGAAGATGAGGACAATGATCAAGTTGACCATCCACATCCTTCCATTGATATGAACATCCTTCTAGCTGAGTTGCATGGAATTAGGTATCACCAGAGACAATTTGCACATTCTGTAGAGAACAACTTTAGGCAGGTGCATGATGCCCAAACTTCATTCTCTTCCTATCTCAACATCATGCAGAGGGCTATGGCAAGAGTGGGTATAATGTCTGAGGGCGACAATAGGAATGCAGCCACTACATCACGGGTGAAAACTTACCAGAGAGCTCGTGAACCCACAGCATCGGATTTTAAGTAATCTGGTTAATTTTCTTCTTTCCTATGTTGTTGTTTGAGAACTACGTCTTATTTCCCTATGCGTTGTAGTGCTTAATCTCTAGTCTTTCCCTAACATCTTATGCTCTTTCTTATTGTTATCATACGGCACACAAGTTTAGTTTCATATTTACCACTTATGGTCTTTAAGCTTTTATTATCCTATTGCTCAGGTTAGTGTAGACTACTGCATCATTGGCTTAGTTGGCATAGTGTAACAGAGCTTATCTAATTGATACCAATGTTGTCATACCCCAAAAATACCGGTCTAAATTTTTTTCTTTTGGAATACGATTGGATCAACACCTTAGTTTGGATGTGATCCTACCAGGATCTCATAAGTGATGCACACACATAACAACTACTACAAACACAATGCCACAATCATAATCTAGAGTAATAATAGTAGAAGTTAACTAAATAACCATGAACACACTAATGATAATTAATACTAGCATTACCATTGTTCACTTCCTCAAATGAGCTTCATCATTTAACATCATAAAATCAACTTCATGTAGTAAATCCGTAATAATCATGGGCTATATAAATGAGTAAATGATCCAAAGATAACTAAAAATAGAAAAATATTTCATTGTTCGAAACTTCTTCCCAAAGATAACTATCCATCAAAGACACAAGCATTATACTCGCAATCCATGTTGTGTACTTCATCTTTATACTATACTCCTCTTAGCTGGGCTAAGTGAGTAATTGCTGGTGATAAAGTAGTCAACAATTATAGTACCTACAACTTCATCTAAAAGAATGGAGTACGCGAAGCTCAGCTCTCCAACATGAGCTTAGTGAGAAATAGACAGGCAAGAATTCAAATATACATTATCAGTATTATTACACACAATAATGCAATAGTCGGGTCTCATGTCTTATGGTAAGGCCTAGCCACATCTCCCAGAGGCTGACTAAAACCTACTTGCACTAGAGTGCTGGGTACCCACCAGCCTACCTAGTAGCCCTGGTGCCCCCACACGACGTCCCATTCAAAATGGTGATTGTATAGCAAGTCTGGCCAATGATGCTCCAACGAATACTGCCAACCCTCTCCCCTCATCACTCTATGCTATCAGTACCTGACCCCCTACTAGCCAAGGTTGCATATGGGGGTGGTGCCACTAATCAAAAATCTACATGTCATTCAAGGTATCCCTTTCACCAAACCCTGCAGGAATCCCAGGCCATCCGTTTTGTCCCCCCTAAGATGCTGTCATCCTGCTGAGGGTGAGTGACATACGCATTAATACTCATATATCAAATCAGATCTAGCGGTCCTCAACCATTACACCACTTCCTACTAGTTTCCAATCACATACATTCACACAACAATCATAATATAAATGCAAATGCATGCACAAAGTGGTTATTGGATGATATGTTATCAAAATAAGCATGTGGCACAATAATCATATACTAGAAATACTCCAAAATTAGTCAAGGGTTCTGTTCCTCATCTGATATGACTTGTTTGAGATTGTTTCCACTAGAACAGACATTTTTACAAGGTGTTCTTATGCTTATACAAGGTGTAGGAAGATTAGTCTTAAGTCCTACCTGATATACTTTGAATTATCTGAGTTTGGGCTTTACCAATTGATATATCGATTGCTACACTATCAACCGGCTTATGGTCTGGAAGAATATCTTGACCTTCTGCCATTTGTCGATTGATATACCAGCCAGTACAAAGTATCGACTATGACATCATCTAGATAACTCTCTGAGACCCTTCTGGGATTTGTTGGTCGCTACGCCGGTCCTTACCATACAGCCCAAAGTTATCGATCGGCTCCTCCCCGAAAGCCACTTTTCTATTTAGTAGACTAAGATTTCTTCTTATGATTTAATCCTTTCCTTGATAGCACAATGTGGTCTGGTGGTGGGGTGACTTTTAGGCTTATATACCATCTAATAAGTATGAAATCAATTGCTTAAACTAGGCCATTCGTTAGGAAGAGCTGTTCTCCCTTCTAATAACCTACATTAACTCCATTGTTAAAGAAGGATGAGTGTTTGTCACATTAGACTCACATCCTTTGCTGGAACATCAAGTTTCTCATTAAAGTTTACAGTAGTTTAGGGTTTTACTGATGGTGTCTTGATCAGTGCTGATCGACGGTGTATGCTGTCAGCAGTTCACCAACACAAGTGCTACAAGGCTTCACTTTGTTCTTCTCTTTTCTCCCTTCCTCTCAAGAATGTGTCAAAAATTTGGGATTGATATGTACTCAAAGGAGGGTAAGAGATAGGGTTTTTATTCTTCTCAGGTTTGCTAATTGGAGTCAAACTCTTAGATTGAATGGGGACTCCTAAGTGGTTGTGTCACACCCCAATTCCGGTTGAACCAGAAGTGTGAGTGAACCGTCACCGAACCAACGGTTCACACTAGGATCTCAATAAGATCGTGTCCACTCATACAAACCATTGCACATAACCACAATCAGAATATAATAAATACAGCAGAAGTCTTAAATAAAATGAACTGAGTAATCAATTGATAAATTTAAATAAAATATTCAATTATTTAAATTTCCAAAACTTAAATAAATATCTTTACATCACTGTATTTCCAACCAAAAATAAATAGAATAAATTAAAATCAAATCCTAAAGGTACACGCAAAAAGGGCACTCGCATGAAGCGTCATGCTCGTCCTCTCCTACTTGCACGTCCAGGGCAGCCACGCCTCCATACACTGGAGCGTCCACGTAATCCTCCACTGTATAACCTGCATCAACATCTAAAAACATGTATATATACAAGGGTGAGCTCACAACTCAGCTCAGTAAGACAATCAGACAATGCAACAAACATATGCATGAGTAACATTCACATCATGGTCTGGTTTTAAGTTTGCAATGTGCTATAGAAAGAATTGGCAGCCACCGCACCTTTATACACGAGTGTGTGAAGTCACCCAATGGATCAAACACCACTGTCGTCCCACATTCACCCTATCATGGAATAGAGATAGAGCTAAGGCGTCTGGATCAAACACTACCAACACCTCCCCTGATACTCTACCCATACCTACACGTAAGCCCCTATTGGTGAGGGCTTGTAAATTGGGCTCACATCTAACCAATCCTATATGTCATCACAGTAGGCCCTATCCCAGCATAGCTCCCTACGGCATAGAGATAGAGCTAGAGTCTAGTGGCCAGGCCGGAGACCACAGTGCCACTTCCTCCCCCTGATACCCTACCCGCACCAAGCATGCTAAGACAGAACGATACGAAAAGGTGCTACTGTGAGGAATGATCCCAGACCTCCAGTCCTTCCCATTCCACACATCAACAAAAATAATCAAATGCCTAACAGTCACCACCTAGCATAGCAAGTATACATGAATAATAATAATAATTGAAAGTAAAGGATGACATGCGAGAATGCACAAACATCAATCCACAGAACCATAATTATTAACAATGGTTTACTGTTATTAAATTATTAGGGTTTAGGTCCGATTCCCTTACCTGACGCTTATTTGATAGTTCACTCTACGTCACAAGTTCCAAACGTGCTATTACAAGATCCTACACGATATTAGGGTTTAGTTAGAATAGTTCTCTTAGGGTTTACGTTGGTCGAAAAACCAACATGGTCAAAAACACTCTTCACAGAGTCGACCGATCACAGGTACCGGTCGTAGCAGTGTGGGGAAAACCTGTGACCGGTATGGTCGGACGGTCCCCACAGACCAGTCCCCGAGAGGTAACGGTCGCGATACCAGTCGCATATGGTGCGATCGGTATGGTTCGATCGGTATGTCTCCGGAAGACCATATACTTGGTTCTCGCCTTCCGTCGGTCACCCTCTATTGATCCTAGGGTTTCTCCTACACATCCTAGGTCTAAGCATTGAGTTAGAGTTGTTTCCAACTCCATTCAATCCTGGTTTCGATGATCTCAACCTAGAACTTGAATCTAGGGTTTATCGACTAAATTAGGGTTTGACGGAAAAATAGGGTTTAGATCAATACCTCGCTTTGCATGGTATTGATTCAATCACAGCTAACCCTCCTATAATGTAGAGGAAGGTTTGAGCACTTACCGTTGACTTGCGGTAATGTGTTCTTCGTCGAATGACAACGGCGGCTCTTCCCTCTCCTTCCTAGCTTATTCTCCTTCTTCAACCTCTTTCTCCTTTTTAGGGTTTGTGAGGATCAATGGAAAAGGTTTTAGGAGGTTTAAGCGTCCTTATATAGACTAGGTTAGGTTTAGGAAGCCTCTTAACATTAGGAAAGTCCTTCTGTTTAAAATTTAGAAAGTGGGACCCGCAGAGATCTGTTTCCGGATCCATGCTGCGTAGGCCATACCGGTCGACCATCGACCAAGACCATAGACCGGTACCATCGATCGGTATGAGGTTTTTCATACTTGAATTGGTCCAATTGGTCCGATTTCATACCTGGTTGTCATCCGCTCATCCCGTCTGGTCTAGTGATGATTGAAAGACCTGTTACGACATGAAACAAGGTTTAGATCGGGTTCATGGAGTGCGGGTCTTACAAGTTGCAAGTGGCGAGAATTTGAACTTAGGGAGAGTCTCCATCCCTTTTTCCAGCTCTAAATTAGTTAGGATAGGTGTGGGCCCCTCTTATATTTGACTGGGTCTTAGGAATATCCTAAATAGTCTCCTAAAATGAAACCAATTGTTAGTTCCAAGTTTAGGCTAGTTTCGCCCTACCGGTTGATGGTACCGGTCCATGAACTATCGGGATTCTTGACAGACATGTATCGACTGGCCACCCTTAAAGCTACATATATTATATAATATATAGTTAGAGAGGAGTCTAATGATTCTAAAAGGGGTACCTGTCACATTGGTCCTTGAGCTGGCATGGCGTTTTGTCGGGTTCGGCTATAGTAGAAAACCCTAGCATGAAAGAAAATCCGAGTTAGGCTGGGTTTTCTCGGTGTATGTTTTATAGAAACTTTCTTAAGCTGACAGTCAATGAGTCCCTGTATGCTCTCTATTTTGTTCTCAGCCAAGCCAAATGTCCTCCAGTGTGCAGGAGTCTAGGTGCACACATTTGGAAAAGCTGCGAGTCCCAATTGAGGTTTAAAGTTTTAGTGGCGACTTCGAGGGTGATTTTGGTGGGCCCCATTGCAAGGTCATGGGCTGTAACTAGCATGGATGCTTAGTTCAAGGAATTATCTTCAAAATGAGACTAGAATCGCTTAATTCCAATGTCAAACGAAGAAGATATCACGATTTTTTTTGGATTGAAAAGTGCATTAAAAATTCAAGGGCTTTTTGTAAATTATCGTAAATTAAGGATTTGTTAGGTGAATTATCATAAATTAGATCTATTGGACTTCATTCGGTCATATCTTGATCATCTGACTTCCAAATCAGGCAATTCAAGTGCTACTGTGCTCCATTGTCCATCTTTGTCAAGGTGGATGCAGAAAATCTAGGACAATGACCGCTGAAAGATCCCATGCAGAGTTGCAAGCTGATATGCGAGTTTAAACTACAGTTCTTCATAACTTGCCCATCTGACGTCCAAATCAGAAGATTCAAGCACCAATGTGCTCTGTCTTCTTCAAAGTGGGCATGGAAAATCTAGGGCAGAGGCTACTGAATAATTCGATGCAGAGCTGCGAGCCAATATTGGAACATGAAATAAAATGATAAAAAGAGAGAATGAAAGTCAACTCAGCCTATCTTGGCTCAACCCAAGTCAGTCCAACCCAATCAACCGAGACTACTCTAGCGACTCTAGCCTGACCCAGCCCAGACCGATCCAGACCAAGCTGGTTCAACCCATGTGAGGATTGTATATATATATATATATATATATATGAATTCTAGGGTGGGACTATTCCGTCAGAGAGAGAGAGAGAGGAAGAGAGCAAAGCACCACCACCCATTACTTATGCTCCCTTAACCGACACCACACCAAGTCATTACCATCCCAAGCCACCTATCGAACCACCCAACCATGGCCTCCACTCCACCTCCCATCTTGAGCCCAACCCAAGGCTGCTACCTCCACCTTATCCCATAGCAGTAGCCCCAATCTCCCATGCAACCCACACCATACCTCTTGAGCCCAACCCAAGGCCGCTACCTCCACCTTACCCTCATAGCCGAAAGCCACCATTACCTACCTACCCAAGCAACCGCCACCACGATCTTACCGATGTAGCACCAGCCACTCCCTCTCCCTACAATCGACAACTCACAACCCCAATGCTGCCACAAACCATTACCATCACCCATATCTTGAGCCCACCCCATCTCAACGATTAACCCATACACCTACCTAGTCAAACCTACATTGCTCCCTACACTTGTAGCCGTAACACCCTAACCGGCCATGCTACACCCTCCATAACCTCCTCTCCTATCGACACCTACTAGCCCCCATACCACCATGGCCGAAATTCCACCAGCCCACTACCTATCTACTCACTCCTACTAACCTACCATGTTATACCCACTCATCTTACCCACACCATCTAAACCGAGTACACCCTACCCCAACATGGCCAACACCTGTACAGCCTATCCTTTGGCCTAAACTAAGAACACCATATCACTACCCCTTCTCCCATTGGAAAAACGGGAGGAGGGAAGGGAGCTCTCATTACCAACCCTGTTGCCCACGTAATAGGGGGAACCTTGAGAGAGTTGAGAAAGGGGGCTGGGATTGGAAAGGAATTGAAAAAGAGAGGGATTAAGAGGTTGTCAGCGGGCTCCTACAAGAAGTGAAGAAGTAGTCAGAAGGAATGAAAGCTAGTTGCGGCTGGCAGAGAAGGAACAAAGAAAAGCAAGAGGAAGGGAAAAGAAGAGAGGATGTTGAATCATTTTTTTTCTCCCCATTTTATTAAGGTCCCATTTTCTTGATGCATCTGTGATAAATATTCTCTAGTTGCTTTTGTTAATACTAGTTGAATCATTTTTTTTCTTGCGGCTGGAGGAGGAATTGGTTTTGCAATTAAAAGTTTTAACCTGATTATCTAATGTTCTTCATTTTTCTTCTTTTCTTTATTCCTTTTTGCAATTCCCTACTGTAATTTCTGTAATCCTCATTATATTTGTTCTTTCTCTGTAACCTATGTTATTTCGATCATCTTTATTTCTTAACATCTTTCCTCGTTGTTTGTTAGTCTGTGTTTCTTCTTCTTTTTGTTTATGTTTTTAGGATGGTTTTTATTTTTGTGATTTGTGTTCTATGCTTCTCTTCCTTCTATTCTTTCATTTCTCTTCTGCATAGGGTTCGACTAAGGTTTGAATATCTGTCTCTTTTTTCCCTTCTACTAAGATCTGGTTTTGGATGATTAGGTGGCTATTCACAGCATAGTATTTTGGTTGGTACTGGAAGGGGACTTATGTCATACCCGTTCCCGATGTATTGGTATTATGGAATGGACGAGATATCCACATCCTAATTAAGGGCATTGGAAATCCCTTTCTAGGATCATAGAATATGGAACACTAACTAATAAATCCATCATAACACAAGAATTAATAATAAATCCTCACCACCAGATTAAATGGATTTTAAATCAAGAGCATAGCGAAAGTTTTAAGGTAATTAAATAACAACTGCTGAATTAATCAAATGATAGTTATAATAAAACTCCAAACTATTGCAAGAGTAAGTAAATAAGATAATTAAAATTTTAAATGTAAATTATTCATCTTAGGAAACACGCCCCAAAATCCAAATGAATTAAACCAAATTCAAATAATATTTATCAATTGTTCAAGGTGTCTATCCGTAGACACAGTCGTCACACTCGCACGTCTCATCATGAGCGTCATTATCACTGGCGTTTACATCGCCACATTCTACTTTAGTCATACCTGAATCTAAAAGAAATTGTGTACATAAGGGTAAGCTCAACCACCGAGCTTAGCAAGAAAATCAAACATGCGCAAACAAGATGCATGAATTACAATTATGGTTTGGTATATAATTCTAAGTGCCAGCTCAAGACAATCCATACATGGAGTCTCCGACTGCATGGGTCTTCTCCCATTAGAATGAATAACGCCAAACTCGGTGTATAGTAACATCCCCATATATGGGTTCCATGAGCCTGTATTATGCCGGTCACTTGCCCATAACTCATCCCAAGCCTGTATTACATTAGCCACTTGAGGTGATAATCCCACTAGTTGACTTACCCACCCATCCACACTACGTCGGGTATGGGAAGCATTACAGCTATGTTTATACCATCCTTTATTAAATCCATGCCATTATATAACCCCTTAATGACTAAGGGTACAGTTATTAGGGTGATTTAAGTTCAACTAACCAAGTCTTCCTATTTGACTAAATTACTGGACCATATCATCGCCAAGCTTTGGACCCCGTTCGTCCTCTCATCTAGGATGTCGTGACTTGACTAAGTTACCAATAGTCAATGCAAAACAACATCGGTAAGAAGTGATGCAGGCGTCTCATACCACCCAGTGTAAGACCCACACTCCATGAACCCAATCTAAACCTTGATTTCATGTCGTAACAGGTCTTCCAATCATCACCGGGCCAGACGGGATGAGTAGATGATAACCAGGTATGAAATCAGACCAAACAGACCAAATTAGGTATGAATTTAGTCATACCGGTCGATGGTACCGGTCTTAGCATTGGTACTGGTCGATCGGTATAGTCAGTAGACTACCAAGATCCGGAACCGGATCTCTGCGGGTCCTACTTTCTAAATTCCGAACCCTAGGACTTTCCTAATCCTAGGAGACTTCCAAAACCTAAACTAGCCTATATAAACCCCTCTAAACCTCCTAGAATCCCTTCCATTGATCCTCACAAACCCTAGAAAGGAGAAAGAGGCAGAAGAAGGAGGAGAAGCTAGGAAGAGCCGATATTGCTATTCAACGAAGAACACCTTACTGCTAGTCGATGGTGAGTTCTTAAACCTTCTTTTACATTATGACTCTAGGATTATGACTCTAGTATGGTTAGGTTGCTTTGATCAATACCATGCAAAGAAGGTACTGATCTAAAACCCTATTTTGTCGATAAACTCTATTTTTGTCGACAAACCCTAATCTAGTCGGTAAACCCTAGATTCGAGTTCTAGGAAGAAGACTGTCAAAGCTAGGACTTGAATGGAGTTGGAAACAACTCTAACTCAGTGCTCAGACCTAGAATGTGTAGGAGGAACCTTAGGATCAATAGGGGATGATCGACGGTAGTCGAGAACCGGACGTGTGGTCTTCCGGAGACATACCGATCGACTATACCGATTGCACCCTGTGCGACGGGTACTACGACCGGTACCTTACGGAGGATGGTCTGTGGGGACCGACTGACCATACTGGTCGCAGGTTTCCCCACAGTGCTGCGACCAGTACTGTGACCGGTCAGCTCTGTGAGATGTGTTTTGCCATTGTTGGTTTTTCGACCATCGTAAATCTATTCTAACTAAACCCTAATATTGTATAGGACTTTGTGATAGCACGTTTAGATCTTGCGATGTGGACCAAGCTATCAAACGAGCGTCAGGTAAGGAAATCAGACCTAAACCCTAATAATCTAATGGACAGTAAATCGTTGTTAATAACTATGATTCTGTGGATTGATGTTTGTGCATACTCGCATGTCATCCTTTACTTTGAGTTATTATTATTGTTCATGCATACTTGCTATGCTATGATGTGATTGTTAGGCATGTGATTTTTTTCGTTGGTGTGTAGAATGGAATGGGCCTGGGGTTTGGGATCATTCCTCACACTAGCACCTTTTCGTAGTATTCTATCTTAGCATGCTTGGTGGGGGTAGGGCATCAGGGGGACGACGTGGTATTATGGTCTCCGGCCTGGCCACCAGACTCTAGCTCTATCTCTATGCCATAGGGAGTTATGTTGGGATAGGGTCAATCTATCGTATTGTTCTATCTTAGCATGCTTGGTGCGGGTAGGGCATCAGGGGGAAGACGTGATACTGTGGTCTCCGGCTTGGCCACCAGACTCTAGCTCTATTTCTATGCCATAGGGAGTTGTGTTGGGATAGGCCTACTGTGATGACATATAGGATTGGTTAGTTGCAAGCACAATTTACAAGCCCTCGCCAATAGGGGCTTACGTGTTGGTATGGATAGAGCATCAGGGGAGGTGTTGGCGATGTTGATCGGGATGCCTTAGCTCTATCTCTATTCCATTGTGGGTGCATGTGGGACGGCAGTGGTGTGATCTACTGGGCGTCTTCACACACTCGTGTATAGAGGTGTGGTGGCCACCAATCCTTTTTATAGCATATTACAAACTTAAACCAGACCATAATATAATATGATTGTTACTCATGCATATAAATGTTACATTGTCTGATTGTCTTACTGAGCTAAGTTGTGAGCTCACCCTTAGGTATACACCATTTTTAGATGTTGATGCAGGTTACACGGTGGATGACTACATGAGCGCGTCGACGTACGGAGGCGTGGCTGCTCTGGACGTGCAGGCAGGAGAGGATGAGCATGACGCTTCATGCGAGTGCCCTTTCTGCGTGTACCTTTAGGATTTGATTTGATTTTATTTATTTTAATTATTTTTAGTTGGGATGAAGTTGATGTAAAGTTATTATTTAAGTTTTGGTTATTTGAATAATTGAATATTTTATTTAAATTTATCAATAGATTACTGAGTTCATTTTATTAAAAACTTCCATTGTATTTATTATTATTTTTATCGTGGTTATGTGCAATGGTTTGTATGAGTGGGCACGATCTTATTGAGATCCTGGTGTGAGCCATTGGTTCAGTGACGATTCACTCACACTTCTGGTTCAGTCGGAATTGGGGTGTTACACCCACCTTCCTCCTTACTGACTTAATCAGACATCACAAATCAAAATAATAGGTCAGTCACTTTTGTGGAAAGGTAGCGAGTATCCCATACCACTCGCCCTCCTATCCTTACCGGTACTGCTGATCCCAAGCTCAATGATGCATATACATGGTAAACAAATAGTTTATTGGATGGCAAGTTATCACACAAAGCATGTTGTCAATCACATAGCATCACACAACATAAAAAAGTATATCTAATTTTGTCAAACAAGGTCTAATTCCCTTACCTGAGATAGTAGAAGCAAAATAATGGAGAGTACGATCCTGAGTAGTTTCTCTTAGAGTTCTATTGTACCTTAGATAGCAATAAAAGTACTAGTATTAAATCCATTGGTTCAATATTTGTCTCTATTGCGCCTATGCTACTAGTTTATTTACATTTCCAGTGGTTTGATAAACATTCTACACTTGCTGCCTAAGGGTTTTAGGTACATATGCTCAGAAATAGCAAGCATCGAAAGTAAAATAGTATAGGTTATAAATAAAATGATGGAGAGTACATACGTAAACATATGTTTCCAAGGATATGATCATATGAACAGGTTTATACAAATTCTAGAAAGATGATGTCCAAAGATGGCCTTCATCAGAGGTCATTTCACCATGCGGCACATGGCCCACCGCACGATCTTGACTACAGCACGTGCCATCGTCCACACGTCAAAATGTGGCCAAATATCTTTGATTTTGATCCAGTGGTTTTCTAGAATTTTATTAAGTTTAAGTAAGGATTTTGGGTTTGAAAATCCCATTCTAGCTTAGGTTTTTGGCATTGATTCCATTCCTCAGTCTACCGATATTGCTGGATTTGGTTTTTAGACTTTGGATCCGATTCCAATAATACCAGGAGAGGTTTTCCTTGGATTTTAATCCAAAAATGAATCATTCCAATGGATCCCCAAAGCACAAGGTCCTTAGATCCAACCATTGGTCATTTTAATCCATCTTTCGGTATTCTTCAAATCCAAGATTCAGTTGAGTCCTTGAATGTGTCTCAATATTCGTTATAAGAGATAATGGCCTGAGAATCATGACCAGAGATCCTTCTATGGTTTTTTTTCACTTAACTCAAAGAGAAGTAAGAGGATAGGGGAATCGATACCAGTTATGGTTTCTGGTGTCGGTGCTATCCAGCGATTGATTTCCAATGGTGGCAGAGGATCCCTCCTCCTTTTCCATTCTCCCTTCTTCTATAGAACATGGCAGGGCTCTCCTCATTCTCTCTTTCCATCGTGTTTTTGTCTAAGTGATGTTGAGAATGAGAGAGTGGATTGAGTGAAAACTCAATTCATGTTTGGATAGGTTCTAAACATGGAAGGGCAAAGGAGTCCCTCCTTTCTACCAATTTTAAAAGGGATAATGAACCTGGACACTAATTCAAATGAGTCCAATTCAAAATCAAGAGTGACAATTGGTCCAATGGAGTTGGTTTTCTAAATCGGACTCATTTCAGGAGGTGTTGCACGTGTTCTACCGCACCTTGGTGGTGTTGTACTGGACCCCTTAGTTAAATCCTATTTGTATGATTTGTGTACCAGGGTTTAACTAGGTTACCTTCACAAGATTTCATAGGCCTACCTTGTTTGAACCATTCATTATGGTTAGACCTGTTACAAAGTCAAAATTTCAAATTAGGGCCAAAATTTTGGGCGCAGGTCTTACAATTCCACCCCTTACAAAAATTGTCTTTGAAATTTGACACACCTTCATCATTGAGCAACTAGGATACTGCTCCCACATATCATCTTCTTTCTCCCACGAGGCTTCTTCTTCACTGTGACTCTTCCATATCACCTTGATAAAAGAAATGCTTCTGTTTTTAAGCTCTTATACCTTTCGTTCTACAATTATTGAAGGTTTAACTTCATCAGATAAATCTTCATTCAGTTGTGGTGATCTGGTGGTCAACACGTGTCCTGGATCACTAATGTACTTCTTTAGCATAGACACGTGGACACATTCTGGACACCTGATAGTGCTAGAGGTAGTGCCAATTGGTAGGCTATCATTCTGCTTTTCCCTAGGATTTCATAGGGTCCAACATACCGAGGACTCAGCTTTCCCTTCTTATCGAATCTCTTTATTGCCCTGAAAGGAGAAACCTTTAAGAACACTTTATCATCGATTTCGAGTTCCAATTCTTTTCATTTACGTCAGTATAAGTCTTTTGTCGAGCCTGCGTGACTTTAATCCTTGCACAAATTAGATCTACCTTTTCACAGGTTTCTTGGATAATGTCGGGTCTTACTATCCTTCTTTCGCCAAATTCATTATACTATAATGGGGTTCTGCATTTCCTTCTATACAGTGCCTCATATGGAGCCATACTAATTGTAGCTTGGTAACTTTTATTTTAAGCAAACTCCATAAGCACAAAGTGAATCAT
Organism: Protea cynaroides; assembly: GCA_028583415.1. Classification (NCBI taxonomy): domain Eukaryota; kingdom Viridiplantae; phylum Streptophyta; class Magnoliopsida; order Proteales; family Proteaceae; genus Protea; species Protea cynaroides. The sequence goes on from CM053266.1 coordinate 88,408,835, forward strand.
GGATCTCGATCCGACATGATGTTGGTTGGTACTCCAAGTAACCGAACAATATTATCAAAATACAATTTGGCTAAACTGTGGGTGAATAGCAACAAACCTTGTAGTCTTCGTGAAATGATCGACGATTACCCAAACAACGTTTATAGCTCGAGCCTTTAAAGGTAAACCTATGATGAAATCCATCATTTCATGATCCCATTTCCATTTAGGGATAGGTAACGGTTGCAGCTTTCCTGCAGGTCTCTGGCAGTCAACCTTCACCTGTTGGCAGGTTAGGCATTTATAAACAAATTTGGCCACATCGGCCTTCATTCCCTTCTACCAAAATTTTTGCTATAGATCCTGATACATCTCGCGCTACCGGGATACATGGTGTACGGAATTGTATGTGCTTCCACCATGATGGCTTCTTTAATGTTTTCATCGCTTTGAAGGATGCACATTCTTTCCCAGAGGTAAAGCAATCCGCCTTCACTTATGGCAAAATTGGGGACTAGGTTACCTTCCTTCAATTCTATCATGATCCTCCATTTAGGGATCTTTTGGTGGTGCTTCCTTTATTTGATATGGTAGGGTCGGCACGAAACTTAGCGAGCTAACAAGTGCAGAGATTGATATGACCAACTCTTCAAGCGATGTTTCTGTATTTGAATTGCCAAATGTGGGTGGAAGTTGAGTAGTTACTCCATGTGTGGACATCTCTTGCATTTCTTCTAGGCTTGAGCCTACAAATTTTCTACTTAAGACGTCGGCCACTATATTAGCCTTTCTAGGGTGATACTGAATGTCCAGCTCATAATCTTTCAAAAGTTCTAACCAGCAATGTTGCCTCACGTTCAAATCTTTTTGGTTGAACAAATAGATCAAGCATTGGCAGTCTGACATGATCTTGAAAGTGGCACCAAATAGGTAGTACCTCCATATCTTCAGCGCGAAGACTACTACTGCCAACTCCAGGTCTTAAGTGGGGTAGTTCTTTTCCTACTCTTTCAATTGTTGAGATGCATAGGCAATGAATAGATCATGCTGCATTAGGACATAGTTCAATCCTATGTTAGATGCATTGGTGTACACAGTGTAGTCGGTATCTCCATCTGGTACTATCAATACTGTAATTGTCATGAGCTTCTCTTTCATGGTTTGGAAACTAACTTCTTGTTTTTCCATCCATTTAAACTTTAGTCCTTTCTTCGTGAGTTGGGTAAGGGGCACAGCGATTCGTAAGTAGTCCTGAATGAATCATTGATAATACCCTACAAGACCAAGGAAACTCCTTACTTTTGTAACTATTTTCGGGGTTTCCCATTCTAATACTACTTGTACTTTATTGAGGTCCACGGCTATCCATTCCCCTGAAACAACATGCTCGAGGAATGGCACTTTCCTTAGCCAAAACTCACACTTCTTGAATTTAGCGTATAGCTCTTTTTCCTTGAGTCACTGAAGAACCTTTCTCAAATGTTCTTCAAGTTTTTCAAGAGAGAGAGAATACAATGTTGTCAATAAGTACTATGATGAACTGATCAAGATAGTCATGAAATACCCTATTCACTAGCTCCATGAATGATGCCAGAGCGTTTGTCAACACAAATGACATAACCTTGAACTCATAATGACCATATCGGGTTCTAAAGGCTGTCTTTGGAATATCAGATTCTCTGATCTTTAGATGGTGATAACTTGATTGCAAGTTAATCTTTGAGAATACTGATGCTCCTTGCAGTTGATCAAATTGGTCATCGATCTTGGAAAGAGGGTATCTATTCTTGATCATGAGTTTATTCAGTTCTCGATAGTTAATACATAGTCTGACACTTCTGTCCTTCCTCATGAACAAGGCTAGTGCTCCCAATGGTAAAATGCTTGGCCTAATAAAGCATTTATCTAGTAATTCATGTAATTGAACCTTGAGTTCCTTTAATTCTACATGTGCCATTCTGTAGGGTGCCTTGCATACAGGTACCGATCTTAGAAGTAGATTAATTACAAATTTTGTTGCTCTGTAAAGTGGCAATCCAGGTAAGTCTTCCAGAAACACCTCAGGGAATTCGTTCACTACACATAGTTCTTCTAATCTAGGTGTTTCTATGGTAGAATCTACAACAGATGCAATGTATGCAATACAGCCCTGATTTAACAACATACTTGCTTGCAAGGCAGATATAAAAAGCTTCTTTTGCTTCTTCGACTTGTCTCCGATAATCACAATTGGCTTAATTGCATCAAAGTCTGACATATCTAGAAGTATCAAGTTTACGTTGTAAGGACAAAGATTGAAAATCTTAGAAGTCGCCACCTGGATTAAAAGTCTAGGACCTTAGAAATGTGAAATCTCACCCTACGGTAAGACTTCGATTGACTCATGACCCTTAGATTGGATTTCTAGTCCATCAGAGATTGGGTAATCGTCAGGTTACGGTTATGGGAAGGGGTTAGGCACCCAAATCACCCGATCGAAATTGGTCTCCTATGCCTATCCTATGCTAGACTCTATCTGTTAAACCGAACCAAACCAAGTGGTTTGATATCATTGAACCGAATCTGTATCCATCAGATTGCCTATGTATCACGGAATTATTCTGAAAATCAGGTACACCATCATAGTTCAGGTGTGATTAAAGTTTATGGATGTGATTTATGCTTGTGCATGATTAAGTTCATTGTTCAAGTTGAAATTTATGCTTGAAAGGATGAGAAACCCTATGGGTTAGGATCTGGATAATCCATGTGGACTGATAGATAGTCCTAGTGGATCTAAGAATAACCCTATATGGGTCAAAATATGGATAACCCTATCTGGGTTGGAATGTGGATAACCCTATTCGGGTCAAAATATGGATGGATATCCTAGTGAATCTATGGATAGTCCGAGTGGACTAAGGTGTGGATCCGAATTTGGGTTTCTCCAAAATGGCCTATGTATCCTAGGGTTTGACCTAGGAATCAGAATCCGCGTAGTTTAGAAAATGATAACCTATTTTAGGTTAGAATGTGAGAATCTATTCTAGGTTTAGGGTTTAGAACCTATTCTAGGATTAGGATTGAGAACCTATTCTAGGTTTAGGATTTAGTGAGAGGTGAAAATCGTCCTGAGTTACCCTTTTCATCCTGAATTCTAATTTTGGAAGGTTTGGCAAAGTATTCTCTTTCTTTATTAAGATTTTTATTATTTCCATTATGCCCTTCCCAAGAATGTGGGTGCCTAAATGCACATCCCCACACCTAATATGTTTGCTAGGTGTACAAATATGACAGTTCAACTAGGGTGCAATATACATTAAATTATTACCAAAAAAAGAATATTCTAAGCATGGCATGTATGATATTTATGGTAACTATCATATCGTATAGTAAGATTATGAAAATCTCCCTAATATGGCATGTATGCAAATAAGGCAAGAACCTAATATGGTAAGATCTAAGCATGACAAGATCTAAGCATGGAAAGATCTAATATGGCAAGATCTAATATGCATCTATATATCAATATGATAAGTACCAATCATAAAATGCATATATGACATGAATTTTTCAAAAAAATGAAAGATCTTATATGCTATTTTTTAAGCATAGTAAGACTTAAAAATAGTATTATTAAGATTTTATTAAAATATAGTAAAAATTTATCTATTCTACCAAAAATAGCAACACATGGAATGTGGCAAACATAGTATGCACAATCCAAACAAAGCATATGAATGCTCCAAATATAGTCATTTATCCAAATATGACAGAATTCACTTAAACAATCATTGATGTTATAATGAATGAGACATCAATGAAACCCTTTTTTTTTTTTTGAAAAGTACAAAATTATCAAAAAAACATATGTTCAATGTTCTTTGAAAAAATTATAACTTTTATGAAGAAATTTGGGAAGATGAATGACTCAAAACTGTCAAAATTGTGACACAAGGTTTCAGATAATGGACAAAACTATGAACTGAATTCAGATTTTATCACATTACACAAGAATGACCATAAGTAGGTCTTTCGAAACTAAAATCAAGCTCAAATTTTTTTTCATAGAAATATGACTTAATATATTATATTTCATATGAAGGATTTGAATCCCAACAAAAAGAAAATATAGGTCAAAGATATGCCCTAAGACCAAACATGTGCACTGGTCAAATCTGTTCCAGATTTTTGACTAGTTTCACCATAAATTCCAAACAAAATTCTATTCTTAATGAAAATTAAATACAGACATATGTCCATGTAGATAACTGTATGATCTAAACTTTTATTAAGAAAAATAAGTTAAAACAATATATTTTTTTTGTGAAAAATGACTCTTTTCAATCATGCAAATCAGTACATCATGACAGATTCAAAATTAGAGCACTATGCACTTAAAAATTGATATCAATTCAATAAAAAATTAAAGAAATATGAAACCCATGCCATTTTTTAGAAGACTTTCATGTATAAAAAATTTATATTAAGTGGATTTTCTGATTATGGCCATAAGACCTTTGTCTAGAGACTTTCTGATGGAGGCTTGCATTACATCCGAGAAGAACAGCAATGTCAAAGACAAATTTTTTGATATATTTTCCCAATTTCAAATAGATCGAAATTTTTAAGGTAGTCTTCTAACATATCAGAGAGAGTCCCATAAATATTTGGGCTTCAAATCTTAGAAACAATACATGTAATGTACATCCTAAATTTGAATCCTAAATATAGAATTTTCAGATCAGAAAATCACTTTATGAAAGTTGTAAAAAACATCAAACATCATTATATATCATTCTAAAATTTATCATTGAATAGCTTAGATAAATTATCATTCATGAAAAATATTAGACATAGGCATCCTAACATTAACAAGCATGTAATAAAGCATTCATGATTGAGATTTCATGAAAATTAACCTTTTTCAAGTAAAATTGACATTCGAGCATTCTAACGACCTCTAAATTTGTTTAGAGTACTAACCCTGTGCTCAAATCGAGCGAAACCATCCATGAAGGGTGATTGGAGGTTGTATCAATCCCCTTTGAATGCAAATCCTCCTTATCCTCTCTTCTACTTCTCTCTCTCTTCTCTTTTTCTATTTTCTTCTTCTCTTTTCTTTCTTTTCTCTTTTCTTCTCTCTTTCTTTCTCCCTCTCTCACGTTTTCTCTCTCTTACTCACATTCTCCTCTCCCTCACTCACGTTCTCCTCTCTCTATGGTCTGGAAAAAGAGCCTCCTCTCTCTTCTCTTGCCTATTTATACTTTTTCTCTCCTCTTCTAGAAGATCCTTCTTTTCTTTCTTTTTTTTTCTAAAAAATCTTTTTTTTTAAATCTTTTTTTTCTTCCTTTTTTCTTCTTTCCTTTCTTCTCTTCTTTTCCTTTTCTCTTCTCCCTCTCTATTCTACACGTTTTCTCTCTCTCCCTCTTCTAAAAAATCCTCTCTTCCTCTTTCCTTCTTTTCTCTTCCTTCATTTTCTTCTAGAAATCCTTTCTTTTCATTTTTTTCCTTTCTTTTCTTCCTTCCCACGTTTTTTCTTATTTCTTTCTTTCCTTTTTCTCCTTCTTCTTTTAGAAAATCCCTTCTCTCTTTCCTTTCTCTCTTTCCTTTCTCTCTTTCCTTCTTCTAGAAAATTCCTTCTCTCTTTCATTTCTTTCGTCTTTCCTTTTCTTCTTCCTTCTTTTCCTTCATTTTTTTTTCTTTCTCCCTCTCTTTTCACGTTTTCTTTCTTAGAAAACATTTCCTTTTTTTTCTTCTTTTTTTCTTTTTTTTTTCTTTCCTTCCTCTTTCCTTCCTTTTTTTTTCTTTCTCCCTCTATCTTTCATGTTTTCTTTCTAGAAAACGTGAAGGGGAATCTTTTCTTTTTTTTCTTATCTTTTTTCTTTTATTTCTCTCTTTTTTTTTCTTTCTCCCATCCTCTTTCCTATGGCTTCTCTTTCTTCTCTCTTTCCACGGCCTCACTTTCCTCTCTCTTTCCCAATATATGTATATATATAAATATATTAATACATATAATATATCCATAAGATATATATATGTATTATATACAATAATATATTATACAGTATACATATATAAAGGAAATGCATGCATATGGACCGACATAACTTGGTCTAGATTGGTCTGAGCTGGGCCAGGCTAAGTTAAACAAAGCTCGATTAAGCTGGTTTGGACTAAGGTTGACATTTCATAGTCCATTTCTGTCACCCTTCTATAAGAAATTTTCTGATAGCATCTATTCCAAATTTTCTATGTTCACTTTGTAGAACATTAAAAATGAGGAATATTTAAACTTGAATCATCTCATTTGGAAATGAAATGGCCAACTTATGAATTTCTGAAGTTTAAGGAGGCCAATTATTGATAATTTGGCTGACCATTCTGCATGGGATTCGTCGGAGACTTCTACCCGAGATTTTTTTACATCCACTTTGTAGAATACTAAAAATGGAATATAATGAAGCTGAAATTACTTGATTTGGATATGGGGTGACCAAAATATGAATTTTCGAAGATTAAATGAGCATTTCCATGTGTAATTTTGCATGGGACCCTTCGGAGACTTCTACCTGAGTTTTTTTTCATCCACTTTGTAGAACATTACAAATGAAGAATAATGGCCTTGGAATCATCTGAATCTGATGTAGAATGACAAAGATATGAAGTTTTAAAGTTCTAACGATAATTTTGCATGAAAGTTTGCATGGGGCCCACTGGTGACTTCTACCCAGTATTTTTCACGTTCACTTTGAAGAGGACTAAAAATAAGGAATATTGGCCTTTGAATCATCTGATTTCGATATCAGATGACCAAGATATGATGTCTTGAAGTTTGAATGATAATGGATGCATCTTATAATAATTACGTAAATGCCCTTGCACTTTTAAACTACGATATCTTCTTTATTTGACGTCAGAATTTGATGGTTCCGATCTCATTTCGAAAATAATTTCACAACCTATTCATCCAAGTAGATAATAGCCCATGACCCTACTGTGGGGTTCAGTAGAGAATCATAAATCTTTGGGTTAAAGGTCAGAAACCTACCGTAAGACCCGTATCAAACTAACCCGGTCTTACCACCTTGAACTAGGTCTACCCATCATGGTCGAGCCAAATGGATCAAGTGCGTGAGGGAGATCACGATCCCAGGTATTAAACTGACCCAAAAACACTAAAATAAGGGGGAGGGTCACATACCCAGCAAGGTAGGGTCGGACCCCCCCAGTATAAAAGTCAGACCCTGAGTTTTTAACCGGGGGTCAGACATTTTAGAACCAAGGGTCGACGGGATCTCCGACCCCCTCATCGACCCCCAGTCTGCCGACAGAAACCGTGAATTAGGAACTTTCCAAATTTCAATGGGATTCTTTCCTAATCTCAATGGGACTTGTTTTGGGAGTTTCTACTCTATAAATAGGACGTCCCTAAGCCTCTTTCACTCCTTTTAGAACCCTAATTGGATTGAGAAGAAGAGAAGAGAAAGAAAAGAGAAGGAAAGTGGAGAAGAAGATCAAAGAGAAGGCTTCAGAGAAACAAGCCTAATTCTCAGGTATGGATACTATCTCCATGTAATTCTATAGACATTACAATAGATAGTAAAGAGGGAATGATCTAGGAGAAACCCAAATCATCCATCCATGGTTAGATTTTCATGGAAAACCATGGGGGAGATCATAAAAACCATATAGGTTAATGAACTACGGTTCTAGACCATAAAACATGTGTGGAATGGATTGTAGAAGCAAGCCATATGACCCCAAACACGAAGGAATGGACTGTAGGATGAAAATTTGACTAAACCTACAGGGGGTCGCACTGGGGGTCGATGGCCAATCGACCTACCAGACCCTAACAATCGACCCCCAGTGTTCAAGAAGTCCAGAATCTGGGTGGTAGCACCCAGGGTCGATGGAACCTCTGACCCTGGCATCGACCCCCAGTTAACAGCATGCTTTTTAAAATCAGAATTAATTCTAATTAAATTCTACCGACTTGATTAGGTCTTCTAGTGATATAATATTGATATTTAGTTGATTCTTAAAGCTTGAAAGAGGATCTACGATCAAGCAAAGGTGAGGGAACAAGACCTAAACTAATTGGTTAATAACAAACTGTTTTATTCTTGAGTCCAATGCCATGATTGATTCTATGCGTGTATGCTTATTATGTGCATTCAACATGTCATCCAATATTTCTATTATTACTGTTCATGCATATTTAAATTATTGTTTATGACATGATGATGATGATGATGATAGGAATAGGCATGTGGATGTATGTGTATGGTTGGTGTGCTTGATGCGAGCGAGTATCAGGGGGGTGTCATATGCCAGGCCTTAGCACTCTAGCTCTATCTCTAACTCAAGTCTTGTCCACTGACATCGTCGTATCGCCATTACCTTAGCAGAACTATTACGTTGTAGGGTATGCGGGGAGGTGGTCTCGGACCGTGTAGTCTCTGACTCTGCCGGGGGGCCTTAGCCCTATCTCTATGGACGTATTGAGGGATGCTGGGGTGAGGCCTTGGATACATTGATTGGCATTAGGATTGGTTAGTTGCGAGCCCAGTTTGCGAGCCCTCGCCAGCAAGGGCTTACGTGTTGGTATGGGTAACTGCTACAGCAATAAACGTAACCTTTGCGTGTACATTGTCCATGGTGGGTGCATGTGGGACGAAAATAAACGTTACCTTTGGGCGGCTTCACACACTCATGTATAGAGGTGCGGCGGCCACCTATCCTTTCTAAAGCACATTGCAAACTTATTTATCAGACCAAAGATATGAATTGAATGCATGTATATGTTTGTTGCATTGTTTTGTTTGCTCACTAAGCCATGATGTGTGCTCACCCTCTCGACGTCGAATATCTTTAGTTGATGATGTACATACCACTGTCGAAGATTATATGAGTGCTCTGGTGTACGCACGTGTTGCTGCAATGGAAGCCGAAGACTTAGTGGATACGCATGACTCCTCATGCGAGTGCAACTCATGCGTATTCGATTAGATTTTTCATTTGAATTTATTAAGGAAATGTAATTGATATTTTATTTACTTATGTCTCAGTTGATACAACATAACTTGATACTTTATTTATGATTATCACAATTAGATTCCTCAGTTCATTTACTATAAGACTTTCGCTATTGTGTATTATTCTGATTATGGTTGTGGATGTGTATGATTTTATTTTTAATGAAAACAACCTATTAGAGATCCAGGTTGAACCGTTGGTTTATTAGCGGTTCATCACACCGTTCTGAATGGTGCAAAATTGGGGTGTGACAACTTTGTATCAAAGCATGTCAGGCCCTGTCCGTGAAACCCGTATATCTGAGTCTGGGTCGTCTGGAGACTAGCTGTGAGATCAGCTACCCGCTGGTCAGTCACACGTTGAGCATCCCTAAGCTCTCCCATCCGCTGATCCGACATATGCTGAGCAGCTATAAGCTCTCCCACCCTCTGGTCTGAGACGCGCTGAGCAACCAGAAGCTCTCTCACCCACTGATCGGACAAGCGCTGAGCCTCTAGAAGCTCTCCCATCCTCAAGTTAGACATACGCTGAGCCTCTCGTATCTCATGCAAGATCCTCATCATTTCATCAGAAGGAGCATACGAAGGACCAGCTACATGCGAAGGACCAGCTGAAGAAGATGGACCAGCTCCTGTAGAATGAGTAGGTGATGGAGGAGGTATGGCATCTACATCCATGTATAGCCGATCGTCATCATCCCCATGAACCCCTGCTCTAGCGGCTGCTGCTGCTGCCTCAGCGTCAGCCATCTTCACTCGAGTGCGAGGGCGCACCATCGCGTTCCTCTCCTCATCGCTGACCTGGGCATCCCCATCTTGCAAATAGCCTCCCAATCCAGAGGCGATGAGAATGACTTCTCCTGAATCTTCTCATCCAACAAATCAACCCCCAGGCGGGTAAGCAAGGTAGTGATCATGAGTCCATAAGGAAGGTTGCTTGTATGACTGGGCAACGTGGCACTGATCATCGTCCGCATGATGATATAGGGAAGGCAGACGGGCTGCCTAGTGCTTATGCAGTATAATAGATACTGGGTCAACTGGGAGACCCTTTCGTAATGACCACTCCGTGGTATCAGGTTATACTGAATGATCTTGCAGTATACCCGTGGATCTGAATGCAGATAACTCGCTTTCATCTCCCAGTGATCAGGTCTGATGAGCTGACGATCGATCTCAGCCCTCATCTATAAAGAAAAGAACTGGGGCTCTCTAGGGGCACAGAATACCAAGGGGCCATCATAGGAAATGCCCAACAAGTCGGCCAGCTGCCGATAATCGAATAAAATATCAATCCCCTTGACGTAGTTGGTGATCCGAAGCTCACCACCTCTCTCAATATCATAGTAATCTCCCACCACCTGGAGATTATAGTAGAACTGGCGTACCAGGTCAGGACAGGTACAGGCGTCATAGGTGATGACAGGGAGCCACCCCATATCGCCAAAAGCCCTCTCCACATTGAACAAGGTCAAGCTAGCCAACTCCACTTTGCGGCCTCCCTCTACTTTCTTGCGAGCGTAGCGGGCATACTGAATCTTGACTTCAGTGAAACGGAAGCGAAGACGGTCGTGAACACTAGGTACCTTGGTACGAGCCATGGTATCTGCAAATAAGAAAGAAAACAAATAATGGCTTAGGGGAGATGAAAAACCCAAAATTTTGACATAATAACAACGTAAATTGGTTAAAAGCCTCACTTTTCACCCATACACGTGGGCAGGAGAACTTACATAGATCCTAAACTATCCTGTGAGACTTATACAGTCGGAAATTTCAACTAATGAGATTGAATTAGAAGAAATATTAAGAAAATCAAAATCTCGACAAAATTAGGGCAAAAAGAGTAAATTTTGAGTTTCTCGATAACCAACCGATGAAACTCAAATATTTTTGAGGGCTTTTGTTCCTCGAGTCACCAACAACAAAAGCCCCCAATAAAAATCAAATTTTTACGATTGAAAAAAGTTTAATTTGAAAAATAATAGATATACGAGCAAAAACTTAGGTAAAGAACCTAAAAACATGGAAAGGTAGAAGACATACCTGTAGCGGAGGTGTAGACGACGAAACAAGGAGTGCAAACCACCAACGGACCGGAGTTGTCACTGTAGCAACTCAGAGGGATGAGTCGAGTCGAAGCGGAGAAGAAAGAATGGGAAATGGACTTGAATCGGAACTTAAAAATCTGATTTTTAGTCTGGAGGTCGGAAAATTCAATTAAAACCATCGACCCACCCATCGACCCCCGCATCGACCCTCGGCTCTCGGGAATCTAACAGAGAACCAAGGGTCACACCCTAGGTCAGACATACTTCGACCCCCCCCCCCATCGTCCTCCGGCTCTCGGGAAGAATGGGTGATTTCCCAGGGTCGCATACTGAGGGTCGGACACCCATCGACCCCCACCATCGACCCTACAGTGAAAATACAGCATTTTCGACATAATGATCTGAAAATTTTGAAATTTTCATTGGTTAGTGGTTTTAAAATATGAGAATGAAGTATTTAATGATTGTCTCTCGTGTTCAATGATTTTCAGGCAATCCCACTAACAGATTAATTAATGGCGGGACGCAGAGTAACCAGACAGAATCATAACTCTATTCCACCACTACCACCTGTGGGGGAGAATAGCCAGACACACCCGAAAACACAGGGGTACACGAACACGGCACCCTCCGTCATAAATGGGCAGACAAATCCTACAAATCTACCAGCTCCACCTACAGACTTGGCCATAGTCGTAATGAACTTGGCCCAACAGTTGAAGCAAATGCAACAGGCACAAACCACTATACAAGCTGCCATAGGCATAACTCCTCTAGCTGCACAGACACGTCCAATGCTAGCAGGACAGGTAAGCACAGCACCAGGGGGAAGTAACACAGTACCCCACGCACCTCAGACTCCTATCATGCAGGCTCAAGTACAAAATCCTGAGATAGCTCAAGGTGGATATCAATACCAACCACCTATGTATGGAGCGTATGTCCCGCAGCCACTAAACCACTCCAGACTGGTGGAGCATTTTCTGAAACTAAAGCCTAGAGAATGTAATGGCAAGCCAGCAGATCCTTTATGGTCGGCACACTGGGTTGACGAAATGGAAAGAAATTTTATGATGATGACACTAAATGAAGAAGAAAAAGTGTTGTGTGCCACCTTTATGCTAAAAGGAGATGCACACCATTGGTGGAGGTCTACCAGGACATATTTACTTACAAAGCATGCCCAACTGACTTGGGATATTTATAAAGAGGCGTTCTTTGAAAAGTAATTTCCAAGAAGTTTCAGAGATTCTATGGAAAGAGAGTTCCTGAGTTTATATCAGGGCCAGATGACCGTGGATGGGTATCAACAGCGTTATGAAGAGTTGTTCTTCTTTGCACCCACTAGTATGCAAGAGGAAAACACAAAGACCCGAAGGTTCATCATGGGACTTAGGGGAAGCATCCACGAGCATGTTCTGGGACATGAAAAGAAAATCTATAACGAAGCGGCACAAATTGCTCGAGTCATAGAATCGAGCCAGAAGGAGAGTTATTTCATGCAAAACTGAGGTATAAAAGGCCAACTGGAAATTCTTATAACGGAGGGAATAACAAGACATCCAAACCCTTCCATGCTCAAGGCTTTACCGCTGCAACCAAGACTACTCCAGTAGCTCAACAACAACAAAAGCCAATTACTGAAGGGATAAAATGTTTTAACTACAACCAAGTGGGACATATGGCAAGGGAATGTCCTAAGCCCAAGAAGCAGCTACATCAAGGACGAGTTTACGCGGTTACATCTGAGGATGCTACCGCATCGCCTGATGTGGTCACAAGTATGACTTAAATTTTTAGTTAGTTGTATTACATTGTATGAGCATGGAGACTAAACCAAAACAAATCACAAGTATCGTACCTATTAATGGCATTCCTTCCAGAGTACTCTTTGATTCAGGAGCTACTCATACCTTTATATCTGTGACATTTGGAAAGAGGTTAAATCTGCCCCTTAAATCCTTAGACTGCAAACTACTTGTACGATCACCTATGGGATTAGAAGTGGAGTTAGAAAAAGGTTATGGACCATGTCCAGTCTTATTGATGAAAAGACCGTGGATGCAACCTTGATCCAACTTGAGATGACAGACTTTGACGTCATCTTAGGAATGGACTGGTTAGTGCGGCATTCTGCAAACCTATTGTGTGTCGAAAAGAAGTTGACATTTAAAGACAAGGAAGGAGTAGAGTTCAGTTTTTCGGGAACCAAACTTCCCTGTAAACGAAAGCTCATACTCTCTACGCTAAAGGCTAAGAAGTGCCTTGAGAAAGGGGCAGTCGGGTATTTAGTATCTGTGGTCGACCTTACCAAGGAAGCACCACGAATGGAAGATATTGATGTCGTGCATGACTTTCCAGACGTATTTCCTGAAGAACTACCAGGATTATCACCCAATCGAGCTACAAAGTTTGTTATAGATCTTATACCTGGAGCCGCACCAGTATCGAAAGCACCTTATCGAATGGCTCCTATCGAACTGAAGGAATTGAAAGTACAACTACAAGAACTACTGGACAAGGGTTACATTTACCCTAGTATATCACCATGGGGAGCGCCAGTATTATTCGTGAAGAAGAAGGACGGTAGCGTTCGCTTGTGTATAGACTACCGAGAACTGAATAAACTGACAATCAAGAATCGGTATCCATTGCCTCGGATCAATGACCTATTCAATCAGTTACAAGGTGCCAAAGTGTTCTCCAAGATCGATCTTCGGTCAGGCTACCATCAACTGAAGATTAAGGATGGTGATATTCCTAAGAAAGCATTCAGGACCAGATATGGACATTATAAATTCTTGGTTATGTCTTTTGGATTGACGAACGCACCAGCAACTTTTATGGAACTTATGAATCGGGTTTTCCATGACATGTTGGATACGTTGGTTATTGTATTCATTGATGATATATTGGTTTACTCCAAAGACAAGGAAACTATATTAAGAATCTAAACGCCGCTCTGCAACGACTACGGAAGGAGAAGCTCTACGCCAAATTTTCAAAGTGTGAGTTTTGGCTAAAATAAGTCGCATTTCTAGGCCATGTAGTATCCGATGAAGGAATTAAAGTGGATCACAGCAAAATCGAGGCTATTGTAAAGTAGGAAGCACCGAAGAGCGTTGTAGAAATTAGAAGTTTCTTGGGTCTAGCTGGGTATTATCGACGATTTGTGGATGACTATTCCTGAATTGTCGTACCTCTTACCAGTTTGACTAAGAAGGGCGAGAAGTTTGTTTGGACAGATAAATGCGAGAAGAGTTTCCAAACCTTGAAGGCTAGATTGATATTAGCTCTAATCTTGACCATCCCGATTCCAGGACAACCATTTATCTTGTACATCGATGTGTCAGGACTGGGATTAGGATGTGTACTTATGCAAGGAGAATAAGTAATTGCTTATGCCTCAAGACAACTGAAGACACATGAGATGAACTATCCCACTCATGATCTAGAACTAGTGGCAGTAGTACATGCTGTCAAAATATGGAGACATTATCTGTACGGGGAGAAGTTTCAGATTAAATCAGACCATAAAAGTCTTACTTATCTATTTAATCAGAAGGAGCTGAATATGAGACAAAGAAGATGGCTAGAACTATTGAAAGACTATGATTGTGATATCTAGTATCATCCGGGGAAAGCTAATGTAGCAGCCGATGCGTTGAGTAGAAAGGCAATGATAAAATTTCAGGGAGAGGTTAGCACAACTGTCGCAATGTGTACTACCGGAAAGGTATTCAAGCACGGTAATGAGCAGTTTGTGATAGATACACCAGATGGATTAGCCAACCAAGGGTTTATTCATCGGTTTTCAAATATATTCGCCGCATTGAAGATTATACCGGATATAATTGATGAAGTAAAGATAGCTATCAAATCAGACCCTTACCTAAGAACGGTACAAGAGGACATCGAAAAAGGTAGGACTAACCCTGAGTTCACCTTGGACGAAAAAAAGGTATTGAAGTACAAAGGAAGAATATGTGTACCTGAAATAGAAAGCTTGGACATTAGACACCGATTGATGAAAGAAGCCCATACCACCATCTATTCGATACATCTTGGAAGTACAAAAATGTATCATGACCTAAAGAAATTATATTGGTGGAGAGGAATGAAAGCAGATGTAGCTAAGTTCGTGTCTCAATGCCTAAATTCTCAGAAAGTAAAGGATGAATGACAAAGACCGGCAGGACTGTTACAGCCATTACCGAAACCAGCATGAAAATGGGACTGCATCTCTATGGACTTCGTCACAAGATTACCAATTGACTCCTCGAGTAGTTGACGCAGTTTGGGTAATTGTAGACCGCCTGACTAAAACAGATCGCTTTATACCTATACGACCTCAGTATACACTGGAGAGGTTGGCTAAGCTGTATGTGGATAACATTGTGCGATTACACGGTGTACCTGAAAGCATTGTGTCCGATAGAGATCTACGATTTACTTCAAAGTTTTGGGAAGGATTGCAAAATGCTATGGGTACAACATTGAAGTTTAGTACCGCATTCCATCCGCAGATAGACGGATAGTCAGAGCGTACAATTCATATTCTAGAAGACGTGCTTTGAGCATGTGTAATTGATTTTAAAGGATCATGGGATGAAAAGTTACCATTGATTGAGTTCGCTTATAATAATAGCTATCAGGCTACTATACAGATGTCACCCTATGAAGCACTGTATGGCAGAAAGTGTCAAACTCCTTTGTTTTGGAATGAAGTTGGGGAACGTAGTATTGTTGGACCGGAATTTGTTGAAGAGACTTGTCGAGTGGTAGAAATTATCAAAGAAAGAGTGAGAACAGCTCAGAATCGTCAGAAGCAATATGCAGATACCCGACGCCGAGACCTTGAATTCATCGTAGGTGATAAAGTATTCTTAAAAGTATCGCCTATGCGAGCATTGAAATGGTTCGGATAGAAAGGGAAATTAAGTCTAAGATATGTCGGGACATATGAGATTCTAACTAAGCGTGGAAAAGTGGCATACCAGTTAGCACTACCACCATCTATGTCAAGTGTGCATGACGTATTTCATATTTCCTTATTGAAGAAGTATGCCAAGGATCCAACACACATTCAGACAGTAGATTTACCTGATTTGACTGATGATTTGACATTTGAAGTAACACCAACTGAAATCACCAGTCCAAAGGTTCAACGACTACGCAACCATGATATCTATTATGTTAAGGTCACCTGGAGAAGTAGAGATATGGAAGAAATCACATGGGAATAAGAGAATGCTATGCGAAAGCAATACCCTAATCTGTTCGACTCGGAAGGTATGTACAATTTCGAGGACAAAATTTTTATAAGTAGGGGGAGTTGTATGACCCGTATCAAACTAACCCGGTCTTACCACCTTGAACCAGGTCTACCCATCATGGTCGAGCCAAATGGATCAAGTGCATGAGGGAGATCATGATCCCAGGTATTAAACTGACCCAAAAATATTAAAATAAGGGGGTGGATCGCATACCCAGCAAGGCAGGGTCAGACCCCCCCAGTATAAAAGTCAGACCTTGAGTTTTTAACCGGGGGTCGGACATTTTAGAACCAGGGGTCGACGGGATCTCCGACCCCCTCATCGATCCCCAGTCTGCCGACAGAAACCGTGAATTAGGAACTTTCCAAATTTCAATGGGATTCTTTCCTAATCTCAATGGGACTTGTTTTGGGAGTTTCTACTCTATAAATAGGACGTCCCTAAGCCTCTTTCACTCCTTTTAGAACCCTAATTGGATTGAGAAGAAGAGAAGAGAAAGAAAAGAGAAGGAAAGTGGAGAAGAAGATCAAAGAGAAGGCTTCAGAGAAACAAGCCTAATTCTCAGGTATGGATACTATCTCCATGTAATTCTATAGACATTACAATAGATAGTAAAGAGGGAATGATCTAGGAGAAACCCAAATCATCCATCCATGGTTAGGTTTTCATGGAAAACCATGGGGGAGATCATAAAAACCATAAAGGTGAATGAACTACGGTTCTAGACCATAGAACATGTGGGGAATGGATTGTAGAAGTAAGCCATAGGACCCCAAACACGAAGGAATGGACTGTAGGATGAAAATTTGACTAAACCCACAGGGGGTCGCACGGGGGGTCGATGGCCAATCGACCCTACCAGACCTTAACAATCGACCCCCAGTATTCGGGAAGTCCAGAATCTGGGTGGTAGCACCCGGGGTCGATGGAACCTCCGACCCTGGCATCAACCCCCAGTTAACAACAAGCTTTTTAAAATCAGAATTAATTCTAATTAAATTCTATCGACTTGATTAGGTCTTCTAGTGATATAATATTGATATTTAGTTGATTCTTAAAGCTTGAAAGAGGATCTACGATCAAGCAAAGGTGAGGGAACAAGACCTAAACTAATTGGTTAATAACAAACTATTTTATTCATGAGTTCAATGCTATGATTGATTCTATGCGTGTATGCTTGTTATGTGCATTCAACATGTCATCCAATATTTCTATTATTATTGTTCATGCACATTTAAATTATTTTTTATGACATGATGATGATGATGATGATAGGAATAGGCATGTGGATATATGTGTGTGGTTGGTGTGCTTGATGCGAGCGAGTATCAAGGGGGTGTCATAGGACGAGCCTCAGCATTCTAGCTCTATCTCTAACTCAAGTTTTGTCCACAAACATCGTCGTATCGCCATTACCTTAGCAGAACTATTACGTCGTAGGGTATGAGGGGAGGTGGTCTCGGACGGTGTAGCCTCTGACTCTGTCGGGGGGCCTTAGCCCTATCTCTATGGACGTATTGAGGGATGTTGGGGTGAGGCCTTGGATACATTGATTGGCATTAGGATTGGTTAGTTGCGAGCCCAGTTTGCGAGCCCTCGCCAGCAGGGGCTTACGTGTTGGTATGGGCAACTGCTACAGCAATAAACGAAACCTTTGCGTGTACATTGTCCATGGTGGGTGCATTGCCCAAATGAATAAACGTTACCTTTGGGCGGCTTCACACACTCATGTATAGAGGTACGGCGGCCACCTATCTTTTCTATAGCACATTGCAAACTTATTTACCAGACCAAATATATGAATTGAATGCATGCATATGTTTATTGCATTGTTTTGTTTGCCCACTGAGCCATGATGTGTGCTCACCCTCTCGACGTCGAATAATTTTAGTTGATGATGCAGGTACCACGGTCGAAGATTATATGAGTGCTCCGGTGTACGCGTGTGTTGCTGCAATGGAAGCCGAAGACTTAGTGGATACGCATGACTCCTCGTGAGAGTGCAACTCATGCGTATTCGGTTAAATTTTTCATTTGAATTTATTAAGGAAATATAATTGATATTTTATTTACTTATGTCTCAGTTGATACAACATAACTTGATACTTTATTTATGATTATCACAGTTAGATTCATCAGTTCATTTACTATAAGACTTCTACTATTGTGTATTATTCTGATTATGGTTGTGGATGTGTATGGTTTTATTTTTAATGGACACAGCCTATTAGAGATCCTGGTTAAACCGTTGGTTTATTAGTTGTTAATCACACCGTTCTGAATGGTGCATAATTGGGGTGTGACACCTGCCATATTGGTTCACTTATGCAGAGTGTGGCAAAATGGGATTCTCACAGATGTCCCTCTTTAGCCGAGATTGTTACCAGTTGAAGGCTGAAGATAAAAGAACCACATTTTTGGGATATGAGTGAGATTGCTTATTGGGCTACTGTCACACCCCAATTCTGAACCAACTAGAATGGTGTGATGAACCATCAATAAACCAACGGTTCAACCAGGATCTCGAATAGGCTATCCCCACCTTTGATAAACGAAAACACATTCCACATTAATCAGAGATAATAAAGTAAATAGCGAAAGTCTTACAGATAATGAACTGAGGTCTAGTCATGATACATAATTAATATTCCATTTATCTCCATGTAACCAAAACATAATTTAATACATATTACAAATATCCAAATACGAAAATTAAACACTAAGCGTTTCCATAGCTGAAACGCTCACTTAACGAATCACAATAGTCCTCCACAACTTGCTCATCATAGACGCCACCAATTCGTATGTTGGCATGTCGACATAATCTTCATCCGTAATACCTGCAACATCAGAAACTAAAAAGAATTGTGCACGCGAGGATCAGCTTTCAAACTTGAGCTCAGTGAGTAAACAAAACAATGCAACAAACATATGTATGCATTCAATTCATATCATTGGTCTGGTTTATAAATTTACATTGTGCAATAGAAAGGATTGGTGGCCACCGCACCTCTATACACAGGGTGTGTAAGCCCACCCAACGGATCAAACACCATTGTCGTCCACATCCACCCCGCCATGGAATAGGAATAAAGCTAAAGTGCTCGGATCAAACACCGCATAACACTTCCCCTGATGCCCTACCCATACCAACACTAAGCCCTTGTTGGCAAGGGCTTGCAAACTGGGCTCGCAACTAACCAATCCTAATGTCAAATAGTATATCCAAGGCCGCACCCCAGCATCCCTCAATACGTCCTTAGAGATAGAGCTAAGGCCCCCTGACAGAGTCAGAGACTACATGGTCCGAGACCACCTTCTCTGATGCCCTACGACGTAATAGTTCTGCTAAGGTAATGGCGATACGACGATGTCAGTAGATAAAACTTGAGTAGAGATAGAGCTAAAGTGTCCGAATCAAACACCGCATAACACTTCCCCTGATGCCCCACTCGCATCAAGTACACTAACCACACACAAACATTCACATGCCTATTCCTAGCATTATCATCATCATCATGTTATAAATAAACGAAATTAAATATGCATGAACAGTAAGAGCAGGAATATTGGATGACATGTTAAATGCACTTTACATGCATACAAACATAGAATCATTCATGGCGTCGGACTCAATAAATAAAAATAATTTATTATTAGCCAATTAGTTTAGGTCTTGTTCCCTCACCTTTGGTTTCTAGGAGATCCTCGTTCAAGCTTTATGAATAACCTTTAAAATCACTAGAAAGACCTAACAAGTTGATAGATTTTAATTAGAATTAATTCTAATATATTTAGACCAACAGAAATTGTAGGGTCGTAGGGTAGGGTGGCACCTATGGTAGTAGTTTCTGTGATCCTAGGGTGTAGGGTCGGACATGGGGTCGGATACCAATTGACCCTATGTGCGACCACACCCTCCCTGGGACTTCCCGAGGGCATGTGGTCAATCCTGTGGTCTCGTTGGTTTGGATATCATTCAACCCTACGTGCGACTACACGTATTCTGAGTCGACCTTTCATTCTAAAGTCCATTCTTTCATGTTTGGATCCATTGGCTTACTTTCATGGTCCATTCTATTATTGTTCTTTGACTCAAAACTACAAGTTATACACTATTCATAGGCCATAATGATTTTCTCCATAGAATCTCTTGGAATTTGTCAATGGATGAATGATTTGGGTTTCTCCTAATCCTATCTTCTTTATAAACTATTCTAGGCTCTTAAATAAATCATGGAAAATATATTCGTACCTTAAGTTTGCTGAGATTCAGAGCTTCCTCTGAATTTTCCTCCTCTTTAGCCTTCCTCTTCAAATCTCCTTCTCTTCTACTTCTCTTCCTTCTCTTCTCTTTCTCTCTCTTTCAATTAGGGTTCAAAAAGAGTGAAAGAGGCTTAGGGACATCCTATTTATAGAGAAAAATCCTCCATAATAACCCCCAATGAGTTTAGGAAAGATCCCTTGGAATTAGGAAAGTTTCTTAATTTCTGGTTCTTGCTGTTTTCGTAGGGTCGGACATAGGGTCAGATGTACTAAGACCCTATGTTTTTTAAAACATGAGACCCTAGGGTGTAGGGTCACATGTAGGGTCGGATGTAGGGTCACGTAATCCGAGACCCTATGTTTTAAAACATGCGACCCCATGACCAAAAAGTCATGGGTTGGACTTCTGTTGAGGTGGGGTCGACCCTACCTATTTATGCATGCGACCCTACCCTCATTTTGATTGTTTTTTAGTTAAATTTCATATTGGGTCTTGGGTTTCTTCACGCACTTGGTCCACTTGATTTCTAGGAGATCCTCGTTCAAGCTTTACGAATCACCTTTAAAATCACTAGAAATACCTAACAAGTCGATTTTAATTAGAATTAATTCCAATATATTTAAAGCAACAAAAATTGTAGGGTCGTAGGGTAGGGTCGAACCTAGGGTAGCAGTTTCTACGACCCTAGGGTGTAGGGTCGGACGTGGGGTCGGATACCAATCGACCCTATGTGCGACCACACCCTTCCTGGGACTTCCCGAGGGCATGTGGTCGATCATGTGGTCTCGTAGGTTCGGATATCATTCGACCCTATGTGCGACTACACGTATTCTGAGTCGACCTTTCATTCTAAAGTCCATTCTTTCATGTTTGGATCCTTTGTCTTACTTTCATGGTCCATTCTATGATTGTTCTATGGCTCAAAACTACAAGTTATATACTATTCATAGTCCATAATGATTTCCTCCATAGAATCTCTTGGAATTTAGCAATGGATGGATGATTTGGGTTTCTCCTAATCCTATCTTCTTTATAAACTATTTTATGCTCTTAAATAAATCATGGAGAATATATTCATACCTTAAGTTTGCTGAGATTCAGAGCTTCCTCTGAATTTTTCTCCTCTTTAGCCTTCCTCTTCTATTCTCTTTCTCTTCTACTTCTCTTCCTTCTCTTCTCTTTCTCTCTCTTTCAATTAGGGTTCAAAAGGAGTGAAAGAGGCTTAGGGACATCCTATTTATAGAAGAAAATCCTCCATAATAACCCCCAATGAGTTTAGAAAAGATCCCTTGGAATTAGGAAAGTTTCTTAAGTTTCGATTCGTGTTGTTTTCGTAGGGTCGGATGTACTAAGACCCTATGTTTTTTAAAACATGAGACCCTAGGGTGTAGGGTCACATGTAGGGTCAGATGTAGGGTCACGTAATCCGAGACCCTATGTTTTAAAACATGCGACCCCACGACCAAAAAGTCATGGGTTAGACTTCTGTTGAGGTGGGGTCGACCCTACCTGTTTAGGCATGCGACCCTACCTTCATTTTGATTGTTTTTTAGTTAAATTTCATATTGGGGTTTGGGTTTCTTCACGCACTTGGTCCACTTGGCTCGACCATGATATGTAGACTGGTCACGACACGAAATGTAAGGTTAGACCGGGTTCGTGGAGTGCGGGTCTTACAACTCCACCACCCTTAAAAGAAATTTCGTCCTCAAAATTTGAACGTACGGATCTTACAACTCCCCCATCCTTAAAATAAATTTTGTCTTCAAAATTTGAATTTAGGTGGGAATTCTATTTCCGCATTGCATCTTCTTCTTTCCATGCAGTCTTCTCCACGTCTTGTCTTCGCTAGATTATCTTCATATAATAATTATCCCAGTTTTTGTGATGTTGTACCTTCCAACTAGTGAACTAGGCTCGTACCACTTCAATAGTTATATCTTCTATCTACTTCAGTGGATTAGTGGTCAATACCTTTGATATGGATCTCCAATGTACTTCTTCAATAGAGACACGTGAAATACGTCATGCACACTAGACACGGACAGCGGTAATGCTAATTGATATGCAACTTTTCTATATCTCTCCAAAATTTATAAGGTCCAACACATATATAGGACACCACTTTCCCTTCTTGCTGAACTGCTTCAAACCATACATAAGCGATACCTTCAAGAACACTTTGTCACTTATGGCGAACTCAAGGTCTTGGCATCTCTTCTAACAATCCTGAGCTGCCTTGGCCCTTTTTCTTTGATCTTGTCTGCCACTCAACAGGTTTCTACAATAGACTCAGGTCTTAAAATTCTTCATTCACAACTTTATTCCAAAATAGAGGAATTTGACATTTCTACTTTACCATGCTTTATAGGTAATATTTACATGGTATCTTGGTAGTAAATTCAATCCACATATAGCTTAGTTAGCCTCTCCAAAGCATACCGAGGTCGTATAGCAATGGAATGAGTTATTTTCCTATGGCAATCAACAATCACCCAAACTACGTCAACCATTCTAGAAGTCAGTGGAAAATCAGTGACATAGTTCATTATAATGCAGTTTCATTTCTAGACTGGCTCCGATAGTGGTTGTAGTAAGCCATGTTGGTCTTTGTCTTTCAACCTTTACTTGCTGATAATCCAGACACTAGAACATGCATCTAGCCACATTTGTTATCATTCTTCTTTACCAGTACAATCTCATAAGGTTAGGATATATATGGGTACTCCAGGATGTCCTGAATATAAAGTACAATGGGCTCTTATCATTATCCTCTTCATGATATCCGAGTCTTTATCTTCAGGTATTCAGAATCTACCTCTGCATCTAAGTACCGTCTCCGCATCCAAAGTAAGTCAGGGTTAGGTTTTTCCTTCTCTAAATCTTCATACCCCGCTCTTAGATATAGATCTAACAAAATTACTACCTTTACTTCGTCTATCAATTCAGAGATGATCTTTAATGTTGTGAACGCAAGCGAGGAACTATTGCTCCATAAGTTCATCCATAAGTTCTCGCTTAATTAGATCATCATGAGTTTCTATTATATGTTACTCTCCTTCCAAATCTGAATCTATTGTTGTGAAACATAAGGTAGCATTTATACTGAGTTCTTCCTTGGACTTCATAATTTCCTTTTTCTCTAAGGCCTTGGCTACTACATTAGCCTTGCTTGGGTGACACTCAATATCACAGTCTTAATCCTTGGGCAATTCCAGCTATTTTTATCCTCATGTTCAACTCTTTCTGATTAAAAAGATAAGTGAGACTCTTATGATCTGATTTAATCTAAAATTTCTCTCCATACAAATAACGTTTTCATATCTTGACAGCATGTATCACAGTTGCTAACTCCAAATCATGAGTTGGGTGATTCTTTTTATGCTCCTTCAGTTTTCTTGAAGCATATGCAATTACTTATTTACCTTGCATCAACCCGCATCCTAGATCCAATCCGAAAGCTTTGATGTATAGAGTAAAAGGTTTCCCTAGGACCGGAACGATCAAGATGGAAGCTAATATCAACCTTGTTTTTAGAGTTTGGAAACATTCTTCACACTTGTCAGTCCAATTAAACTCCTCTCCCTTCCTGGTTAGCTTAGTAAGATGTTTTGTGATCTTAGAGTGGTCCTCTATAAATCGTCTGTAATAACCAGCTAAACCCAATAAACTTCTAATCTTCGCAATATTCTTTAGGTGTTTCTCACCATATGATTACTTCTATCTTAATAGGGTCCACTTTTATCCCTTTTTATGATGCTATGTGATCTAAGAAGATCACTTTGTTTATTCAAGTCTCATATTTCTTGGACTTGGCATAAAGCTTTTCCCTTCTCAGCTGTTGTGAAGCTGTTCTAAGATTCGTTGTATGAGTTGCTTCATTCTTGAATAAACCAAAATATCATCTATGAAAACAACGACCGACGTGTCCAACATGTCATGAAACACCTAGTTCATCGGTTCCATAAAATGTAAGGGCATTGGTTAATCCAAACATCATAATCAGGAACTCACAATGTCCAATCCCGATTCTAAAAACTATCTTCGAGATATCACTATCTAAATTATTCAGCTGATGATATCTTGATTGAAGGTCAATCTTAGAAAATACCTTTGCTCCTTGCAACTGTTTAAACAAGTCATCGATCTGAGGTAGTAATTATTGATTCTTGATCGTGAGCTTGTTTAGTTCTCGATAGTCTATACATAATCTGACACTACCGTCCTTCTTCTTCTCTCGAATTGGCACTCCCCGTGATGCAATACTTAGCCGATTAGAACCCTTGTCTAATAACTCCCGTAGTTGAGTCTCAATCCCTTCAACTACATAGGAACTACTCTATAGGTGCCTTTAACATAAGTATCGTCCTTGGTAACAAGTCGAAGACGAACTCGGTCGTATGATCAGATGGTAACCCAGGTAAGTCTCCTGGAAACACATTAGAAATTTATGCATCACATCAATATCTTTCATCTGTGGTGGTTCTTTAGTAACGTATACCATAGATACCATATATCCAACTTCTTTCTCTTCAAAGCATCTCTTCGCCTTTAGCATAGAGAGGATCAGCTTTCACTTCTTTGGCAACATACTTCCAATAAAACTAAATTATATGCCATCTTTATTCTTGAATGATAACCTATTCTATGCACATAACAACTTGTAGAGTGTTGAGACAACCAGTCTATTCCCAAGATGACGTCAAAGTCTGCCATCTCAAGTCGATTTAGGTTGCATCAAAATTATGTCCATTCATATGATTCGAACATTATTCATAACACTCATCCAATACAACATCTAGTCCAAAAGGGTTTGAACTAGAAAATCTGGTATAAAGGTCTTAAGAGCTTGTCTAGTTCCTTCATCTCTTAGTCTTTCAAAGACTATCGTCAAAATCTCATATCTTGAAAGAATCTCATTATCTTATCCTTGCTATTCTACCCTGATCTCTCTTTCATTTACCTCAAAAAATATCTTGTGATTGTTACTTACTTTCTTGCTCTTGCACTCTTTTATAGACATGACTCATGTCCTTCCATTCAGTAATCGCAAAACAAATCCTCCATTACTTTATCTGAGGTTCATTGGCTATAGTATTTAATCTGAATACAATCATTTTTCTTCCAATAATTCCATTATCACTAAACATCTTTTCAATGGATGTCGAGAAATGTAAGAATCAGAATGTTTATCCAAAAGCAATTCATTTCCTTCTTTCAATTTAGTATAATGACGAACATTTGCTTTATCTAGTGAACTTAGGTTTAAAAGATTAGGAGTAAATCTGTGGTAATCCAACTGACATCAAAAGGTCGTTAAGTTGCATGGTGGTCCAAATACATGGAAATAGAGGTTTTATAGTTCTTAACCTCATGGTTACAGGTTCTATCGAGTATATGATGCCATTGGTCGAGGCACTATCGGAATAAATCTGGAGAAAGATTTGGTACATCAATAAATCAAGTATAATCGAAAAGATGTATGCTTAACATGATTAAACATTTACTGTTCATTTAGCTCATATCTTTGTTCATGTTGTCGATCATGAGAGTAGCTTAGATTGGTATAATCAGGACTAATTCTAAGAAAATAACATCTATAACTCCAATTGACAGGTTGAATGAAGAAGGTATCCTGTCAAGACATGAAAATTTAAAATCAGGTATGTGTATCCTCTATAATCATAAGAGTAAATCATTAATGCACCGCATCCTATATAAACATATCTAGTTATATGACCATAATAGATTTGATCCTTTACTGAAAACGTCTAAGGCTTCGTCTTCAGAAAATATTCCTCAACCCTGGTCGGATCATTCTGCCATGATGCAGCTATCCCATACATCGTTGGCTGATAAGGGTAACCACCTTGATACACTGCTTGACGTGCACCAAACATCTACACTGGGGTGTGCGTTACTGGGACTTACTATATGGTAGGCACTATGTTATAGCTAACAGGTGCTGGGGGTACAATGTTGCTATCAATTAATACCGTACTTGGTTTGACCCGGAGGTGTTGATGTAGCATTGGCAACTTGGATAGTGATTCACATAGCAACTTGCATAGTCGGTCTCATCTGTTGTTGCTCTTGTATTTTGTCAAGCTAAGTTTATTACAACCGTAGTCAAGGCACTCGGTAGTCCAGGTAGATTGACTGGAGTGGCCTGGTTGTTCACCTCCTTTGATTATCATTATTTAGCATCTGCTCAGATGAGTTTTCACTACCCATTCTCGACCCAAATAGTGGTGGGGTCAAGTTGCAACATCCTCTTAATGCTCAACGGTAATGGATCAGCGTATGGTAGATCTCACTCTGAGCCTCCACATCACCCAGGAGTATAGCTTTATCTTCTTTTATAGTTACTCTCATTTTTGGTGTATGGCCATCGTTCTCCTATCTTTGTTGGATTTATCCTGAGATCTTTCCCTTTACCTTTGCAGGGATTTAGGCGTTACTAGCCATTTTCCTTCTTTCCCAATCATACATCGAGTTTCACCTCTTGTGAGTACCAACTCGGTATTCTAATTATTTTGCTTTACGGATGCTTCCTTCTTGTTACTGTACTATATCCTTTATATACTTAGACAACTGTCATACTTGTAGACCGTACCATATATTATTTGTTTATCAGGATAAGTTTTGAATTTTTTTTTCTGTCTGTGTATATATATGTTTCCACCTTTTATATGTACATTATTGTCTTGTTTAAGTTCTGTCCCAACCAACACAGGTGCTTATGATGTGTTTATATTAAAGCTTTTAATTTATCCTAACTCAGTTCATGGACACCAGTGGAAGTATTCAGGTTTGATGGGCAAGGCCTGAGAGGTCTGATACCAAGTTGTCACACCCCAATTCTGAACCAACCAGAATGGTGTGATGAATCGTCAATAAACCAACGGTTCAACCAAGATCTCGAATAGGCTATCCCCACCTTTGATAAACCAAAACACATTCCACATTAATCAGAGATAATAAAGTAAATAGTGGAAGCCTAAAAGATAATGAACTGAGGTCTAGTCATGATACATAATTAATATTCCATTTATCTCTACCTAATCAAAACATAATTTAATACATATTACAAATACCCAAATATGAAAATTAAACACTAAGCGTTTTCATATCTGAAATGCTCGCTTAACGAATCACAATAGTCCTCTACAACTTGCTCATCATAGCCACCACCTATTCGTATGTTGGTGTGTCGACATAATCTTCAGCCGTAATACCTGCAACATCAGAAACTAAAAAGAATTACGCACGCGAGGGTTAGCTCTCCAACTTGAGCTCAGTGAGTAAACAAAACAATGCAACAAACATATTCATGCATTCAATTCATATCTTTGGTCTGGTTCATAAATTTCCAATGTGCAATAGAAAGGATTGGTGGCCACCGCACCTCTATACACAGGGTGTGTAAGCCCACCCAACGGATCAAACACCATTGTTGTCCACATCTACCCCACCATGGAATAGGGATAGAGCTAAAGTGCCTGGATCAAACACCGCATAATACTTCCCCTGATGCCCTACCCATACCAACACGTAAGCCCCTATTGGCGAGGGCTTGCAAACTGGGCTCGCAACTAACCAATCCTAATGTCAAACAGTGTATCCAAGGCCTCACCCTAGCATCCCTTAATACATCCATAGAGATAGAGCTAAGGCCCCCCGATAGAGTCAGAGACTACACGGTCCGAGACCACCTTTCCTGATGCCCTACGACGTAATAGTTCTGCTAAGGTAATGGCGATACGACGATGTCAGTGGATAAGACTTGAGTAGAGATAGAGCTAAAGTGTTCGGTTCAAACACCGCATAACACTCCCCTGATGCCCTACTCGCATCAAGTACACTAACCACACACAAACATTCACATGCCTATTCCTAGCGTCATCATCATCATCATGTAATAAATAAACAAAATTAAATATGCATGAATAGTAAGAGCAGGAATATTGGATGACATGTTAAATGCACATTACACACATACAAACTAGAATCATTCATGGCATCAGACTCAATAAATAAAAATAATTTATTATTAGTCAGTTAGTTTCGGTCTTGTTCCCTCACCTTTGGTTGCTAGGAAATCCTCGTTCAAGCTTTATGAATCACTTTTAAAATCACTAGAATTAATTCCAATATATTTAGACCAATAGAAATTGTAGGGTTACAGGGTAGGGTCGCACCAAGGGTAGCAGTATCTGCAACCCTAGGGTGTAGGATCGGACGTGGGGTCGGATACTAATTGACCCTACGTGCGACCACACCCTCCTTGGGACTTTTCGAGGGCATGTGGTCGATCCTGTGGTCTCGTAGGGTTGGATATCGTTCGACCTACGTGCGACCACACGTATTCTGAGTCGACCTTTCATTCTAAAGTCTATTCTTTCATGTTTGGATCCTTTGACTTACTTTCATTGTCCATTCTATGATTGTTCTATGGCTCAGAACTTTAAGTTATACACTATTCATAGTCCATAATGATTTCCTCCATGGATTCTCTTAGAATTTGTCCATGGATGGATGATTTGGGTTTCTCCTAATCCTATCTTCTTCATAAACTATTGTACACTTTTAAATAAATCATGGATAATATATTCATAACTTAAGTTTACTGAGATTCAGAGCTTCCTCTGAATTTCCTCCTCTTTAGCCTTCCTCTTCAATTATCCTTCTCCTCTCCTTCTCTTCCTTCTCTTCTCTTTCTCTCTCTTTCAATTAGGGTTCAAAAAGAGTGAAAGAGGCTTAGGGATGTCCTATTTATAGAGGAAAACCCTCCATAATAACCCCCAATGAGTTTAGGAAGACCCCTTCGGAATTAGGAAAGTTTTCTAATTTTCAGTTCGTGCTGTTTTCGTAGGGTCAGACGTAGGGTCGGATGTACTGTGACCCTACATTTTTTAAAACGTGAGACCCTAGGGTGTAGGGTCGCATGTAGGGTCAGATGTAGGGTCG
This sequence comes from Protea cynaroides, assembly GCA_028583415.1. Lineage (NCBI taxonomy): Eukaryota > Viridiplantae > Streptophyta > Magnoliopsida > Proteales > Proteaceae > Protea > Protea cynaroides. Next base: position 88,438,398 of record CM053266.1, read on the forward strand.
GATGTAGGGTCGCATAATCCGAGACCCTACGTTTTAAAACATGCAACCCCATGACCAAAAAATCATGGGTTGGACTTCTATTGAGGTGGGGTCGATCCTACCTGTTTAGGCATGCAACCCTACCCTCATTTTGACTATTTTTGAGTTAAATTTCATATTGGGTCTTGGGTTTATTCACGTACTTGGTCTACTTGGCTCGACCATGATATGTAGACTGTCACGATACGAAATATAAGGTTAGACTGGGTTTGTGGCGTGCGGGTCTTACAGCTGCACTTAGGGTAATTTGTCCTAAACTTCCTACATATTCTAAGGGAGTCTTAGAAATCAAGCCTAGAACGTAGTTCGACTGGAAAGAAGGTTTGGTCTTCTTGGAAAATTGATGATTGTTCTTCTTGTATGAAGCTAGGCTGTGAATATAAGGCTTATTTGTAGGCTAGGAACCTCTTCTTACTGAGGTGGAACTCATAATGAAAGGTATGTGCGGGCTTGAACCCGGCTTGATCCATTTGTAGGCTGATGAACCTCTTCTTGTATGAAGCTAGGCTGTGAATACAAGGCTCATTTGTAGGCTGGGAACCTCTTCTTGCTGAGGTGGAACTCATGATGCAAGGTATGTGCGGGCTTGAACCCGCCTTGATCCATTTGTAGGCTGATAAACCTCTTCTTGTATGAAGCTAGACTGTGAATACAAGGCTTATTTGTAGGCTGGGAACCTCTTCTTGCTGAGGTGGAACTCATGATGCAAGGTTTGTGCGGGTTTGAATATGGCTTGATCCATTTGTAGGCTGATAAACCTCTTCTTGTATGAAGCTAGGCTATGAATACAAGGCTCATTTGTAGGCTAGGAACCTCTTCTTGCTGAGGTGGAACTCATGATCCAAGGTATGTGCGGGCTTGAACCCGGCTTGATCCATTTGTTAGCTGATAAACCTCTTCTTGTATGGAGCTAGACTGTGAATACAAGGCTGATTTGTAGGCTTGGGACCTCTTCTTGTATGGGGCTAGACTGTAAATACAAGGCTGATTGCATGAGCTTGAGCTCGGCTTTGATTTGTCTTGATGGAGGACTTGATGTCTTTTCTTTGATTGAGATTTTGCTTTGAGTACCTACATTTGTTAGAACATTGAAAATTTCTTAGAACATATGAATGCTAAGAGACATAGTTCATGAAACACATTGGAATTCAAAAAAACATAAAATGCTATTGGTTTCTTGATTGGTGCAACTCTAGGGAGTGTTTGAACATTTCGATTGTTCCATTCACGAGCAATGGTATCAACCAGATCTAATGTCAACTTTCTGGGAAGTTCACAATCAGTCACTTCTCTGTTGGTGCTTGTTGGGATATTGAATCGCTGAGGTAACCTTGTTGGGGAATAAAATGAGGTATGAGTCAACCCCATGATCCGGACATGCAAACTATTCTCTGTATTTGTGATAACCTGCTCTTGCTTCCACCAAGTGCATTTCCATCTGATGTCTGCTGTGGTTATTTCTTTGAGGCGGCTAAACCAGTCTGTGTCCATCTGATAAGCCATAGGATCTGCTCTTTTTGCCAATTGAAAAGGGTTGAGGGTCATTGCTTCAGATTCCTCAACTAATCCTAACCTTTATGTTAACCAAATTTGAAGAAGATATGGTGATCCGCTAAAATTGTCAAACTCAAACTGATCTTGATGAGTTGCCATGAAGTCAAGGCCCTTTAATGTCTCGGCCAACACTATAGGGATGATGTCAAAACCTTATCTCGCATGCTTGATGAGATCAATTATGACTGGAGATTCTGTATCTGTGCAACTTCGTAGCAATAATTGGGCTATGCCACAATATAGGTAAACATGTCTTCTCTGAAACTGTGCTTCTTTCCTTATTGGAGTTGTATGAGCATATGACTTAATCATGCGCTTTATCTGTAGCCGTTGATCTTGTACAAAACGACACATTTCTTTCTTATCCTAGTTGAAAAAATCTTGTATCTCATGTGTCACACCCCAATTCTGCACCAACCAGAATGGTGTGATGAACCATTAATAAACCAACGGTTCAACCAGGATCTCAAATAGGCTATCCCCATTTTTGTTAAACCAAAACACTTTCCGCATTAATCAGAGATAGTAAAGTAAATAGCGAAATTCTTACAGATAATGAACTGAGGTCTAGTCATGATACATAATTAATATTCCATTTATCTCCAAGTAACCAAAACATAATTTAATACATATTGTAAATATCTAAATATGAAAATTAAACACTAAGCGTTTCCATAGCTGAAACGCTCGCTTAACGAATCACAATAGTCCTCCACAACTTGCACATCATAGCCGCCACCTATTCGAACGTTGGCATGTCGACATAATCTTCAGCCGTAATACCTGCAACATCAGAAACTAAAAAGAATTACGCGCGCGAGGGTCAGCTCTCCAACTTGAGCTCAGTCAGTAAACAAAACAATGCAACAAACATATGCATGCATTCAATTCATATCTTTGGTCTGATTCATAAATTTACAATGTGTAATAGAAAGAATTGGTGGCCACCACACCTCTATACACAAGGTGTGTAAGCCCACCCAATGGATCAAACACCATTGTCATCTACATCCACCCCACCATGGAATAGGGATAGAGCTAAAGTGCTCTGATCAAACACCGCATAACACTTCCCCTGATGCCCTACCCATACCAACATGTAAGCCCCTATTGGCAAGGGCTTGCAAACTGGGCTCGCAACTAACCAATCCTAATGTCAAACAGTGTATCCAAGGCCTCACCCCAGCATCCCTCAATACATCCATAGAGATAGAGCTAAGGTCCCCCGACAGAGTCAGAGACTACACGGTCCGAGACCACCTTCCCTGATGCCCTACGACGTAATAGTTCTGCTAAGGTAATGGCGACGATGTCAGTGGATAATACTTGAGTATAGATAGAGCTAAAGTGTCCGGATCAAACACTGCATAACACTTCCCCTGATGCCCCACTCGCATCAAGTACACTAACCACACACAAACATTAACATGCCTATTCCTAGCATCATCATCATCATCATGTTATAAATAAACAGAATTAAATATGCAAGAACAGTAAGAGCAGGAATATTGGATACATGTTAAATGCACATTACACGCATACAAACATAGAATCATTCATGGCATCGGACTGAATAAATAAAAATAATTTATTATTAGCCAATTAGTTTACGTCTTGTTCCCTCACCTTTGGTTGCTAGGAGATCCTCGTTCAAGCATTATGAATCACCTTTAAAATCACTAGAAATACCTAACAAGTCGATAGATTTTAATTAGAATTAATTCCAATATATATAGACCAATAGAAATTATAGGGTCGCAGGGTAGGGTCGCACCTAGGGTAGCAGTTTCTGTGACCCTAGGGTGTAGGGTCGGATGTGGGGTCGGATACAAATCGACCATGCGTGCGACCACACCCTCCCTGGGACTTTCCGAGGGCATGTGGTCGATCCTGTGTTTTCATAGGGTCGGATATCATTTGACCCTACATGCGACCACACGTATTTTGAGTTGACCTTTCATTCTAAAGTCCATTCTTTCATGTTTGGATCATTTGGCTTACTTTCATAGTCCTTCTATGATTGTTCTATGGCTCAAAACTACATGTTATACACTATTCATTGTCCATAATGATTTCCTCCATGGAATCTCTTGGAATTTATCCATGGATAGATGATTTGGGTTTCTCCTAATCCTATCGTCTTCATAAACTATTCTAGGCTCTTAAATAAATCATGGAGAATATATTCATACCTTAAGTTTGCTGAGATTAAGAGCTTCCTCTGAATTTTCATCCTCTTTAACCTTTCTCTTTAATTCTCCTTCTCTTCTCTTTCTCTCTCTTTCAATTAGGGTTCAAAAGGAGTGAAAGAGGCTTAAGGACGTCCTATTTATAGAGGAAAATCCTCCATAAGAACCGCCAATGAGTTTAGGAAAGATCCCCTTAGAATTAGAAAAGTTTCCTAATTTTCGGTTCGTGCTGTTTTTGTAGGGTTGGACGTAGGGTCGGATGTACTGAGAACCTACGTTTTTTAAAACGTGAGACCCTAGGGTGTAGGGTCGCATGTAGGGTCGGATGTAGGGTCGCATAATCCAAGACCCTACGTTGTAAAACATGCGACCTCACCACAAAAAAGTCATGGGTTGGACTTCTGTTGAGGTGGGGTCGACCCTACCCATTTAGGCGTGTGACCCTACCCTCATTTTGACTATTTTTGAGTTAAATTTCATATTGGGTCTTGGGTTTCTTCACGCACTTGGTCCACTTGGCTCGACTATATATGTGGACTGGTCCCAACACGAAATGTAAGGTTAGACCGGGTTTGTGGCGTGCGGGTCTTACTACTCCACCACCCTTAAAAGAAATTTCATCCTCCAAATTTGAACGTACGGATCTTACATCATGCCTGTAATCTTTTCCTGGATATGGCTTGAAGATCTTCAGCTTAGGTGTGAGCAGGAGGCAAGCTCTGAATTCTTCTATAGTTGGGCATAACTCGACTTCTCCCATCCTGAAGACATGAACTATTGGATCCCAACATTGAGCGACTGCTTTCAAAAGGTCTGAGCATAATTTTATGGTCGTTAATTGAGGAAGTGCCTCCAGTTGATGCTTCCGCAAGATAGAGCTACCTTCTGTGAACTCAATACACTAGGTCCAATTTTTCAGTGCTCTGTCCATCTCTGTAATTTTGTCCGACTGATCAATGGATTATCAGCCTCCCGGGTGTGACCTGTAGGAATCCCGACATGCAAATAGAGGTTAAAAATGAATCAGTGGAATTATCTTAAATTGTTATTGTTTAGATGTATTGAAATGCCCTTAGAACATTACATATGAAATGTATACATATGACTAACTCTGTCTAAGTTTTAAGTACTTAAATCTATAGACATGATGAGCGAAAGTAAAGGTCCAAATGGGACAGACAAGAAACTGTCCATGTGGGTCTGCTGCCTAGAGGAGTTTGTGTTTGTTTATGTAGAATGGGCTTATCTTACCGAGAAGATCCCATTTTATTGGCTTGAGAAAGAATGGGTTTGTTGGAATCTTGGGACGCCATCGGATGTAATGAATGACAGATAAAAGTTCTAGCCAGATTTTTTTTATTTATAATTTCTCAGATTGATATACTCATGAGAGTTTATATCAAATGATATAAAAGATGGGCTTTGATGTGTAACTCTTGGGCTGTTGGATAGATGGACGGATGAAAGAGTTTAGTCAGCAAACACGAATTCTTTCTTTGATTATGATGATAAGATGAACCATTCCTGGGTGAAAGGCGTTGTGCCCCATTGGAGAATCTAGTCAACCATGTCAGTAAGTTCCTCAAATGATTGATGCCCGTTGTTGATGTCAGCAGGTGAGAGACAAGCCTTCTACACCCTCTTTTTTTTTTTTTGGAAGAGTGTAGAGGCTACGCATAATATCTCTTCACTTGATCCAAGTTTGTCAAGTATTGTAACTCGATGCCTTCCATGTTGACCAGTCGAACAGCTTTCCCAGGTAAGATTTCTTTTGCTATGAACGGTACGCTCCAATTAGGACGGAACTTGCCCCTGGGGTCATGGACAGGTGCTCTTTGTTCCTTCAATACTAGGTCCCCTACTGTCAGGTGACGAACATGCACCTTTTTGTTAAATGTTGCTGCAATTCTTTGTTGGTATTTTTTCACATTATCCACTGCCTTCATTCTTCTTTCATCAACGAAGTTCAGCTCGTCATATCTAGATTGCAACCATTCAGCTTCTGGAATCTTGCATTCTATTAAGACTCTCTATGATGACACCTCTATTTCTACTGGGAGGACTGCTTCCATACCATATACTAGTGAATATGGTGTTGCCCCAGTAGATGTTCTTATGGATGTTCTGTATGCCCAGAGTGCATAAGGTAGTTTGTCTGCCCAATCAACATTAGATTCTGCCATCTTTTGAAGGATAACCTTGACATTTTTATTGGCCACCTCTACTGCCCCATTTGTTTGTGGATGGTAAGGAGAGGACCGGTGCCTTTTGATATGGAACTTGTCACATAATTCTTGGACTCTCCCTCTGAAGTGTTGTCCTTGATCTGAGATTATAGAATGAGGCATTCCATGCCTGCATATGATGTATTCTTGTAGAAATTTAGCCACTTTGTTTGCTGTGAGCTTGGCATATGACTGTGCCTCTACCCATTTTGTGAAGTAATCGATGGCGACCAAGATAAATTCATGCCCATTGGAAGCTTTAGGGTAAACCTTTCCGATCACATCTATGCCCCAAGTTGAGAAAGGCCATGGAGAGCTAAGAGTATGCAACTCTGTTGGAGGCCCATGTATCAAATTAGCATGGATTTGGCACTTGTGACATTTCCTGACGAACTCTGCACATTCTGCTTCCATTGTGTTCCAGTAATATTCCATTCTGAGAATCTTCTTTGCAAGCATTCTAGCATTCATGTGAGGTTCGCATATTCCTTGATGGACTTGCTTGATGACGTTTTGTGCCTGTTCCTCGTCGACACAGACTAACTGCACTCCTTCATGGGATCTTTTGTACAGGATATCTTCGCATAGTATGAACTGGGAGGCATATCGCCTAAGAGACTTCCTCTCACCTATTGTGGCTTCCAGTGGATACTTTCCTTCCTTGATGAAATCTATGATAGGAGCAAACCATGGTCGGCCATCGACTGTCAATGCATTTACTTATTCCAAGTGGACTGGTCGTACTCTTTTCTCTATGAATAGGGGTTTGATACGTCCCAAAGGATCATTTCCAATCATTGAAGCCAAGGTAGCCAATGCATTGGCATACTTATTGGTATCTCTTGGGGAGTAGTCAAATTCAATTTGCCTGAACTTTCGAGCCAAGGTTATTGCACATTGTTGATAAGGTATCAGCTTCTCATCTTTGGTTTTCCAATCCCTTCTGGCTTGGTAGATAACAATTGATGAGTCACCATAGACCTTTAATCTGCAGACCCCTATGGCCAAAGCTGCTTCCAGTCCCATGATACATGCTTCGTACTCTAGAATGTTGTTTGTGCAGTCAAAGTCTAATCTGAATGAAAATGGTATGCCCCTTTTGGATCTATGAATAAGACGCCGGCCCCGTATCCCATATGATTTGTGGCTCCATCGAAGAACATTATCCATGTGTCATTCTTCCCCTCTTCTTGAGTTGTGTAGACTTCTTCATCTGAGAATTCATCTTCCAAATGTCTGAGGTCATCTTCAATCGATAGAGCTGACAGATGTTCTACGATTATGCTCCCTTTGATAGGGCTTCTGAGTAGTGTATGTGATGTCGAATTCAAACAACAACAATAGCCACCTAGCCAACCTTCCTGTCAAAGCTGGTTTCTCAAATAGATACTTCAGGGGGTCCATTCTGGAAATAAGTATGACCTTGTAGGATAACATATAATGTCTCAATCTCTTTGTTATCAAGACTAGGGCCGTGCATGTCTTCTCCAGCTGTGTATAATTGGCTTCGTATCATGTGAATTTCTTACTCAAGTAGTATACTGCCTTTTTTGTCTTTTCATCTGTATCATGTTGGGCTATCATTGATCCCATAGAACCCTCTAGTACTGACAAGTAGAGGAGTAGTGGTCTTCCCGGCACTGGTGGGGCTAAGACTGGTGGGTTCAACAGATATGTCTTGATTTTTTTCAAAAGCCATCTGACATTGAGGGTTCCAATCCTTTGGCTGGTCTTTTCGGAGTAGCTTGAAAATTGGTTCACATGTTGCAGTGAGATGTGGAATAAACCGGTTGATGTATTGAAGTCTTCCCAAGAAACCTCTTACTTCCTTTTGTGTTTGAGGAGATGGAATTTCAGAGATGGCTTTTATCTTGGCCGGATCAATCTCGATTCCTCTTTGGTTGACCATAAAACCTAGCATTTTGCCCGCTATTACCCCGAATGCACATTTTTGGGGGTTAAGCCTTAGTTTGTATTGCTTGATCCTCTTAAAGAACTTCCTTAACGCCGGGATGTGACCTTCTTTGGTGAACGATTTTATAATCATATCATCTACATACACCTCTACCTCCTTATGGATTAGGTCATGCAAGATTATAATAACCATTCTTTCATAAGTTGCCCCAGCATTCTTCAGCCCAAATGGCATCACAGTGTAACAGTAGGTGCCCCAGTCTGTTATGAAGGCAGTTTTCTCCTTGTCTTCAGGTGCCATCTTTATCAGATTGTACCCTGAGAATCCATCCATGAAGGACAAAAGAACATGATTTGCAGTGTTATCTACTAGGATGTCTATCTTTGGTAATGGAAAGAAAGTCATCTTTGGGGCTAGCTTTATTCAGGTTTCTGTAATCAATACACACCCTCAGTCTTCCATCCTTTTTAGGTATGATGACCTCATTTGCTAACCACTTTGGGTACTTCGTGACCTCTAGGAATCCTGTGTCGAACTGCTTCATGATATCTTCTTTAACCTTAAGTGTCCATTCAGGCCTTAACTGCCTCAGCTTCTGCTTACTGGCCTTGCATCTGAGACTAAAGGTATCTTATGCTGTACAACTTCAGGGTCTATGCCGGGCATATCTTCATAGGACCAGGCAAATACTTCTTGGAACTCTATCAATAATTCCGTCATTTGTTTGGTTTCTTCTTCTGTCAAGGTAGCACCGATCTTTATTTTTCGAGGTTGCTCTGCTGAACCGAGGTTAATTATTTTGAAGTCTTCGCCGATAGGTTGAGCCTTCTTCTCCTCCGAGGCTTGGATGGATTGTAATATTTTAGGAAATGGTTAATCATTCTCATCATTTTCAAAGTTAGAGTTAGAAGGAGAAGGAAAGGAAGAAGTTGACGCAGAGTAATTCAAAATATCATCTTTATTCATATTCAAAAGCAGAGGTACATAGGAAATGGTTCCAAGTGGAACGAACTCAAAATATGAAAAGGACTCAATCTTATCTAAAGACCTAAGGACCCTAGGCTCAGACATAGTCGTTATATGTGGATTACATGGCAACCCCCTTAGGTGAACAAAATTATCATGACAACTCCAATTGGGGATTATTCCGTTGATGGGTAGGGTGAATTGTTGTACATCGGGACTCCTATCTTGGTCTTCATCGATGAGCGTCATCACTTCATCGTCGTCGAACAGTTTGCTGATGTTGATCACTTCTGTCTCGGATTTCTGCTCCTTGCTTTACTCTTGGATCTTGACTTGCTCGATCTCTTTCCAATCAAGGGTACAATCATAGAATATTTCGAACCCGGGTACTTGCTTTTGAAGGTGAGTACTGAACCAAGGTTCTGAAAATCCACAATAGATGTTGTTCTCTCCTTCTTTGACAAAATACCCATTGAGGGTCTTCGAAAACTGGATATCCTGCACATTGTACAACCCCTCAGATATTGCTTGATAGACTGCTTCATCCGTCCTTTGAGGTCACCAGTCCCCACTAGCTCTGTCTGATGCTCTTATTCTGCTACTAGCATACTGACTATTGTACTTGTATTTCATCCTCTCGAACTTCCGAAATCCTTTGTCAGCTCTCCTCTGCTTTTGCTTGATTACTTTCAGATCCCCTTCGGTGGGGGTATACCCCAGTCCAAATCTATACTCATTGACCAATAGAGATAAGAAAGTGACATCACCATATTGGTGGAAACCAAGGCCCATACCTGGAAAGTAGAGTATGTTAAGTAATTGATGAAATGAAAAGGGCAGATGCGTACCTGTAGGATCTGGCTCAGTTGTGGGTAAGATGTTGTCAACCTAGAACCCTCCGAGAGAGAAATCCTACCTTGTATCCCCTTGTGACTCTTCATTATTCTGTCCAGTGGCCAATGTATTCACAGCTGCAGAGTCTGCGTGTATTGTCACAGTTGTACCCTTGTCGATGAATTTAATCTTCTGGTACAAAGTAGATGCCACCGCATTGGCTTGATGGATCCAAGGCCTAACCAGAAGCATGTTGAATGAGGCAGAAATATCAATGACTTGGAACTCTGTTTCAAACTCAGCCGGTCCTACTTGAATTAGTACTGTGAAGTCACCTAATATAGTCCTTCTGGTATTGTCATACGCCTTAATGGTCATATCCGAAGGTTTCAACTCTGACTCGCTGAAGCCTAGATGCTTGAAGGTACGGAAAGGGAATACATTTAAGGCTGACCCATTATCAACCAAAACTTGAAAAATGCTCTTGCCTCGGCATCCGATGGTAATATGCAAAGCCTGTATGTGATCCTTACTTCCTTGAGGAAGATCTGCATCTCCAAAAATAATTGCATTAATGGCATATCTGCCCCCTACTAGCATGGCAAGTTCTTCTCCCTCCATTGAAACTGGGACCTAAATGCTTGCTAGGGATTTTAGTACTGCATCCCTGTGGACCTTGGAAGCCATCAGAAGCTCCCAAATGGACACATTGGCTTGGGTCTTTTGCAATTGTTTCAATACCGGGTTTGGAGGTTCTGGTTGGTTGGCAGGTCCTTTACCTTTCTCTCTTACGGCTTGGGCCGGATCATTTACCATCAGGTGAGATGGTTTGTAGTTCTTCCCTATTCTAGTTTCTGCTACTTCTTGCTCATCCTCTGGGAATATGAACTCCATCTCAAGGAAACGATTGTCAACTTGATTTACTTCTATCTCCTCGTCTGAGAGGTAGATGATGAATGGTTCTTCTTCTTCTTCTTGTTGTGCTTGTGCTATAAGGTGTGATGAATCTTCTGGGAAATAGAAATCATATTCTTCTTCTTCTTGTTGATGGTTACTCAATATGTTTACTTCGTTACCAGATGTGACAGCCATATTGCTTACTCCTTCTATGACTGGCATAAGGTTCGAGGGCTCATCTCCCCATTCTATGAAATTGATGCTGTGATGAGGGAGGGGATTATTCGCCACTGACACTTGTCGGGGCTGGACCTTAAATTTATTGAAATCCAATAGATCCTGTATGGCATGCCTTAATGTGTAGCAGTTGTCCGTGTCATGCCCATGCTGATTGTGGTACTTACAGAAAAGTTCCATACGAAAATTCAATGGAAGAGGATTTGGAGGTGGACGAGGGTCGAGCAATGTCAACTTCTTGGCTTGTATCAACTTGTCTAGAGCCTTGGATCGGGTCATCTCCAAATCGGTAAACTGCCTCCTTGGTCTTGCTTGCTGTGGTGGGGTGTAACTTGAACTTCCCAAGATCAATGGTTCAGAATTGGTATTAGCTATTTGCTTTACAGATTGATTTCCTGGATTTCTTGATGGGTACGCCCTTCTATTCGACGCCCCTTCTGACCTTTCTGACATTCCCGGTAATATATCTCCCCGGGTTATGGCGTCCTCTACTTGTTGTCCTGCAACCGCGAGCCCTTCAAATGATAGGATGGCCTGGCCAAAAATATATGTTTTATAAGACCCACTAAACCTCTCATCATTATCTGCACTTGATCTCTTTCAGAGGGTCGATCCCAAAGAATTGCTGCAACACTTCTGAACCGGGTTAAATAGGCCGCGAATGTCTCTCCTTGTACTTGGACCATGGTTTCCAATTACCTACGGTGGGTCTCTATCTCTGTGTTGTAGGAATAGAAACTAATAAATGCTTTGGTAACATCTAACGATAAATGTATCTGTGATGGGTTCAGATTCATCAACCATCGATGAGTCCCGCCCGTGAGTGAGAATTGGAATGTTTATCCTAACTGCTAATAAGTAAATCCTTCGCCTTGCTTCAATAGGCCCGTGAATGATCTTAAATGGGCCCTGGGATCTCCTGTCCCATCAAATTTCTCGGTGGTCCATTTAAACTTGGGCGGCAGCTTAGTTTCTGGAAAGAAGCATAATCCTTCAGCATCTATGATTTGACTTTCTACTCCTTTCATGCCCTTTAGTATTTTTCCCACTTGACTCAGTTTATCAGTATATGGGTGTGAGGACAAAGATGGAAAATCTTTAGAAGTCGCCACCTAGATTTAGGTCTAGGACCTTAGAAATGTGAAATCTCACCCTAAGATAAGACTTCGATTGACTCATGACCCTTAGATTGGAATTCTGGTCCATCAGAGATTGGGTAAGCGTCAGGTTACGGTTATGGGAAGGGGTTAGGCACCCAAACCGCCCGATCAAAATCGGTCTCCTATACCTTTCCTATGCTAGACTATATTTGTTAAGCCAAACTAAACCAAGTGGTTTGATATCATTGAACCGAATCTGTATCCATCAGATTGCCTACGTATTACGGATTTATTCTGAAAATCAGGTTCACCATCGTAGTTCAGGTGTGATTAAAGTTTATGGATGTGATTTATGCTTGTGCATAATTAAGTTCATTGTTCAAATTGAAGTTTATGCTTGAAAGGTTGAGAAACCCTATGGGTTAGGATCTGGATAGTCCATGTGGACTGATAGATAGTCTTAGTGGATCTAAGAATAACCCTATTTGGGTTGAAATATGGATAACCCATTCTGGGTTGGAATGTGGATAACCCTATGTGGGTCAAAATATGGATAAATATCCTAGTGGATCTATGGATAGTCCAAGTGGACTAAGGTTTGGATCCGAATTTGGGTTTCTCCCAAACGGCCTACGTATCCTAGGGTTTGCCCTAGGAATCAGAATCCACGTAGTTCGAAATGGATAACCCTATTTGGGTTAAAATGTGGGTAAGTATCCTAGTGGATCTATGGATAGTCCAAGTGGACTAAGGTTTGGATAACCCCTTTTGGGTTGGAATATGGATAGATATCCTAGTGGATCTATGGATAGTCCAAGTGGACTAAGGTGTGGATCCGAATTTGGGTTTCTCCCAAATAGCCTGCGTATCCTAAGTTTGACCTAGGAATCAGAATCGGCGTAGTTCGGGCTCTGGTTGAAATGGATGGGTATCCTAGTGGATCTATGGATAGTCCAAGTGGACTCGGGCATGATGGGTGGATATCCTAGTGGATCTATGGATAGTCCGAGTGGACTAAGGTGTGGATAAATATCCTAGTGGATTTATAGATAGTCCGAGTAGACTAAGCTGTGGATCCGAATTTGAGATTCTCCCAAATGGCCTACGTATCCTAGGGTTTGACCTAGGAATCAGAATCCGCGTAGATCGGGCTTTAACCTGTTCTAGGTTATAAAGTGAGAACCTGTTCTAGGTTTAGGGTTTAGAACCTGTTCTAGGTTTGCAAAATCATCCTAAATCACCATTTTTATCCTAAATTCTAATTTTGGAAAGTTTGGCAAGGCATTATCTTTCTTTATTAATATTTTATCATTCCCATTATGCCCTTCCCAAGAATGTGGGTGTCTAAATGCACGTCCCCACACCTACATTGTCTTCTAGAAGTGTGTATATATGGCAGTTTGACTAGGGTGTTGCATAAAATAAGTTATTGCCAAAAAATAGAATATTCTATCTAAATATGGCACATAAAATATTTATGGCAAGAAATTCACATACAGTAAGATTGTTAAAAATCTTTCAAATATGTATTGTAAATAAGGCAAGAGCCTATATGGCATGATCTAGTAGGCTATCTTCTAAGCATGGCAAGACCCTAATTGCTATTTTCTTTCCATATTTAGGGTTTTCTACCCTAATTGCTATTTTCTTTCCATTTTAGGGTTTTCTACCCAAATTGCTGCATTCTTTCCATTTTTTAAGGTTTCCAACCCTAATTATTATTTTCTTTCCATTTTAGGGTTTTCTACACTAATTGCTATTTTCTTTCCATTTTAGGGTTTTCTACCCTAATTGTAATTTTCTTTCCATTTTAGGGTTTTCTACCCTAATTAATTTCTTTCCATTTTTTACGGTTTTCTACCCTAATTGTTATTTTCTTTCAATTTTTAGGGTTTTCTACCCTAATTGTTATTTTCTTTCCATTTTTGGGTTTTCTACCCTAATTATTATTTTCTTTCCATTTTTTAGGGTTTTCTACCCTAATTGTTATTTTCTTTCTATTTTTGGTTCAGGTTTTTTCTATCCTTTTAATTGTTACCCTTTTTTTTTCCCATTTTAGGGTTTTCTACCCAAATTGTTACTTTCTTTCCATTTTAGGGTTTTCTACCCTAATTGTTACTTTCTTTCCATTTTAGGGTTTTCTACCCTAATTGTTACTTTCTTTCCATTTTAGGGTTTTCTACCCTAATTGTCACTTTCTTTCCATTTTAGGGTTTTCTACCCTAATCGTTATTTTCTTTCCATTTTAGGGTTTTCTACCCTAAATGTTACTTTCTTTCCATTTTAGGGTTTTCTATCCTAATTGTTATTTTCTTTCCATTTTAGGGTTTTCTACCCTAATTATGACAAAAAGCATTTAATATAGCATGTGAGTATGATCATTCCAATCATGGCAGTAATCATCCAATTATGGCAGTGTGACCATTCCAAATATGGCAGTGTGACCATTCCAATTATAGTATGTATGCATACGAGCATCCGAACATAGCATGTGAACAAATATAGCATCAAATATGGCATGTGAGAAACAACCAAAGCATATGAGAATCAATCAAAACATGATGGAATACGTAGCAAGATGACAGCTTTATCAGGCTGGACCAAAATGGGCACATAGGGCACTGTACTTACTCAAAAAATTCTTAAAAGATATCCTCGGACAGAAGACTCAGAGGCCAACATTTTGTCTCAAGGAAGCTAATCCTGAAAGAGACCATAGGCAGGTCAAAAACATTCCCCAAGTACAAGAAAATACACTGGTCAGATCTGTTCTAGATTCTGGCCAATGGTACTATAAAATCAATATAAAATCATATAGCTCATGAAAATAAAATCCAAATACATGGTCAGAAAGAGGACTCAGAGGCCAACATTTTGTCTCAAGGAACCTAATCCTAAAAGAGATCATTGGCAGGTCGAAAACATTCCCCAAGTACAGGCAAATACACTGGTCAGGTCTGTTCCAGATTCTGGCCAGTGGTACTATAAAATCAATATAAAATCATATAGCTCATGAAAATAAAATCTGAATACATGGTCAGAAAGAAGACTCAGAGGCCAACATTTTGTCTCAAGGAACCTAATGCAAACAGAGGCATCTTCCTAATGCTAGACACCAATCTCAGACATGTATTTGCAGTATGCTTTGACTTTGAAAAAATAAACTGACAAAAGCGATGGGTGATTCTTACCTCAGGCTTTTTCTCTCTCCTTCTCTCCTTCTCTCCTTTGCATCTTCTCATCATCCTCTTTGCTGCCTCTCTGATCCTTCTCTCTTTTTCCTCTAGATTTTCTCTTCTTAACACCTCTCTCTCTCTCTCTCTCTCTCTCTCTCTCTCTCTCTCTCTCTCTCTCTTCTCTTTTTCTCTATTTTCTTCTTCTTCTCTTTTCTTCCAATCTTTTTTTCTTTTCTCTCTCTCACTCACATTTTTCTCTCCCTCACCTATGTTCTCCTCTCTGTATGGTCTAGAAAAAGACCCCTCCTCTCTCTTCTCTTGCCTATTTATAATTTTTCTCTCCTTTTCTAGAAGATCTTTCTTTCCTTTCTTCTTTTTTCTAGAAAAATCTTTTTTTCTTCGTTTTTCTTCTTTCCTTTCTTTTTTTCCTTCCTTTTTCTCTTCTCCTTCTCCATTCCACACGTTCTCTATCTCTCCCTCTTCTAGAAAATCCTCTCCTCCTCTTTCCTTCTCTCTTTTCTTTCCTTTTTCTCAAAAACCGAGATCTTTTGGATTTCTTTTTTTTTCCTCTTGGACGTCCCTTCCTCACTTTGGATTCCTTTCTTTTTTTTTTTCTTTTGGATTATATGCCTTAACAAAATCTTTTGAATCCAAAAGATTTTTTTTCTCTTTTCTTTCCTTTTCTAAAAATAAAATCTTTTGGATTCTTCCTTTTCTATTTCTTTTTTTCCCTCTCCACCTTGGACGTCTCTTCCCTTCCCATCTTTGGATTTTTTTTCTTTTTGGATTATATGCCCTAACAAAAATCTTTTGAATCCAAAAGATTTTTTCTCTCTTTCTTTCCTTTTCTCAAAAAAAAATCTTTTGAATTCTCCCCTAAATTTCCCTCTCTCTCACGTTTCCTCTCTCTTTGGATTCTTTGTTTTCTATATATAAAACATATATATATATATATATATATATATATATATATATATATATATATATATATATATATATATATATATATATATATATATATATATATATATATATGTATATATATATATACATATATATATAATATCAATATATTGATATATATAATATATATACATATAAGATATATGTATATATTATATGATATATTACAATATATTATACATTATATAATAATATATAAAAGAAATACATGCATATAAGCCACCATGAATTGGTCCGGATTGACTGGGTTGGTCCAATACTACCTTGGGTTGAGCTGAGTTGACTGGATTGACTGAAATTAATTGGGTTTTCACTCTCTGTCATTTCATGGGCCATTTTCGCTGTCATCCCGCATGAAATTTTCCGATGGCCTCTATTCTAAATTTTTTTGCGTTCATTTTGTAGAACATTAAAAATGAAGAATATAGGAACTTGAATCACCTCATTTGGAAGTAAAATGGTCAACTTATGAATTTTTGAAGTTTAAGCGGACCAATTATCGATAATTTGGCTGACCATTTTGCATGGGACCCTCCAGAGACTTTTACCCAAGATTTTCCACGTCCACTTCGCAGGACATCACAAATGAAGTATAATGGTCTTGGAATCATCGGAATCCGATGTAGAACGGAAAAGATATGAAGCTTTGAAGTTCTAACGATAATTTTGCATGCAAGCTTGCATGAGACCCACTGGTGACTTCTACCCGGGATTTTTTACGTCCACTTTGTAGAACATCATGAATGAAGAATAATGGTCTTGGAATCATCTGAATCCGATGTCGGATGATCAAGATATGATGATTTGAAATTCATACAATCCAACTTATGATAATTTGCATGAAGGCCCCTGGGATTATTATTTATAACAATTTCAGAAACTTCCCTTATATTTATCATCCGACTAAAATGATCATATCTTCCTCATTTGATATCAGAATTGAGCAATTCTGGTCTCGTTTCGAAGATAATTCTATGACCTATGTATTCCTGTAGATAATAGCCCATGACCCTGTTGTGGGATTCAGTGAAAAATCATAAATCTTTGGATTAAAGGCCAAAAACCTGCCATATTGGTTCACTTACACAGAGGGTGGCAAAAATGGGGTGCTTACAGATGCCCCTCTTTAGTCGAGATTGTTATCAGTTGAAGGCTAAAGATAAAAGAACCACATTTTTGGGGTATGAGTGATATTGTTTATTGGGCTGCACTTAAGGTAATTCTTCCTAAACTGCCTACGTATTCTAAGGGTGTCCTAGAAATAAAGCCCAGAACGTAGTTCGACTGGCCAGAAGGTTTGCTCTTCTTGGAAGATTGGTAACTGTTTTTCTTGTATGAAGCTAGGCTGTGAATACAAGACTCATTTGTAGGCTGGGAACCTCTTCTTGCTGAGATGGAACTCATGATGCAAGGTATGTGCGGGCTTGGACCCGGCTTGATCCATTTGTAGGCTGATAAATCTCTTCTTGTATGGAGCTAGGCTGTGAATACAAGGCTCATTTGTAGGTTGGGAACCTCTTCTTGCTAAGGTGGAACTCAATGCAAGGTATGTGCGGGCTTGGACCCGGCTTTATCCATTTGTAGGCTGATAAACCACTTCTTGTATGGAGCTAGGCTGTGAATACAAGGCTGATTGCATGAGCTTGGGCTCGGATTTGATTTGTTTGGATGGAAGACTTGATGTCTTCTCTTTGATTGAACTGAGGCTCTTTTGATTGAGATTCTGAGATTGTTTTTTTGAATAAGCTAGGGCTCTGCATTTGATTCACTTATAGGCTGAGATTGATTTGAACTTTGGATGAGTTAGGGATCTGCATTTGATTCCCATATAGGCTGAGATTGACTTGATCTTTGAATGAGCTAGGGCTCTACATTTGATTCACTAATAGGCTGAGATTGATTTGAACTTTAGATGAGCTAGGGCTCTGCATTTGATTCCCATATAGGCTGAGATTGATTTGAACTTTGGATGAGCTAGGGCTCTGCCTTTGATTCCCATATAGGCTGAGATTGACTTGATCTTTGAATGAGCTAGGGCTCTACGTTTGATTATGAAATGAGCAAGAACTCAGAATATCACTTTTAGGGTGAGGAATTTGCTATTGATTCTGAAATGAATAGGAACTCAGAAGATCACTTATAGGGTGATACTGAATGACTCTTCTTGGCAGTTCCTACTAGCTTTGGACCTTCGAGATTGAAAATAGGAATATCCTTCTTGGAAGCTCTATGGCTATGAACCTTTAGGATGCTTGAAAGTGAACCATACAGGAAGGCTTTGTTGATTTTGAACCTTTAGGGTTGAAATCTGACCCATCTTGGAAGTCTCTTGACTTTCAACCTATAGAGTGTTGTATATATTTGAAATGATGATGAATTCCTTGGCAGTTTTCCAAGTTTTTTTTGCTCCTGCTTTATTGGTGAAGGCACAAAACATGACATCAATGGAAGTGGTGTCATGGACTTTGCTGGCATGATACCTAGATTTGAAATTTGCCATTTATGACCTGGTATTGAAAGTTTGACTCAATTTCAGCACGGTAGGGATGACTTGGTTGCTCCCTTGGAAAGGTTCCATGTAATTTCTTCAGCCAACATTGATGTTGTTGGATTTTGGATTGAAAGAAACTCTAGTGAGGATTTTGGACAAGAATGAAGGGACCTTGACAGTCTTTAACCAAAGTGACTTTATTGATTGAACATGGTGTTAAACTGTCAAGGGACATCTGGTCAACTAAGTTCTTTGACTGTGCATTATGGTAGAAAAAATTGGTAGAATAGCCAAGCGACGATGAAATGTGACATGGGTTTGGCCCTCAATCTAGGCTCATGAAAAGCTCAGGGCATTGCAACATTATTGTGCCAATTTTGAAAGATGAATGAACCATGGCCCCAAAGTAGGCACGAGGAGCAAAGGATTCGAAGTGTTCCTTCAAAGAATTTGGTGACCAAATCCTAACAGGTGATCGACCACATTGGGTTTTCTTCATCAACAGGATTGGGAGAACTGAGAAATTGGCAAAAATCAACTTGGATGGACCTACTTCTATTGACTATGAAAGTAGTGACTTCAGACTAGACAATGGATCATTGATGTAATGCTCATGATCAAGTTCGATTCCTCTACATAGGGTATATCTATGCCCCAATGTCTGCATGTTGTGACAGACAGCTACTATAGAAGGAAATGGGAAATCTAATAGAGTTCGAACAAGGTTGAATCTGGATTGCATTTAGAATTTGACCATGCTTCTGAGGTCAAGGGAAGATTGACAGATTGATTGCAGAAAATGATTTCTTAGATAAATCCTTGTTGAATCTTGAAAAATGAGGGAGCTGATGATGAATTTGGCTACATCCGTAACCAGGCCATGAGAATTTGTTCTCTCCCTAACGTGACCAAAGGATTTGAAGATAGAATTCTATTGAAAGGCAATGCTACAGAGCCCAACAGATGATGGTTTGTTCAACTCCTCCGAGTATGATCCACTGGAGAGCAAGAGGGGTTCCTTTCCTTATGGAGGGTAGACTGGGGATGACACTTGTCTACATGAACCACTGAATTTTTCTATGAAGGGCCAATGAGGGCAATGCTTTAGGGTTGCAACAGGTCACCTATCCCCACTGATGTATTATGGGTTGCCCGTTGAGGTTTTTAGGGTTGCTTTTCCTTCCTAAGGTTGCTTTTCTTCCCTTTATTATTTTTTTCATTTTCTTCTTTTTGCAAACCCCATCTTGGGTTGAATAAAGAGTCCTGATATGGTGAGGATATTGCCAAAATTATGCTCCTATCCAATGGTTTGAAACCCTTAGGGGAAATCTAAATGGCATGACCTTCTTGACAAATGGGTAGCCTTGCCCCACTGTTTAAGTTGACACCTACACGTATTGATAGGCGGGCAACTATTTGAATCATTACTAAAAATGATCTTAGGAAAATGCAGTCCCACACGAAGATTAAAAATGGTGCCAAATTATGTTTTCCTTTCTTGGAGATGTTCAGATGGAATACGTGTCCCAACAAGCTATATCAAGATTCTGAATCAGTCACGATCATATCTGGGCCTGAAACCTTTAGGTTTGTTGACAAGTATTGATGTTGAAGGTCCAAGAGGACTGATGTGAAACTGTCAACATGGGTCTACCATTGGGAGAGTGTTTGGTTGTTTATGTAGAATGGGTTTATCTTACCGAGAAGATCCCATTTTATTGGCTTAAGAAATGAAGGGCTTATAGGAATCTTGGGAAGCCGTCGGATGTAATGAACGACAGATGAGAGTTCCAACCAGATTCATGAATTTGTAGATAAAATGATGACATGATCATGAGATACATTGCCATAAAAATTGATAATCAAAAGAAGGGCTTGTGATAGAGACTCCTTGGAAAGCCGTTAGCTTGATAGACGGGAGAGAGAGTCTAATGCCGATGAGAAATGTTTCTCTGATGATGAAGAAGTGATGAGATCGTCTCCTGTAAAGGCGGGATGTAATTGGCCAAAATCAAAAGTCCAGTCCAACATGTTGTAAATCTCGACGAATGATCGAACTTGCTATCAGGCTTTGGTTGGAACTATCATCCTCTTGAAGTGAGAGGGAGAATTGACTTACCATCAAGCTTTAATGCCATTCATCATCTTACTATTTTCTTTTCTTTTCTCTTTTTTTTTTTTTTTCTTTTTTTTTTTTTTTTTTTTTTTTTGGATGTAAAGGCCACATAATGCAGTGCTTCGCTTGATCGCGAAATTGAATCCTGACTTTCAATATTGGATTTGAATCTTCTTCTTCCAAACATTTCCAATCAGATAGAACGTCTTTGCCCCAACCAGCACTCGATCTTACGGAAACTTTATGAGCATTTGTGACTGCTCATATAGTATCTGATTTTATCTGAATGGTGAATCTGTATGCTATCCTCTGGAAGTTAATCATCACCTTCTATCTGATGTGACTGCCTTCCCATTATTGATGTAGATAAAACATAGGCTTGAATTTTTTTTTTTTGGGTATCCCAATGACCTCATTCTTTGATTTTGAGATTGATCATCCATCATGTATCTCTTGCTTGCAGATGATGTACTTTGTAAGAACTTTCGTATTTCCATCTTCTTGGTGGCACATCTGTCCTCCACTCATTTGTACTGATTGGCTGACCTATTGATATGATCTGTTATTATGTAATGCTTTCCTTGGAATCTTTTCACAGATAGAACAAATGGCAACTTCTCCAATACATGTTTCTTGAGAGTACTCTTGTGTCTCCCGATTGATCATTTAAAGCTTTCCGAGACGGGTTGGACCTTTCTTTCTCAAGAGGCCGGGTGGCATAGAAGTTCAGGAGTTGGCTCATCATTTCAATCATCTTCAGAGTCAAAATTGACTGCGCACGTAGAATAGGAGGATGTATGAAACTGGGAGGAAATGTATGGAAGAGACAAGGCACAGAGTTTGAAATCCCAAACGGGGTGATTTTTTTTTTACTTACAGGGTAGATTGGACTGGACTTGTCAACAAGCATATCAATCTTGGACCCAAACTTGGATGACCTTTCGAATACCGATAATAGAAAGTTGAAACAACTAGTTCATCCAAGTGGCTCCAGTTGGGCATAACGCCTTCGACGACCACCTTCAGTCATTGCGGGAATAAGTCTTCCTTCAGATCTCTAATAGCAGGATTCATCATGCCCCTCTATCAATAGGTGCAAGATACCTACCTTTTTCATCTTTTTTTTTTCAGTTTGGGATCCATTCAAAATCGGATTATTGCTTTTTAAGCTCAAGGTTACTCTGGTTCATGCCCCCGTTTGGGGTTTGATGGATTCATCAATGGACCACTTCTAGTTGAGTTCAAAATCATTCTAGCTTATGCCCTAGCTTATGGAGCAAGGGGTATCGCCATTGCACTACACCATTTTGAATCAAATATTGGACTAATTTATGCCTTGGCTTGGGGGGTTCAATGGATTTCTTTGTTAGACCACTCTCAATTTAGGTCTAAGGTCAATTTGGTCCATGCCCCAGTTTAGGGCATAATGACTTTCCTCATTAGACCGCATTCAATTTGGGTCCAAGGTCAATCTGGTTCATGCCCCACTTAGGGCTCACGGCTTCATCATTGGACCATTCCCTAGCCGTGATTCTGGTTCTTATCCTAGCCTGGGGCATATTAGATCTCATCTTTGGTTTACCCTACTGCTCGGGAAATTCCATTCCCTCTCTTTGAATAATGAGAAATGTGAGGGCAACTCTTCGGATTCTAACATTTCCTTGGCCAATGGGGCAGAAATGCCCATGCTGGGATAGCACTATTATAGCTGAAGGTTCATGGTCTCTTGATGATTCCAGAATTTGGGAATTGATCTTTACTGACAAGCAATGAGGAATGCTTCTCATTCACCATTCCTGATGAGCGATCCTAACTTGTAGCACTGGGATATGTTGGACATGGATCGGGCTCTAATTGATAGAGCCAGAGATTGATTTTGAATCCGTCTCCGATTGATAGAGACAAGATTGACTTTGAATTGGTCTCTGATTGATAGAGACAGAGTTGACTTTGAATTGATCACTGATTGATAGAGATCAAGATTAACTTTGAATTGATCTCTGATTGATAGAGATCAAGATTGATTTTGAATTGGTCTATGATTGATAGAGATCAAGATTGATTTTGAATTGGTCTCTGATTGATAGAGACAGAGTTGACTTTGAATTGATCTCTGATTGATAGAGATCAAGATTGATTTTGAATTGGTCTCTGCTTGATAGCGATCAAGATTGATTTTGAATTGGTCTCTGATTGATAGAGATCAAGATTGATTTTGAATTGGTCTTTGATTGATAGAGATCAAGATTGACAGTCATGAACTGGGCTCTAATTGCTAGAGGCAAGGATTGCTTGAGTTGGGCTCTGATTGATAGAGGCCAAGGAAGACAATCATGGATTGGACTCTAATTGCTAGAGATGATGGATTGACTGAAATTATCTTTGGCTCCTTTATGAAGTGGAACATGGACCAAAGGTAATGATTGAACAGGCCTAGAGTCTAACTCATGCTCACATTGAGTTCATATGAATGGAACCTTTCTTAGTTTCGACATGAATTAGAACCTGAACTGGAGTTGACGGTTGGACAAGCCTAGGGGCTAATTAAATTCAAATGAATGGAACTCTTCTTAGTTCCAACATGATTCAGAACTTGAACCATAGTTGATGGTTGGATAAGCCTAGTGGCTAAATGAATTCAGATGAATGAGACTCTTTTTAATTCCAACATGAATCTAAACCTGAACCAAAGTTGATGGCTGGACAAGCCTAGGGGCTAAATAAATTCAGATGAATGGAACTTTTCCTAGTTTCGACATGAACTGGAACCCTAACCAAAGTTGATGGTTGGATAAGCCTAGAGGCTAATTGAATTCAGATGAATGGAACTTTTTCTAGTTCCGACATGAACTGGAATCCTAACCAAAGTTGATGGTTGGATAAGCCTAGTGGCTAATTGAATTCAAATGAATGGAATTTTTCCTAGTTCCAACATGAATCAGAACCTAAACAGGAGGTGAAGGGTGAAAAAGCCTAGGGGCCTAATGCCTTCTTCATTTTAGCATGATTTGGGAGTGATGATTGAACCTGCCTAAAGGTTATAATGGTGGTTGAATATTTCTTTGATTCTGAGATGAACTGGATGTGATTGAATCTGCCTAGAGGCTAAATCTTTCCTTAATTCTGGATGAACCAAAATGATGATTGGACCTGCCTAGGGGCTGAATCTTTCCTTAGAGTTCTGAGATGAACTAGAAATGGTGGTTGGACCTGCCTAGGGGCTGAATATTTTTTTATATTCTGAGATGAACTGGATGTAATTGAATCTGCCTAGGGGCTGAATCTTTCCTTAATTCTGGATGAACCTAAAATGATGATTGAACCTGCCTAGGGGCTGAACCTTTCTTCAGTTCTGAGATGAACCAGAAATGGTGATTGAAACTGGGGCTGAATATTTCTTTGATACTGAGATGAACTGAATATGATTGAATCTGCCTAGGGGCTGAATCTTTCCTTAATTCTGGATGAACCAAAATGATGATTGGACCTGCCTAGGGCCTGAACCTTTCCTTAATTCAAAGGTGAATAGGGAGCAATGATTGGATTTGCTTAGGGGCTGAATCTTTCCTTAATTCAAAGGTGAATAGGGAACAATGATTGGATAGGGGCTGGATCTCTCCTTAATTCAGAGATGAATCGAGAACGGTGATTGGATTTGCCTAGGGGCTGAATCTTTTCTTAATTCTGAGGTGAATCGAGAACTATGATTGGATTTTCCTAGGGGCTGAATCTTTCCTTAATTCAAAGGTACATTGAGAACTATGATTGGATTTGCCTAGGGACTGAATCATTCCTTAATTCAGGGGTGCATTGAGAACCATGATTGGATTTGCCTAGGGGCTGAATCTTTCCTTAATTCAGAGGTACATTGAGAATGGTGATTGGATTTGCCTAGGGGCTGAATCTTTCCTTAATTCAGGGGTGCATTGAGCACCATGATTGGATTTGTCTAGGGGCCGAATCTTTCCTTAATTCAGAGATGAATCGGGAACTATGATTGGATTTGCCTAGGGGCTGAATCTTTCCTTCTTTCTTATAAAATTTGATGTTCAATCAAGATCTAGATTCATGACTTCCATTGATTCATTTGGAAAGATAATATGGATGGATCTCGAGATGGAAGATCAAGACAATTCCCTAATTGTAGGGGCCTCTCACCCTAAAAGGGTGGATATGGTTGCAGTTTGATTCTCTTTTCCAAAGGCATTGAAATCCAATGGAGGAATATTGAGATTCTAGACATCTAGGGGAGTGGAAGAAGTCACATGCACAATCAAGGATGACTCAACCAAACAAGAGTTAGCTCCCTCATAAGGGCGATTGGGTAAACATTATCCAAGTCAATTTAATTGAATTTGATTAAGCCCTGTGTTCAGTCTTGGGACCTCATGATTCCAAAATGCATAATCAGTTGTACCAAGGTCTGGCCAATAGGATTACCGAATTCGATGAAATTGAAATGGATATATTAATCCGTCGTCCTTATTAGGGATGATTAGAAAAAGCGGTTCATAGATGAACAAACTAGTAAATTTCTTCTTGACCATGGTATCTATGTCTTGACAGGGATTTTTTGTTCGTTTTTTGAAATCGACGTGTTAACAATGAGAGATTCGACACATCGAGCTTACTTAATAGAGAGTGTATAGTGACCATCTACTATGATGTAGAACAGGTGTATACACACCTCATACTCCCAATGGGTGAGAGTTTAAGAAGCTCATCGTGTAGATTCTAACATGTTGACCAATCGAGGACAAAAACGAGCAGAACTTCGATGTCTCGAACATGGATGTCATGGTTAAGCCGATTTTACCGGGTCGATTCAGGGATGAACCAAAAAAAAACAAACATTGGGCTACAATCTGGGTTAGGACAGAAAAGGCCACCTTGACGAGGATGGGGTAACCTATCACCGAATGCTCGATGAATAATAGGCCCCCAATCCCTTTATATACTATGTTGCAACGATCCAAGCGACGTGGAGTAGCATAACGCATTCTCAGGCGGACCCAAGAAATGCTCGTTAGAGGCTGCTCGCCGGTCGTGGTCTCACAAAGTACATGCCAAGGCTGTGTGTTTCGCATAGCGGGCTGCCCCATATACATGGGACCCGGTTCGGCTACTCGCACGAATGTGTAACTGAACCCATTCCCCCAAAGCAATAATATACAAGCATAAATATAGTATCCTAAAATCTAGCATCCAATTCACACAAGGAAAGTTTTCATTTAGGAGTTTGACATTTATGTCCCCAGTGAAGTCGCCACTATGAGGACAAAGATGGAAAATCTTTAGAAGTCGCCACCTAGATTTAGGTCTAGGACCTTAGAAATGTGAAATCTCACCCTAAGATAAGACTTCGATTGACTCATGACCCTTAGATTGGAATTCTGGTCCATCAGAGATTGGGTAAGCGTCAGGTTACGATTATGGGAAGGGGTTAGGCACCCAAACCGCCCGATCGAAATCGGTCTCCTATACCTTTCCTATGCTAGACTCTATTTGTTAAGCCAAACCAAACCAATTGGTTTGATATCATTGAACCGAATCTGTATCCATCAGATTGCCTACGTATTACGGATTTATTCCAAAAATCAGGTTCACCATCGTAGTTCAGGTGTGATTAAAGTTTATGGATGTGATTTATGCTTGTGCATAATTAAGTTCATTGTTCAAATTGAAGTTTATGCTTGAAAGGTTGAGAAACCCTATGGGTTAGGATCTGGATAGTCCATGTGGACTGATAGATAATCTTAGTGGATCTAAGAATAACCCTATTTGGGTTGAAATATGGATAACCCATTCTGGATTGGAATGTGGATAACCCTATGTGGGTCAAAATGTGGATAAATATCCTAGTGGATCTATGGATAGTCCAAGTGGACTAAGGTTTGGATCCGAATTTGGGTTTCTCCCAAATGGCCTACGTATCCTAGGGTTTGCCCTAGAAATAAGAATCTGCGTAGTTCGAAATGGATAACCCTATTTGGGTCAAAATGTGGGTAAGTATCCTAGTGGATCTATGGATAGTCCAAGTGGACTAAGGTTTGGATAACCCCTTTTGGGTTGGAATATGGATAGATATCCTAGTGGATCTATGGATAGTCCAAGTAGACTAAGGTGTGGATCCGAATTTAGGTTTCTCCCAAATAGCCTATGTATCCTAAGTTGGACCTAGGAATCAGAATCTGCGTAGTTTGGGCTCTGGTTGAAATGGATGGGTATCCTAGTGGATCTATGGATAGTCCAAGTGGACTAAGGTGTGGATCCGAATTTGGGTTTCTCCCAAATGGCCTACGTATCCTAAGTTTGACCTAGGAATCAGAATCCACGTAGTTCGGGATTGGGTTGAAATGGATGGGTATCCTAGTTGATCTATGGATAGTCCAAGTGGACTAAGGTGTGGATCCGAATTTGGGTTTCTCCCAAATGGCCTACGTATCCTAAGTTTGACCTAGGAATCAGAATCCGTGTAGTTCGGGCATGATGGGTGGATATCCTAGTGGATCTATGGATAGTCCGAGTGGACTAAGGTGTGGATAAATATCCTAGTGGATCTATAGATAGTCCGAGTGGACTAAGCTGTGGATCCGAATTTGAGATTCTCCCAAATGGCCTACGTATCCTAGGGTTTGACCTAGGAATCAGAATCCACGTAGTTCGGGCTATAACCTGTTCTATGTTATAAAGTGAGAACCTGTTCTAGGTTTAGGGTTTAGAACCTATTCTAAGTTTAGGGTTTGCAAAGGGGCAAAATCGTCCTAAAACACCCTTTTTATCCTGAATTCTAATTTTGGAAAGTTTGGCAAGGCATTCTCTTTCTTTATTAAGATTTTATCATTCCCATTATGCCCTTCCCAAGAATGTGGGTGCCTAAATGCACATCCCCACACCTACATTGTCTTCTAGAAGTGTGCATATATGGCAGTTTGACTAGGGTGTTGCATAAAATAAGTTATTGCCAAAAAATAAAATATTCTATCTAAATATGGCACATAAAACATTTATGGCAAGAAATTTACATACAGTAAGATTGTTAAAAATATTTCAAATATGTATTGCAAATAAGGCAAGAGCCTGTATAGCATGATCTAGTAGGCTATCTTCTAAGCATGGCAAGACCCTAATTGCTATTTTCTTTCCATTTTAGGGTTTTCTACCCTAATTGCTGCATTCTTTCCATTTTTTAAGGTTTCCAACCCTAATTATTATTTTCTTTCCATTTTAGGGTTTTCTACTCTAATTGCTATTTTCTTTCCATTTTAGGGTTTTCTACCCTAATTGTTATCTTTCCATTTTAGGGTTTTCTACCCTAATTATTTTCTTTCCATTTTTTAGGGTTTTCTACCCTAATTGTTATTTTCTTTCCATTTTTTTGGGTTTTCTACCCTAATTGTTATTTTCTTTCCATTTTTGGGTTTTCTACCCTAATTATTATTTTCTTTCCATTTTTTAGGATTTTCTACCCTAATTGTTATTTTCTTTTCATTTTAGGGTTTTCTACCCTAATTATTTTCTTTCCATTTTTTAGGGTTTTCTACCCTAATTGTTATTTTCTTTCCATTTTTTAGGGTTTTCTACCCTTATTGTTACTTTCTTTCCATTTTAGGGTTTTCTACCCTAATTGTTACTTTATTTCCATTTTAGGGTTTTCTACCCTAATTGTTACTTTCTTTCCATTTTAGGGTTTTCTACCCTAATCGTTAATTTCTTTCCATTTTAGGGTTTTCTACCCTAAATGTTACTTTCTTTCCATTTTAGGGTTTTCTACCCTAATTGTTATTTTCTTTCCATTTTAGGGTTTTCTACCCTAATTATGACAAAAAGCATTTAATATAGCATGTGAGTATGATCATTCCAATCATGGCAGTATCCAATTATGGCAGTGTGACCATTCCAATTATGGCAGTGTGACCATTCCAATTATAGTAGTGTACGCATACGAGCATCCGAACATAGCATGTGAACAAATATAGCATCAAATATGGCATGTGAGAAACAACCAAAGCATATGAGAATCAATCAAAACATGATGGAACACGCAGCAAGATGACAGCTTTGTCAGGCTGGACCAAAATGGGCACATAGGGCACTGTAGTTACTCAAAAAATTCTTAAAAGATATCCTCGGAAAGAGGACTCAGAGGCCAACATTTTGTCTCAAGAAAGATAATCCTGAAATAGACTATAGGCAGGTCGAAAACATTCCCCAAGTACAGGCAAATACACTGGTCAGATCTGTTCTAGATTCTGGCCAGTGGTACTATAAAATCAATATAAAATCATATAGCTCATGAAAATAAAATCCAAATATATGGTCAGAAAGAGGACTCAGAGGCCAACATTTTGTCTCAAGGAACTTAATCCTAAAAGAGATCATAGGCAGGTCGAAAACATTCCCCAAGTACAGGCAAATACACTGGTCAGGTCTGTTCCAGATTCTGGCCAGTGGTACTATAAAATCAATATAAAATCATATAGCTCATGAAAATAAAATCTGAATAGATGGTCAGAAAGAAGACTCAGTGGCCAACATTTTGTCTCAAGGAACCAAATGCAAACAGAGGCATCTTCCTAATGCTAGACACCAATCTCAGACATGCATTTGCAGTATGCTTTGACTTTGAAAAAATAAACTGACAAAAGCGATGGGTGATTCTTACCTCAGGCTTCTTCTCTCTCCTTCTCTCCTTCTCTCCTTTGCATCTTCTCATCATCCTCTTTGCTGCCTCTCTGATCCTTCTATCTTTTTCATCTAGATATTTTCTTCTTAACACCTCTCTCTCTCTCTCTCTCTCTCTCTCTCTCTCTCTCCTTCTCTCTTTCTCTATTTTCTTCTTCTTCTCTTTTCTTTCAATTTTTTTTCTTTTCTCTCTCTCACTCACGTTTTTCTCTCCCTCACCCACGTTCTCCTCTCTCTATGGTCTGGAAAAAGACCCCTCCTCTCTCTTCTCTTGCCTATTTATAATTTTTCTCTCCTTTTCTAGAAGATCCTTCTTTCCTTTCTTCTTTTTTCTAGAAAAATATTTTTTTCTTCCTTTTTCTTCTTTCCTTTCTTCTTTTCCTTCCTTTTTCTCTTCTCCTTCTCCATTCCACACGTTCTCTATCTCTCCCTCTTCTAGAAAATCCTCTCCTCCTCTTTCCTTCTCTCTTTTCTTTTCTTTTTCTCAAAAATCGAGATCTTTTGGATTTCTTTTTTTTTTTCCTCTTGGACGTCCCTTCCTCACTTTGGATTCCTTTCTTTTTTTTTTCTTTTGGATTATATGCCTTAACAAAATATTTTGAATCCAAAATTTTTTTTTCTCTTTTCTTTCCTTTTCACAAAATAAAATCTTTTGGATTCTCCCTTTTCTATTTCTTTTTTTTTCTCTCTCCACCTTGGACGTTTCTTCCCTTCCCATCTATGGATTCTTTTTTTTTTCTTTTGGATTATATGCCCTAACAAAAATCTTTTGAATCCAAAAGATTTTTTTTCTCTCTTTTCTTTCCTTTTCTCAAAACAAAATCTTTTGAATTCTCCCTAAATTTCCCTTTCTCTCACGTTTCCTCTCTTTGGATTCTTTGTTTTCTATATATAAAACATATATATATATATATATATATATTTATATATATAATATCAATATATTGATATATATAATATAATATACATATAAGATATATGTATATATTATATGATATATTATAATATATTATACATTATATAATAATATATAAAAGAAATACATGCATATAAGCCACCATGAATTGGTCTGGATTGACTGGGTTGGGCCAATACTACCTTGGGTTGAGCTGAGTTGACTGGATTGAATGAAATTAACTGGGTTTTCATTCTCTGTCATTTCATGGGCCATTTTCGCTGTCATCCCGCATGAAATTTTCCGATGGCCTCTATTCTAAATTTTTTTGCATTCATTTTGTAGAACATTAAAAATGAAGAATATAGGAACTTGAATCACCTCATTTGGAAGTAAAATGGTCAACTTATGAATTTTTGAAGTTTAAGCGGACCAATTATCGATAATTTGGCTGACCATTTTGCATGGGACCCTCCGGAGACTTTTACCCGAGATTTTCCACGTCCACTTTGCAGGACATCACAAATGAAGAATAATGGTCTTAGAATCATCTGAATCCGATGTAGAACGGAAAAGATATGAAGCCTTGAAGTTCTAACGATAATTTTGCATGCAAGCTTGCATGAGACCCACTGGTGACTTCTACCCGGGATTTTTTACGTCCACTTTGTAGAACATCATGAATGAAGAATAATGGTCTTGGAATCATCCGAATCCGATGTCGGATGATCAAGATATGATGATTTGAAATTCAAACAATCCGACTTAGGATAATTTGCATGAAGGCCCCTGGGATTATTATTTATAACAATTTCAGAAACTTCCCTTATATGTATCATCCGACTAAAATGATCATATCTTCCTCATTTGATATCATAATTGAGCAATTCTGGTATCGTTTCGAAGATAATTCTATGACCTATGCATTCCTGCAGATAATAGCTCATGACCCTGCTGTGGGATTTAGTGAAAAATCATAAATCTTTGGATTAAAGTCCAAAAACCTGCCATATTGGTTCACTTACACAGAGGGTGGCAAAAATGGGGTGCTTACAATGGGCCATCTTCTTCCTTTGATTTCTTAGTCATCAGGGTAGCCTGAATGATGGACTATTTCTGGGGTATGGAACCTTCCATATCTTCGAATGCTGGGTTTATGAAAATTTTTGACACAGCTGGATTAGGGGTACCCGGTCCTTGTGGCGGTGCCATATTTACCCTTTCAGAGGTCAACCCTTGAGCTTGCAATTCCAATTGGATATCCCTTACTGTGGCAGCTATCATTCCCATGGTATCCTCCATCTTTTCCATTCTGGCATCCATAGTGTTCAGGGCTTGGTTTGATCCTTCAGCCATTGATTCATTGATGTGGTTGAGATGGAACTAACTGGCTCTGGTGTGTACACCCTAGATAACCACCCAGTAATGGGATCCCTTATCCAAGAGGTAAAAATGGTTATAGTTTGGGCTGACTCCTTGGCCCTGCACCAGAAAGGAACCCAAAAGTGATAAATATTAGGACTCTAAGACAGGAGTGGAAAGAAGTTACATACACAATCAAGGATGACTCAACCAAACAAGAGTTAGTTCCTTCATAACGATGATTGGGTAAACATTATCCAAGTCAATTTAATTGAATTTGATTAAGCCATGTGTTCAATCTTGGGACCTCGTGATTCAAAAATGGATAATCAGTGGTACCAAGGTCTGGCCAATTGGATTACCGAATTCGATAAAATTGAAATGGATATATTAATCCGTCATCCTTATTAGGGATGGTTAGCAAAAGTTATTCATAGATGAACAAACTAGTAAATTTCTTCTTGACCATAGTATCTAAGTCTTGACAGGGATTTTCTGCTCGTTTTTTAAAATCGACGTGTTAGCAATGAGAGATTCGACACATCGAGCTTACTTAATGGAGGGTGTATTGTAACAATCTATTATGATGTAGAACAGGTGTATACATACCTTATACTCCCAATGGGTGAGATTTCAAGATGCTCATCATGTAGATTCTAACATGTTAACCAATCGAGGACAAAAACGGGCAGAACTTTGACGTCTCGAACATGGATGTCATGGTTAAGCCGATTTTACTGGGTCGGTTTAGGGTTGAACCAAAAAATAACAAACATTGGGCTACAATCTGGGTTAGGACAGAAAAGGCTACCTTGACAAGGATGGGGTAACCTATCACCGAATGCACGTTGAATAATGGGCCCCCAATCCCTTTATATACTATGTTGCAAGGATCCAAGCGACATTAAGTAGCATAACGCATTCCCAGGTGGACCCAAGAAACGCTCGTTAGAGCTGCTCGCCGGTCATGGTCTCACAAAGTACAGGCCAAGGCTGTGTATTTCGCCTAGCAGACTGCCCCATATGCATGGGACTCGGTTCGGCTACTCGCACGAATGTGTGACTGAACCCATTCCCCCAAAAGCAATATTATATAATCATAAATATAGTATCCTAAAATTTAGCATCCAATTCACACAAGGAAAGTTTTCATTTACGAGTTTGACGTTTATATCCCTAGTGGAGTCGCCACTGTGAGGACAAAGATTGAAAATCATAGAAGTCGTCACCTAGATTAAAAGTCTAGGACCTTAGAAATGTGAAATCTCACTTAAAGGTAAGACTTCGATTGACTCATGACCCTTAGATTGGATTTCTGGTCCATCAGAGATTGGGTAAGCGTCAGGTTACGGTTATGGGAAGGGGGTAGGCTGTAAGACCCACACGCCACGAACCCGGTCTAACCTTACATTTCGTATCGTGACCAGTCTACATATCATGGTCGAGCCAAGTGGACCAAGTGTGTGGAGAAAACCAAGAACCAATATGAAATTTACTCAAAAACAGTCAAAATGAGGGTAGGGTCGCATGCCCAAACAAGCAGGGTCGACCCCCACCTCAAAAGAAGTCCAACCCCTGACCTTTGGTCAGGGGGGTCGCAGGGGTCTCGGACTGTCCGACCCCCCCATCGACCACCTAGCATCGACCCCCGAAAAACAGCAAAAAACAGCACGAACCGAAAATTAGGAAACTTTCCTAATTTCAATTGGGACCTTTCCTAAACTCAATGGGACTTATTTTGGGAGGTTCTCCTCTATAAATAGGACGTCCCTAAGCCTCTTTCACTCCTTTTAGAACCCTAATTGAAAGTGAGAGAAAGAGAAGAGAAGGAAGAGAAGAAGAGAAAGAAAACTTGAAGAAAAGGCTAAGGAAGAAGAAGAAGTTCAGAGATATCTTTGAAACTTAGACTACATAATGTATGAACCTCAATCCCTATCTGAATTGAATGCTTAGAATAGATTATGATGAAGTTAGGTTAGGAGAAACCCTAATACCATCCATCTATGGATGAATTCCAATGGAAATCATGGAAAACTATGAAAAGTGAGTAACTTGGAGTTTTAAGCCATAGAAAAATCATAGAATGGACTATAAAAGTAAGCCGTAGGACCCAAACATGAAAGAATGGACTGTAGAATGATATTCTCGACTCAACCCACGGGGGGTCGCACGTGGGGTCGATTGGGAATTGACCCTACCATACCACAAGATCGACGCCCAGTATTCGGGAAGTCCAGGAAAGGGGTGGTCGCACCCAGGGTTGATGGAACATCCGACCCTGGCATCGACCCTACCCTGGGGTCGCAGTAAACTGCTACCCTACCTGCGACCCACCCTGCGACCCCTACTTAAAAACAAGCCTAAAACTTCCGGAATGACTTCTAACCAAAATCTATCGACTTGTTAGGTCTCCTATTGATATAAAAGTGATTCTTAAAGCTTGAAAGAGGATCTACACTCAAGCAAAGGTGAGAAAACAAGACCTAAACTAATTGGCTAATAATAAACAATTTTTATTTTCTTAAGTCCAATGCCATGATTGATTTTATGCTTGTATGCTTATAATGTGCATTCAACATGTCATCCAATATTCCTGCTATTAATGTCCATGCATATTTAAATTCTATTTTCTTTATAACATGATGATGATGATGATGCTAGGAATAGACATGTGAATGTATGTGTGTGGTTAGTGTGCTTGATGCGAGTGGAGTATCAGGGGGGAATGTGTCATTGTGGTTCAGCCTGGTCACTAGACTCTAGCTCTATCTCTACTCAAGTCCTGTCCACTGACATCGTCGTGTCACCATTACTTTAGCAGAACTATTACGTCGTAGGGTATCAGGGGATGTGGTCTCGGACCGTGTAGTCTTCGACACTGCCAGTGGGCCTTAGCTCTATCTCTATGGACGTATTGAGGGATGCTGGGGTGAGACCATAGGTACACTATTTGACATTAGGATTGGTTAGTTGTGAGCCCAGTTTGCAAGCCCTTGCCAGCAGGGGCTTACGTGTTGGTATGGGTAGAGTATCAAGGGAAGTGTGATATGGTACGGTCCTAAGCACTTTAGCTCTATCTCTATTCCATAGTGAGTGCATGTGGGACGACAATAAACGTTAACCTTTGGGTGAATTCACACACTCGTGTATAGAGGTGAGGCTGCCACTGAACCTTTCTATAGCACATTGCAAACTTATATATCAGACCACAGATATGAATTGAATGCATGCATATGTTTGTTGCATTGTTTTGTTTTCTCACTGAGCTCAAGTTAGAGAGCTGACCCTCGCGCGTGCAATTCTTTTAGTTTCTGATGTTGCAGGTATTACGATGGAAGATTATGTCAACATGCCAACATATGAACATGTAGCGGCTATGAAGAGCAAGCTGTGGAGGACTATTATGATTCGTTAAGCGAGCGTTTCACTGTGGATACGCTTGATTTTAAATTTTCATATTTGGATATTAAATTATGTTTTGGTTACTTGGAGATAAATGGAATATTAATTATTTATCATGACTAGACCTCAGTTCATTATCAGTAAGCCTTCCGTTATTTACTTTATTACCTCTGATTAATGTGGAATGTGTTTTGGTTTAACAACGTGGGCATAGCCTATTCGAGATCCTGGTTGAACCGTTGGTTTATTTACGGTTCATCACACCATTCTGGTTGGTGCAGAATTGGGGTGTGACAACTTGGTATCAGAGCTCTCAGGCCTTTCCCATGAAACCCAAATACTTCCACTAGAGCCCATGAACTGAGTTAGGATAATTAAAAGCTTTAATACAAACACACCATAAACACCTGTGTTGGTTGAGACAGAACTTAAACAAGACAATAATGTACATATAAATGGTGAAACCATATATATACACTCAAACAGAAAGAGAAGACCAAAATTTATCCTGATAAACAAATAATATAGGGTACTATCTATAAGTCGGGCAGTTACCTAAGTATACAAAAGATATAGTACAGTAGCAAGAAGGGAGCATCTGTAAAGCAAAGAAATTGGAATACCGAGTTGGTACTCACAAGATGTGAAACTCGATGTATGACAGAGGAAGAAGGAAAATGGCTAGTAATGCCAAAATCCCTGTAGAGATAAAGGGAAAGATCTCAGGCTAATCCAACAGAGATAAAAGAATAATGGCCATACATTAAGAATAAGAGTAACTACAAGAAGATAAAGCTATACTCCTGGGTGACATGGAGACTCAGAATGAGATCCACCACAAGCTGATCCATTACCCGCTGAGCATTAAGTAGAAGTTACAACTCGACCCCACCACTATCTGGGTCAAGAATGGGTAATGAAAAGTCATCTGAGCAGATGCGAAATAATGATAATCAAATTGGGGCAAATCAAAGGAGGTGAACAATCAGGCCACTCCAGCCAATCTACCTGGACTACCCAAGTTGCCAATGTTACATCAACACCTCCGAGTCAGGCCATGTACAGTACTGATTGGTAGCAACACTGTACCTCCAACACCTGTCAGCTATAACACAGTGCCTACCATACAGCAAGACCTTGTAATGCACACCCCAGTACAGAAGCTTGGTGCACAACAAGCAGTATACCAAGGCGGTTACCCTTATCAGCCACCGATGTATGGGATAGCTGCATCATGACAAAATGATTCGACCAAGAATTGAGGAATATTTTCTGAAGACGAAGCCTTAAACATTTTCAGCAGAGGATCAAATCTAATTGTGGCCATATAACTAGATAGGATGCGATGTATTATTGATTTACTCTTATGATTATAGAGGATGCACATACCTGATTTTAAATTCTCGTACCTTGACAGGATACCTTCTTGATTTAACCTGTCAATTGGAGTTATAGATATTGTTTCTTTAGTATTAGTCCTGATTATACCAATCTGAGCCACTCTCATGATCGACAACATGAACAGAGATATGAACTAAACGAACAGTTAAATGTTTAATCATGTTCAGCGTACATCTTTTCGATTTTACCTGATATACTGATGTACGAAAACTTTCTCTAGATTTATTCCTATAGTGTCTTGACCAATGGCATTATATATACTCAATAAAACTTGTAACCATGAGGTTAAGAATTATAAAAAAAAACCTCTATTCTCCATGTATTTGGACCACCGTGCAACTTAACGACCTTTTGATGCCGGTTGGATTACCACAGATTCACTCCTGATCCTTTAAACTTAAGTTCATTAGATAAAGAAAGTGTTTGTCATCATACTAAATTGAAAGAAGGAAATGAATTGTTTTGGATAAACATTCGAATTCTTACATTTCTCGACATCCATTGAAAAGTTGTTTAGTGATAATGGAATTATGGGAAGTAAGATGATGAAATTCAGATTAGATTCTATAGCCAAAGAACCTCAGATGAAGAAATGGAGGATCTGTTTCGAGATTTCTGAATAGATGGATATGGTCATAAAAGAGTGCATGAGAAAAAGTGAAAACTATCAAGAGTAACTAGGAAAGAGTAGATAGAACTCAAGTAAAGTTAAAGATGGTTATATCGGTATGAATTTTGACAAAGCAAAAGATTCCTAAAAGCAAATCTAAGAGTGGATAAAAGGATAAAGTCAAAATTATGGCATTGATAGTATTCAGATTAGTATAAGCAATACCGAGTTATGCCCAATGTTAAAGGAAATGATTAAGCAAAGACCAAGACAGTTTGGCAGAATTAATGAAATTTTGAGAATATACCCTAATGCTTAGACTTGGGATATGTAATGAGTAAATAGTCAGAAGATGCTTTTCGAGATATATGAGAGAATGATAAAAGAAGGTGTAAGCTAATGAGTTTTTTGGGATATATGAGATTTCAAGCAATAGTCTTTGAAAAACTAAGAGATGAAGGAACTACATAAGCTCTTAAGACTGTTACACCAGATTTTCTAGTTCAAGCCCTTTTGAACTAGATGTTGTATTGGATGAGTGTTATTAACAATGTTCGAATCATACGGATGGACAGAATTTGGATGCAACCTAAATCGACTTGAGATGGCAGACTTTGACGTCATCTTAGGAATAGACTGGTTGTTTCAACACTCTACAAAGTTGTTATGTGCATAAAAGAGATTATCATTCAAGAATAAAGACGACATATAATTTAGTTTTATTGGAAATAAGTTGCCCAAGAAGTGAAAGTTGATCTCCGCTATGCTAAAGGCGAAGAGATGCTTTGAAGAGAAAAGTTGGACATAGGGTATCTGTGGTATACGTTCCCAAAGAAGCACTACAGATGGAAGATATTGATGTGATGCATAAATTTCCTGATGTGTTTACAGGAGACTTACCTGGGTTACCATCTGATTATACGACCGATTTTTTCTTCGACTTGTTACCAAGGACGATACTTATGTCAAAGGCACCTATAGAGTAGTTCCTATGTAGTTGAAGGGATTGAGACTCAACTACGAGAGTTAATGGACAATGGTTCTAATTGGCTAAGTATTGCATCGCGGGGAGCGCCAATTCATGAAGAAAAAGGACGGTAGTGTCGGATTATGCTCACAATCAAGAATCGATAATTATTACCTCAGATCGATGACTTGTTTAAACACTTGCAAAGAGCAAAGGTAATTTCTAAGATTGATCTTCGGTCAAGGTATCAACAGCTGAAAATTTTGGACAGCGATATCTTGAAGATACTTTTAGAATCGGGATTGGGTCATTTTGAGCTCTCGATTATGACGTTGGGATTAACCAATGCCCCTACATCTTTTATGGAGCTGATGAACTAGGTGTTTCATGACATGTTGGACACGTCGGTAATAGTTTTCATAGATGATATTTTGGTTTATTCCAAGAATGAAGCAACTCATACAATGGATTTTAGAATAGCTTCACAACAGCTGAAAAGAGAAAATCTTTATGCCAAGTCCAAGAAATATGAGACCCGATTAAACAAAGTGATCTACTTAGATCACATAGCATCATAAAAAGGGATTAAAGTGGACCCTATTATGAAAAAGTATTCATATGGTGAGAAACACCTAAAGAATATTGGAAGATCAGAAGTTCCTTGGGTTTAGCTGGTTATTACAGACGATTTGTAGAGGACCACTCTAAGATCGCAAAACCTCTTACCAAGCTAACCAGGAAAGGAGAGGAGTTTAATTGGACTGACAAGTGTAAAGAATGTTTCCAAACTCTAAAAACAAGGTTGATATCAGCTTCCATCTTGATCGTTCCGGTACTAGGGAAACCTTTTACCCTATACATTGAATCTTTCGGAGTGGATCTAGGATGCGGGTTGATGCAAGGTAAATAAGCGATTGTATATGCTTCAAGAAAACTGAAGGAGCATGAAAAGAGTTACCCTACTCATAACTTGGAAGTACCGGTGATGAGTTATGCAATCAAGACTTGGAGACATTACCTATATAGAGAAGAATTTCAAATTAAATCGGATTACAAGAGTTTTATTTTTCTCTTTATTAGAAAGAGTTGAACATAAAGATAAGAAAATGGCTGGAATTGCTCAAGGATTAAGCCTGTGAAATACAGTGTCATCCGAGCAAGGCTAAGGTAGTAGCTAAGACCTTAAGCAAAAAGGGAATTATGAAGTCCGAAGAAAGAACCAGTATAGATGATGCCTTATGTTTCATAGCAATAGTTTCATATTTGGAAGGAGAGTAACATATAATAGAAACTCGTGATGATC
This sequence comes from Protea cynaroides, assembly GCA_028583415.1. Lineage (NCBI taxonomy): Eukaryota > Viridiplantae > Streptophyta > Magnoliopsida > Proteales > Proteaceae > Protea > Protea cynaroides. The sequence continues at coordinate 88,477,725 of CM053266.1, forward strand.
TAATTGAGCGAGAACTTATGGATGAACTTATGGAGCAATAGTTCCTCGCTTGCGTTCACAACATTAAAGAATTAATAGATGGAGTAAAGGTAGTAATTTTGTTAGATCTATATCTAAGAGCGTGGTAAGAAGATTTAGAGAAGGAAAAACCTAACCCTGACTTACTTTGGATGCGGAGACGGTACTCAGATATAGAGGTTGATTCTGAATACCTGAAGATAAAGACTCGGATATCATGAAGAGGATATGATACGAGCCCATTATACTCAATATGCAGGACATCTTGGAGTATCAATATGTATCATGACCTGAAGAGATTGTACTGGTAAAAAGGAATGATAACAAATGTGGCTTCGTGCGTGTTCTAGTGTTTGAATTATCAGCAAGTAAAGGCTGAAAGACAAAGACCAACATGGCTTACTATAACCATTATCGGAGCCAGTCTGGAAATGAAACTGCATTACAATGAACTACGTCACTGATTTGCCACTGACTCCCAGATCGGAAGACATGGTTTGGGTGATTGTTGATCGCCTTATGAAGATAGCTCATTCCATGGCTAAACGACCTGGATATGCTTTGGAGTGGCTAACTAAGCTATATGTGGATTGAATTTGCTACCAAGCTACTATGTAGATGTCACCTATAAAGCATGGTACGATAGAAATGTCAAATTCTTTTGTTTTGAAATAAAGTTGGTGAATAAGGAAGGGTAAGACCTGAGTCTGTTGAAGAAACCCGTCGAGTAGCAGACAAGATCAAAGAAAAGGGCCAAGATAGCTCAAGTTTGTTAGGAGAGACACCAAGACCTTGAGTTCGCCATAAGTATTACGAGAGGGTTTCTCAGCTGACCCAGTATCTGCTATACAGTATCTGCACTAGACAGCCCATCTGCCTGCCGTACATCATCATGCGGACTATGATCAGTGCCACACTCCCCAGTCATAGGGGTAATATACCCTATGGACGTATGATCACTGTTCTGCTTACTCGCCTGGGGGTTGATTTGGTGGATAAGAAGATTCAGGAGAAAACCTTCTCGTCGTCTCTAGATTGGGAGGCTATTTGCAAGATGGGTATGCGGGATGCCCAAGTCAGTGACGAGGAAAGGAACGAGATGGTGTGCCCTTACACTCGCGTAGAGATAGCTGACGCTGAGCCGCCGCTGCTGGAGTTCATGCAGAGCCTGCTGATGACGACAACCGTATGTACATGGATGTAGACTCGATACCACCGCCTTCACCTACGCATGCGGCTGGAGCTGATACTTCATATGCGGCGGGTCCTTCTCATGAGGCTGGTCCTTTTCATGCAGCTGGTCCTTCACACCCACCTTCTAATATGATGGAGATGTTGCATGAGATCAGAGAGGCTCAGCGCAGATCTGATCTGAGGATGGAGGAGTTACTAGACGCTCAGCGTGTGAGAGTGGATGAGCTCATAGACGCCCAGCGTACATCAGACATGAGGATGGGAGAGCTCATGGAGGCTCAGCACCGGACTGATCAGCGGGTAGCCGATCTTGCAGCTAGTCAGCAGACGACCCAGACTCAGATAGCCGGGTTGACTAGAGTCTACGCTGAGGACTATGACAGAGATCGGGAGGCACCGCCTCCTCCTCCGCCTCCAGCTTCATGATTGTATCTTTTCTCTTTCTTTGTACTATAGAGTAACTGTCCGGGTTGTGGACTGTACTCTGTTTTAGCTATGTATATATGTTTGTTTCTTTCATATTGTATTTAAATTTGTTCTTCCTTTAATAGATGCATTATTCTCTTTTAAGTTAGGTCTCAAACATCACTTGTGCTTATAATGTGTTAGTATTACTGTTTTTACTTTTATCCTAACTCAGTTCACAATTTGTCATGAATGTATGCTAGTTCAGCAGACAAGGCCTGAGATGCTCTGATACCAAGTTGTCACACCCCAATTCTGTACTATTCAGAATGGGGTGATGAACAACTAACAAACCAACGGTTCAACCAGGATCTCGAGTAGGCTATATTCGTGTTATCTAAACTCCATACATCCACATAAATAATCAGAGTAAATAAAACAAATAGCAGAAGTCTTATAATAAAATGAACTAAGAATCTATAATGATATCAATATTTAAATAACAAATTATTCTGTATCCACCAAGACATAAATAAATAAATATCAAATATATGTCTTTAATAATCCAAATAAATAAAACTAAAAATCTAATCAAATACACATGAGTTGCACTCGCAAGAGATGTCATGTGTATCCACTTCATCTTCAGCTACCATTATTGCAACGTTTCCGTACTCTGGAGCATTTATATAGTCTTCAACGGTTAAACCTGCATCATCAACTAAAAATATTCGACGTCGAAGGGTGAGCACACATCATGGCTCAGTGAGCAAACAAAACGATGCAACAATACATATGCATGCAATCAATTTATATCTTTGGTCCGGTTTAAAGTTTGCATTGTGCTATAGAAAGGATAGGTGGCCACCGCACCTCTATACACAAGTGTGTGGATACGCCCAATGACTCCTGCACTGTAGCCCACAACACCCAAAATGGCACAATATACACCCCATGAAAAATGGTCATGGTTGTACCGGTTGATACCATCCCTACCCTCACCATATACACTAGCCAAACATAAATATTCACATGCCTCTTCCTATCATCATCATCATCATCATCATGTTATAAACAGTAAAGTAAATATGCATGAACAATTAATAGAAATATTAGATGGCATGTTAAATGCACATATAAGCATACACGCATAGAATCAATATGGCATTGGACTCAAGAATTAAAACAGTTTATTATTAACCAGTTAGTTTAGGTCTTGTTCCCTCACCTTAGCTTGCTAATAGATACTCTTCCAAGCTTTAGAATCACCTTTATAATGTTATTATATTGCTAGAAGACCTAACAAAGTCGATAAAATTTAATTAGAATTTATTCAGAATTTAAAAATCATTTTGTTAACTGAGGGTCGAAGGTAGGGTCAGAGTCATGATCGACCCTGGGTGCGACCCTCCCCAATCTGGACTTCCCGAACACTGAGGGTCGATCCTCAGGATCACATAGGGTCGGATGGTCATCGACCCTCTGTGCGACCCTCGGTGGATTTTGGAAAATTTCCCTCCTTTTAGTCCATCCTTCGTGTTTGGGGTCCTATGACTTTCTCCTACAGTCCATTCAACATTCATTCCATGGTCTAGAACCATGAATCATCCACCTAGATAGCTTTCATGTAATCTCCCATAGTTTTCTATGAAAACCTAACCATGGGTTGATGGTTTGGGTTTCTCCGAGATCATACTCTCATCATTATCTAACCTAAGGTCTGTAGAAACTCATGGAATTAGTATTCATACCTGAGAAGATTACTCCCTCTCTGCAAGTCTTCTCCTTTTTGGTATCTTCTTTTCCTTGCTTCTCTTCTTCTCCTTTTCCTTCTCTTCTCTTTCTCTCAATTCAATTAGGGTTGTAAAAGGAGTGAAAGAGGCTTAGGGACGTCCTTTAAATAGAGTAGAAACATCCTAAAATAATTCCCTTTGATATTAGGAAAGAATCCAAATAAAAAATTAGGAAATTTCCTAATTTCAGTTTCAGCGGCAACTGAGGGTCGATGGGAGGGTCGATGATCCCGTCGACCCTAGGGTTCCTAAGTGTCCGACCCTCCCTATAAAACTGAGGGTATGACTTTCTGTCTTGGGGGGTCCGACCCTCCTTTGCTGGGTATGCGACCCTCCCCTTAAATTGAGTGTTTTAGGGTCGATTTGATACCTGGGATCATAATCTCCTTCATGCCCTTGGTCCATTTGACTCATCCATGATGGGTAAACCTGGTTCAAGGTGATAAGACCGGGTTAGTTTGATACGGGTCTTACAACACATGCGACCATACCTTCTCTGGGATCTTCCCGAGAGCGCCTGGTCGATGATGTAATCCCTGTGTGGTCGACCATAGCTGCGACCACACGAAGTTTTACTCAACTTTTCTCCTCAATCCAACCCCTTCATGATTTGATTCCTTGGTTTATCATTGGGTCCTTCCTATGATCCATCTATGGACTTAAATTCATAATTTTTTTCAACGTTATTGGTCCTAACCTATTACCCATGGTTTTCCTTTGAGATTTACTCGTGGAGTCTCATGGTTGAGATCCTACTTTGATTCAACATCTCAATTACAATGGAAGATCCTGTTCTAGGTGTTCTACTGCTGCAGGGAAAGATTCCATACCTTAAGTTGGTAGAGAATTAAAACCTTCTCTACAACTCTTCCTCCTTGCCTTCTTCTTTAGATCTTATTCTCTTTCTCCTTCTCTCTCTCTCTTTCAATTTGGATTCTAAAAGAGTGGGAGAGGCTATGAGACATCCTTAATATAGAGAAACAAAATCTCCATATAGAGTCCCACATCACTTAGTTTCCAAAACTCGGAGTCGATCTTATCATCGTTTGGTCATACATGTGATCACAGAATCTGTTGACCACATGTCCCAATTATGTAACCACATGTTGGATTTTCGAGTGGTCTCATGTTCCTTAGGTGTGGTTGACTATACCAGCTCAGGTATGTGACCACACACTCCAAATTCACTGATTTTGGATCAATTTACTTACCTAGCCTTGTGGTTCCTTCACGAACTTGGTCCGCTCGATCAGACCATGATAGGAAGACCTGACACGACATGGTAAGACCGGGTTAGTAGAATGTGGGTTTGACATTAACCATACCTCTTGCATTGCATGAGGACCTTATTTATTTTTCGTAATCCGACTAACAATTAATTCTTCCAGGTTTAGGCAAACCCACGAGCCAATGGCAACCAACCCAAACCAAGGCGCTACCTCAGGTGCTGCTAAGGGTCAAATACTTAAGGATATGCATAAATTCCTTGAGGAAAAGCCTGAGCATTTTACTGGAACTTAGACAAACCCAAACCAGCCTCGAACTTAGGTTCAAGCTAGGGATCCATGGGAAGTCTAAAATTATCTAATGCAATGAAAATCAAATGAGCAATGTATCTACTGAACGGCGAACAATTTGTATGGTGGTAGAATACAAAGCCAGTGCTCCAGGAACACCATGGTGTAGTCACATGGGAAATGTTTTGGGAGGCTTTCATAACCAATTATGCTCCCCGAGTGCTAAAGCTAGAGGTAGCCTTGCCTGCTAGTCTGGGAAAAAGGGAACCAAATGGGTTTCTAAAGAAAGCTTTACTGCTGAAGAAATCGTGAGTACTTGTGCATAGGGATTTTCTCCCATGCATCCCGAGATGCTCTAGCTATTGCAAGATGGCTCATACCCAGGAGCAATGTCCAAACCCAATGAGTCAAGAACCCCGACTTAAGGGAAGCCTGTCGTCTATGGCTGTGGAAATGATCTGTAACCCTGCTATACCAACAGGTATTCATTTTACTTCTAGAGTCATATTTTAAATTTTACTCGTGCATGAAGAATTTGAATTGGTGCATAAACAGTAATTTGCTATATACAGTTGGAGATAGTAAATATGAAGTTGTTAGGACCCATATATTGCTTGATATATATTTTGAAGGATCAAATGAAAAAAGACACTAGAAGTCCTAATATGAAAGGTAAGAATCACTTGGAAAGTTACTTGGAAGTTATATTGGTTAATACCAAATAGAGTAGAACATTAACAAGTTATTAATGCTGATGGAATCATTGTGACCAAGGAATTTAGAGAAAGGATAACAATAAATTGAATGATGAATCCCATGACCTAGGAATCAACACTAGTATGGAAGGATCATAGATTATAATAAATAATGATGAATAAACAATTACGTTGTGGATACTAGTTGAAGAAGAATAGAAGAAAGTTCCAAATTCCTTGTAAGGATTAATGTTAATAAGAAATGGCACAAAATTTATGGGATCTATAGTCACATGATCATTATGAACCCTAGAAATGGTGAACTTCGAAGAAAGAATAGATTTATAATGATTTGGAATGCTTGATAAATTATAAGGATAAGGGAATTGAGTGCGATGCTGACCTACCACCAGGTCTGGCACTCGTATTAAAAGATTTCCTATAGGATTGACCTGTAATGGAAAAAAAAATCCATTGACGGGTTAGGATATAAAATGTGAAGAAGACACTATTTCCCAAGATTGGTGACATATTAGATTTCTTACATGAAACTATAATGTAATTGAGGATAAGAACTAGTAAGCATGTTATTAGAAGCCAGAAGTTGATACGAGAAAATCCACATCAGAAAATTTAGATCTAAGTGAGCTAACAAGGAAATTAATTGAGGTCATACAAACCTAAATTGTATTGAAAGACAATGAATCCTAAAGCCACAAGGAAACAATCATAAGCATCGGAAGACGATGAAATATATATGGTATGTTAATGGATGCATATGCCATATTCTACTCCTCATACCTACAGAAGATAGAAGTTGGTGTAAATACAAATAATGACATATGAATACTGAGGTTAATGATCAAAAGATTGAAGAGAGATGAGGTTAATAACTTATGTAATATTGAAATTTAGGATTTGAAGAATTGATATCAACTATCTAAGATGTTGGAGTGTTTAAGATTGAAGCTGATTAATGATTTTACCTTTCCATTATGTAAGAAGTCAAGCAAAATAAATGATTAAAGAAGGTTAGAAGACTAAAGATTGTGTGAAGGATTAATAGAGCTGAAACCCTAAAGCATTTCTTTTCCAGCATAGCAATGAAGCGTCAAGCAAGGAGAAGCAATGAAATTTTTGTGTTGGAATTGAAAAGTAGTGCGTCGGTAGAAATTAAATTACCGTGCTGCCTTATCACTGGTTATTGCAACAGCCCCTATTGTTCCTCGAGTGGTGTAACCAGAACACACCAATGACCCTACCAAAAGACCACCTAACTTCCCCAACCAAGGAAGGATTTGTCTTGTATGGTAGAACCTTCGACTATTGTACAACAAAAAGGTAAAGGACTCACATTTCAGTACCTCTTGGAACCTGAGTCTAGCGAAGAGGACCATAAAGCCAAATGATTTTAAAAATCTAAAAGAAGGTGGATGAATGTTGAGTATGAGTTTTACCCCTATGGTCGAGGGCATAGTTACGCCTAAATTTCGAGGACAAAATTTTTGTAAACGGGGTGGAGTTGTAAGACCCATGCCCAAATACAGTCACAATCTTACCATTTCGGGCATGTGTCGGGTCTTCCCACATACGAACACATCATATTGACTCGTCCAAAGACGAAGGAATGACAATGAGGTGATATAAAACACTATCGTGAACCTCTCGTGACACTAAAGTGCTCAGAAATGCACTAGAAGGAGTTTTGGACCCAACCCGTACAAAACCCTAAGAGTCTAGCTGGTGTGTCGCTGAACTGGTTGACCAAAAGGAGGTCCAGCTCATGACCTAGGAGGTGCGATCACACACTTACCGCAAGGTCCAGCAGCACCCCCTACTGGCGAACTGAATGGGAAACCTACTGGAAGTGGGACCCAACGATTTGAAATCCCACTCTCTCCCTCCATAACTGACTGCAGTGGATTTCTATTCATGGTAGGCATCCCTAATTGATTCTAAAATAGAAGTAAAGGGAGGAAAATCTCTCCCATTGCTTTCCAAAGCTCATCATGTCAGTTTTGTCAATGGGAAGAAGATTTCTCTCCCAATCAATCTATCAAACCACAGAGAGAGGGAAATAAAAAGGTTCTGACTCGTCTTTGTGAGGGAAAGGAGAGAAAGGAGAGGAAGAAGAAAGGAAGAAGAAAAAGAGAAGAAAAGAGAGGAATAACTCCCTCTCATTACAGCCCATCAAGGAGATGCAGAAGAGAAGAAGGAAGGGATACTACCCCCTGGATCGTCGAGTTGCTTGCCGAGACCTCTTCAAGGAATCAGATCCTTTTTGTAAGTATCCTACCACCTTATTATCTGATTCGGTTGATGACTATGTAATAATAAGAAAGTAAGAAATTGTAGAGATGAAGTCTCTTTCCTATTAGTTGGTACCCTGGTAATGGATCTCTGAGATGAACCCTATGTAAAGAACTAAGGATCCATTATCCATGGCAAGTCCATGTGTGGGTAAACCATCGCTCATTGTTGGAATGTTGGACGATGGTATACAAGGCACCACTAATAGGTAGAAATAATAATTGGAAATAGCAAAAGTATTACGAGATTAAAAAGAATTAAAGATGGATTCATGAGCATATAAATAAACCACCATCCATGGCGGAGCCACGAACCTACAGGCCATTGTATACACATGAACAGTGGACAGTAGCATGCAGGGTAAAATTGAATTGGTGAGATCGGATCATAGAAAATTGTAGATCAGTGATCCATGGATTTTGAAAAGCCATAGAAAAACCCCTAGGGATCTGAGTTGACCCTTGGAGACTCAGATCGCAAATCAATAATGGATACAAATGCTAAGAGGATGGATCTGAAGTTTAAAGTCAAATTTGGAATCATGACTGTACGGATAATCGAACGATACCCAAAACCTTGGATAAAATTTAGTTTGGCGCTTAAACTCTAGGTTTAGACTAAAAAAAATATAAAGAAAATTCAGGAGGAAGTTCAGCGACCATCAGACCATATTTAGACGTGTGGTCGATGGCACGTGCCGCATGATCTGGCTGTCGAAAGGTGTAGTTGATGGCATCAGCCGCCTGCCTTTTCTGGCATCAGATCTTGGCCAAAATTGGTCGGTGACCTCTAAAAATTTTATATGATTTAATTGAAGGCTTAGATCCTAGTTTTGGTGTTCTTTCAATGAGAAACCTGATATACATCGTTATTACCCGAGGTAAGTTCGGTTTACCTTATGAAACAACCAATCGGGTCTTGCCTCAATGATATGAAACTTAAACCTTAGGAAAATAATTTGAATAACTTGTTGAGAGGTTAAAACTCTCCTAATATTGTCAGAATCAGACCCAAGGTATTGAAACCAAGTCCAGCAATATCGGCAGATTGGATAATGAAATCAAAGGTTATAAATTGGGCTAAAATAAGATTTTCGAACCCAAAATTTACGGTTAGGCTTATAAAAATCCAGAGAAAACTCTTGAGTTGGAAGCAGTCGATTTTGACTAGAAATTGACATGCAGTTGATTGCACGAACCGCATGTTAGTGGCTAGGATCTGTGCGATCGATGCCAAGTACCGTATGGCATTTTGACCCCGGATGAATGCCATATTTGGGTGGGAATTTTTATAGGGATTTTTATGAGCCTGTCCATGTGCTCATATCCCTGGAATATTATGTTTACATATATATTATCCACTATTTTGGTTATAGCTTATAATAGTTACTTTTGGACTTGTTGTTCATAGATCCTTGTGTTTGAAAACACTGGGACGGTTAGTGTGAAACCTTAGGAGCTAGAAACCTGACTTGTGTGTGGTGTTAGAATACCCTTGACTTCGTTAGAAGAATTCCTTCTTAGTATTAAGACCTTTAGGAGGAAATTTCTCACCATTTGGTTATGTTGTGTTGTGAGATCCACTCACTCGTTACCTACCTTGTTTGTGCAACAGCCTCTTGTATGTTAGAAGTCATCCTTAGACTGTAATCTTTAACAAATGGACTCAATAATGAACCCTTAATTGTTTTTTCATGACAAATCGATAGTAGGAAATAGGCTTAAAAGTTATCAGACAAGTAAATAATAATGTTAAGCACAGTGAATTAAAAAGGAAAACCAAAACAATGCTACTGAAAAATATGTTAATTCTGTTTGATTATGATCTTGTTAGAGATACGAGGACGCTGGTAGAGGGTTGTCTATTTGACATGCCGAGGATCTTATTCTCTATCTTTCTATAAGAAAACTATACCTTTGTCTGGTAGTATTAGTTGTATTTAAATCATGGTTGTGTGATGGTTGCTATTAATAACATGCTCTTGTTTGATAACATGCCATCTAATAAACTGCTTTGTGTGATCATGCATATGTATTCCTTGTATTTTGGGTCAGCAATGTCGGTAAGGATTTGAAGGTAGGTGGTATGGGACACCTACTACCCTTCCACAAAAGCGACTGACCCATGTTTAATTCATGATGTCTGGTTAAGTCGGTAAGGAGGAAAGTAGGTGGTATGGGATGCTTACACTACTTCTTACTGACTCTGATTTGCATTGACCATATGTAATCAAGTCATGTCATGATGTCTTAGGTGGGAGGACTGACGGGGTCGGATGCTTAAAGACATTACAATCCAGTAAATTGGTTAATTAGGTGGACATGGCTAGTTGCATAGTATGCTATCCTGATAACTATACCCCTAGCCATTTGGGGTTTATGTAATGGCATGGGTTCAATAAAAAGGTGGTATGAACATAGCTGCGATACTCCCCATGGCCGGCATAATATGAGTAGACAGGTGAGTTGACTAATGAGATTACCATCTCCTCAAGTGGTTGACAGAATATAGGCTTTGGATGAGTTACGGGTAAGTGGCTAGCATAATACATGCTTGCACCGTAACAACAGACCCATATTTTGGGGGTGATACTATAAGCCAAATTTGAGGCGGTATCATCTGATGGGAGGAGTCCCATACAGACTGGAGACTCCGTGAGTAGGTTATTCTAAGCTAGCATTTATAATTATATACCTGATCGTAGTTGGTAATTGCTTGCATTTTGTTTGTGCATATCTGATTTTCTTGCTAAGATCGATGGTTGAGCTTACCTTGTTCGTACAAATTCTTTTTAGATGTTGCAGGTACTTCTCGTGACTCTTTAGTGTGTTGTCCGTCGTGTGTGGAGGATGAGGACTATGAGCCTAAGAATGACTTCTCTGTTCCATCTGATGATGTGCTGCTAGGCCTTGGCAGTGTCTGATCTGTTTTGTTTAGGATTAGGAATATTATTATTGAAGCCGTTGTTTGAGAATTAAGTTGGTTTTATTTTGAGAATAATTGGTTTTAAATAATGGTTTTACTTATTTGGAACAATGGAACATGAATAATGTCTATTTTATGGATTTAAATAATTATGGAACTTTTATTAGTAGACGTCTGCTCTTCAGTACAAAATTTTAATTGTTTAAGCCTTCCGTTTAATTTACTTGCTTTGTTAGAATTATTGGGTTTTGAAAATAAGTTAGTAAGTTTACTCTGATAATATCCTTGTATGGTATTGTTCTGTGGAGTACTATGAGTTACGGTCCTAGAAGGGGATTTCTTATGCCCTAATAGGATGAAGAAATCCCATTGCATTCCATGGTACCGATACATCGAGAAATAGGGTGTGACAAGAGGAAATGCAAGAAGAAGAAGGAGATTCATATATGTCTACTCATGTAGTAACTACTCAATCTTCACCTACATTTGGCAAGGCAAATACGGAAACGTTGCTTGAGGAGTTGGTCACATCCATCTCTACACTGTTCAGCACATTGTGCTTTGCGCTTACTCTACCAGATAAAATAAATGAAGCATTTCCAAAGGATCCATACATGGGGAAGATCATGATGGAATTGAAGGAAGTAACTCAATCCCTGATTTTGCGATAAGTGACAACGGGTTACTCTACTTCTAAGCAAGGATATGCGTTCCTGAAAGTAATGAAAACATTAATGAAGCTATCATGGTGGAAGTGCATACAACCCCGTACACCGCATATCCTGGCAGCATAAAGATGTACCAGGATCTAAAACAAAATTTTTGGTGGAGAGGAATGAAGGCCGATGTGGCCAAATTTGTTTATAAATGCCTAACCTACCAATAGGTAAAGGTAGATCATCAGAGGCCTGCAAGAAAGCTATAACCTTTATCTGTCCCTAAATGAAAATGGGATCACATAACGATGGATTTCACAGGTCTACCTTTAATGGCTCGAGCTATAGACGTCGTTTGGGTAATCATCGATCATTTGACAAAAACTTCAAGGTTCATTGTGGTTTGCCCACAATACTTTATGGATCAATTAGCCAGACTATACATAGACAATATTGTCTGGCTACATGGAGTACCGACAAGTATAGTATTGGATCGAGACCTATGATTTACCTGGCGCTTATGGGAAGGATTACAGAGTGTGATAGGTACTCAACTAAAATTTAGCACAGCATATCACCTATAAACTGATGGACAGTCAGAAAGGACAATCTAAAAATTGGGAGATATGCTCAAGGCTTGTGCATTGGATTTCAAAACCAAGTGGGATGAGAACTTAGCACTTATGGAGTTTTCTTACAATAATAGTTACCAAGCTACAATTGGTGTGGCTCCATATAAAGCATTATATGGAAGGAAATGTAGAATGCCATCGTACTGGAATGAGGTTGGCGAAAGAAGAATAGTAGGACCTGACATTGTCCAAGAAACCTATGAGAAGGTAGATTTGATTCGAGCAAGAATTAAAGTAGCATAGGCTCGACAGAAGAGTTATGCTGACATAAGACGAAAGGAATTGGAATTTAAAATCGGTAATAATTAAAATCAGCAATAAAGTGTTCTTAAAGGTTTCTCCTTTCAGAGCGGTAAAGAGATTCAGTAAGAAGGGAAAGCTGAGTCCTCGGTATGTTGGACCTTACGAAATCATAGGGAGGAGCAAAACCGTAGCTTATCAATTTGCACTACCTCCAGCACTATCAGGTGTCCACAATGTGTTCCACGTATCTATGCTGAAGAAATACATTAGTGATCCAGGATACGTGTTGACCACCAAACCACCACAGCTGAATGAAGATTTATCCTACAAAGTTGAACCTTCAAGAATTGTAGACCGAAAAGTTCAAGAGCTTAGAAATAGAAGCATTCCTTTTATCAAGGTGATATGGATGAGTCACAACAAAGAAGAAGCCTCTTGGGAAAAGGAAGATGATACACGGGAGTAGTATCCATAGTTGTTCAATGATGAAGGTATGTCAAATTTTGAGGATGAAATCTTTGTAAGGGGTGGAGTTGTAAGATCCACACCTAAAATTTTGGTCCTAATTTTAAATTTTAACTTTATAATAGGACTTATCATGATGAACGAGTCAAACTAACAAGGACCAAACCTATGAAACCTAATGAAGGTAATCAAATTAAACCCTTCACAAATAAATATACAACTAGGACTCGAAAAGGAGGTCTGGCATGACACCACCAAGGTGCTATCGATCACCTACCGTACCCTAGTGTTGCACCCCTTGAAGCTAGTCTGGTTTAGAAAACCAACTCGATCAAACCCATGGTCAAACCTAGTCTCAAATTGGATTCATGAGAATTTGTGTCCAGGTTCTTGATCCATTTTAAATTGGTAAGAAGGAGGGAATCCTCCCCCCTTCCAAGCTTAGAGTCTATCCAAAATGTGAATTGTGTCTCACTCAATTCATTCTATCATTCCCAACCTCTCTTAGGCAAAAACGTGAGGGAGAGTAAGAGAGGAAAGCTCTGCCACATCTGGAGGAGAAGGGAGAAGGGAGAAGGAGGAAGGATCCTCTACCACCAATGGAAATCAATTGCTGGACTGCATCGACACTAGAAACCTTAATTGGTATCGATCTCCCTATATTTTTACTTCTCTTCGAGATAAAATAAACAAGTATGAATCATAGAAGGATCCTCTAATCATGTTTCTTAGGCCATTGTCTCTTGTAACTAGTACTGAGAGTCATTCAAGGAGTTAATCTAAGCATAGATCTGAATTGGTGAAGAACTGAGATCCTTACGATACTGGAATATGGATCCGAATGGTTATAATTGGATTTAAGGACCCTAGACCTTGGGAATCTACTTGAATGATTTATTATTGGATTAAAAACCCAAGGAAAACCTCTCCTAGTATTGTTGAAATCGGATTCAAAGTATTAAAATCAAATCCAGCAATATCCGTAGTCTGGGAAAGGGAATTGATGCCAAAAACCTAAGCTATAACGGGATTTCAAACCCAAAGTCCTTATTTAGACTTAATAAAAGTTTAGAAATCCACTATAGAAAGATTAAAGTGTTTTGGCCACGTTTTGAAGTGCAGTCGATGGCTCGAGCCTCATGCCTGTAGTCAAGACCGTGTGGTCGGTCACATGCTACACAATGTTATGACCTCGGATGAAGGCCATCTTTGGACACCACCTTTCTGGGATTTTTATGAACCTGCCTATCTATTTGTATCTTTGGGATCATATGTTTACATATGTTTTTCCCATTGTTTTGATTATAACCTATCCCTTTTTTACTTTCGAAGCTTGTTGTTTGTGGTTACTAGTATTTAAAACTTCTAGGTAACGAGTGTAGAATGCTCATTTGTGATAATCAGACTTCTAGAAATAAGAATAAACTAATAGGCTATGCTTAAACAAATAATAGAGACAAACAGTGAACTAATAGATAAATATTATTATTGTTATTGCTATTTAAGATACAATGAACACTAGGAGAAACTACTCAGGATCATACTCTCTATTATTTTGCTGCTACTATCTCAGGTAAGGGAAATGAACCTTGTCTGATAAACTTGGGTACATTGCTTATGTTGCATATGCTATGCGATTGATAACATGTTTTGTGTGATAACATGTCATCTAATAAATTGTTTATTTTCCATGCATGTGCATCCTTGAACTTGGGGTCAGTAATGCCGGTAAGGATGAGAGGGCGAGTGGACCGGGACACTCGCTACCTTTCTACAAAAATGACTGACCTATGTGGGGACGCTTGCACCACTTCTTACCAATGCTGCTTTGCAATGACCAAAGGTAACTTAGTCAAGCCATGACATCCTAGGTGGGAGGACAGATGGGGTTAGAAGCTTGAAGACGTTACGGTTCAATAATTTGGTTAATAGAAAAACTTAGTTGGGTTGTACCCCTAACCATTAGGGGGTTATGTCATGGCATGGGTTCAATAAAGGTTGGTATGAACATATCTGTGATGCTCCCCATACCTGAGGTTTTGTGGATGGGCAGACGAGTGGACTAGGGGGATTATCACCTCCTCAAGTGGCTGGCGTAATACAGGTTTGGGATGAGTTATGGGCAAGTGGTCGGTATAATATGGGCTTGTTGCATAATAACGGACCCATATATGGGAGATGTTACTGTACACCGAGGGAGGTGGTATTCATTCTAATGGGACGAGACCTGTACAGCCGGAGACTCCGTGTGTGGTTGTCTTGAGCTGGTACTTATAGTTATATACTAGACCGTAGTTGTTAATTCATGCATTTTTGTTTGTCCACATTTGATTTCCTTGCTAAGTTCGGTGGTTGAGCTTAGCCTTGTGTACACAAATTCTTTTAGATGTAGGTATGACTAAAGTGAAAGATGGCAACGTGGACACTAGTGATGAAAATGTTCATGATGAGACGTACAAGTGTAATGACTGTATGACTGTGTCTATGGATAGGCACTTGAACAATTGATAAACTTATTTAAATTTAAAATATTTCATTTGGATTTGGGGGTGTATTGCCCGTATGAATAATTTATATTTTTTAAGGATTTAACTACCTTAATTACCTACATTTACAATGGTTTGGGGATTTATTTGTATTATTATAATTTAATTATTTTAGCTGTTGTTAATTAATTATTCTAAGTCTTTCGCTATACTCATGAATTAGAATCCATGTAATCTAGTGGTATGGATTATTATTACTTCTTGTGTTATGTGGGGTTTATTAGTTGGTGTTCCATATTCTGTGATCCTCGAAGGGGATTTTTAGTGCCCTAAATTAGGATGTGGAGATCTTGTCCATTCCATAGTACCGATACGTCAAGAAGGGAGTGTGACACATGTTAACGAAGTACATTTAGGATCCATTCTACATATTAGAGACAAATCCTCCAGAAATAAGTGAAGACCTAACATTTAAACTCTAGCCTTAGGAAATCCTAGATAATAAAGTTCAGCACCTCAGGAACCGAGATGTTCATTATGTCAAGGTAATGTAGAAGAACTAGCTTGTAGAAGATCTTTTATGGGAAGAAGAAGAGTCAATGAAGAGGAATCCTCACTTATTTGATACTATGGTTAAGTTGAAATTTTGGGGACAAAATTCTTTTAAGGGGGGTGGACTTATAAAACTTGTACCCAGAAAACTTGGCCCAACTCATATTTTTTTACCGTGCCACGGTTTTCCACCGCTAACGAACTTGGTCCTATGATTGCATGAAAGCGAGCTTGAACTAGGTATGAATCACTTAAGTGAATATGTTAAAATTCTAGACTTAAGTGCCCTTAAAGAGGAGGCAGTGGTTGCTCCCGGTCGATGGAACCCAAGACTGTTCTAGCCAGATCCTGTGACCGATAAGGCTAAAAGGCTCCCCATGAATATAAGCTTCAAAACTCCATTGCAAGTCTTGAGTGGGAATATTCCTGGACCCAAGGATGACTCTAGTGGGTCCCACCTCACTCTTAACCACATTGGAGTTATGAAGGGAGTAGAGAATCCTTCGGACTTCTCAAGTTGCCACTTGGCAGTCCCTTGTAGTCTTCAACTCCCCAAGGAGTTCTACCCTAAGAGGGAGACTCAAATCCATCTAAGTCTCCTCAAACCCTCTCCCTCTCTCTCTCTCTCTCTCTCTCTCTCTTCTCTCTCTCTCTCTCTCTCTCTCTCTGCGAGTATGTGGTCACTACCCAAAACTCTGATGAGTTTTGTGAGAGAGGAGAGTTAAAAGAGGAAGAAGAATGCTGATAAGAACGAGAAACCTTGGGAAATCATTGGCATTGTTCAGTACCACCATCTGTTGGTTCGAAAACACTGTAGGTAAACTCTACACTATCCTGTGATTGATTTAGAACTACGAAAGATTAAGTTCCCATCAATGAAACCTTAAAGCATTAACCTTAATGGAGTTGCTATCCATTAATGGTTGTGTAGCAATGGAGACCTCACTAAATTTGACTCAAGGCTACACCTCGAGTCCATACAATGTAAGAACTAATATAATTGTCACAGCCCATTCCAGGGATCAAGTGTAATATCTGGGTTGACCCACAAGATAACCCGAATACTTCTAGTGATCGACAACTATAGTAATCTACTATACAAATCCCACAGTCTACACAAGTAATAACTACAATAATGATGAAACAAATCAAAGTAATAATAGCGGAAGCAGTAATAAATGACAGATGTAAACAAGGAGATATCATATCATAAAATAGGTCTAGTCTTCTAATGTTTCACCACAATAGTCTTTAAAAATACCATAGTATCTCATATACACATATCCCGAATTAAAGAGTAATTTATAAACATTGTTCCGGATAAATCTCAATGTCTATCCACATCAGAGTCAAAATAAAAGGAAAAGTATAGAGAAGGGTACATCAAGCATAGATGCAGTCACTACAGGTACAGCCCTCGCCATGCTCTCCCATAGCATCCTTAGCACCAGTGGCATCGCTAACCAGTAAGTCGTCCATAAACTCAGCCTTAGTATAGTTACTTGCATCAACATCTAGAAAAAAAGTATTGATACAAGGGTGAGCTCCTATCCCAGCTCAGTGAAAAGTCAAGTATCACATGCATCCATCATCTAATGAAATGAAATGATTTCATTAATTAGGTCTCTGGCCAATGTACTACTATGGTGTCGTATTGAGATTTATCTAATCCTTTTGGTCCCGCTTACAGTCGCTAGCCTCCAACACTCATACACCGGATATGAGATCCCAGATCACTAAACTCCATCTACAAGTGAACCACCATCCAGGTCCTCCAAACCCTTTAGGCTCCTTACCTCCCACCAAAGACTCCATCTCACCCTAGCTACTGACTCTTCCCTCGAGTCACCCAACCTTTGGAAGTATGAGCCTATGCCAGTATCTTAACCCCTACTGAAAGGACATAGGATATAAGGTAGTGTCACCACCTATGTCAATTATGTGCATCAATTTAGATAGGGCTGCACCCAAGTGGAGACCCCTGGCTCAACTCCTATGGATCATCGTGTACCCCTAGAGTGCTAGAAATTCCAACAAGATGCATGTGCTCATGCTCCCATACCTCACATGCACCATCATACATGGGTGATCATATACATGTAAAATAAACTGGGCCATACCCCAGCAAGGACCCCAGCACTACACCCATAGACCACCGTGCCCCCACTAGGGTATTAGCATAGCAATAACATGGCTTGTGTATTGTTCTACCACATGCCCCACAACCATCATACCCAAGCAACAATCATCATACAAAGCATATATAGTTGTTGTTATGCAAATGCATGCTCAATAATAATAGTTATTGGATGACATGTTATAAGCAAAAGGATGGCATGTTATAAACGTAAACATAGCATGTTATCATCATGAGCATAGCATGTTATTAACATAAAAGTAAACATGTCAAAATGCCCTAATTACTATAGACCCAACCCCTCACTTGATTGCACTTAAAGTGCAGCTGCAATGCTAAGCCCAACAGAAGGCTAACACTTTGCCCAAGTCTGATACCTATTTCATTAAATAATTATTCATTAGTTGGTTAGATAGCTTTTAACCCACATGGTTAAGTCTTTTAGGTTATACATGGGTTCCAAGACAAGCTAGGAACCCAACATTTGGTTTCACAAATCCTAGTTAGGCAAACTGGCCTTTAGAGCCAGAAATAGATGGAGGATATGGGTGGTACATCTTCTACTTCTCCCTGTGGCTAACACTTAGAATATATCTATTGTTTGTAAACAAACTGGAGGATGCAATGAATGGTGTGTCATCTGGTACAACTTTTGGATATCCTTTGGTTGATCAGATAACCATCATCGAGAGCAGATAGTAGGTATTCTGGTGGTACTACTAGGTGGTGTTCCTTCAGCATAATCCTTGGACTCTTGACATGCTCACAGGGTGAATTATAATGAGCCTCCGATGAAATCTAGAGGATGTAGCTCCATTGTCTTCGGAGGATATGCCCCCAATGAGCAGCCTCCAGACCGAGTTCAGAAACCACTCGAACCAGAGTTCTAGACTTCTATTCTCATGGCTTTTCATCCCCATTGTCTCCAACATGATCCTATTTGGTGGAAATTGTACTCCCAAGTTAGGGGAAGAAGTTAGAGTCACTAACAATCCATCTCATCCTTAACAAGGAGGTGGGTAGACAATCTACTTCTAGGGTTCATGTATTGGTCTCCATTTGTCATAGCCCATTCTGGGAATTAGGTGTAATATCTGAGTCAACCCACAAGTCTACCCGAATACTTCCAGCGATCAACAACTATAGTGATCTACCATACAAATCCCACAATCTACACAAGCAATAACCAAAATTAAAATAAAGAAATCAAAGTAATAATAGTAGAAGCAGTAATACATGATAGATGCTAATTATGTGATATCATAATATAAGTAAATATGTAATCATTGTTTCGAATAGATCTCAATGTGTATCCACATCAGGTCAAGAAGTAAAAGGGAAAGTATAGAGAGAGGTGCATCAAGTGTAGATGCAGTCACTGCAAGTACAGCCCTTGCCATGCTTTTTCGTAGCATCCTCAGCACCGGTAGCATCACTAACCAACAAGTCATCCATAAAATTGGTTATAATGTAATCACCTGCATCAACATTTAAAAAGAAGTATCGATAGGAGGGTGAGCTCCCATCCTAGCTTAGTGAGAAGTCAGGTATCACATGCATGCATCATCTAATGAAATGAAATGAGAGGTCTCTGGCTAATGTACTACTATGATGTCATATTGAGATTCAACCAACACTTTCAGTCCCACCTACTGTTACTAGCCTCTAACTCTCATACACCAAGTAAGGTAGAAAAAGAATACGAGATCCCAGATCACTAAACTCCATCTACAAGTAAACCCCATTTAGATCATCCAAACCCTTTAGGTTCGCCACCTCCCACCATAGACACTGTCTCACGCTAGCTACCGTACTCCCATACGTCATCGACTCTTCCCTCAGGTCACCAACCTTTGGAAGTATGAATCTATGCCAGTATCTTTACCCCTACTAGAAGGACATAGGATACAGGGTAATGTCACCACCTATGTCTATCATGTGCATCAATTTAGATAAGACTGCACCCCAGTAGAGACCCCTAACTCCACTCTCATGGATCACCATGTGCCTGCTAGAGTGCTAGCAATTCCAACATGATACTTGTGCCCATGCTCCCACATGCCACACCCCACACGCACAATCACACATGGATGATTATATACATAAAGAAATGAACTGGGCTATTCCCCAGTAATGACTCCTAGCACCACTCGCATGGTTAATCATGCCCCCACTAGGGTAATAACATAGCAATAACATGACTTGTGTATTGTGCTCCCACACACCAAATGGCTATCATACCCAAACAACAATCATCATACAAAGCATATATAGTTATTGTTATGCAAATGCATGCTCAATAATAACAGTTATTGGATGGCATGTTATAAGCATAAGCATGGCATGTTTAAACATAATCATAGCATGTTATCATCACAAGCATAGCATTTTATTGACATAAAAGTATACATGTTAGAATGCCCTCATTACTACGGACCAGACCCCTCACCTAATTGCACTTAAAGTGCAACTGCAATGTTAAGCCCAACAGAAGGCTAATTCTTTACCCGAGTTTGATACCTATTTCATTAGATAATTATTCGTTAGTTGATTAGATAGCTTTTGACCCATATGGATATTTAGGTCCATACATGGTTCCCAATGTAAGCTGGGAGCCCAAATGTTGGTCGCACAAATCCTAGCTAGGCAAACTGGCCTTCAGAACTATAAACTAATGGAGGATATGGATGGTACATCCTCCATTTTTCCCTCCAAATTACTTAAAATATTTCTACTGTTTTGTAGACAAACCAGAGGATGCAATAGATGGTGTGTCATCCGGTACAACCACCGGATGCCCTTCTATTGATCAGATAACCATTACTGAGAGCAGACAATAGGTATTCTGGGGGCACTGCCAAGTAGTGTTCCTTCAAGCATAACCTCTAAATTCTTGACATGCTCATAAGTTAAATTATACGGAGCCTCCGATGCATTCCGGAGGATATGTCTCTGGTGTATTCGAAGGATATGCCCCCGGTGAATAACCTCTGATCGAGTGCAGAGACCACTCGAACCTGATTTCAGGGCTTCCATCTTTGGGGCATTTTTACCCAACACTCCGACCATGCTTTCTAGTTGGTGGGAATCATCTTCCTAAGTTAGGGGAAGAGATTAAAGTCATCATTGACTCTTTTTAACCCCAACAATGAGATGGTTTGTCACAGCTCATTCTAGCGAATCGAGCGTGATATATGAGTCATCTACGAGACAACCCGAATCTTCTAGTGACCGACAACCAAAGTGATCTACCAAACAAATCCCACAGTCTACACATACAATATCCAACATAATCAATAATAATTAATAAGAGTTGTAGTAGAATTTTAGAGTTGTAGTAAAATCATAATAAAGAATAGATGCTTCTAATGTTATCATTACATAATAAGTTTGTTATGTTTTACAAATTGTTTCATAAGTAATATTCATATTATATATATCCGGTACTAAATAACTAGAGTAAACTAGAATAAATATTTGTAGATAGACTAAACCATATCTATCTACAGACATCAAAATCATGGAAGCAAGGCATTGATTCAGGTCCCATAAACACAGTCTTTATAGGTATAGCCCTCGACATAACCCCTAAGTGGGCTTTCCACCAAGAGAATTACCCTCTACATTAATAGGGTCCATATCAGCCATCATAGAAGAGGTACCAATAACAAAAGCTAAAAAGATTTCGATAACGAGGGGTGAGCTCCCATCCCAGCTTAGTGAAAAGTCAGGTATCCAATGCAATCTTATGCAATAATTTAATGAATGTAATACAGAAGCAAATAAACAAGAAATTGTGAGTGGCAATCAAATGTGCATGCAATCATGGTTGGCCTGTACCCTAGTTCAAATGCATCCCACGAGCAAACCGCCATTGATCTCGAGTACTCCTCGATGAATCAATGACACCCTTGACCCAAGCTGTCACACCCTAATTCTGGTCTAACCAGAATGGTGTGATGAACCGTTAATGAACCAACGGTTCAATTAGGATCTCGCATAGGTCGTATCCACCATATCAAACCACACACATATTCCACAGTAATAATCAGAGGTAATAAACAAATAAAGTCTTACAGATAATGAACTGAGTGTCTAACAACGACAATAAATAATTAATCCGATTATCTCCAAAACTCGAGACATAAAAATAAATAATCTATTACATTTTCCAGTAGTCAAACATAGCTAAACTAAGCATAAACGTAGTGGTTGCACTAGCATGAAGAATCATGTGTCTCCTCTATTAATTCCCTGTCTATTTTCGTTACATGTCCATACACCGGCGCATTTATATAATCTTCAATAGTAGGTCTTGCATCATCAACTAAAAATATTCGACGTTGAAAGGGTGAGCACACATCACGGCTCAGTGACAAACAAAAGAATGCAACAAACATATGCATGCATTCAATTCATATCTTCGGTCTGGTTTTTAAGTTTACAATGTGCTATATAAAGGTTTGGTGGCCTCCGCACCTCTACACACGAGTGTGTGAATCTGCCCAATGGATCAAACACCATTACCGTTCCACATGCACCCACCATGGAATAGAGATAGAGCTAAATTGTCTGGATCAAACACCGCCAACACTTTCCCTGATGCCCTACCCATACCAAAACGTAAGCCCCTATTGGAGAGGGCTCGTAAACTGGGCTCGCAACTAACCAATCCTAATGCCAAATAGTGTATTCAAGGCCTCACCCTAGCATCCCTCAATACATCCATAGAGATAGAACTAAGACCCCCTGGTAGAGTCAGAGACCACCTCCCTAATGCCCTGCGACGTAGTAGTTCTGCTAAGGTAATGGTGATACGACGATGTTAGTGGACAACACTTGAGTAGAGGTAGAGCTAGAGTCTGGTAACGAGGTCAAAGATCACCATGCCACGTCCTCCCCCTGGTGCTCCACTTACATCCAACACACCAACCACAAACATACATTCACATGCCTATTCCTAGCATCATCATCATCATCATCATGTTATAAATAAACAGAATTAAATATGCATGAACAGCAATAGCAGGAATATTGGATGACATATGAGATGCACATTACAAGCATACAAGCATTGAATCAATCATGGCATTGGACTCAATAAAAATAAACAGTTTGTTATTAACCAATTAGTTTAGGTCTTGTTCCCTCACCTGTTAGCAATACTCGATCTCCTTCCAAGCCTTGAAATTCTCTTTGAATTAATTTAACAACCTAAAAGTTATATGAATTTAAGTTAGGTTCATATGTAACATGTTACAATAGTAGAAAATCAAAATAGAGCACTGATAGGTATCTGATTGGTCCTATGGTCTCATACTGCATTGACCTTACTACTTACGATTGATACCCTACGGTCGCATATGGTGCGACCGTAGTTGCGACCATATGATTTATGAATCTTCCCAAATGCCTATGGTTGATCCTCTGGTCATGCTGGTCATGCTATGGTCGACCGTAGCAGTGACCTTGAGATTTCTGGTCACAGACTACATGCAATTCGAGTTTTACCTGGGTTAAATCATCTGATTTTCAATTGGATTTATTCTAAGGTCATTCTATGGTCATCATTAGTAGTTTCTTATCAACCCTAATCATCAAACTCTCTCTTCATGGTTCTCCTTGGGTTTTTTTCAAGGAAATCACATGGATCATAATAGGTTGATATTGCCTATTTTCCATAAAAATATTATTCCATAGACTTTATATCTCCAGGGATTAGATTCATATCTTTGACTGTGATAGAGAGCCAATCTCTTCTCAGCAAGATCCTCTCTTTAGCCTTTTCTTCTTCTCCTTCTCTTCCTTCTTTTCCCTTCTCTTTCTCTAGGGTTTATTAATGTTCTAAAAGAGTGAAAAAGGACTGAGAGACGTCCTTTATATAGAGGAAAACTCTCTATATAGAGTCCTCTTTCTATTAGGAAAGAAATCCCTTAGTTTAGCAAAGTTTCCAAAACTTAGAGTCTGATCTGGGGTATCACGGTCGATGGCTACAGTCGTAGAACCCATCTACTGTAGGATCAAAATCATCGATCGTGGGGTCCTGGATTTGTGATCTTCATTCTTACCATATGGTCGACCGTACCTACCCAGTTATGCGACCATATGTATACAGTTTTGGGTGTTGAGTCGATTTTTATACCTGGTTTGTAATCTATCTTCACACGATCGGTCCACTTGGTCCAACTATGATGGAAGGACCTGGTATGACACGGTTAGACCAAGTTAGTGGAGTGCGGGTCTTACAACTCCCCTCCTCTTATATAAATTTTGTCTTTGAAATTTACACATACCTTCCAAGTCGAATAGTTGAGGATATTACTTCCGCATAGCGTTCACTTCTTCCCATGTAATTTCTTCCACATTTTGGCTTCTCTAAGTAACTTTAACATAGTAAATATCACGGTTGTGAAGACATTGAAACTTTCGGCTAGTAATTTCAAAAGGTTCCACTTCGAACGTCAAATCTTTAGTCAAATCCAGCAGATCCACTATTAACACATGTGTTGGATCTCTGACGTAATTCTTTAATTGTAAGACATGAAACACATCATGTACACTAGACATTGATGGTGGTAGTGCTAACTGATATGCTATCCTTCCACGTCTATCTAGAACTTCATAAGGTTCAATATATCTAGGACAACTTTCCCTTCTGTTTGAACCTTTCAAACCACGCATAGGAGATATTTTCAGAAATACCTGATCACCTATGGTGAATTCAAGATCTCTGCATTGATTATCTGCATATTGCTTCTGACGGTTCTGAGCTGTTCAGAATCTTTCCTTGATAATGTCGACCACTCGACAAGTTTCCTCAACAAACTCTGGTCCAACAATACTCCGTTCTCCAACTTCGTTCCAAAATAAAAGAGTTTGACATTTCCTACCATACAGTGCTTCATAGGGCGACATCTATATTCTAGTTTGATAGCTGTTATTATAAGCGAATTCGATCAATGGTAAGTTCTCATCCCATGATCCTTTGAAATCAATGACACAAGCTCGAAGCATGTCTTCTAAAATTTGAATAGTACGCTCTGACTATCCGTCTGTCTGAGGATGGAATGCAGTACTAAACTTCAACGTTGTACCCATAGCCTTTTATAATCCTTCCAAAAACTTTGAGGTAAAGCATGGGTCTCTATCGGACACAATGCTTTCAGGTACACCATGTAATCTGACAATATTATCTAAATAAAGCTTAGCTAACCTCTCTAGGATATACTGAGGTCGTATAGCTATGAAACGAGCTGCTTGGTCAAACAATCCACAAACACCCAGACCACGTCAACTACTCGGGGAGTCAATGGTAACCTGGTGACGAAGTCCATAGTGATGTAGTCCCATTTCCATGCTGGTTTTGGCAGTGGCTGCAATAATCCTGCAGGTCTTTGCCTTTCAGCCTTTACCTACTGACAATTCAAGCATTGAGATACAAATTTAACTACATCTGCTTTCATTCCTCTCCACTAATATAGTTTCTTCAGATCATGATACATCTTTGTACTTCCAGGATGTACCGAATAAGCAGTGGTGTGGGCTTCCTTCATTATTCTATGTCTAATATCCAAGTCTTTATTTTTAGGAACACATACTCTCCCTTTGTATCTTATTACTTTCTCAAAATCTAAAGTGAAGTCAGGGTTAGTCCTTCCTTTTTCAAGGTCTTCTTGCATCATTCTCAGATAAGAGTCTGATTTAATAGCTGCCTTCACTTCGTCTAATAGATCAGGTACAATCTTCAATGTAGCAAACATGTTTGAGAATAAATGAATAAACCCTTAGTTAGTTGATTCATTCGAAATATCAATCATGAACTGCTCGTTATCGTAATTAAATACTCTTCCTGTGACACACACTACAACATTTGTACTAGCTTCTTCTTGGGATTTTGTCATAGCTTTCCTGCTTAGTGCGTCAGTGTAAGCCCCCCATTTTTACCATCCCCAACATAAGTGAATCCACATGATAAGTTTTTGGCTTTTAACCCAAAGGTTTGTGATTCTTTAATGACCCCCACAGCAGGGTCATAGGCTATTACCTACTTGGATGTATAGGTCGTGAAATTATCTTCAAAATGAGATCGGAATCATCAAATTCTGACATCAAACAAGGAAGGTATCACAGTTTGAAAGTGCAGGGGCATTTACGTAATTATCATATGATGCATGCATTATCATTTAAACTTCAAATCATCATATATTGATCATCCGATATCGGAATCATATGATTCAAGTACCAATATTTCTTATTTTCAGTCATTTTCAAAGTGGACATGAAAACTCCCTTGTAGAGGTCACCGGTGGGCCCCATGCAAGCTTTCACGCAAAATTATCGATAGAACTTCAATGCTTCATATCTTTGTTGTTCTACGTCCAATTCAGATGATTCAAAGGCCATTATTCTTCATTTTTGATGTTCTACAAAGTGGATGTAAAAATTTTGGTACAGAAATCTCCAAAGGGTCCCATGCAAAATTACATATGGAAATGGTCGTTTAAACTTTAAAAATTCATATTTTGGTCACCCCACATCCAAATCAGGTGATTTCAGTTTCAATATGTTCTATTTTTAGTACTCTACAAAGGGAACGTAAAGGATTTCAGGCAGAAGTCTCCGAAGGATCCCATGCAGAATGGTTAGCCAAATTATCATAAATTGACTTGCTTAAACTTTAAAAATTCATAAGTTGGTCATTTTATTTCTAAATAAGGTGATTCAAGTTCTAATATTCCTCATTTTTAGTGTTCTACAAAGTGAACGTAGAAAATTTGGGGTAGAGGCTATCGAAAAATTCCATGTGGAATGACGACGGAAATAGACTATGAAACGATAGAAGAAGTCAACTTTGGTCCAAACCCAGCTCAATCCAACTTAGTCCAACTCAGCCCGGCCCAGCTCAGACCAGTCCAGACCAAGTCACGTCGATCCATATGCATGCATTTCTTTATATATATATTTATATATTTATATAATGTATAATATATTATTATATATAATATATACATATGTCTTATAGGTATATTATATTATATATATTAATATATTTATATATATTATATAGAAAAGGAGAAGAAGCTGAGAAGAAGGAGAAAATGAAGGAAAGGAAGAAAGTCGAGAGAGAGAGAGAGAAGAGAAAAGAAGAAAAAAGGAAAGAAAGGAAGAAAGCCAAGAGAGAGAAAGAAGAGAAAAAAAAAGAAAAAAAGGAAAGAAAGGAAGAGAAGCCGAGAAGAATGAGAAGAAGGAAAGAAGAAGGAAAGAAAGGAAAGCGAGAAAAAGAAAAAAAAAGGAAAGAAAGGAAGAGAAGTTGAGAAGAAGGAAAGAAGAAGGAAAGAAAGGAAAGAGAGAAAGAGAGAAAAAAAACGTGAGGAAAGGAGAGGATTCTCCAGAAGAAGGAAAGAAAAAGGAAAGAGGGAAAGAGGAAGGAAGAAGAAAAGGAAAAAAATAAGAAAAGGAAAGAGTGAGAGGGAAACCAAGAAAGAGGAAGGAAGGAAAAAGAAGGAAAGAGAGAGAAAACGTGAGGTGGAAAAGGGAGGAGATTTTCTAGAAGAAGGAAAGAGAGGGAGATAGAGGAGAAGAGGGGTGAAGATAAAAAGGCCAAGAGAGAGAGAGAAAAAAAAAAGAAAACGGAAAAGAAGGAGAGGCCGAGAGAGAGAAGAGATTTTCTAGAGTAAAAGAGAAGAGGGAGAAACCGTGAGAGAAAAAGAGAGGGAAAGGAGAGAAAGCCAAGAAGAGGAGAAGAAGAAGAGGAAGGAGAAAATAAGAGGAGAAAGAGGAAAAGAGAAGGAAGAAGCACTCACCATTGTCATCATCTTCAAGTAGGCTGCAACCGTGGATTCATCCATCGTTAGGACAAGGTAAGAAGCCTAAACTCATGTCTAAATAATTATTTTTTTGATAATATGAATGATTGAATAGGCTATGTGTATAATTTACATTGATGATACATGTTTGATCAATTTTGTCATGATTTTTGCCATGTCTATGATTTTTCTCTCATGATACAAGACGCCTTTGGTTCAAAACTAAGCTCCATCCATGGAGGTTTGCTTAGCCAAACAAATCCATGAGTGGAACACCACATTTGAAACACCAAATTTTGAACTCGAATTCGGGTTTTAGTTTCAATGTATTAAATTTAATCCAATGACTCTCTAAATCCTACCCTAGATTCATTTATGAGTCAGAAAAAACTCTTGAAAGGTTTGGATTTATTTGAATCTAAGAAGGCTATAAAAAATCAAGTAAATTGTTGTGGATTAATTTTTTATGAATATGGCCTTATGATAACATAAAAATGAATTTAACATTGAATTGGTGTTAATGGCCATGAAAGTGTTTTGCAATTTGTTTTCATTCGACATGTCATGCATGCTATGCTAAAACTATATTTTGCACTATTTGGCATAATAATCTCTAGATTACTTGTCATTATTGTTTTTATATGTTGTTGCTATATTTGGTATGATGGATATTTCTTACCATGTATGCACATGCTATAATTGGTGCTTGTCATATGTCTATTGTGATATCTTGCTATTTTTAGCCTTTTCATGCATAAAAATACCATTTTTAAGTCTTACCATGCTTAGAAAATAGCATATAAGACCTTACCTTATTTGGATAATTTTTGCCATGTTTGCATTCTATGTTTGGTGCTTACCATATTGACATATAGATGCATATATTAATTTCATGCCATTCTTAGATCTTACCATGCTTTGAAAATAGTATATAAGATCTTACCTTATTTGGAAGATTCATGATATATTTTTGCCATATTTGCATTCTATGTTTGGTGCTTGCCATATTGACATATAGATGCATATATTGATTTCTTGCCATGTTAAGTCTTGCCATGCTTAAAAGATAGCATACTAGATCTTGCCATATAAGTTCTTGCCTTATTTGCAATACATGCCATATTTGAAAGATTTTGAACAATCTTGCTATATGTGTATTTTTTGCCATAAATGTATTATATGCCATATTTAGATGAATAATTTATTTTTGGTAATAATTTAATTAATGCAATACCCTAGTTGAACTGCCATATATGTACACTTCTAGAAGACAATCTAGGCGTAGGGACGTGCATTTAGGCACCCACATTCTTGGGATTGATATAATGGGAAATAATAAAAATCTTAACAAAGAAAGAGAATGCTTTGCCAAACCTTCCAAAATTAGAGCTTAGGATGAAAAGGGTAGTTCAAAATGATTTCTGCCCCTCAGCATATCCTAAACCTAGAATATGTTCTAAATCTTAGACCTAGAATAGGTTCTAAATCCTTAACCTAGAACAGGTTCTAAATCCTTAACCTAGAACAGGTTATTCCATCATTTTCGAACTACGTAGATTCTGATTCCTAGGTCAACCCTAAGATACATAGGCTATTTGGGAGAATCTCAAATTCTGATCCACACCCTAGTCCACTCGGACTATCCATAGATCCACTAGGATATCCATCCACATTTTGATCCAAATAGGGTTATCCACATTCCAACCCAGAAAGGGTTATCCACATTTTGACCCAAATAAGGTTATCCACATTCAAACCCAGAAAGGGTTATCCATTCTTAGATCCACTAGGACTATCTATCAGTTCGTATGGACTATCGAGATACTAACCCATGGGGTTTCTCACCCTTTCAAGCATAAACTTCAACTTGAACAATGAACATAATCAAGCACAAGCATAAATCACAGCCATAAACTTTAATCACACCTGAACTACGATGGTGAACCTGATTTTTGGAATAATTCCGTGATACGTAGGCAATCTGATAGATACAAATTCGGTTCAATGATATCAAACCACTTGGTTTGATTCGGTTTAATAAATAGAGGCTAGCATAGGAAAGGCATAGGAGACCTATTTCGATTGGACGGTTTGGGTGCCTAACCCCTTCCCATAATCGTAACCTGACGCTTACCCATTCTCTGATGGACCAGAAATCCAATCTAAGGGTCATGAGTTAATTGAAGTCTTACCTTAGGGTGAGATTTCACATTTTTGAGGTCTTAGACCTTAATCTATGTAGCGACTTTCAAACAAAATTACAATCTTTGTCCTCACAGTCAGCAACTACATTAGCTTTTCCTGGATGATACTGAAATCGCTCATAATCCTTCAGTAATTTTAGCCATCTTCTCTGTCTCATGTTCAACTCCTTCTGATTAAAAAGATGAGTGAGACTCTTATGATCTGATTTAATCTGAAATTTCTCTCCATACAAATAATGTCTCCATATCATGACAGTATGTACCACTGCTGCTAATTCCAAGTCATGAGTGGGATATTTCTTCTCATGTGTCTTCAGTTATCTTGAGGAATACGCAATTACTTATTCTCCTTGCATAAGCACACATCCCAAACCTAACCTAGATGCATTGGTGTACAAGGTAAATGGTTGTCCTAGGATCGAAATAGTCAAGATGGGAGTTGATATCAATCTAGCCTTCAATGTTTGGAAACACTCTTCACATTTATCGGTCCAAACAAACTTTTCTCTTTTCATTGTCAGACTAGTGAGAGGTACGGCAATTCAAGAGTAATCTTCTAGAAATCGTCTAGAATAACCAGCTAAACCTAAGAGACTTTTGATTTCGACAACATTGTTAGGTGCTTCCCATTTTACAATGGCTTCAACCTTGCTATGATCCACTTTAATTCCTTCAGCGGATACAACATGGCCTAAGAAACTGACTTCATTCAGTCAGAACTCACACTTAATAACTTTAGCGTAAAGCTTCTCCTTTCTTAGTCGCTGTAGAACGGCTCTTAGAATTGTGATATGAGTTTCTTTGTCCTTGGAGTAGACTAGTATATCGTCAATAAATACAATGACTGACGTATCCAACATATCATGGAATACCCGATTCATGAGTTCCATAAAAGTTACGGGTGCATTAGTCAATCCAAAAGACTGTAAGCACCCCATTTTTGCCACCCTCGGCATAAGTGAACCAATATGGCAGGTTTCTGACCTTTAACCCAAAGATTTGTAATTCTCCACTGATCCCCACATCAGGGTCATGGGCTATTATCTGCATAGATGCATAGGTCATGGAATTATCTTCGAAACGAGACCAGAATTGCTCAATTTCGATATCAAATGAGGAAGATATGACCATTTTAGTCGGATGATACATATAAGGGAGGTTTCTGAAATTATTATAAATAATCCCAGGGGCCTCCATGCAAATTATCCTAAGTCGGATCGTTTGAATTTCAAATCATCATATCTTGATCATCCGACATCAGATTCAGATGATTCCAAGACCATTATTCTTCATTCATGATGTTCTACAAAGTGGATGTAAAAAATCTCGGGTAGAAGTCACCAGTGGGTCCCATGCAAGCTTGCATGCAAAATTATCGTCAGAACTTCAAAGCTGCATATCTTTTCCGTTCTACATCGGATTCCAGTGATTCCAGTCTCATTATGTTCCATTTTTAGTGCTCTACAAAGTGGACGTAAAATATTTCCAGTAGAAGCCTCCGAAGGATCTCATGCAGAATGGTCAGCCAAATTATCGATAATTGGTCCGTTTAAACTTTAAAAATTCATAAGTTGACCATTTTACTTCCAAATGAGGTGATTCAAGTTCCTATATTCCTCATTTTTAATGTTCTACAAAATGAACGCAAAAAATTTGGAATAGAGGCCATCGAAAAATTTCTTGCGGGATAACAGCGGGAATGACCCTTGAAATGACAAGGAGAAAAAACCCAGTTAATTCTAATCAGTCCAGTCAACTCAGTTCAAACCAGTTTTGGTCCAACCTAGCTCAACCCATATTAATTCTCAATCCATTTCGAATCAGTTCATCTATGTGCACAATATTTATATTATATTATATATATATATATATATATATATATATATATATATATATATATATATATATATATGTATGTATATGTATGTATGTTATTAAATATATGTGTATATATGTATATAATATATATTATTATATATAAATGATAATCCAAAAGATTTTGGGAAGAAAAAGGAAAGAGGGGAGAGAGAAATGTGAAAGTGAAGGGGGGATTTTGGTTTTGGAGATAATCCAAAAGATTTTTGAGAAAAAAAAAGGAAAGAGGGGAGAGAAAAAACGTGGAAGAGAAAGGGATTTAGGGTTTTGAGATAATCCAAAAGATTTTGAGAAGAAAAAGGAAAGAGGGGAGAGAAAAAAAACGTAAAAGAGAAGGGGATTTAGGGTTTTGAGATAATCCAAAAAGATTTTGAGAAGAAAAAGGAAAGAGGGGAGAGAGAAAATGTGAAAGAGAAGGGGATTTAGGGTTTTGAGATAATCCAAAAGATCTTGAGAAGAAAAAAGGAAAGAGAGAGAAATAAAAGAAAAAAAAAGAGAAAAGGGGGAAAAAGATTCCCCTTCACGTTTTCTAGAAAGAAAACGTGAAAGAGAGAGAGGAGAAAGAAAGAAAGAAAAAAAAGGAAGGAAAGAAAAAGGAAAAAAAAAGAGAAAAAGAAAAAATAAAAAGAAAAAAAAAGTGAAACGTTTTCTAAGAAAGAAAACGTGAAAAGAGAGGGAGAAAAGAAAAAAAGGAAGGAAAAGAATGAAGAAGAAAAGGAAAAAAGAAAGAAAGGAAAGAGAGAAGGATTTTTCTAGAAGAAGGAAGGAGAGAAAGGAAAGAGAGAAGGGGTTTTCTAGAAGAAGAATGAGAAAAAGGAAAGAAAGGAAGAAGAAAAAACGTGGGAAGGAAGAAAAGAAAGGAAAGAAGAAAAAATGGAGAGAAAAAAATGATTTTCTAGAAAAAGAAGAAAAGGAAAGAAGGATCTTCTAGAAAATGAGTGAAAAATTATAAATAGGAGAGAGGAGGGATCCTTTTCCCAGACCACAGAGAGAGGAGAACGTGGGTGAGGGAGAGAAAAATGTGAGTGAGAGAGAGAAAAGAAAAAAATCGAAAGAAAAGAGAAGAAGAAGAAAATAGAGAAAGAGAGAAGGAGAGAGAAAGAGAGAGAGAGAGAGAGAGAGAGAGAGAGAGAGAGAGAGAGAGAGAGAGGTGTTAAGAAGAGAAGATCTAGATGCAAAAGAGAGAAGGATCAGAGAGGCAGCAAAGAGGATGATGAGAAGATGCAAAGGAGAGAAGGAGAGAGAAGAAGCCTGAGGTAAGAATCACCCATCGCTTTTGTCAGTTTATTTTTTTTAAAGTCAAAGCATACTGCAAATGCATGTCTAAGATTGGTGTCTAGCATTAGGAAGATGCCTCTGTTTGCATTAGGTTCCTTGAGACAAAACATTGGCCTCTGAGTCTTCTTTTTGACCATGTATTCGGATTTTATTTTCATGAGCTATATGATTTTATATTGATTTTATAGTACCACTAGCCAGAATCTGGAACAGACCTGACCAGTGTATTTGCCTGTACTTGGGAAATGTTTTCGACCTGCCTATGATCACTTTTAGGATTAGGTTCCTTGAGACAAAATGTTGGCCTCTGAGTCCTCTTTCTGACCACATATTCGGATTTTATTTTCATGAGCTATATGATTTTATATTGATTTTATAGTACCACTGGCCAGAATCTGGAACAGACCTGACCAGTGTATTTGCCTATACTTGGGGATTGTTTTCGACCTGCCTATGATCTTTTTTAGGATTAGGTTCCTTGAGATAAAATGTTGGCCTCTGAGTCCTCTTTCTGACCATGTATTCGGATTTTATTTTCATGAGCTATATGATTTTATATTGATTTTATAGTACCACTGGCCAGAATCTGGAACAGATCTGACTAGTGTATTTGCCTGTACTTGGGGAATGTTTTCGACCTACCTCTGGTCTCTTTTAGGATTAGCTTCCTTGAGATAAAATGTTGGCCTCTGAGTCCTCTTTCCAAGGATATCTTTTAAGAATTTTTTGAGTAAGTACAGTGCCCTATGTTTCCATTTTGGTCCAGCCTGACAAAGCTGTCATCTTGCTGCATGTTCCATCATGTTTTGATTGATTCTCATATGCTTTGGTTGTTTCTCACATGCCATATTTGATGCTAAATTTGTTCACATGCTATGTTCGGATGCTCGTATGCATACACTACTATAATTGGAATGGTTACACTGCCATAATTGGAATGGTCACACTGCCATAATTGGATGATTACTGCCATGATTGGAATGATCATACTCACATGCTATATTAAATGCTTTTTGTAATAATTAGGGTAGAAAACCCTAAAATGGAAAGAAAATAACATTTAGGGTAGAAAACCCTAAGATGGAAAGAAAATAATAATTAGGGTAAAAAACCCTAAAATGGAAAGAAAGTAACAGTTAGCGTAGAAAACCCTAAAGAATGGAAAGAAAATAATAATTAGGGTATAAAACCCTAAAATGGAAAGAAAGTAACATTTAGGGTAGAAAACCCTAAGATGGAAAGAAAATAATAATTAGGGTAGAAAACCCTAAAATGGAAATAAAGTAACATTTAGGGTAGAAAATCCTAAGATGGAAAGAAAATAATAATTAGGGTAGAAACCCTAAAATGGAAAGAAAGTAACAGTTAGGGTAGAAAACCCTAAAAAATAGAAATAAAATAATAATTAGGGTAGAAAACCCTAAAATGGAAAGAAAGTAACATTTAGGGTCAAAAACCCTAAGATGGAAAGAAAATAATAATTAGGGTAGAAAACCCTAAAATAGAAAGAAAGTAACAATTAGGGTATTGCCATGCTTAGAAGATAGCCTACTAGATCATGCCATATACGCTCTTGCCTTATTTGCAATACATGCCATATTTGAAAGATTTTTAAACAATCTTATTGTATGTGAATTTCTTGCCATAAATGTTTTATGT
This sequence comes from Protea cynaroides, assembly GCA_028583415.1. Taxonomy (NCBI): domain Eukaryota; kingdom Viridiplantae; phylum Streptophyta; class Magnoliopsida; order Proteales; family Proteaceae; genus Protea; species Protea cynaroides. The sequence goes on from CM053266.1 coordinate 88,512,575, forward strand.
GCCATATTTAGATAGAATATTCTACTTTTTGGCAATAACTTATTTTATGCAACACCCTAGTCAAACTGCCATATCTGCACACTTCTAGAAGACAATCTAGGCGTGGAGACGTGCATTTAGGCACCCACATTCTTGGGAAGGACGTAATGGGAATAATAAAACCTTAATAAAGAAAGAGAATTCTTTGCCAAACCTTCCAAAATTAGAATTCAGAATGAAAAGGGTAATTTAGGACGATTTGCCCATCGACAAACCCTAAACCTAGAATAGGTTCTAAACCCTAAACCTATAATAGGTTCTCAATCATTAACCTAGAACAGGTTATCCATCCCGAACTACGCGGATTCTGATTCCTAGGGCAAACCCTAGGATACGTAGGTTATTTGGGAGAAACCCAAATTCGGATCCACACCTTAGTCCACTTGGACTATCCATAGATCCACTAGGATATTTATCCACACATTTAGTCCACTCGGACTATCCATAGATCCACTAGGATATATTTATTCACACCTTAGTCCACTCGGACTATCCATAGATCCACTAGGATATCTATCCATATTCCAACCCAAAAAGGGTTATCCATACCTTAGTCCACTCGGACTATCCATAGATCCACTAAGATATCTACCTATCAGCCCGAACTACGTGGATTCTGATTCCTAGGGCAAACCCTAGGATACGTAGGCTATTTGGGAGAATCCCAAATTTGGATCCACACCTTAGTCCACTTGGACTATCCATAGATCCACTAGGATATTTATCCAAACCTTAGTCCACTGGGACTATTCATAGATCCACTAGGATATCCATTCCCATTTCAACCCAGAGCCCCGAACTACGTGGATTCTGATTCCTAGGGCAAACCCTAGGATACGTAGGCTATTTGGGAGAAACCCAAATTCGGATCCACACCTTAGTTCACTTAGACTATCCATAGATCCACTAGGTTATTACCTTAGTCCACTCGGACTATCCATAGATCCACTAAGATATATCCATATTCCAACCTAAAAGGGATTATCCAAACCTTAGTCCACTTGGACTATCCATAGATCCACTAGGATATTTATCCATATTTTAATCCACATAGGGTTACCCACATTCCAACCCAGAATGGGTTATCCATATTTCAACCCAAATAGGATTACCCTTAGATCCACTAGGACTATCTAGATCCTAACCCATAGGATTTCTCAGCCATTCAAGCATAAATTTCAACTTGAACAAAGAAATTAATCATGCACAAGCATAAATCACAGCCATAAATTTTAATCACACCTGAACTATGATGGTGAACCTGATTTTCGAAATAATTCCGTGATACGTAGGCAATCTGATGGATACAGATTCGGTTCAATGATATCAAACCACTTGGTTTGGTTTAATTTAATAAATAGAGTCTAGCATAGGAAAGGTATAGGAGACCGATTTCGATCGGGCGGTTCGGGTGCCTAATCCCTTCCCATAACCGTAACCTGACACTTACCCAATCTCTGATGGACCAGTATTCCAATCTAAGGGTCATGAGTCAAATCGAAGTCTTACCTTGGGGTGAGATTTCACATTTCTAAGGTCCTAGACCTAAATCTAGGTGGCGACTTCTAAAGATTTCCATATTTGTCCTCACAAAGACATAACTAAAAATTCATGATCTCCATATCTGGTTCTGAATGCTGTCTTGGGAATATCACCTTCCTTAATCTTCAACTGATGGTATCTTGACTGAAAATCAATTTTGGAGAACACTTTGGCAACTTGCAACTGATCGAATAAGTCATCGATCCGAGGCAACGGGTATCAATTCTTGATTGTAAGCTTACTCAATTCCTAATAATCTATATACAGTCGAACACTACCATCCTTCTTTTTCACGAACAATACTGGCGCTCCCCATGGTAATATGCTAGGTCTAATATAACCCTTGTCCAGTAACTCCTGTAATTGTACCTTCAGTTCCTTCAGTTCAGGAGGAGCCATTCGATAGGGCGCTTTCGATACTAGTGCAGCCCCGGGTATAAGATCTATAACAAACTCTATCGCTCTGTCAGGTGGTAATCCTGGTAGTTCCTCAGGAAATGCATCTAAAAATCCATGCAACTTTAATATCCTCCATTCGTGGTGCTTCCTTGGTGAGGTCGACCACAGATACTAGCTACCCAATTTTTCCTTTTTCGAGACATTTTTTAGCCTTTAATGCAGAGAGAATGAGTTTTCATTTACGGAGAAGTTTGGTTTCCACAAAACTAAACTCTGCTCCTTCCTTGTCTTTAAATGTCAGTTTCTTTTCCACACATAATAGGTTTGCAGAGTGCCGAGCTAACCAATCCATTCCCAAGATAACATCAAAGTCTGCAATCTCGAGTTGAATTAAGGTTGCATCCAAAATCTTCTCGTTAATAAGAACTGGACATTGTCCATAACCTTTGTCTAGTTCCACTTCTAATCCCATAGGTGATCGTACAAGCAGTTTACAGTCTAAAGGTCTAAGGGGTAGATTTAACTTCTTTCCAAACGACACAGATATAAAAGAATGAGTAGCTCCAGAGTCAATGAGTACTCTGGTGGGTAAGCCATTAATAGGTACGATACCTGTGAATTTCTTCTTATATTAATCTATATGCTCACACAAGGTAGTACAAAACAAAAGGTTCAGGTCATACCTGTAACCACATCAGGTGATGAGGCAGCATCCTTAGAAGTAACTGCATAAACATTTCCTTGCTGTAGCTACTTCCTTGGCTTAGGACACTCTTTTGAATAATGTCCTACTTGATCACAATTGAAGCATTTGACTCCAGCATTACTTTGCTTCTGTTGAGGTTGGATTGTCGGAGTAGTCTTTGCTACAGCATTGAAGCCTTTAGTACGAAAGGGTTTAAATGTCTTTGAGTTCCCTCCGTTGTATGAGTTTTCATTGGGCCTCTTTATACCTCTGTTCTGAGCAAAATAACTTTCCCTCTGGCTCGATTCCAATACTTGAGCAATCTGTATTGCTTCATTATATATTTTCTTTTCTAATCCCAATACATGCTTACGGATGCTTCCCCTAAGTCCCATAACGAACCTTTGGATTTTGGTATTTTCCTCCTGCATGCTAGAGGGAGCAAAGAAAAATAGTTCTTCATAATGTTGTTGATATACGTCTACAGTCATTTGTCCCTGATACAGACTCTAAAACTCTAAAACTCCTTTTCCATTTGATCTCTAAAACTCCTTTTCCATTTGATCTCTGAAACGCCTTGGAAAATACTTCACGAAGAAAGCTTCTTTATAAATAACCCATGTCAGTTGGGCGTGCTTTGTTAACAGATAACTTCTAGTTGATTTCCACCAGTGGTGTGCGTCACCTTTCAACATAAATGTGGCACATAATACCTTTTCTTCTTTATTTATAGTCATCATCATAAAGTTTCTTTCCATTTCATCGATCCAGTGAGCTGGCCACAACAGAACTGATGGTTTGCCTGTGAATTCCTTCGGCTTCAACTTCAAGAAACGCTTGTTCAGTCTAGAGTGATCAAGCTGATACTGTGCATATGCCCCCATACATAGGCAGTTGGTACTGATAATTACCTTGGTTATACCCGCCTTACGGTAATTCAGGGTTTTACACTTGGCCTTGTACTGTTGGTGTTTGCGGTGCTTGGGGTACAGTGTTGCTACCACCAGGTTCCGTACTAGCTTTTCCTATAGGTATAGATGTTATGTTTACAACTGAAAAAGCAATTCCCATAGTAGCTTACATGTTGGCTTACATTTGCTGCATATGCTGCATTTGTTGTGCCAAATTCATCACCACAGTAGCCAAATCCATAGGTGGTGCAGGTAAGTTGGTTGGATTGGCTTGGGTGTGAACATTTTGAGGTGCAGTATTCTGAGCTCCAATATTTCCTTCCTGCCCTTGCTGACCTTCATTGTCGTTGGTCTCCATAAGTGGTGGAGATGGGTTTGCATTTTGTCTCCTTCTACTTACCCTACGCCCAGCCATTTAAACTCTTGGTTGATATGTTATTGGCAAAGCTACACAGGTGAGACAAAATAGAGTGGTGGTATTGGGTTAGTCTCACAATGGAAGGTGAGAGAAGAACAAAATCAATAGGTAAAAGTTCAAACAGAATCAAAATGCAAACAACAATCAGTTATACAGTCGATGGCCTACAGTCGTATGTCATGCGATCATAGGTGCGACCATCAAATCCCTGGCAACTTATCGAGACCCTATGGTCGAACGTACGATCGATGGTTTTGGTCAAATTGTGCGACTGTAAGATCCCAATCAGGTTTTAAAACCTATTTTCGAGATTTTTCCCTCCCATTCTCTTTTCCTTTCCTACGGTCACAACTCAACTACTGAGTTGTTACAGTGTCAACTGTACGAGTTTGGTGATTCTTTCATCGATCCATAATCTCCATTCCATTCCTTGAGGATGTTCTCTACTCTTTATTCTTTTTAAGCTTTCATACCTAGGTATTGTTCATTTATAGGATTTTCTTCAAATTAATATTTTTCTAACCTTCAAAATTTGATTTTTATTGGGGGTTATTGCAATTGGCTACCCAATGATGAAAGCCCTCAAGAAAATTTGAGTTTCATCAGTAAGTTTAGTAAAAACTTGAAAATTCCCATTTTTAACCTAAATTTTGGGGTTTTCCCCAATTATCAAAATTTCTTCAAATTCGACCTACCTAGTTTAAATTTCTAATTGTATGAGCCTTACAGGATGGTTTGGGACCTATGTAAATCCTCCTACCTAAATGTTTGGGTGAAAAGTGAGGCTTTTTCCCATTCTACGTCGTTATACTGTCAAATTTTTAAATTTATCTAACTTTTTTTCTCATTTTCTTCTCTTGCAATTATCATGGTTCGCACTAAGGTTCCTCGAGTTCATAACCCACGACGCTTCCAGTCCATGGAAGCAGAAACATAATACCCTTGGATTAATCAAAAGAAGTTGGAAGGGGGTAGATGTGTTAACTTAGCCCATTTAGCCCTGTTTGATGTGGAAAGGGTGTTTGGTGATATGGGCTGGCTTCTAGTGATTCTGTAAGAGGCTTGCACTCGCCCGGACTTGGTCAAGCAGTTCTACTGTGACCTACAGGTAGAGGGTGACCTAGAAGATGTTGACAAGGGTAGAGAGCTTCGGATCACCAGCTGGGTGAAAGGGGTTTTGATCTCTTTTAATTGTCAGGAATTGGCTGATCTCCTAGGCTTCTCAAATGATGGTCAGTTGGTTTACTATGTACCCAGGGAGCCACAGTTTCTGTCTACACAGGAACATGCAGAAATAGATAACCAAATTCTCGGGATGACTGCTGGGAGATGAAAACAGTCAACCTGCATCTAGAGCCACGGGTCTACTGTAAGATTATCCAGAATAATCTTATTCCCCAGGGCAGACACTATGAGATGGTCTCACAGTTGACTCAGTACCTACTGTACTGTATCTGTACTAGGCAGCCAGTTTGCCTCCCATATATTATTCTTCAGACTATGCATAGAGCTGCGTTGCCTGACTCGAGAGGTAACTTGCCCTATGGGTGGCTGATCTCCACCCTACTCGCTTGTCTACAGGTGGAACTAGTGGATGAGAGGATCTTTGAGGAGACCTTCTCAGTTAACCTTGATTGGGAGGCCATCAGCAAGATGGGCATGAGAGAGATACAGGTCAGTGATGACGAGAGGAATGCTATGAGACATCCTCTCACTCGGGTAGCGGCAGCAGATGCAGAGGAGGCCAGTAGCAGATGCAGAGGAGGCAGCAGCAGCAGTAGCAGAGGCACACATGAGTGATGATGAGGAGGATGATGATCGGATGTACATGGATGTGGATGTCATCCCTCCCCTATCACCACAACATTCTATTGGAGCTGGCCCTTCTCAGGCTTCTCATTCAGCTAGCCATTCACGCCCACCAACAGGTGATATGATGGGGCTGTTACGTGAGATTTGGGAGGCTCAGCGTGTGACTGATTAGAGAGTAGGAGAGTTTCTAGATGTCTAGCTCTTTACAGACCAGTGGGTAGCGGATCTGACAGGTAGTCTCCGAGTGACTCAGACTCAGGTGGCCTAGCTCACGAGAGTATATGTTGAGGACTAATATAAATATCGTGAGGCACCTCCTCCTCCAGTACCTCCAGCTCCATGATATCATTTATTTCTTTTTCTCATTTATTTTACAGAGTAACTGTCAGGATTTGTGGACCGTACTCTGATTCGGATGTATCTTGTCTTACTCCCATTTGAATATATATATAAAATTGGTTTCCCATTTACATATGTGCATTATCCTCTTTCTTAGTTTATATCTCATACAACAGAGGTTCTTATGGTGTGTTCTTATTACAGCTTTTAATTTTTATCCTAATTCAGTCCAAGACTCATGTGGAAATAGTTAGGTCAATGGGTAGAATCTGAGATGCTCCGATACCAAGTTGTCACACCCCAATTCTACTATAACCGGAATGGTGTGATGAACTGTCACTGAACCAACGGTTCAACCAGGATCTTGCATAGGTCGTACCCACCATATCAAACCACACACACATTCCACAGTAATAATCAGAGGTAGTAATAAACAAATAAGCGAAAGTCTTATAGATAATGAACTGAGTGTCTAACAAGGATAAATAATTAATCCGATTATCTCCAAAACTCGAGACATAAAAATAATTAATCTATTACATGTTCCAGTAGTCAAACATAGTTAAACTAATCATAAACATGATGGTTGCACTCGCATGAAGAATCATGCGTCTCTTCCGTTAATTCCCCGTCCATCACTGCTACATGTCCATACATCGGTGCATTTATATAATCTTCAACAGCAGGTCCTGCATCATCAACTAAAAATATTCGACGTCAACAGGGTGAGCACACATCACGGCTCAGTGAGCAAACAAAACAATGCAACAAACATATGATTGCATTTAATTCATATCTTTGGTCTGGTTTTTAAGTTTGCAATGTGCTATAGAAAGGTTTGGTGGCCCCTGCACCTCTATACACGAGTGTGTGAGTCTACCCAATGGATCAAACACCATTGCCATCCCACATGCACCCACCATTGAATAGAGATAGAGCTAAAGTGTCCAAATCAAATACCGCCAAAATTTCCCCTGATGCCCTACCCATACCAACACGTAAGCCTCTATTGGCGAGGTCATCCAAACTGGGCTCACCACTAACCAATCCTAATGCCAAATAGTGTATCTAAGGCCTCACCCCAGGATCCCTCAATAGGTCCATAGAGATAGAGCTAAGGCCCCCCGACAGAGTTAGAGACCACACGGTCCAAGACCACCTCCCCTGATGCCCTATGACGTAATAGTTCTGCTAAGGTAATGGTGATACAACGATGTTAGTGGGCGAGACTTGAGTAGAGATAGAGCTAGAGTCTGGTGATGAGGTCAAAGACCACCATGCCACGTCCTCCCCCTGATGCTTTACTCGCATCCAACACACTAACCACACACATACATTCACATGCCTATTCTTAGCATCATCATCATCATCATCATGTTATAAATAAATGGAATTAAATATGCATGAATAGTAATAGCAGGAATATTAGATGACATGTGTGATGCACATTACAAGCATACAAGTGTAGAATCAATCATGGCATTGGACTCAATAAAAATAAATAGTTTGTTATTAACCAATTAGTTTAGGTCTTATTCCCTCACCTGTTAGCAATACTCGATCTCCATTCAAGCCTTGAAATTCTCTTTGAATTGATTTAACAACCTAAAAGTTATATGAATTTAAGTTAGGGTTCATATGTAACATGTTACAGTAGTAGAAAATCGAAACAGAGCACTGATAGGTGTCTGATTGGTCCTATGGTCTCATACTGTATCGACCTTACTGCCTACAGTCAATACCCTATGGTCGCATATGGTGCAACTGTAGCTGCGACCATATAATTCCTGAATCTTCTCGAATGCCTATGGTCGATCCTTTGGTCATGCTGGTCATGCTATGGTTGACCGTAGCAACGACCTTGAGATTTATGGTCACAAACTACATGCAATTCAAGCTCTTCCTGGGTTAAATCCTCTAATCTTCAATTGGATTTATTCTAAGGTCATCCTATGGCCATCATTAGTTGTTTCTTATCAACCCTAATCATCAAACTCTCTCCTAATGATTCTCCTTGGGATTTTTTCAAGAAAATCACATGGATCATAATAGGTTGATATTGCCTATTTTTCATAGAAGTTTTATTCCATAGAGTTTACATCTCCAGGGATTAGGTTCATACCTTTGCCTGTGATAAAGTGCCAATCTCTTCTCAGCAAGATCCTCTCTTTAGTCTTTTCTTTTTCTCCTTCTCTTCCTTCTCTTTCCTTCTCTTTCTCTAGGATTTACTAATGTTCTAAAAGAGTGAAAAATGGTTAAGGGATGTCCTTTATATAGAGGAAAACTCTTCATATAGAGTCTTCTTTCAATTAGGAATGAAATCCCTTAGTTTAGGAAAGTTTCTAAAACTCGTAGTCTGATCTGGGGTCTCACGGTGGATGTCTACGATCATAGAACCCGTCGATCATTGGGTCAAAATCATCGACCGTGGGGTCATGGATTTGTGATCTTCATTCTTACCATATGGTCGACCACACCTACCCAGGTATGCGACCATATGTATACAGTTTTGGGTGTTGAGTCAATTTTTATACCTGGTTTGTGATCTATCTTCACACGATTGGTCCACTTGGTCCAGCTATGATGGAAAGACCTGGCACGACACGGTTAGACCAAGTTAGTAGAGTGCGGGTCTTTCAACTCCCCTCCTATTTAAATATCGTCCTTAAAATTTGCACATACCTTCCGAGTCGAATAGGTGAGGATATTGCTTCTGCATAGCGTTCTCTTATTCCCATGTAATTTCTTTCACATTTTGGCTTCTCTTAGTAACTTTAACATAGTAAATGTCACGGTTGCGAAGATGTTGAACCTTTCAGCTTGTGATTTCAAAAGGTACCACTTCGAATTTCAAATCTTCAATCAAATCCGATGGATCTGCGGTTAACACGTGTGTTGGATCTCTGACGTACTTCTTTAATAGTGAGACCTTGAACACATCATGTACACTAGACATTGATGGTGGTAGTGCTAACTGATATGCTACCCTTCTACGTCTATCTAGAACTTTATAAGGTTCAATATATCTAGGACATGAGCACTCCTCAATGATCAGTGGATCACACAACCCATGAGTGAACCACCATTGATCCCGAGCACCCCTTGATGAATCAATGACACCCCAGACTTGAGAACTCCTCGATGATCAGTGGCTTGTCCATCATTAACTAAAGCACAAGTCATTTGACTAAGTTGATACAGGATGCATAAGAAGATAATAAATAGGGTTACACCCCAACAGAGATCCCCTTTCCACTCCATTGGACTGATCGTGTCCCCACTACGGTGTAACCAGACATATGGCCATGTATCATGCCCCCACACAGTGCATGATCATATACCCCACACACAATCACATTCATAACAACAATCACTCAATATGGCATGTGCATGCAGGAAGTAAAACTCGAGCAGGAATTTCTGTTCCACTCTGATGGACTGATCCTGTCCCTACTAGAGCATAGAGTGCCAACATGGCACATGTATTGTACTCCCATACTCTACACTCCCATCATACATTGTCTCAACAAAGACTGCACCCAATAGAGAACCCCAACGCCCCACTTCCATGGTTTGTCGTGCCTCTACTAAGGTACAACCATTTCCAATGTGATTCATGAGGTTGCTCATTACATGAACCACCATACATGGGTGGCATCCCAATAGAGAGCCCTGGATCTCCACTCCCATGAATCACTGTGTCTCCACTAGGATTCTGGCACACCAATATGGTACGCATGCCAGTACTCCCATACATCACACACATCATCATACATGGTTATGCACATAATAACATCAATAACTAAACCCTTGCAGAGACCTTGGATCCCCACTCCCATGGTTCACCTTGCCTATACCAAGGTAACAACAACTATCAACATACATAGTTATAATTATATGCAAATGTATGAACAGTTATATACATTTCATTAGATGAAATGTTATAAAAGAAAAACAACAATAAACACACAATAAGCACATGCTCAAACTCTACGTGAATCGACCCCTCACCTGCAGACACCAGTAGTGCTGAAGAACCTTGAAGCCGACAGAAGGCTTCATCCACTACCCGTGGAATTTTACCTATTTAGTTAGATAAGCTTCATTAGTTTGGTAATCATCTTTTAAACCAGTATGGACAAGTCCTAGAGTCCATGCACAGGTCCTAAGATAAGCCAAGAACTGAAAAGGCAGGTCTTTCTAATCATTCCTAGGCTTACAAGTCAAAACAGACTAAACTAGAGGATGGAATTAGTTGATCGTTCCTCAGGTACAGTAGGCCAGTTAACATTTAGTCATTTCTTAGTAAACAGAATCGGGGGATAAATCGAATGGTCGGGCATCCGGTAAATCATCCGCTTAATATACTGTCACAACAGTGGGGGTTCCAGGGGGTTTTCCAGAGGCTTTATCGGGTGGTATATCCTCCACCTCTACCTGTGGTTCTTTCCTCCGTTTCATGTCATCGGTTCTTGCCGCCGGTTCATGTCGCCGATTCATGTCACTTGTTCTATGACACCGGTTTGGTGCCACCAGTTCTGTGCCACCTGTTCTATGCCACCAGTTCTGTAACACCGGTTCGGTGCCACTGGTTGTGTGTTACCAGTTATGTGCCACAGGTTTTGTGACACAGGTTCCATGACACCTATTCTGTGCCACCAGTTCCGTGACACCAGTTCTGTGCCACTGGTTTAAACCCAGAAACTAGGTCACGAACCAAAATTGGTCTCCAAGCTTGGGGACTTTGATTCCCAATGATCTTACCTTCATTTAGTTGATGGGAATCATCTTTCTACTATTTATAAATTCAATGGGAACCATTTATGGTTCCATTGACTTCATTTTTGGAGTCGAGTGGAGGAAAACCTAACTTCTAAGTTTAATGGTGGTCACCATTAATACCACCAAGGTTCCTAGCCTTAAACACCAAACAAAGAGAGGAGGAGGTTAATTGAACTTACCTCCAAGGAGATTGGGACTAGGGCTTGGAGCTTTGAGTTCAAAGTTGTTCTTCCTTTTCTCTTCTTCTCCCACTCTCACTCTCCCACGGTTTCAAATGGAAGGAAAAGAGGTTGGGTCCTCCCTTTTATAGAACCCATAGAGAGAGAAAGACTCAAATCTATGTTCAACCGATTGCAGTCAACTGGAGGAACGTTCATCCAATTATGCCTCCGGTTGGGCTTAAAATGATTTTAGGCTTAGTTTTGTGGACCCAGTTTGGTGGGGATACTTTCTAGGTTTCTTGGACATCATTCTCCATACTCTACCATCACTAGGGAATCTGAGAGTTTGACCCAATCATCATATGGAGGGTTAAAATTCAAGGTGCCAAGTGTTGGCATAGTAAGACCCAACATAGAGAGATCCGAATTGTGAGGATTTCGGATATGGGTCTTACAATACCCCCAATTTATAAGGAATTCATCCCCGAAATCAGTTTGTAGTTGTAAGTTCTTATCCCATACATATGGGGGTCTGTCGTGCATCATAATTCATGAGATCAACACATATCAGCTACGGTATTTTGTAATCAAAGGAGTACTTACCCACTTCTCAAAACTTCCTCAAGTCAGTGTGAGGTCCATGCTCACATAGAGGCATAACACTCCCAATACTACACCCAAGTGTGACAAGGGCATCTTGGCCACGACACTTAAGCATTCTTTGTCCTCGCTATTCCATAGCTCCTATATATATATATATATATATATATCATGCGTTTTTGTTGGTTTATGTATAATTCCCTCTCTTTGTAACTATGCCACTTGTATACTCTTCACATGCAACCATGGGACGATTAGTAATCATATGATCATGATTGACTACCATAATTTAAGATACGTCCTCACTCAATATCCCTTTATGTCATTAAATAACTCGATGAGTTGCATGATGAGTTTGCACCAAGGAATTGGAATACTTGACAGAGGCAACATTTAAATTCCTTGTGCAAAGTACAACCATATGATCATATTTAAAGCATTCATCAAGCCTTGCTATTTTCATGTTAAATGCCTTTATATGCTATACTTAAATTACACTTAAGAAAAATAAGGCATTCCTGTAAATACCCCCAGAGTAGTTCTGGGCATCCTCTTGTGACATGGGAAATACATTTTCTACCGCCTGTGTTGGTGGTCCTTGGCATGGACATTGACAAATCCTAGCCAGGTGCCCACGTTTGCCACAGTTGAAACACCTCCCATATGCCCTAGGCCTGGTGATAAGAGGTAGCCCTTGGTGGTGTGACTCGAGGTACTGGAGTTACATGCCAACCCTGAATAAGTGTTGGGCTACTTGCTGCAGGTTTGATGAGCTATAGAGCAGAGGGGGGCAGTGACAAAGGAACTCGGGTACTGCACCCTGAACAGCTTGGTAGCAGGGCGGTTATCTATCTAATTGGAAGCCTTCCTTTAACTGTGGTAGTTTTACCTATACCCATCTACTGCATTTTTTGCCACTTGTACGGCATCACTATATTCTATTAGCCTTATAGATTCCACCACAACCTTTAGATCCCCTCTCAAACCCTAAACAAACCTCTTTAGTTTTAATTCTTCCTTTCTTATGGTAGTAGGAGAGAAATATAACAACTCTTTAAATTTCTGTTGATATCTCTCTACTGTAAGCGCACCCTAGGTAAGGTTGAGGTACTCCACTTCCTTTCTGTCCTGAAAGCTTTAAGAAAAAAAAAATTTTGAAGAATGCATCCTTAAATATCTGCCAGGTGATCTCCCCATAGCGCTTTTGTAGGGTGGGTTACATCCCGTTCCACCAATCATATGGTATCCTTCCAACTAAAATGTAGCACACCTTAGCTTTTGAGGCTCAGAGCACATGAGTGACTCCAAAACCTTCTCCATGGTCTGTATCCAAATGGCTGGCTACATGGGATTTGTACCTACTCTGATGAACTACGATGGTTCCATAATCTGGAAATATTTTATTACTTTAAAATTATCCATGGAAGCCTGAGCTGCCATTTCGACTGGTCTTGGGAAAATCTAAAAAGATAATATTTGCACATCTAAGGTTAAATTAAGTCACTCCAATAATCCAAGAAGTATAATAGTATGTCCCATGCAGCATAAAAATTGAATCTTAGTTCCTAAGGTTGCAGGGCACACATATTTATTTAGGATAACACTATTGCATTGACAAGTGGTACCCTTAGGGTAGGACACTAAATTGGTTAACATACTAAATTTTTAATTGGGTACCCCCAATTTATAAGAATTAAGACCCTACGTAAAGAGGTAGGGTGGCCTAGCAAAAATCCCCTATTTAAAAAAAGCCAAAATATCCTCTGTTCATCAATTTTATTCCCTGCATTGTCATTTCACTTCATTTTTAGGGTCCTTTTTATTACTACTCATGTAATGAGAGAGAATCCCATGTACAATCAGCTGTAGCACCCTATGAATTCCCATCATGCAGATACTACTACTGTGATGGTTAGAATCGATTATCCAAGCAGCCTTGATAGGGTTTTTGTTATTACCCATTGGAGTAGGAGTGAACCTCTGCATCTTAACACCCAATCTGTAAGACCCGCACTCCATGAACCCGATCTAAACCTTGAATTCATGTCGTAACAGGTCTTTCGATCATCACCGGGCCAGACGGGATGAGCGGATGACAAACAGGTATGAAATCGGACCATTTAAGTATGAATTAATTCATACCGGTCGATGGTACCGGTCGACCGGTATAGTCTGCGCAGCAAACCCCTAAGATTCGGAAACAGATCTCTACAGGTCCCGCTTTCCAAATTTCAATCCGAAGGACTTTCCTAATGCTAGGAGGCTTTCTAAACCTAAACATAGCCTATATAAACCACTCTAAACCTCCTAAGACCTCTTCCATGATCCTCACAAACCCTAGAAAGGAGAAAGAGGCTAAAGAAGGAGAAGAAGCTAGGAAGGAGAGGGAAGAGCCGCCATTGCCGTTCGACGAAGAACAAGTTACCGCAAGTCAACGGTAAGTGCTCAGACCTTCCTCTATCATAAGTAATCTAGAATGGTTAATTGTAGTTGGATCAATACCATGCAAAGTGAGGTAATGATCTAAACCCTATTTTTTCCGACAAACCCTTTTTAGTCGATAAACCCTAGATTCAAGTTCTAGGTTGAGACCATCGAAACTAGGACTTCAATGGAGTTGAAAACAACTCTAACTCAGTGCTCAGACCTAGAATGTGTAGAAGAAACCCTAGGATCATTAGGGGATGATAGACGATAGTCGAGAAACCGAACGTATGGTTTTTCGGAGACATAACGGTCGACCATACAAGTCGCACTCCATGCGACAGGTACTGTGACTGGTACCTCCTGGGGACTGGTCTTTGGGGACCGATCAACCATATCGGTCATAGGTTTCCCCATAGTGCTGTGACTGGTACTGTGACCGGTCTGCTCTGTGAGATGTGTTTTGCCATTGTTAGTTTTCCAACCAACGTAAACCTATTCTAACAAAACCCGAATATCGTATAGGACCTTGTGATAGCACGTTAGGACCTTGTGACGCGGAGCGAACTATCAACCAAGCATTAGGTAAGGGAATCTGACCTAAACCCTAATAATTAATAACAGTAAAACGTTGTTAATAACTATGTTTTTGTGGATTGTTGTTTGTGCATACTCGCATGTCATCCTTTACTTTCAGTTATTTTTATTGTTCATGCATACTTGCTATGCTAGGTTGTGACTGTTAGGCATGTGATTGTTTTTGTTGGTGTGTGGAATGGGAAGGGCCTAGGGTCTAGGATCATTCCTCACACTAGCACCTTTTCATATCGTTCTGTCTTAGCATGCTTGGTGCGGGTAGGGTATCAGGGGGAGGGAGTGGCACTGTGGTCTCCAGCCTGACCACTAGACTCTAGCTCTATCTCAATGCCATAGGGAGCTACGCTGGGACAGGGCCTATTGTGATGACATGTAGGATTGGTTAGTTACGAGCCCAGTTTGCAAGCCCTCACCAATAGGGGCTTACGTGTTGGTATGGGTAAAGTATCAGGGGAGGTATTGGCGGTGTTTGATCCGGACGCCTTAGCTCTATCTCTATTCCATGATAGGGTGCATGTGGCATGGCAGTAGTGTTTGATCCATTGGGCAGCTTCACATACTCGTGTATAGACTTGCGATGGCCGCCAATCCTTTCTATAGCACATTGCAAACTTAGAACCAGACCATGATGTGAATGTTACCCATGCATATGTTTGTTGCATTGTCTGATTGTCTTACTGAGCTAAGTTATGAGCTCACCCTTGTATATATACATATTTTTAGATGTTGATGCAGGTTACCAGTAGAGGAATACGTGGACGCTCTAGTGTATGGAGGCGTGGCTATCCTGGACGTGCAAGTAGGAGAGGACGAGCATGACGCTTCATGAGAGTTCCCTTTCTGCGTGTACCTTTAGGATTTGATTTTAATTTATTCTATTTATTTTTGGTTGGAAATACAATGATGTAAAGATATTTATTTATGTTTTGGGAATTTAAATAATTAAATATTTTATTTAAATTTATCAGTAGATTACTCAATTCATTTTATTTAAGACTTTCGCTGTATTTATTATATTCTGATTGTGGTTATGTGTAATGGTTTGTATGAGTGGACACGGTCTTATTGAGATCCTGGTGTGAACCGTTGGTTCAGTGATGGTTCACACACTTCTGGTTCAGTCAAAATTGGGGTGTGATAACTTGGTATCAGAGCTCTTAGGCTCTGTCCAACAGACTATGTTTGCACTTAACTAAATCAATGAACTGAGATAGGAAAAATTTAAAGTCTTAATAAAAACACACCCTAAGCACTTGTTTGATGCTTGAGACTAAATACGAAAGAGCATAATGTACTATACTAAAAGTGAAATTAATAAACAGTCATACTCTGGATAGGAACCGTAATGACAGGTGAGAAAAATCATAAACTTTTATTAAATGGAAAAGAAAAACTGTATCAAGAGTGAAAATAAACATAAACATCCAAAGAGTATAAAAGATAATTGCGCTACAGGGTACAGTCCACATGCCGGACAGTTACCCTGTTATATATAAACCATGCCAAGAGAGAGAGGAAAATAAGAAGTCTATCATGGGGTTGGGGGCCTAGGAGGAATGGGGTCAGCGATGTCATAATCACGCTCGTAGGCTACCCTGAGCCAGTGCACCTGCTCCTGGGTGACTATGAGGCTGCGAGTAAGGCGCTCTAGATCACGGCTCATCTCCCGTTGGGCATCTCGGATCTCTATGAACATACCCATCACGGTGTCGAAAGAAGGCTGAAATGGTCCCGCTGTATGTATGGGCTGTGGTGTTGGCGCTAAAACATCCTCCATCTGATCATCGCCACCATCATCATCACCCCCTACCTCTGCTGCATGAGCAACATTGGCTGCTACTGCTACTGCTGCCGCGGCTACTATCCTCTTGAGTGGGCGAGGACGAGCCTCTAAGTCCTCATCACTGATCGACTGGTTGTCCATCTGCATCCGGAGAATGGCATCCCAGTCAATGTTTGAGGTCATAGTATCCTCAACGGCAATCTCACCCCTCATGTCCACTCGTAATCTCTGCAGAAGAGTAGTGATGAGTCAGCCATATGGAAGGTTACTGGCCCGATTGGACATAGTAGCCTGATGCATGGTCCTGTAATGATGTAGGGAAGACAGACCCGCTCCCCAGTGCAAACGCAATAGGTCAAGTACTGAGTGAGTTGAGACAACTCACTGTAATGGCCGCTCTGAGGCACAATATTGTGCTGGATGATGCGACTGTATACCCGAGGCACAGGTCTCAAGCTAGCAGCCTTCATAGGTGCTCTGGGGTTAAGCAGCTCCTCCGAAATCTCCTGGCGTAGATCGTCTGTGAGAAAGCCCTTCATCTTAGGGGCACAGTAGACCAAGTCCCCATCATTGGGAATCCCTAGGAGGTCGACGAGCTGGTGAGTGTTGAAGGAGATGGGGACACCCTTGACGAGATTGATAAGGTGGAGTTCCCTCCATTGACTGAAGTCATTGACATCTCCCTCTATCTCCAGGTTCGCATAGAAGTGTTTAATAGGGTTGGGATGGGTAGTCACCGTATAGGTGATAATGGGCAACCACCCAAGTCTATCAAAAGCTGCCTCAACGTCAAACCGCTGCAGCTGCTCCAGGTTCACCCATCGCCCCGACTCAATATTTTTCTCCTCGAACCAGGGAAAACAGGCTTACGCTGCCTCAGAACGAAACCACCGCTCATCGAGCTATGCAACAGGCGGATACGGGCGGTGCATGCCAAGACCAAAGGAACGTTTACCTGCACCTCTGCGTTGAGACATTTTGAATTACAAACAAAGACAAACAAAGAGAAATGGGTTAGAATTTTAGAAATTTCGGCAGCATAACGACAGTAAATCAAGCAAAAGCCTCAAAATCATGCAAAACTTGGGGAGGAGGACTTACGTAACCCCCAAACACTTCAGAAAAACCAAGCATACATCAATTAAACAAGAAATTTGGGAAATTTCAGAAAAATTGATTTTTTTACCAAAACTTAGGTTAAAAATCGAAAAAATTAGATTTTTGTAAAAACCTTTCGGGAGAACCTCAAATTGGGTGAGGGCTTTTGCTCCTAGAGGTCCCTAAACCCATTCTAATCCGAAGGAAAAGAGTTCCTATGGTTAGAATTTCCTAAACAAAGAAAAACCTAAATTTTGGGCTTGGAACCATAGAGAAACAATATGAAAATGATGAATGGAAGGAAAGAACTTACTTGGAGGCGATGTTCTAGGCCTTGATTGGAAGAAAATGGCTTCTAAGATCATCGGTCAGACTGTAGCAACTCAGCAAGCCAGAGAGGAATCGCCACCGGAGAGGAAGAAGAAAAGAAAAGTG
This sequence comes from Protea cynaroides, assembly GCA_028583415.1. Lineage (NCBI taxonomy): Eukaryota > Viridiplantae > Streptophyta > Magnoliopsida > Proteales > Proteaceae > Protea > Protea cynaroides. Next base: position 88,530,600 of record CM053266.1, read on the forward strand.
AGAAAAATCTCACTTTTCACGAATTTAAAGCCATTCTGGGCATACCGATCGACGGTTTTTCCCATACCGGTTGATCGGTAGCCCCCAGGGTATATCGACCGGTACCTCTCGGTCAGAAGAGACATCCTGACCGGTCGACTATACCGGTCACTCCATACCCTACAGGGTAGCGACCGGTACATCGACCGGTACCCCTCGGGAATCCAAGAAATTTTATCCGCCTGGACATACCGGTCGCACTACCATACACAGTGCCGCGACCGGTATGTTGCACCGGACAACTATTCGAAGCCTAGAAAATTTTGAGAAAAATATTAAAAAATTCCAATTTAAGTTTCCGTTGCGATTTTCGCCTTGCACATGTTAAAGACTTACACTATTATAACTATTCGATTGTACCTTATGTGTCATGTCTTCTTTTCAGATCCAAGCAGAAAATTAATCTGAGATGGCAGGCAAAAACGGACGTAGAGGCTCATGAAAGCATCACCACTGTAGGGTGCACCCAGATGAGGATAATGTGGAAACAGGAAATGTTGATGAGCAAAATATAAACCCAAGCGGTGAAGAAAGGCAGAGTCCCAGAGCACTAACAAATTTGCCAGGACCTCCTCACACAAACTCTGAAACAATTGTGACGAATCTGGTTTTCCAGATGGAAGCTCAGCAGAAAACATTCCTGAACGAGATGTTGAAGATATTCAGGCCACCGGGATATATTCCTACAGAAGGTACGCCTGAGTCTGGAAGAAATAACACCACACTGCCAATGGATGGTAGTACTGGGCCGATGCGCCAAGGACAGAATCTACAACCACCACACCAATTTCCATCGTCATCTGTCTATCAAGGAATCTATCCGTACCCACCACCATGGTATGGAATGAATGCACAGGGGCAGAATGACCTAAGCCGAGCGGTGGATAGGTTCTTGAAGCTGAAACCCCCTACTTTCATAGGGAAACCAGGGAAACCACTATGGCCTGCATAGTGGGTATCTGAAATAGAGAAGAACTTTAGTTTGATGACTTGTACGGAAGATGAGAAGGTACTATTTGCTACACACATGCTTAAGGAAGATGCAAATGCCTGGTGGAATTCTACCCGGTCATACCTAGAGGTAAAGCACACTCAGATCGATTGGGTAACATTCAAAGGAGCTTTCTTCGATAAATACTTTCTGAAGAGCGTTAGAGATCAAATGGAGGAAGAATTCCTCAACTTTCAGCAATCCCAATCGATGGTTGATGCTTACCAGCAGAGATATGAAGGGCTGTTCTTCGCTTCGACAAGCATACAAGAAGAAGAAACCAAGACCCGTAGGTTCACCATGGGATTACGAGGAAGTATCCGAGAGCACATCTTGGGTTTGGAAAAGAAGATATATAATGAGGCTGTGCAGATTGCCAGGGAATCGAATCCAATCAAAGAGACAGTTTCTTTGCTCAGAATAGGGGACTGAAGAGGCCTGCTACTAAGACTTCAGGTGGAGGCAATACTAGACCATTCCGCCCATACAGGGCTCAGTCTGCTGTGGTGCCTGCAAGGAACACTACTGCACCACCACCGTCACAGTTTGCTGGATAGAACCCAAATGTTAAATGTTTTAACTGCCAACAATTGGGTCATTATGCGAGGACCTGTACTCTACCCAAGAAGCAACTGCCGCAGCAAGGAAAGGTATTCGCAATCACCACTGAAGAGGCAGCCGCATCACCTGATGTGGTTACTGGTATGATTACATCCCTCACTATTTTTTTTACTATTGTTGTGTTTGAGCATGTAGAATTAAGGGATAATTAAATCTCAGGGACTGTAAATATAGCTGGTATACCTGCCAGAGTACTCTTTGACTCTGGGGCCACGCACTCTTTCGTTTCTACTTCTTTTGGAAAGCGAATGGAATTACCTGTTAAGTGTTTGAACCCAAGCTTGATAGTTCGCTCTCCGTTGGGAGTCGAAGTGGCGTTGAATGAATACTATGGGCCGTGTACAGTTAGTATTGAGGGCCGAAACCTAAAAGCAAATCTGGTTCTACTCGAGATGGCAGACTTTGACGTCATCTTGGGAATGGATTGGCTAGGCCATCATTCGGCTAGCTTATTATGTGGTGAAAGGAAACTCGTGCTTAAAGATGAGAAAGGGAAAGAGTTTAGCTTCACTGGGACCAAGTTACCTAGGAAGCGAAAGTTCATCCTCTCCGCCCTAAAAGCTAAGAGATGCTTAAAGAAGGGAGGAGTGGGGTACTTAGTGTCTGTGGTCGACATAACAGCTGAGGTGCCAAAGATGGAAGATCTAGATGTGGTACGAGAGTTTTCAGATGTATTTCCAGAAGATCTCCTGGGTCTACCTCTAGACAGGGTTACAGAGTTTGTGATAGACCTTATGCCAGGGTTGGCGCCAGTGTCTAAAGCACCGTATAGGATGGCCCCTACCGAATTAAAGGAGTTGAAGACCCAATTACAAGAACTACTAGATAAGGGCTTCATACGACCAAGCATATCGCCATGGGGAGCACCTGTATTGTTCGTCAAGAAGAAGGACGGTAGTGTACAGCTATGTATCAACTACTGAGAGCTGAACAAGTTAACCATCAAGAACCTATATCCTTTGCCTAGGATCGATGCTTTGTTCGATCAGTTGCAGGGTGCAAAGGTTTTCTCAAAGATTGATCTCAGATCAGGGTATCATCAATTGAAGATCAAGGCCTCATCCAAAGACTGCTTTCAGAACAAGGTATGGGCATTATGAGTTCCTAGTAATGTCGTTCGGGTTAACTAATGCTCCAGCGTCGTTCATGGAACTGATGAACCGAGTGTTTCATGACATGTTAGACAATTCGGTCATCGTATTCATCGACGACATATTGGTCTACTCAAAGGACAGGGAGGCTCATGCAACACATTTGAGAGCAGCCCTACAACGGTAGATAAGGGAGAAGCTTTATGCCAAGTTCAAGAAGTGTGAATTTTGACTGAGGGAAGTGGCTTTCTTGGGCCATGTAGTATCTGCAGATGGTATCAAGGTAGATCCAAGTAAGATCGCAGCTATAGTAGGATGGGATGCACCGAAATCAGTTGCGGAGATTTGTAGTTTCCTTGGATTGGCTGGTTACTATAGAAGATTTGTGGAAGACTACTCAAGGATCACCGTTCCACTTACCAGACCAACCAAGAAGGGAGAAAAATTCATATGGACAGATGAGTGTGAGAAGTGCTTTCAAACTTTGAAGTCAAGACTAGTCTCTGCACCTATCTTGACCATCCCAGCACCAGGCTTACCGTTTACCCTATATATGGATGCCTCAGGGTTGGGTCTTGGATGTGTGTTGATGCAAGGAGAATAGGTGAATCGCCTACGCATCAAGACAGTTAAAAGAGCATGAGAAGAATTATCCTAGACATGATTTGGAGTTAGTAGCGGTTATACATGCAATCAAGACTTGGAGACACTACCTTTACGGTGAAAAATTTCAGATTAAATCGGATCACAAGAGCTTAACTTACCTTTTCACTCAGAAGGACCTGAATATGAGACAGAGGAGATGGCTAGAATTATTGAAACATTATGATTGTGACATCCAGTACCATCCGGGTAAGGCAAATGTTGTGGCTGATGCCTTAAGCTGAAAGTGGGCATTGAAGCCTGAGGCAGGACCTAGTACAAATACTGCATTGTGTGCTGCAGCCTCAAGCTCAATAGATAATGATGAAGAGTATATATTAGAAACTGCAAGAGATCCAGTGGAACAGGGCTTAATTCATAAGCTCACGTTGATGTTCGCAGCTTTGAAGATCTCATCGGATCTCATAGATGAGGTCAAAGTAGCAATCCTACAGGATCTACACCTCAAGACTGTGCAAGAAGATCTAGAGAAGGGTAGAAGCAATTCTAACTTTACCTTGGATTCAGACAAGGTACTCAGGTATCGTAGAGGATTATGAATACCTGAGAGTGAGAACTCAAATTTCAAAGATCGAGTTATGACAGAAGCTCATTACACCCCATATTCGGTACATCCAGGAAGCACGAAGATGTACCATGATTTAAGAAGACTATATTGGTGGAGGGGTATGAAAGCGGATGTAGCTCGGTTCGTGTTCCAATGTCTGAATTGCCAACAATTTAAAGCAGAAAGATAGAGACCCGCAGGTTTACTACAACCACTACCAGAGCCAGCATGGAAGTGGGATTGTATCACAATGGATTTCGTCACTGGCCTACCCTTGACACCAAGGTCAGTGGATGCAGTATGGGTTATAATCGATCGACTTACCAAGACAGCTTGATTCATCGCTATCAGACCTCAGTATACCATGAAGAAGCTGGCCAAGATATATGTGGATAATATAGTCAGGCTTCATGGCGTCCCAGAAAGTACAGTATCTGATAGAGATCCCCGTTTTACATCAAAGTTCTGGAAAGGATTACAGAAAGCAATGGGAACCAAGTTGAAGTTTAGCACAACTTTTCATCCTCAAACAGACGGGCAGTCAGAAAGAACTATTCAAATCTTAGAAGATATGCTCAGAGCGTGTGCTCTAGATTTCAAAGGAGCTTGGGACGAGAAGCTATCACTCATCAAGTTTGCTTATAACAACAGTTATCAGGCTACGATCCAGATGGCTCCATATGAAGCACTCTATGGGAAGAAATGTCGTACACCTCTGTTATGGAATGAGGTGGGAGAGAGAAGGATTGTAGGACCAGAGTTTGTCGAAGAAACTTGTCGAGTGATTGATCAAATTAAAGAAAGAGTGAAGACAGCTCAAGTTCGACAAAAGCACTATGCAGATAACCGATGTCAAGATCTAGAGTTTGCAGTGGGTGATAAAGTATTCTTGAAGATATCACCTGTGTGAGGTCTGAAATGGTTTGGTAAGAAGGGGAAGCTATGCCCCAGGTATGTGGGACCATATGAGATTTTGACCAGACATGGTAATGTGGTATATCAACTGGCTCTACCACCATCCATGTCAAGTGTTCATGATGTGTTCCATGTTTCTTTACTAAAGAAGTATGTCAGGGATCCATCGCACATCCTGACAGCATACCCACCAGACTTGACAGAGGACTTGACGTTTGAAGTTGTACCCGTGATGCTCACAAGCCGAAATATACAACATCTCCGAAGCAAGGATATCCATTATGTGAAAGTGCATTGGAAAAGCCAAGATGTAGAAGAAATCACTTGGGAGGAGGAGAACGCAATGTGCAAGGAATACCCTAACCTTTTTTATGACCAAGGTACGATCAAATTTCGGGACCAAAATTTTTTTAAGGGTGGGGGAGTTGTGAAACCTACATGCAAATTTTGGGAACGAAATTTCTTTTAAGGGTGGGGGAGTTGTAAGACCCACACTCCATGAACCCGATCTAAACCTTGAATTCATGTCGTAACAGGTCTTTCGATCATCACCGGGCCAGACGGGATGAGCAGATGACAAACAGGTATGAAATCAAACCATTTAAGTATAAATTAATTCATATCGGTCGATGATACCGGTCTTGGTACCGGTCGACCGGTATAGTCTGCGCAGCAGACCGCTAAAATCCAGAAACGGATCTCTGCGGGTCCCACTTTCCAAATTTCAAACCGAAGGACTTTCCTAATGTTAGAAGGCTTCCTAAACCTAAACCTAGTCTATATAAATCCCTCTAAACCTCCTAAAACCTCTTCCATGATCCTCACAAACCTTAGAAAGGAGAAAGAGGCTGAAGAAGGAGAGAAAGCTAGGAAGGAGAGGGAAGAGCCGCCATTGCCGTTCCACGAAGAACAAGTTACCGCAAGTCAACGGTAAGTGCTCAAACCTTCCTCTACCATAAGTAATCTAGAATGGTTAATTGTAGTTGGATCAATACAATGCAAAGCGAGGTATTGATCTAAACCCTGTTTTTGTTGACAAACCCTAATTTAGTCGATAAACCCTAGATTCAAGTTATAGGTTGAAACCATCGAAACTAGGACTTGAATGGAGTTGGAAACAACTCTAACTCAGTGCTCAAACCTATAATGTGTAGGAGAAACCCTAGGATCATTAGGGGATGATCGACGACAGTCAAGAAATCGAACGTATGGTCTTTCGGAGACATATCGGTCGCACCCAATGCGACCGGTACTGCGACTGGTACCTCCCAGGGACTGGTCTGTGGGGACCGGTCAACCATACCAGTCGCAGGTTTCCCCACAGTGCTACGACCGGTACTGTGACCGGTCAGCTCTGTGAGATGTGTTTTTCCATTGTTGGTTTTCCGACCAATGTAAACCTATTCTAACTAAACCCTAATATCATATAGGACCTTCTGATAGCACGTTTGGACCTTGTGATGCGGAGCAAACTATCAACCAAGTGTCAGGTAAGGGAATCTGACCTAAACCCTAATAATTAATATCAATAAAACGTTGTTAATAACTATGTTTCTGTGGATTGATGTTTGTACATACTCGCATGTCATCCTTTACTTTCAGTTATTTTTATTGTTCATGCATACTTGCTATGCTTGGTTGTGACTGTTAGGCATGTGATTGTTTTCGTTGGTGTGTGGAATGGGAAGGGCTTAGGGTCTGGGATCATTCCTCACACTAGTACCTTTTCGTATCGTTCTGTCTTAGCATGCTTGGTGCGGGTAGGGTATCAGGGGGAGGGAGTGGCACTGTGGTCTCTGGCCTGGCCACTAGACTCTAGCTCTATCTCTATGCCGTAGAGAGCTACACTGGGACAGGGCCTACTGTGATGACATGTAGGATTGGTTAGTTGCGAGCCCAGTTTGCAAGCCCTCGCCAATAGGGGCTTACGTGTTGGTATAGGTAGAGTATCAGGGGAGGTGTTGGCTGTATTTGATCCGGACGCCTTAGCTCTATCTCTATTCCATGATAGGGTGCATGTGGGACGACAGTGGTGTTTGATCCATTGGGCGACTTCACACACTCGTATATAGAGGTACGGTGGCTGCCAATCCTTTCTATAGCACATTGCAAACTTAAAACCAGACCATGATGTGAATGTTACTCATGCATATGTTTGTTGCATTGTCTGATTGTCTTACTGAGGTAAGTTATGAGCTCACCCTTGTATATATACATGTTTTTAGATGTTGATGCAGGTTACACAGTGGAGGATTACGTAGACGCTCTATTGTATGGACGCGTGGCTGCCCTGGATGTGCAAGCAGTAGAGGACGAGCATGACGCTTCATGCGAGTGCCCTTTCTGCATGTACCTTTAAGATTTGATTTTAATTTATTCTATTTATTTTCGGTTGGAAATAAAATGATGTAAAGATATTTATTTAAGTTTTAGGAATTTGAATAATTGAATATTTATTTAAATTTATCAATAGATTACTCAGTTCATTTTATTTAAGACTTCTACTGTATTTATTATATTCTGATTGTGGTTATGTGCAATGGTTTGTATGAGTAGACAAGGTCTTATTGAGATCCTGGTGTGAACCATTGGTTCAGTGACGGTTCACTCACACTTCTGGTTCTGCCAGAATTGGGGTGTGACACAATCAGTCATGGAAAACTCCCCATTTTTGGTTTTACCTTAATGATTGGCAAGAATAGCTAAGCCATTGGTTTGCTTGAGTCTTAGAGTTTGTCAAACTCATACGCCTGCCCACTTAGTGCATCATGTACCAGTAAATTCACATTTGTAATGGCTGGGGGCATAGTCAATTTCAATCGGTTTTACCATGCTCTAACATTAGGCACCTCATGCACAATTCTTGCCCCCTTATTGCTGATCGTATAGTGGTCAAGTACATACAATTAAATAATCCAAAGTAATTCCCTCATCCAGGATTCCAGCTATATGGGTACCCGAATGGAATGCTCGTCTGGCTGGGGCTTTCCTTTTGGTATGACCTTAACTCCCTCAATAGAATATTACTAACGTTTTTATGGATGTTAGTTCATAACCTATTTATGTAGTGCACCCCAAATTAGTTGGTCACATTTCATTAGCTTAGGTGCACACATGCGAGGGATTAGCCCACTAGGGTTTGCTTGGAGTTGGCTAATGGCAGTAACACCATGCACTTTCCTTTGGCAGAAATGGTCCCACTTTGGTGTGGCACTAAATTTTGACTAAATCACCCAATATAATTCTTGTCATCTCATTTACACTTATTCACGTTTGTGAGGCCCGCACCCGAAGTCCCTTTACTAACCTAGATTCCTCCTGTGCCAGGTCTCAACATATCTACTGATAGAGCACCTAATGCAAACTATTGTAGTATCTGGACCTTAGGTGAGTCTCCACTTTGTATACTTGGCAGTATAAGGTGTTCTAGTAGACCTTGGGTGAAAGGAATATTCATCCCAAAATATTTGGGCCAAAGAGTTGGTCTATAAGCTATATTTTTAGCCCAACCGGTGGAACGCACTGGTGTAACGTTCATCCGATTGAGTTCAACTGGTTGAACTTGAGTCAGGCCCTTTCTCTCTCCCTGATTTCCTATAGAAGGGGACCAAGCCCTCATTTCTCTCTTTCCTGAAACCGTGGGAGTGAGAGAATAGAAAAGAAGAAGTGGAAGAGGAAGCTTGGAGCTCAAAGAACTCAAGCCCTAGCCATCTCTTTGGAAGTAAGAGCCACAAACTTCCTCTTTCTCCCTTGTGTTAATGGCTACCAACCATGGCAGTTAAGCACCATTAATGGTAACCACCATTAATAACCTAGAAGACCTAGGTTTGATTTTCTCCCACTCTTTGAAGAGTTATTTGAGGTAGGTTTACCTTCCTCCCTCTTCCCTTTAGAGAATAAGTGTAAGAACCTTGAAGGTTGAAGCTTCATTAATGGAGATCTCATTTATCACCTAGAAAGTTAGGTTTTGGTGCACCAACTCCATTGAGAGAGTTATTGGAACCATAAATGGCTCCTATGGTACCTAATAATGGTGGGAATGAATTCCTCACCAACCAAAATGGAAATATTAAGGTGGAAAACCGAGTTCCCAAGCTTGACTCCTTGCTCCGTTCATGACCTAGTTTTTGTGTCTGAACTGGTACCACGTACCCGATCCACGAACATGATCGTTCATTCGGTTAGCTTAAAATAGTGGTACTGCCAAGGCAAAAGCCTTGGCTCATGATCAATGAATTAACTAGAGTCTCGTACCAAAGGCATGATCCTCTGCATTAGCCCCAACCGTTCTACCAGTTCTCAGTGGATCTGATTGGCTCAGGTCTTCCATTTAGGCTTAATAATTAAGCGAAGTTAATGCTGGATGAATGACCACCCGGTAATGTTTCGGAAAAATCTACTGAAATCCCAGGGTTTATGTCAGTATGCAAACCGGATGACCTACCGGATGGTCGAGCTTCTGCTCATTCTTTCGGTGCCATCTACTTAGAAAATACTCTAAGTATTTACCAGTGGAACCCTTTACCAGTTCCATCTGCTGGTTCAGTCAGTATTGGCCTATAAGCCTAGTAATGAGTAGGAAGACTATCCTTTTGGTTCCCAGTCTTCCGTGGGACCCATGCATGGACTCTAAGACTTGTCTATGCTGGTTTAAAAGCTATTAAACAAACCAAATAAAACCTTCTACGCTTAAATAGGTATTGAACAAGGGTGATCATTGAAGCCTTCTGTTTAGCTTCGGATACTGCTGCACTTCTTGTGCAATCAGGTGAGGGGTCTAGTCCATAGACATAGGATATCTTAATAACATGTCTATTTTCTTAGTAACATGCTTAGGTTATTATTTAATTATATGCTTTTCATGAATGCTGTGTATAAGCATGCATTTGCATTATAATAACTATGAATAATTGTATGATTGTTTGGGTATGGTAGATGTGTGAAGTATGGGGGCACAATACATTGGCCACGTTGTTGATGCGATGCTCCAGCGGGATCATGGTGACCCATGGGAGTGGTGATCCGAGGTTCACCGTTAGGGCATAGTTTTATTTATAAACTCATGCAACCATATATGATGGCTTGTGTGATGCATAAGAGTGCGGGTGCATGAGTCATGTTGGATTGCAGCCATGTATGGTGGATCGTGCGACACATGAAAGTACGGGTACATGGATCACGTTGGAATGTAAACACGCTAGTAGTAGACACGGTGATCCATAGGAGTGAAGCCCAGGTTCTCTGCTAGTAGATAGCATGATAGTTATGTTGACATGTTAGTAGGGGCATGGTGATCCATGGGAGTGGTGATCTAGGAACTCTTGCTGGCGGGCAGCCAAAGTGAAATGAATGAACTTAATAGACATTGGTGATGCCATTGCTTTTTTCCTACGCCTCCCCAATAGGGATAAAGATACTGGCATAGCTTTGCACTCCTGAAGGTTGGACTACCCTAGGGGGAGTCAGTGACATATGGGTGTATGGTAGCTAGCGTATGTGAGGTCTATAGTGGGAGGTAACGAACCCTATAAGGACGGGTGTCCCCAAGGAGGGAGTCTACTTGTAGAAGTTGTTTAGTGGCCTAGGGTCATTTATTCAGCTTCGCCCAGGATGTAAAAATACAAACCTGAGACCTAATATAAAAATAAATTGCATTTCATATCATTGGATGTTGTATGTGCATTGCATGTGATACTAGATTTTTTACTGAGCTAGGATGTGAGCTCACCCTCGTATCAATACTGTTTTTCAGATCCTTCTGCAGGTGACTTAGCTATTGTTGATTTCATGGAGTCTCCCTTGGCTAGTGTGATTGCTGACCCTAACGATTTTGGTGGGGAGCACAGCGAGGGCTGCACCTACAGGGACTGCATCTAAGCATAACGTAACCCTCCCCTTATTTTTTCCCATCCCTGATATACTCTGGATCATTTTGATTATGATTATTTTTGTTGGTAGATGAAGAGGTCTATCAAAACATGTAACAGATTTACTCTTTTTATTTGGTTATGTATATATGAATATTATGGTTTTTTATGGAGAAAGCTAGTTTATAGTAGATAATATGATAAATAGTATGAGATATGTTATCATTTAGGTGCATCTATCAATATTAAATGCTTTTGCTTATCTTATTATTCTTTCTCTATTATCGTGGATATTGCAAGTGTAGACTATGAGATTTCTTTTGTAATCATTGTGGTACCAATCTTGGATGTATTCGGGTGCCACAAGGGTTGCCCCGGATGCCACACTCAATTCTCCAAAATAGGCTGTGACAGCTTTACTATCAATTTCATTATATAACTGAGATCATTGGCTTTTTCTCAGCCATCACTATTAAAATAGGGGGCAAGGGCCTTATTGTCACACCCCAATTCCGACTGAACCAGAAGTGTGAGTGAACCGCCACTAAACCAACAGTTCACACCAGGATCTCAATAAGACTATGTCCACTAACACAAACCATTGCACATAACCATAACTAGAATACGATTAAATACAGCGGGAGTCTTAATAATAATGAACTGAGTACTTCTATTGATAAATAAATAAATTATCCAATTATTCAAAATACCAAAACATAAATAAATAGCTTTACATCGTTTATAAAATCCAACTGAAATAAAATAATAAAATCATCCATATCCTAGAGGTATACGCAGAAAGGGCACTCGCATGAAGCATCATGCTCGTACTCCCCTGCTTGCACTTCTAAGGCAACAGCACCTCCATACACTGGAGCATCCATGTAGTCATCGACAGTATAACCTATATCAACATCTAAAAACATGTATATATAAAAGGGTGAGCTCGCAACTTAGCTCAGTAAGAAAATCAGACAATGCAACAAACAACATGCATCAGTAACATTCACATTATGGTCTGGTTTTAAGTTTGCAATGTGCTATAGAAAGGATTGGCAGCCACCGCACCTTTATACACGAGTATGTGAATCCGCCCAATGGATCAAACACCACTGTCATCCCACATGCACCCACCATGGAATAGAGATAGAGCTAAAGTGTCCAGATCACACACCGCCAACACTTTCCTGATGGTCTACCCATACCAACATGTAAGCCCCTATAGGTGAGGGCTTGGAAACTGGGGTCACAACTAACCAATCCTATATGTCATCATTGTAGGCCTTATCCCAGCACAGCTCCCTATGGCATAGAGATAGGGCTCGAGTTTAGTGGCCAGGCCAGAGACCACAATGCCACTTCCTCCCCTGATACCCTATCCGCACCAAGCATGCTAAGACAGAAGTGATACGAAAAGGTGCTAGTGTGAGGAATGATCCCAGACCCCAGGCCCTTCCCATTCCACACACTAATGAAAACAATCACATGCCTAAAACACACTAGCATAGCGAGTATGCATGAACAATATAATAACGGAAAGTAAAGATGACATGTGAGTATGCACAAACACCATTCCACAGAATCATAATTACTAACAACGTTTTACTGTTATTAAGTTATTAGTGTTTTGGTCTGATTCCCTTACCTGACGCTTAATTGCTAGCTTGCTCCGCGTCACAGAATCCAAACTTGCTATCACAAGGTCTTACACGATGTTAGGGTTGATTTAGAATTAGTTTCTTAGGGTTTACGCTGGTTGAAAAACCAACTGGATCAAAATATACCCCTTACAGTGCATACCAGTCGCAAGTACCAGTTGCTGCAATGTGGGGAAAGGTGCTATCGGTATGGTGGATTGGTCCCCCACAGACCAGCTCCCGAGAGGTACTGGTCCCAGTACCGATCGTATATGGTGCGATCGGTATGGTTGACCCATATGCCTCCGAAAGACCACCAATCTTGGTGTTCGCCTTCCGTCGGTCACCCATTATTGGTTCTAGGGTTTCTCCTATGCATTCTAGGCCTGAGCATGAGTTAAATTGTTTCATGTTACATTCGTGTCCTAGTTTGGATGATCCTTTGCCTAGAATGCAAATCTAGGGTTTATCGACTGTATTAGGGTTTGACGAAAATTTAAGGGTTTTAGATCAATTCATGGTTAATCATCTATAATGCTTAACTTAAAGAGAAGTTCAAGCACTTACTGTTTGTTTGCAACTATGGTGTTCTTCGTCTAACGGCGGCTCCTCTCCCACCTTTCTTAGCTCCTTATCCTTTTTCGATCTCTTTCTCCTCTCTAGGGTTTGTGAGAAACAATAAAAGAGTTCTAAGGAGGTTTAAGGATCCTTAAATAGACTAGGTTGAGGTTTAGGAAGTTTTCCTACGTTAGGAAAGTCCCTAGGCTCGAGATTTGGAAGGCGAGACCCATAGATATCCATTTTCGGATCTAACTAGTCTTCCCGTGTAGACATACCAGTTGACCGGTACCATAGACCGGTACCATACGACCAATATGAAAAATATCATATTTTTAGGTCTATTTTCGTACCAGGTTGTCATCCACTCGTCCCGTCTGATCCGATGATGATTGGAAAACCTATTATGACATGAATTAAAGGTTTAGATCGGGTTCATGGAGTGCGGGTCTTACAACTCCCCCACCCTTAAAAGAAATTTTGTCCCCAAAATTTGCATGTAGGTCTCACAACTCCCTCACCCTTAAAAAAATTTCAGCCTCAAAATTTACACATACCTTGTCCATCGAAAAGGTTAGGATACTTCTTTCTCATTGTGTTCTCTTCCTCCCAAGTGATTTCTTCTACATCTTGGCTTTTCCAATGCACTTTGACGTAATGGATATCCTTGCTTCGGAGATATTGTACCTTTTGGATTGTGAGCATCACAGGTAATACTTCAAATGTCAAGTCCTCTGTCAAGTCTGGTGGGTCTGCTTTCAAGATGTGCGATGGATTCCTGACATACTTCTTCAGTAAAGAAACATGGAACACATCATGAAAGCTTGACATGGATGGTGGCAGAGCCAGTTGATACGCCACATTACCACGTCTGGTCAATATCTCATATGGTCCCACGTATCTGGAGCATAGCTTCTCCTTTTTATCGAACTGTTTCAAACCTCGCACAAGTGATATCTTCAAGAATACCTTGTCACCCACTGCAAACTCCAGATCTCAACATCGGTTATATGCGTAGTGCTTTTGTCGAACTTGAGCTGTCTTTACCCTTTCCTTAATTTGATCAATCGATCGACAAGTTTCTTCTATGAACTCCAGTCCTACAATCCTTCTCTCTTCCACCTCATTCCATAACAGAGGTGTACGAAATTTCTTCCCATATAGTGCCTCATAAGGAGCCATTTGGATCGTAGCCTGGTAACTATTGTTATAAGCAAACTCGATGAGCGATAGCTTCTCGTTCCAAGCTCCTTTGAAGTATAGGGCACACGCTCAGAGCATATCCTCCAAGATTTGAATAGTTCTTTCTGACTGCCCGTCTGTCTAAGGATGAAAAGTTGTACTAAACTTCAACTTGGTTCCCATGGCTTTCTGTAATCCTCCCAGAACATTGTTGTAAAGCAGGGATCTCTGTCAGATACTATACTCTCTGGGATGCCATGAAGTGAGACTATATTATCCATATATAGCTTTGCTAGCTTGTCTATGGTGTACTGAGGTCTGACAGTGATGAAGCTAGCTGTCTTGGTAAGTCGATCGACTATGACCCACACGGCATCCACTGACCTTGGTGTTAAGGATAGGCCAGTGACAAAATCCATTGTGATACAATCCCACTTCCATGCTGGCTCCAGTAGTGGTTGTAGCAAACCTACGGGTCTCTGTCTTTTTTCTTTCACTTGCTGGTAATTTAGACATTGGAATACGAATCAAGCTACATCCACTTTCGTACCCCTCTACCAATATAATCTTCTTAAATCATGGTACATCTTGGTGCTTCCTGGATATACCGAATATGGGGTGTAATGAGCTTTTATCATAATTTTGTCTCTGATATTTGAGTTCTCACTCTCAATTATACATAATCGTCCACGATACCTGAGTACCTTGTCTGAATCCAAGGTAAAGTCAGGGTTGCTTTACCCTTCTCTAGATCTACTTGCACAGACTTTAGATGTGGATCCTGTAGGATTGCTACTTTTACCTCATCCATTAGATCCGATGAGATCTTCAAAGCTGCGAACATCAATGTGAACTTATGAATTAAGCCCTGTTCCATTGGATCTTCTGCAGTCTTTAATATATGCTCTTCATCATTCGCTATTGAGCCCGAGGCTGCAGCACACAATGCAGCGTTGGTATTGGGTCTTGCCTCAGGTTTCAATGCCCACTTTCTGCTTAAGGCTTTAGCTATGACGTTTGCCTTACCCAGATGATACTGGATGTCACAATCATAATCTTTTAATAGCTCTAGCCATCTCATCTCTCTCATATTTAGGTCCTTCTGAGTAAAAAGATAAGTCAAACTCTTATGATCCGACTTGATCTGTAACTTTTCACTATAAAGGTAGTGCCTCCAAGTCTTGATTACGTGAATGACCACTGCTAACTCCAGATCATGTGTAGGATAGTTCTTCTCATGCTCTTTCAACTGTCTTGATGCATAGGCAATCACCTGTTCTTCTTGCATCATCACACATCCAAGACCCAACCCTGAGGCATCCGTATATAGGGTGAACGACAAGCCTGGTGCTGGGATGGTCAAGATAGGTGCAGAGACTAGTCTTGACTTCAGAGTCTGAAAGCACTTCTCACACTCATCTCTCCATATGAACTTTTCTCCTTTCTTGGTTAGTCTGGTGAGTGGAACGATGATTCTTGAGTAGTCTTCCACGAATCATCTATAGTAACCAGCCAATCCAAGGAAACTAAGAATCTCTACAACTGATTTCATTGCATCCCATCCTACTATAGCTATGATCTTGCTTGGATCTACATTGATACCGTTCCATGAAACACTCGATTCATCAGTTCCATGAACGACGCTGGGGCGTTGGTCAATCCGAACGACATTACAAGGAACTCATAATGCTCATACCTTGTCCTAAAAGCAGTCTTCGAAATATCTCTTACTTTGATCTTGAGTTGGTGATACCCCAATCTAAGATCAATCTTCGAGGATATCTTTGCACCCTACAACTGATCGAACAGAACATCGATCCTAGGCAAAGGGTATTGGTTCTTGATGGTTAACTTGTTCAACTCCCGATAGTCGATACATAATCATACGCTACCATCCTTCTTCTTTACGAATAATACAGGTGCTCCCCAAGGCGATATGCTTGGTCATATGAAACCCTTATCTAGTAGTTCTTGTAACTGGGTCTTCAACTCTTTTAATTCTGTAGGGGCCATCCTGTACGGTGCCTTAGACACTCGTGCTGACCCTGGCATAAGGTCTATCACGAACTCTATAGCCCTGTCTGGAGGTAGTATGGATAGGTGTTCTAGAAATACATCTGGAAACTCTCATACCACATCCAAATCTTCCATCTTTGGCACCTCTACAGTGATGTCGACCACAGACGCTAAGTAACTCATTCCTCCTTTTTCTCAACATCTCTTAGCTTTTAGAGCAGAGAAGATCAGCTTCCGCTTCCTAGGTAACATGGTTCCGGTGAAGCTAAACTTTTTCCCATTATCATCCTTGAAAGCAAGCTTCTTTTTGGCACATAATAAGCTAGTTGAATGATGGCCTAATCAATCCATTCCCAAGATGATGTCAAAGTCTGTCATCTCGAGTTAGACCAAACTTGCTTCCAGGTTTCGCCCATCAATAATAACTGGACATGGCCCATAGCATTCATTCAAGGCCACTTCTACTCCCAACGGAGAGCGAACTAATAAGATTGGAGTTAGGAGCTTGATAGGTAACTCCATTATCTTCCCAAAAGACATAGAAACAAAGGAGTGTAGCCCCAGAGTCAAAGAGTACTCTGGCGGGTACACCAGCTATATCTACAGTTCCTGGAATTTAATTATTCCTTAGTCTACATGCTCATACATGGTAATGCAGTAACCAAAAAAACAAACAAGAGATGAATTCATACCAATGACCACATCAGGTGATGCGACTGCCTTCTCAGTGGTGACTGCAAATACCTTCCCTTGCTGTGGCGGTTGCTTTCTTGGTAGAGTGCAAGTCTTTGCATAATTGCCCAATTGCTGGCAGTTGAAACATTTGACATTAGGGTTTTGACCCGCTACCTATGGTGGTGGTGGTGCAGTAGTATTCCTTGCTGGCACCACAACAGACTAACCCCTGTATGGACGGATTGGTCTAGTGTTCCCTCCACCCGAAGTCCCAGTAGCAGGCCTCTTCAGTCCCCTATTTTGAGGAAAGAAGTTGTCTCTCTGGCTGGATTCGATCACTCAAGCGATCTGCACAGCTTCGTTATACACCTTCTTCTCCAAACCCAAAATGTTTTCACGAATACTTCCACGTAATCCCATAGTGAACTTACGGGTCTTGGTTTCCTCCACTTACGTACCTCTACTGGTATACATCAACAGTCAACTGGGATTGTTGCAGGTTGAGGAATTCCTTCTCCATTTGACCACGAAAGCTCTTAGGAAAGTACTTATCGAAGAAGGCTCCCTTGAATATTTCCTAGGTGATTTGGGTGTGCTTTATCTCCAAGTATGTCTGGGTAGAATTCCATAAAGCATTCTCATCTTCCTTAAGCATGTGTGTAGCAAATAACACTTTCTCATCCTCTGTGCAAGTCATCAGATGAAAGTTCTTCTCCATCTCAACAACCCACTGTGCTAGCCATAATGATTTTCCTGGTTTCCTTGTGAAGGTTGGGGGTTTCAGTTTCAAGAATCTGTCCACTGCTCGGCTTAGGTCGTTCTGCCCCTATGCATTTGTTCTATACCATGGTGGTGGGTACAGATAAATCCCTTGATAGGCAGACAATGTTGGAAATTGATGTGGCAGTTGTGGGTTCTATTCTTGGCCCATCGGCCCAATGCTACCATCCACTGGAAGTGCGGTGTTATTTCCCCTAGACTCAGGCATATCTTTTGTAGGGATATCCCGGTGGCCTGAACATCTTTAGCATCTTATTCAAGAACGCCTTCTGCTGAGCTTCCATCTGGTAGACCAGATTCATCATAATAGTCTCAGAGTTGGTGTGAGGAGGGCCTCATAGATTTGTTGGTGCTCTGTGACTCTGCCCTTCTCCACCATTTCTCATTGGTGTCCTGTCCCCATCATCCCTCATTGGGGTTCCACCTTTTGGGTTCAGGTTTTGTTCATCAACGGTTCCTGTTTCGACATTGTCTTTAGCTTTGTGCACCCTTGAATGGTGATGCTTCCGAGAGCCTCGACAATCGTTTCCGCCTGCCATCTCAGATTACTCTCCCTGTTTGGATCTGAGAAGAAGAAATAACACATGAGGTACATTCGAATAGTCACATTTGTCATAATAGTATTAGTCTTTAACAAGTACGAGGTGAAAATTGTAATGGGAACTTTAAATCAAAAATTTTAAAATTTTCTCAAAATTTTCTAGGCTTAGAATACTTGTCCGGTCGCAACATACCGGTCGCGGTACTATAAAATGTAGTGTGACCGGTATGGTCAGGCGAACAAACCTCTCGGACCTCCCGAGGGGTATCGGTCGTAGCTCTATATGGTATGGTGCGACTGGTATAGTTGACCAGTCAGCACTTTCCTTGGCCGAGGGGTATCGATCAATGTACCCCAGGGGTACCGGTCGATTGGGTATAGCCCAAACCATCGACCGGTATGGGTTAAAACCCCTTTTAACTATGATTTTTGAATCTTTTTCTCACTTTCTTCTTTCCATTCTCTCCGGTGGCGATTCCACTTTGACTTGGTGAGTTGCTACAGTCTGACTTGTGCTTGTAAAAGCGATTCTTCTCTCCCAAGAGTGCTTCACAACCTCTCCAAGTAAGTTCCTTCCTTCCTCTTTCTCTTTTACATCGTTTCTTCATGGTTTCTTGCCCAAAAACTAGGTTTTCCTGGATTTAGAAGATTTTAACCATAGAAACTCTTTTTCTTCAACCTAGAAATAGTTTTGGGACTCCTATGAACAAAAACCCTCAATTTATTTGAGGTTCCACCATATGGTTTACTCAAAAATCAAAACTTTTGGATTTTTTACCTAGGTTTTGGTCAAAAATCGATCTTTCTTGTAATTGTTGAATTTCTTTCTTGTTTGATGATTGTTTGGTCTCTATATGTTGCTAAATGGTTACATAAGTCCTCCTCCCTAGATTTTGGGTGAGTTCAAGGCCATTGCCGAAATACTACCGTTATGCTGCCAAAATTTTAAATTTTTTTTACTAATTCTCATTGTTTTGTTTTGTTTTGTAGTTAAACAATGTCTCGGCGTCAAGGTGCTGGTAAGCATGCATACGCTCCATGAATGAACCGTCCACACCCGCTGGTTCTGCAGTTTGATAAGTGGTGGTTTCATTCGGCTACGGCACAAGCCCGTTTCCCATGGTTTGAAGAGAAAAACATAGAATCTGGACACTGTGTAAACCTGGAGCAACTACAGTGATTCGATGTTGAAGCAGTCTTTGGTACACTTGGATAGTTACCAGTATCACCTACACAGTGACTACCCGACCCAATCTGGTAAAGCACTTCTATGCTAACCTGGAGGTCGAGGGGGATGGATGTTAACGATTTCAGTCACGGTAGGGACCTTTACCTCACCAGCTTTGTCAAGGGTGTCCCCATATCATTCAACACTCACCAACTCACTGATCTCTTGGGGATTCCTAATGATGGTGATTTTGATTACTGCGCTCCCAAGATGAAAGGCTTCCTTACTGATGATCTGCGTCAGGAGGTTTCAGAGCAGATCCTTAACCCATGGGTGCCCATAAAAGCCGTCAGTTTGAGACCTCTCCCTTGAGTCTATTGCCGCAATATCCAGCATAATATTGTCCCTTAGAGCGGCCACTACAGTGAGTTGTCTCAGCTCACCCAGTACCTGACTTATTGTGTCTGCACTAAGGAGCGGGTCTATCTCCCTTATATTATCATCAGGACTATGCGTCAGGCTACCATGCCCGACCAGATAAGCAACCTTCCTTATGGCCGACTTATCACTACACTCTTACAATACCTTCAAGTAGATATAAGGGATGAGATTGCGGTTGAGGACACTATGACATCAGACATTGACTGGGATGCCATTGTCCGGATGAGGATGGATAACCTACCAATCAGTGATGAAGAGTTAGAGGCTCGTCCTCGTCCGCTTACGAGGGCAGCAGCAGCAGTAGCGGTAGCAGCAGCAGTAGCAACCAATGCAGCTTATGGAAAAGAGGTAGGGGGTGATGATGACGAACAGATGGAGGATATTTCTGCACCAGAACCCCAGCCCATACCTGTAGCAGGACCATCTCAGCCTCCTTCCGATACCATGATGGGTATGTTTACGGAGATTTGAGATGCCCAACGTGAGATGAACCGTGACTTAGGGCGCCTCTCTCCTAGCCTCAGAGTTACACAGGAGCAGGTACACTGGCTCAGGGTCACATATGAGCTTGACTATGACATTGCTAACCCTATTCCTCTGATGCCCCCAACCCCATGATGGATCACTTCATTTTTCCCTCTCTCCTATCAGTACAGTTTTATTATAATAGGGAAACTATCCGGCTTGTGGACTGTACCCTGTAGTACAATTAACTCTTTTACTCTTGGATGTTTTTACCTTAATGGTAATTTATGATCATTCTGCTTGTTATTATGGTTTTCTAACTAGAGCATGTCTATTTATTAGGTTCTCACTTTTAATATAGTACATTATGCTCTTTAGTATTTAGTCTCAGGCATCAAACAAGTGCTTAAGGTATGTTTTTTTTATTAAAGCTTTTAATTCTTCCTATCTCAGTTCATCGACTCAGTTAAGTTCAAATATGATCTGTTGGACAGAGCCTAAGAGCTCTGATACCAAGTTGTCACACCCCAATTTCGACTGAACCAGAAGTGCGAGTGAACCGCCACTAAACCAACAGTTTACACCAGAATCTCAATAAGACTATGTCCACTAACACAAACCATTGCACATAACCATAATCAGAATACGATTAAATACAGCGGGAGTCTTAATAATAATGAACTGAGTACTTCTATTGATAAATAAATAAATTATCCAATTATTCAAAATACCAAAATGTAAATAAATAGCTTTACATCATTTATAAAATCCAACTGAAATAAAATAATCAAATCATCAATATCCTAGAGGTACACGCAGAAAGGGCACTCGCATGAAGCGTCATGCTCGTCCTCCCCTGCTTGCACTTCTAAGACAGCAGCACCTCCAAACACTGGAGCATCCATGTAGTCCTCGATAGTGTAACCTTTATCAACATCTAAAAACATGTATATGTATATATATATATATATATATATATATATATATATATATATATATATAATATATATATATATATATATATATATATATATATATATATAATAAGGGTGAGCTCACAATTTAGCAGAACAATGCAACAAACAACATGCATGAGTAACATTCACATTATGGTCTGGTTTTAAGTTTGCAATGTGCTATAGAAAGGATTGGCGGCCACCGCACCTCTATACACGAGTACATGAATCCGCCCAATGGATCAAACATTACAGACATCCCACATCACCCACCATGGAATAAAGATAGAGCTCAAGTGTCTGGATCACACACCGCCAACACTTCCCCTGATGGCCTACCCATACCAACACGTAAGCCCCTATGGCGAGGGCTTAGAAACTGGGGTCACAACTAACCAATCCTATATGTCATCACAGTAGGTCCTATCCCAGCACAGCTCCCTACGGCATAGAGATAGGGCTCGAATTTAGTGGCCAGGTCGGAGACCACAGTGCCACTTCCTCCCCTTGATACCCCTATCCACACCAAGCATGGTAAGACAGAAGCGATACGAAAAGGTGCTAGTGTGAGGAATGATCCCAGACCCCAGGTCCTTTTCATTCCATACACCAACGAAAACAATCACATGCCTAACACACAAACCTAGCATAGCGAGTATGCATGAACAATATAATAACTGAAAGTAAAGATGACATGTGAGTATGCACAAAGAGCATTCCACAGAATCATAATTATTAACAACGTTTTACTGTTATTAAGTCATTAGGGTTTAGGTCTGATTCCCTTACCTGACGCTTGATTGCTAGCTTGCTCCGCGTCATAGAATCCAAACTTGCTATTACAAGGTCCTACACGATGTTAGGGTTAAACTAGAATTAGTTTCTTAGGGTTTACGTTGGTCAAAAAACCAACTGAATCAAAATATACCCCTCACAGTACATACCGATCGCAGGTACCGATCGCTGCACTATGGGGAAAGCTGCGACCGGTATGTTCTATAGGTCCCCCACAGACCAGCTCCCAAGAGGTACCGGTCACATATGGTGCAACCGGTGTGGTCAATCGGTATGCCTCCGAAAGACCCCAAATCTTGGTGTTCGCCTTCCGTAGGTCACCCATTATTGGTTCTAGGTTTTCTCCTATGCATTCTAAACCTGAGCACGAGTTAAATTGTTTCATGTTCCATTCAAGTCCTAGTTTGGATGATCCTTAGCCTAGAATGCGAATCTAGGGTTTATCGACTGTATTAGGGTTTGACGACAATTTAAGGGTTTTAGATCAATACCTCTCCTTGCATGGTATTGATTAATTCATAGTTAATCATCTATAATGCTTAACTTAAAGAGAAGTTCAAGCACTTACCGTTAGTTCGCAACTACGATATTCTTTGTCCAACGGCGGCTCCTCTGCCACCTTTCCTAGCTCCTTCTCCTTCTTCGATATCTTTCTCCTCTCTAGGGTTTGTGAGAAATAATCAAAGAGTTCTAAGGAGGTTTAAGGGTCCTTAAATAGACTAGGTTGGGGTTTAGGAAGTTTTCTTACGTTAGGAAAGTCCCTAGGCTCGAGATTTGGAAAGCGAGACCCACAGATATCCATTTTCAGATCTAACTAGTCTGCCCGCATATACATACCGGTCGAGCGGTACCATAGACCTGTACCATAAGACCGGTATGAAAAATATCATATTTTTAGATCCATTTTCATACCAGGTTGTCATCCGCTCATCCCGTCTGGCCTGGTGATGATTAGAAGACCTGTTACGACATGAATTAAAGGTTTAGATCGGGTTCATGGAGTGCGGGTCTTATACTTATAATCCATTTGGTTACCTATAAAGTTTCCTACCATCCCTAGGTAAAGTCATAATCCCATAACACCATCCTTGCTCATTCATTGGGGTGTTGGTTGATTAAATTTGGACTATTGACCCCCAATTTATAAGAAGCCTACCAGGATAATTTAGAGACTCCTTGTCTTTGCATAATTGACCACTTACAGCATGTCCATTATGTATTACTTGTGTTAATTTGCTAGGGTGCTTATAATGGTCCAGTTGGCCCACTTGCATTAGCGAGCAATACATGATTTATTCCCTTGTTTAGCAATGAATTAAATTTCCACTCCACCAACGTTTGGTGGATTTAATTCCCTTTTATCGTATGACTTGTTTAGAACTATCCATAGTGAGATTATGGTCCTCATCATAAGCTAACAAGGCTATTAATTTTGTCCTTAAGGTTTACTCACATGGTTTAGGGTGCCTATGAGTGAAATTGTTTTCCTAATTCATCTGAGTTACATTTATGTGCACCTACTTAGCTTGGTCTGACACATATTCATCTTGGTCTCATCCAGAGGTAACTTCATCCCTTTGACCCCCAATTTATAAGGATCGAACCAAGGTTATTATCGACTCCTTTCCTTGGATAATGGGGTAATATTCCCTTATACTAATGAGCATTACTTAAACTTGACATATAAGTTATCCTGTCTTAACTTCTGTAGTGCTAGGCGGAGGTGTTCCGCATGGGTGTTATCACCGGGTGAGTAGATGAGGATGTCATCGATGAAAATGATGACAAACTTACCTAAGAACTCATAGAATACCTGGTTAATCAGCTCCAGGAATGATGCTGGAGCATTTGTCAACCTGAAAGACATTACCAAAAACTCGAAGTGATCATATCTTGTCATGAATGTTTTTTTGGGTATATCACTTCCTTTGATCTTCAATTGGTGATAGCCCAACCATAGGTCTATCTTTGAAAATACACTTGTCCCCCGAAGTTGATTGAATAAGTCATCGATTTGGGGCAAAGGATACCTATTCTTTATAGTAAGCTTATTCAGATCCCGATAATCTATGGATAAATAGACACCCCCATTCTTCTTCTTTACAAATAATACCGATGCTCCCCAAGGTTAGATATTGGGCCTAATGAAACCCTTATCCATTAGCTCCTGAAGCTGTGTCTTGAGTTCATTCAACTTAGTGGGAGTCATGCAGTAAGGAGCTTTAGAAGCGGGAGCTGCATCCTAGAACTAAGTCAATCACAAACTCTGTTTCCCAATCTAGTGGTAGACCAAGTAGTTCCTCAGGAAACACATTGGGGAATTCATTTATTATCCGTATATCTTCTAACCTCGATATTTGGGCTTCAGTGTCCAATACTGACACTAGTAACTTTCACACCCTTGGTGTAGCAACTTAGAAGCTTAAAGTGCCCATAAGAACAACTTATGACACTTCTTAGTCTTGTCGTCTGTGAGCATAAATGCTTCCCCATTTATAAGCTAGAATAATGTTTGATGTCTAGAGCACATAACGTTGGCCTGGTGTTTGGCCAACCAGCCCATTCCAAATATCACGCCAAAATCTTTCATCTCAAGGCTGACGTGGTTAGCCTCCATCACCTTATCCTCTATTACAACGTTACCAAGTCTATAATATGTCTCTACATAGGACTTGGGTCCCATGGGTGTATGCACCACTAATGCACAAATCATTTTGAGCAATGGCATTCCCAATTTAACGGTGAATGCAGGGGATACGAATGAATGCATAGCTCTAGAATCAAATAATACACGTGCAAGTATGCCAGAGATAGAAATAGAACCTGTGACTACTCCAGGTGAGCCTTCTATATCCTCAGCAGATGAGGGTAAGACTTTTCCCTGTCTAGGTGATGGTGCCTTCTTTGGTTTTGGGCACACTCTTACAAAATGGCCTGACTTTCTACAGTTAAAAAATGTGCCATAGGGCATAGATGAGGTGTTGGAAGCTGGAGGTCTGGGTTAACTTGCCTTGGGTGCAAACACAGTAGGCTTGTTTGTAACTGGGGCTGGATCGCTACATGCAAGCCTAACTGTGAAAAGACCAGTCGAAGTATTAACTAAGGAACTTAGGTATTGTGCACAGAAAGGCTTATTGGTAAGGCGATTATCCGTGAAGCTCATAGGTCTTTTTTGACCTTGAGATGGTGGAACTGGGGGTGCTCCCGGTAGAGTGGCCAATAACTCGACGAAGACTGCCGCTATCATCCTCTGTTGTGTCTCTAGGTTTCCAACCAACCTACCCATAACGACTGTCATCTGAGCCATATTTTGCACTAGAGGTGTCTGCGGGAGATCAGTGGGTGGTGGAGGCCGTAGTGGAACATGTGGAGGTGAATGGGAATCACCATGTCCCACACCACCTTCATCTTGTGGCGGAGGGGACAAATTTACTTGACGCTCTTTTGGTGCGAGTTTCGAAGGCATTGCTTTCGATGGTTGATTGTTGATAGGGCAAATCTGTAAATGCCCAAATGTTAGTATTGACCATATATTCAATTAACCATAACAACATCTTAAGCATATCATGTTATGGCAGGTATGAGTAATACATCAAAATTTTCATCTTTTCCTAGTCTTTCTAGACTGATTTTCTAAATTGGGGGTAGTAATAGGGGTGACCAGCAAGCTATAGTGAGGCATCGGAATGACTTCGACTCTGAGCTTGGTCAGATCAGAGCCTCCATGGTGTTTGCTGGGGTGATTCCTTATTTATACCACTAGGGTCTAACAGAGGGATATCATCGGCACGTGCCCACTCCACCAGTAGCTCAGCAGAGTAGTTCAAATCCTCCAGCTGCGATTGATCCTCAGTAATCACCTATCACTTTTCTTGATATATAATTATACCTTCTTTTACTATTATTGTAATAAGATGTTTTGATCATGGAATGACTGTCTGGGTTGTGGGCCGCATCCCAATTTTTTGTACTTAAAAATCAACTATATATATATATATATACCTCTTTCTTTTGTTCGTAGTTCATACTATGGTTTATGCTCTTTCATTAGTTTTTGTAATGTGATGCAACATAACTTACTGTTTTCCCTACTTAATACTGATTGGTTCATAAAAGATTTTAGTTAGCCTAGGCATCTATTCCTATACATGGAAACTACGTGCAGAAAAAGTCTGTAGGTAGAGTCAGAGTAATTGTGCTCTGATACCAGTGTTGTTACAGTCCATTCTAGGGAATAAGGCATGATATCCGAGTCATCCACAAGACAATCTGAATCTTCCAGTGACAAATAAACAAAGTGATCTACCAAACAAACCCCACAGTCTACACATACAATATCCAACATAATCAACAATAATTAATAAGAGTTGCAGTAGAATTTCAGAGTTGCAACGGAATCATAATAAATAACATATGCTTCTAATGTTATCATTACATAATAAGTCTGTTATGAGTTACAAATAGTTTCACAAGCAATATTCATATTACATATACCCCGTACTAAATAACTAGAGTAAAATAGAATAAAATACTATAGATAGACCAAACTGCATCTATCTACAGACATCAAAATCATGAAAGCAAGACGCTGACTCAGGTCCCATAAACACAGTTTTTACAGGTACAGCCCTCGACATGATCCCTCAATGGCCCTCCACCAAGAGAAGTTCCCTCTACATCAATGAGAATCATATCAGCCGTCACAGAAGAGGTACCTGCAACCAAAGCTAAAACGATTTCGATATCGAGGGGTGAGCTCCCATCCCAGCTTAGCCAAAAGTCAAGTATCCAATGCAATCCTATGCAACAATTTAATGAATGCAGTATAGAAGCAAATAAATAAGCAATTGTGAGTGACAATCAAACGTGTATACAACCATGGTCGGCCTGTACCCTAGCTCAATTGCATCCCATGAGTGAACTGCCACTGATCCCGAGCATTCCTCGATAAATCAATGACACCCTTCACCCAAGCACTCCTCGATGATCAGTGGCTCGCACAACCCATGAGTAAACCGCCATTGATCCCGAGCACCCCTTGGTGAATCAATAACACCCTTGACCTAAGCACTCTTCAATGATCAGTGACTTGTCCATCATTCACTAAAGCATAAGTCATTTGACCAAGTGAATGTAGGATGCATGAGAATATAATAAATAGGACTATACCCCAGTAGAGATCCCCGTTCCACTCCAATGGACTGACCATGTCCCCACTAAGGTGTAACCGGACATATGGTCATGTATCGTGTTCCCATACGCTGCATGATCATATACCTCACACACATTGTTTACCCAAATTCTGTACTTTTACACTTAGTGTAAAAAATTGTGATTTTACAATTTGAAACTTTGAATGCATAGACGTCGACATGTAAGTGACCAAAACATCCGTTTGGAGGTCAGTATTAATCTTCTTGCGACGAAAGGAAAGAATGGTATAATGAAGTGAAGCACGGTTTTCCTGCTGTTTCCTATAAGCATAAGAAATACCAAAAGTACATCACTGTTATTGCTTATCGTCTGTCCTTTGTATTTAAAAATGGTAATTTTTCCTTCTAAAGTGTAAAACCTTTTAATTCAACTCTTTCCTAATTAGAGATGTAAATCCATAGTAGAAAATTTAAATTAGATTTGCATCAATATCTACTTAGGGATGTTTATATTTGGCCAAGGGTATATGCATCCTAATTGATCTGATCCGAATATATATCTAATTAAAAATAAAAAATTAAGTAGCTGATGATGTTGAGGGATTTTGAAGATCTGATAAGTCCTAGAGAACACAAAAAAAGAATCATGAGACTAAAGACATTGAGAAACATAGATTAAGAATGAATGATGTTTGCCTAGGTTGGAGGAAGGGTCGGATTACACAAGTCATAGATTTAATTGGATTGTTGAAAATCTGGATCTGATTCGCATTTGTATCGATTTAGGATATCCATATCCGATCATAGGGTGTCCGGATTCGATCACTTCTGGATCCGTATCCTCCATATCCCATCGGGTCAACATCTCTATTTTTAATGTCATTTAAGGGAGAAATCTTAATTCGTAGAGAGACATCTTCGGAAGGTAAATTCGAAATTTCCCTTTCAAAAGGAAATTTTCCCTTATAAATACGCAATCCTCTCTCATTCCCTTTCAAAGGCAATTTAGAGTGATCATCCTCGGACAGGACAGGAGAGACAGCACCACCGCCGGACCTATAGAATCTTCCGCTCTTCTTCCCTCTTCTTCATCAAGACCGGTTTTCATCCTTGCTGGGTTTTGTCTAGATTTAATTCGATAATGGGTGGGAGCTACCCTTGTGGTTCCTGCAAATTGTTGAGACGTCGCTGTGCCAAAGACTGCATCTTCGCTCCTTATTTCCCTTCTGATGACCCTCATAAGTTTGCCATCGTTCACAAGGTCTTTGGTTCTAGCAATGTTAGCAAAATGTTACAGGTCTCTCTCTCTCTCTCTCTCTCTCTCTCTCTCTCTCTCTCTCTTATATATATATATATATATATATATATATATATATATTCTACGGTCATTGACTTGGTTGGGTTCGTGTCACAGGAGCTTCCAATTCATCAAAGAGCAGATGCAGTGAGCAGCCTGGTCTATGAAGCGAATGCGAGGGTGCGAGACCCAGTTTACGGGTGTGTCGGGGCCATATCCCACTTACAGAATCAAGTCTCTCAATTGCAGATGCAGCTTGCAGTGGCTCAAGCAGAGATCCTTTGCATCCAGATGCATCAAGACCCAACCTTACCCACCCACCAGATAGACTCAGATAACAAATCTCTTCTTCTTCTTCACAATAACCACAATAATCTTCCCCAACATCTCAACTTTACCTCTCCCAGCAATGTAATTCAAGATCCTCTTAAGAGAGAGTCTCTCTGGACTTGACTTGGTTTCCTATATATGGAATGTCGACTAGTTTTACAGCCTTTCTTGTCATGTATAACGGCAATCTCCAATATAATATATTTAGTAGATCTATAAAGATAACTTGCTCCAAAAGCTTATAAGGCGGGGATCGTACCAATCTACTTCGCTTCTGAACAAACATAAATGGGGTATAGTGGTTGGGTTCCGAAAAACAGTTACTCCAATGCCATTATATGAACTTTGGAATAACTCGCTTCGAAAAACCGTCATATAAAGTATATTAACCCCATGTAGGCAAAAAGATAAAGAGAAAGAGAGAGAGGTTTTAGGGTAATAGAAAAAATAATAATAATAATAACAGTAGGGGTATATAGAAGGTAATCAAATCGTCTCTTACCGATTTGTCGTCTGCCAAGGGTGGAATTTTAGTCGATTCACCTTCCCATGTATTGATAAGCGGGTCAACTGATCCCCAACCCCTTAGATCAATTGTATAGAGGTGGGCTAGATAACACGATTTAATCCGATCAATTTTAGCATGTGAGAGGTGGAGTAAATTAGGGTTTTGAAGTTACGTGACAAACAAGCAAAGCTTATCAAGTAACAGGTGGATTAACGCTTTTAGGAGGGGGAGGTGCCTGCTGTCTATCTTCCAAACATTTCAAGCACGAATCCTAATTAGTAATTCGGTTAAAGACAAAATCTTTCAGTGTTATTCACGTGGGACCCCGTGCAAGGACGTGCATCGTTCATGGGAGGATTACACAAAACCCTATAATAATTATTTTGGGTTAAGCTCACTCCTATTATTATTTTTTTGAATCCTTCTCTCCTTACATTTATGTGTCGAATGCGTCAACCGGTCTATATGTAATAAAACAAAGGCCACCTCCTGACTTAAGATTCCTTCATTGATTTCTTTAATTTTGAAGCGTTTTCTAAGTTAAACTTAGCTTTGCTCCGTTCTCATTTTTTTTTTTTTTAAGTTGAGTTGGAGGGGGTGGGGGATGTTATATTCTCTCAAATCTTTCTTTTGAATTCTATCATTTTCATACCAAATGGTGATGGTAATGTGACAACTGAGAACTATATATATATATATATATATATATATATATATACCTACGGAACTGGTTCATTCCACGTATAATGTCCTCCATATGCCTTAACAAAGCATAAAGAACATGATTTCAAATAAAGGCAGGTGACATTTAACCAGCTAGTCCTTCGAGCAGATCTTGGACATTAGCCTTCAACTCATGCAGTTTGTCTGAAGGTACCTCTAACTCTTCCATATGAATTACTTCTTCAGTACTACTGATTTGGGGTTCCGTTGGTAATATGCTATCTATAAATCCTAAATCCCCTCACACCTAGCTGTTGAGCGGTTGAGACGCCTTGTTTTCTGGAAGTGATCGGGGGATAGGTTCCCCAGAGCCTCCCCTCGGGGAGGATCCCTGTGCAATTTCTTGATCTTCTTCCTACTCGACAGGTCATGTGTTTCCCTTTTAATAAGAGCTTGTGCCCTAGTTTTCCTGCTCTTTGGTTTTACCATTTTATGGTTGGAGAGGGTTTCCCACAATGTCAATAATAAGAGAATCTCCCACGCCACAAAAATGGAGCATAGGAAATGGTATCATCAATGGGGAACCTACATAGTCAGAAAAGAAAAAAAATATCACGTAAGTGAGAGAAAATGTCATATAATATGAGAGGGTGTGGAAGGAATCCCCATACTAACCTTGTGGGAATCTTTTTTTTTTTTTTCCCTTTTATAATATATATGTAGCTCTCTTTGCTATGTATTAGCGGTGTATAAACTATTAATCGAATCTTCAATTTGTCAGTGACTAGATTTGTTTTTGCTTGTTATTTTATTACATCAGATATTCATTTTCTGAACTAGTTCTGCTTATATATTGTCAGTTGTCTTATGGGGCGACCTCTTCGAAGTTTGTTAATGACTAGATACCTCACAATAATAATATAATTTTAGCTATGACATTGGTTACTTTACTAATAATATATGTACTTAAACATAACAATATAGTGATGTGTTCAAACAAAAATATATTTTAACCTCTGAGATCAGCCCGGTTGAAATTGATGATAACATTATTACCATTGGGTTTATACTGATATCTAATCTCCTAAGCTCCGTAACGCAATATAAGATGATAATAACGATTATGATTTGCTAAACAGTTTGAAAGAATTTGCAAGGAGGTGCCTTCACAGTGGCATTATTGAAAATTTGATGTACTTGAATGATGAGTTCAGTTTCCTCTGCACATACGTGTATCTTACACGCACGATTAGAGAAGAAATATCTCATTCACTGCCATTTTCAAGAATATATAGAGAGGCATTTATGGAAACAAAAAGATAGATGGCATTTTTGATAATTTGAGTTCACTTTCCTCGGCATCGTACGTGTATCTTACACGCATGGTTTATTAGAGGAAGAAATATGTTTCATTCACTGCAATTTTTCATGCATAGAAATGCATTTATGAAAACAAAAATGATAGATGTGGTCTAATCGTGACGATATGTACAGCGTACCCTCGATTGGAAACTCATGACTAAATAATTAAGCTTCAACTATGAACCCAATCTAGGGTTAATAATTCATGATGCTTCTTCTTGGGGGTTCATGAGAGGGTGCGCGTAGTCTGGGAGTCAATGAAGCTGTCATAGCTATATGTGAAGGTACCTAACAGAACAAAGGCTTCTCTATCTTTCAATCTCGTTCTTTGCTTCTTTTTGGAGATCAATTGTGACTCAAGTCTGCGTCCAAATTCGGTTACAGGCGATTTGGTCTATATTGTTTGTGATCATTGTAGCCTTCCTCTCTTTGCATTATCTGCTCCCATTTACCCGTTCCCATCGTGGGGATTGTAGATCAGTGTTCATATATATATATATATATATATATATATATATAAAATAAGAGTTTGTTATTTTTTCAAATGTCACAAGAATTTTATTCTATCACATGGGTAGATGTTGTGTTCATTCTAACCGTTGGATAGAAAAAACATGGTCTAGATTACCCACATGTCGAATTTCAAACTCTAATTCAATCAAATACTCCCTATGTATTAGCATGCATCCCGTGTATGTCCATGCATGTGTACGAGTACTCAAAACATTACTATAACACTCCCCAAGTTTGAATGGGTTAGATTAAAAAAATAGTTAAAATGAATGGTCTAGATTTATTTTGTTACAATTCCAAACGTAACAAACCCTTGTTACAATAACAATGTCCCTATATATATATGGCAGCCGCTTATTTCTCTTTTGAAGGCTCGTGGATGGTGCTTCCAAAGAGATGGATCCTTGGTTCAAATATCATTCTGCTTACGTGTGTCAATTGGCTGGTTTGGTCTGATTTTAGATTAATTCATATCAGTTTTTGTCTTGTATATATTAGTAAGTCTAAAATCAAATGGTTAGGAAAAGCTTAAGCTTGGTTTTGGTTTTAGTCTGATACAGTTTTAGTTTTTCATCAAATTGAATTAATAGGTTCTTATAGGTCCATTATCGAGTTGTTATCAGTGTGTTTTGATTCTTTTAACTATACGTATTAAAAGATTAGATTAATGAGCTCTTGTTGATCCGATATTAGGTAGGTATTAGTTCGATTTTGGTCTCCTATATATATATATATATATATGTTAAAAGATTGACTTAATGGGCTGTTATGGATCTATTATTGGGTTGTTAATTATAGGTTCAATTTTGTTTTCAATCTGTTGGGTTGGTTTGAATTGGTCTTATCTATGGGTCTAGTTCGAATTTGGTTTCCACTGATCTCTAAAAAACAAGCCCAATTCCGGCCCGATTGTTTCCATAGATTTTGGTTTACTCTCCACCTAAGATTGTTAATCTAACAATAATTAAGTTTGCGAAATTTAATGTCAAATGTCATAAAGTTTATCATTATATTATCACTAAGAAGGCTTCTTATCGGCAATCCAACAGATAATCTGAATCGCATGTCACAGCTTTTCCATCCATAAACTTGGGTAAAGATTAGAGTACGAGCCCTTTGGCTACAAACTCAGAAAAGAGGACCACAGCGTAGCTTGTTGGCAAGAATGTCAGGCTGTTGGGTCGCTGGTCCCAAAATTGAGACTCGGGAGGTCGAGGTTTGAGTTTTGTCTCGCCTGGCCTCACTAATTAGGTGCATGCATAGCACCCCACTCCCCAGCCTGAACGCCCTTTGAGGTTTAAAAACACTAAAAAGACATATAATAAATATATAAATAAAACCAACCAAGAATGGAGGATGAGACCCCTCATATACCCTTCTAACCATTGCTGGCTATCAAAATTGAATGATTTAATTAGTTAGTACTGTGGTCCTAACTTAATTTCCAAAAATTAAAAGAAAAGAGAAAAAAAAAAAAAAAAAAAAAGTATAGAACTTCCGTGGCCAGTTGACATATTGTCATTTCCCCCACAAGGTCGACTCTCATACTAGGAT
Source organism: Protea cynaroides (assembly GCA_028583415.1). Taxonomy (NCBI): domain Eukaryota; kingdom Viridiplantae; phylum Streptophyta; class Magnoliopsida; order Proteales; family Proteaceae; genus Protea; species Protea cynaroides. Next base: position 88,563,928 of record CM053266.1, read on the forward strand.
TTTAACCCCACCAACCCATCCCCCATTTAAAAAAAAAAAAAATGAAGCTGTTTCAAGTTTACATCGTTATTCAATCTTGGAAAACCATTTTTATCTTTTAGATATCCTGTCCGGGATATAATGTACCTCACTAATCCGAAAATGACATGTGGCAAATTACAGAATTAGGCCGACCATCCAAGGCCTCAGTGTATTTGGAACACTGGAAAATTACTGAATTAGGCTGACCATCCAAGGCCTCAGCGTATCCGATGACACATTGGAAGATCACTTAATTAGGCCAACTATCCAAGGCTTGGCGTACTCAGCACACTGTATCAGCCGAGTGTGGGCATTGTCAAACCTCATCCTGGTGAGGAATCCTATTCCCATAAGGTTTCAATGTCCCGGAAACAACTGTCGTTCCAATATGCTCAAACCTGACTAGTCAAAGTTTATCCTAACAAGAGTCCTGCTTCCAGAGGAACTTGACGGCACAAAGACATATGCCGTCCTGATATGTTCGGGGTCAGCCCCTCATGCCTTATCCGTACTGATCTCCTATCCTCGGAAGGACTCAAGGATGAGAGGACACTTGTCATCCCGAAACATTTAAACTCGGCCGTCTACACCTCGATCCCCTACTCCTACTCAAACTTTGTGACTCTTAGGGGAGGCGGGAGGAGATCTCAGCTGTCTGATGCTGACAGCTGGCAGTGTGCCCTATCCACTCAGAGATAAATTCGGACCAACATGCTTCATGCCTCATTATATAAATACATGCAGTCCCAAAGGTAATAGTTTCATTAACTTTTTTGACACACGAATTCTCTCTACAACCTCACAAATAAACTAGAACCCATAACTATTTGAGTTCTTAATTGCTTGTACTTAGATCTAACTTATGCATCAAAATGTTCCCCTGATCCCATGACCCAATCACTTTTGCCTTCTCTTCTATGATCGTAGGATTTACTTGGCTCAGATCGATGTACGATTTCCGACTGCAATAGTTTGGTGCGCCCTATGGGGCCTAGTAGATTGGATTCTTTAGAAGTGTTTCAAGAAGACTGCCTTTCTGACAAATGGCTCATAGACGAACTCATGCAAATCCGTCAACCCCCCTATTTTAGATATCCGAGAAGAGGAAAGTATTCTCACACAAACGGGTTAGGTCCAAATCCAACCCGAGACCCTTCTTCCTCTTGCAACTCAATATGCGACTCGAAAATAGCTCGACACAATGAGTCGATAGATTGAGCAACTGGCCCAAGCGTTACATACCACTCGGCCAGTAAATGTAGACATAGGGGTGGAAGCCCCCAAACCCTCCACCCATAGCGCCTCAACAGCCTAAACCTTTGCCCCCTCGAGCGAACTCGGATACTACAAGGAATCACAAATATCACAGCTAACCCTTGAGAACACAATCATATTGTGTTTGGTCTAATGCCAGGCATATTGGGTCTAGTTCTAAGATCCCTAAACCTGCAGCACCGTACACAGTGCTACAGCTTCGACGAGTCATAATCCCACTTGGAATGGCTGAGTCCTAGTTTATAAAAGATTAGGGTCATGGATTATACATGAGGATGATGCCAAATCCATACTAAACGCTACACGACGAGAGCGAGCAGCCATGAAGGTCCCATTAGAGGCTGCAGCTCATCCCTTAGCAGTACCTGTAAATGCTACTGTAAGACCCGTATGTTGAAAACTCGGTCTAACTAAAACTTTCGACTCATTACACTTCTTCCCAATGTGAACCGAGCCGAACCAATGACAGAATAAGTCACACTGACTTGTATGACAATAAAGACAGGTACGATTTTCGATAATAACCAGAACCGGAATCAAACTGGGCCTCAAGACAATGAAAAATCACCCTGTCTGGTTGCAGGAGCAGTGTCGCGGTCTCTAATCGGACAATCCAACCGAACAACCTTTGGGTGTGACCCATTTGGGTCGAAATTTGTGGAAATGGAAACAACAAGGGAGAAAGGAATATTCTTTTCCTAGCCCATTGGTACTCATGTGGGATAATCCTCTTATCCACCAAATCTCCTACCACAAGGGAATTAGTTTCCCAAACTCCTTGCAAGAGGACACATGGCTAGAATATTCCCTAGGAACCCTAGAATTAGAGTTTTACTCAATGAGGGGGACTCTAAGCTACTTAGCAAACCCCTAAAGTGCCTCTCTCTTACGGGCACATTCCAACCCTAAGAGAGAGTAAGTGCCTGGCCAAGTTATGCAAACAATTTGATAAGGTCCTTCCTAGTTTAGCCTTAATTTGCCCTGCTGGGAAGGTTGTGAGACTAAAGGGCAGAAAAAGACAAGGTCGCCAACTTGGAAATGCCGATTCTCCACCTTTGACCTATAGTATCTGGCTACCCGTTGTTGGTATACCAATATTCAGAGTTGGGCGTTGTCACACACTTTTTCTAGGAGGTCCAAACTTTTCTCAGGTCGTCTGAATTTTTCTCCTCGTCGTAGTTGAAGATTTTGTAAAATGGATAGGTGACCTTAATGGGTAGGACTTCCTCTGCTCCGTATACTAGCATAAAAGGCATTTCTCCAGTTGGGGTCTGACTTGTAGTGTCGTAGGAACAGAGTACACTTGGCAACTCTTCCACCTACTTTCCTTTAAACCCTTGAAATCCTCAAGCCAGACCATGGCAATGGTTTTGTTTGTAGCGTCGACTTGTCTGTTAGCTTTGAGTGTTCCATTGTCCATAACGATGATTTGAGGTATGGCATTGCTGTATATAATATTAAGATGAGTGAATGTTTCCATTTTCTCTAAATCTATTGATGCAACTGCTTTGACTTCAACCCAATTAGAGAAATAGTTGACTTCTACAATCAAGAACTTCTTGCCCAACCTCCCCCCCCCATGAAGGGCCTACGATATCCATTCCCCACAATGCGAAGGGCAAGGGGCTTGTAAGCTGCTACAGCTAGGTTGTGGGTAGGTGACTGACCTGAGCATGCTTTTGGCAATTTTCACACTCCTGTGCATATTTAGTGCAATCTACCAACATAGTTGGCCAATAATATCCTTGTCGTAGGATGCACTGACATAAAGCTCTTCCTCTTATATGACTGCCACAGATGCCTTCATGGACCTCCCAATAGCCTTTTTGGCCTTTGTTGGTGTAATGCATTGCAGGATAGGTTGGGTTGTCGACTTGTGGTACAATCTTCCATTTATCATGATATACTATCTAGCTTTTGCTTGAATCTTTCATCTCTCATCGATCTTCGGGTAGTATCCCAACTTTGAGTAAGATTTTAGGGAATCTATCCAAGTCATTGTACCTCTAAGTCCTTCTCTTATACTTGGTTTACTCAACATGTCTACATACATAGAGCATCAAATGTAGAGAGGTCTTCTGCCATCAGCTTGGACAATGCATCTGCCTCAGCGTTGTTTTCATGTTCGACGTTGAATAATTGGTATTCTTCCGGATGGGCAAGTTCTGACCTAGCTTTTGCTAGGTATTATTGCGTACAAGTTTGCTTCGTCTCATACTATCCATTGATTCATGTTCGACATTGAATCCATGCTTGGGCTGGCTGGGCCTTCAATTTTTTCCTCTTTAGCCCGAGGTCGTCCTTTTCCAATTTTGCTACTATTACGGCGTTGTCTTCAGTAGAGGTTTCTTGCGAGAAAACAGCCAACACTTGCACTTTGATGGCTGTCCCAGTCTGATACTGTAGGACAAATTCGTCGAGTTCTACAACCCACTTCACAAATTCATCCTAAGACATCTGGCCGAGCTAGGATCTTATTTAGTAGCTTATCAGTCAGTACCAATATCATATGAGCTTGGAAATAAGGTCGGAGCTTATAGGCTACTACGACTAAAGCTAGTGTAAATCTCTACATTAGTTTGTACCAAACTTTTGCACCAAAGAGGACCTTGCTAACATAATAAATGGGTTTTTGGACTCGGTCGACTTCTTCGATAAGCATTGAACTTACTGCTTCTTCAGAGGTCGCTAGGTAGAGTTAAAGCTTATCACCGACCTCTGGATAGGCTAATAATGGTGGAGATGATAGGTAGTCCTTCAACTCATTGAACGCCTTCTGGCATTTCTCCATCTAATAGAAGGGTTTTGCCCGTTCAAAGGTCTTGAAGAAGGGCAAGCAATGATCTGCCGATCTAGACATAAATCGACCCAGTGCAGCTACTCGCCCTATCAATTCTTGGAGCTGTTTGGGCTTGGATGGTGCTGTCATCTTCATGATGGCCTTGATCTTGGCCGGGTTGGCCTCTATCCCCCATTGAGATACCATGAAGCCAATAAACATTCTCGAACCAACACCGAAGGCATACTTGGTAGGGTCTAATTTCATCTACTGAGTTTTGAGGACTTCAAAGGCTTCCTATAGGTCTTCTAAATGGCTTGTATGCTTCTTGCTTTTGACAAGGAAGTCATCGATGTAGACTTCCATGTTCTTTCCAATGAGGTTCTTAAAGACCTTGTTCACCAGGCGTTGCTAGGTCGCTTTGGCATTCTTCAAACCAAAGGGTATTACATTGTAATAGTATAGCCCATCCTTTGTTATAAATGTAGTGTTGATCTCGTCCGATTTACATATCTTGATCTGGTTGTAGTCAGAGTACACATCCAGGAAGTAGACGCTACAACAATTCCTATTTTTGGCTATGGGTTTTGGCTACGGTACTATATATACCATAGCTAAAAACAATTTATAGCAATGGAACATATAGCAACCGTAGCTAACAAGTTATTTTAACTACAGTATTCCTATTCTCGTAGCTGAAAATACATATACCTATGGCCACATAGAGGACATAGCCTAAAGCACATTTTCGGCCATAGTTTGTTAAGGAATACCTTCACCGTATTCTTTATACCGATGGTACATATGCTAGCATAGCCGAGTAAAATTATAAAAGTATTCTTGGTGGGATAAGCTCTTCTGTTTGGTGGGATATGAAAAACTTCTATACATTTTAGGAAACAGTATATCAAAAGGTCGGTAGCCAAAAATAGGTTTTGGCTACGGTAATTAAAAAACTGTAGCCGAAATAGTAAACGTATACCCGCGTGGGATTTATTTTTTTCTTTGCTGGTTATTGTTATGTTTCTCATTTTCCCCAATTTTCTGTGGTAACCCTAACCATTTCTCTCCCTCTCTAATTTCTACCTTACAAATCATTCATCATCTTTTGCAAGAAGCTCCGGTGAAAGCTCTGGCAAAGTTCAGGTATAAATCTTTCTCTCTGTCAACATTCTTTTTCTCCTAACCACTGCAGCAAAAGCTAGCATTTGAACTCTTTTTTCTTGAACCCTTATCAAGGACTCTGTGTAGATATCTCTTGAAACGGGTGCTGCTGATTATCTGGTTTTCGAATCTTACTCCCCCCGAAATTATTTCTGTCCAATTATTTGTTTGTTAAGGATGTATCAATATCCCTTGTAGCCTGTGTTGCTTTTCTTTTTATGTAGTTGGTGAAAATGATAAGGTTAAAGTAAGTGCCCTTCCTATAGATCCTTCTTTCCCCTATGATGAAACAAGTCTTATGAAAAGGATTGTTTCCTTGCTGTTAAATGCTCATTGTACTATGAGTCTGTGACTTCCACTATTCTTAAACCTCTAATCGCTTCGTGTGGTAGGAAAAACCCTAGTCTTCTATCTAGTTTAATCAAGGAAAATGGTATCGTCTTGCTCTTACTTCTTGGTGTTTCTTTATAAATTGCTTTTCTATTTTTAATGAATTTACTTAAGATTCTCTTTCTAGCATTCTGACTCGATTGTTATCATGCAAGATTGGAGAAGCAGTAAATCCAAAGGCTTACCCACTGGGCGATGCTCAGCTAACTATAACCATACTTGACCTCATTTAATAAGCCACCAACTATAAACAACTTAAAAAGGGTGCTAATGAAGGTTATTCAAATCATGAACTCATCCAACTTTTTTTTTTCTTTTTCATTTATCACACACAACGCTTTCTCTTTACTTATATCTTTTGCTCTGTCTCTTTTGCTCCCTACCCCAAACTTTGACCAATTCATTCCCAACTATCATTTTCCCTAGCTTTATTTTTATTATTCATAAATTAGCTGAGGGATTGTTTCCTTGCAGTTAATGCTTTATAGAAAAATGACTCTCAATAAATAAACCACAATTTGAAGTCTTCTAGAAAATGTACAAGCCTATGATCACTACTGCCAACAATAAAAGTAATGCAGTTGCAAAGAAGAAGTCAAGAGCTTGATTTTGACCTGCATATGATGTTTCTATGCTAGTTGGGAGTCTGGGTTCGGGTCTGATTGTGAGTTTATCAATTAGAGGTTATGATTGTTGTTTAAATTCAATGGTACTCTACGATCAGCTGGAGGGATCTTGAGTTCCTTAGGCTTCATCTATTCACAAACCATGTTTATCAGATGGCCTTTACCATAGGTATTGTTGTCGTTGGATTTTTCCTGGTGCACAAGATGCTGCCACATATCTACAGATCAAGAACACATAGTAAGGTGGGTGGGTTTTACCCTATAGAGACTCTGATGCCTAAGTCAGTAATGGTCTAGGACAAGCAGAATGAAACTCAGGGATAAGATACCTAAGTACCTTAGAGAGAAGGGACTGAGGTACGAGAGTTCTGTGAGACCTTTCCTTCCCAGTCCATAGAAGATAACAAGATGAAAGTTAAATGTTGTAGGTGAGTTAAAACTCACAGTGTTACACCCCGTTCCTAACTTATCGGTACTATGGAATGCAACGGGATCTCTTCATTCTATCGGGACACAAGAAATCCCCCTCTAGGATAACACAATCACAGTATTCTACTAGTGAAACCAAACTTAAAAATTATCAGAGTAAATTTACCATATTATTTTAAAACATAGGATTATTCAAACTGAAAGAAATTAAATTAGCGAAAGACTTACAAATTTAAAACCATTAAATCAATGATGACAACTTACTAAATAATTTATTATATTAAACGTCCAAAGTTTTCATAATTGTAATTCATTGTTCAAGAATTCCCAAAATAATTAATCCAAATTAAAATAATTCAAACTAAAATTCCAAACCAATAGTGTTGTTCAAAGTTTATTTGCTGCGTAAACCCAAAATAAATAAGATAGTCCCAACTAAAAGGAAAGAAAACATAGGCACAACTAAGCCCATGCTCAGCTCTACGAAATTGCTTCAAGAATCAGGCAACATCCTCCTTAGGCTTAGAGTCCTCGTCTTCCATACCAAATGGACTACAACCAGATGAGTCACAAGAACTATCTACAATATCTAAAAGATTTTGTGCATACAGGGTAAGCTCAACCACCGAGCTTAGTAAGAAAACCAAACGTGCAACATTTAATGTGCATGCAACAATTAACTACAGTCAGGTATATAGTTGTAAGCGCTAGCTTAGGATAACCCACACACGGAGTCTCCAGTCTGCACAGATCATCCCCCATCAGATGATACCACCTCACTCGACGTACAGTACTACCCCCAAGTATGGGTATGTCGTTGAGGCACAGGTCTGTATTACATCGGCTGCCTATCTACAACTCATCCCGAGTCCACCCCGTAGCACTTGAGGAGATGATAATCCCACTAGTCGACTCACCCACCCATTCACACTATGTCGGGTATAGGGAGCATTACAGCTATGTTCATACCACCTTTTATTGCACCCATGCCATTACATAACCCTCTAATGGCTAAGGGTACAGCTATCGGGATAATCATATTCAACTAACCATGTCCACCTTATTATCCATATTACTAGACCATAACTTCGTCAAGCTTCCGACCCCATCTGGTCCCCACTTAGGACATTGTGACTTGGCTAGGTTACATATGATCAATGCAAAGCAGCGCCAGTAAGAAGTGGTGCAAGCATCCCATTCCACCCAACTGCCTCTTTATCGACTTAACCAGACATCATGAATCAACAAAACTAGCTCTACCTTTCATGGAGAGGTCGTGTGGCATCCCATTCCTCCCCGCTTCCAAACCACTACGGGTTTCACTGATCGTACACAAGAGAATGCATATACATGAGCAAACAACACAGTTTATTAGACGGCATATTATCACACACAAAGCATGTTATCAATCTCATACATCACTCAACATGAATTAAAGAAACTAGTCTACCAAACAAAGGTTCAGTTTCCTTACTGTAATTTAGATAATAAGTCCTCAGTAAGCCGTTTAAGTCGTTGTCTACCAGAGTTCTTGTAGCTAAGGATTCAACATCATAAATAATAATATTTGTTGATAAATTATTCAATAGAATTAGTTAAATTTCTCTTTTAGTTCATTATTCGGGCGTTCATAACTTAGTAGCTTATCTGACGTTCAATGCCTTCCATTTACTATTTGCTTATTTTTTTTTTTTTTTTTTTTTTTTTTTTTTTTTTTTTTTTTTTTTTTTTTTTTTTTTTTTTTTTTTTTTTTTTTTTTTTTTTTTTTTTTTTTTTTTTTTTTTTTTTTTTTTTTTTTTTTTTTTTTTTTTTTTTTTTTTTTTTTTTTTTTTTTTTTTTTTTTTTTTTTTTTTTTTTTTTTTTTTTTTTTTTTTTTTTTTTTTTTTTTTTTTTTTTTTTTTTTTTTTTTTTTTTTTTTTTTTTTTTTTTTTTTTTTTTTTTTTTTTTTTTTTTTTTTTTTTTTTTTTTTTTTTTTTTTTTTTTTTTTTTTTTTTTTTTTTTTTTTTTTTTTTTTTTTTTTTTTTTTTTTTTTTTTTTTTTTTTTTTTTTTTTTTTTTTTTTTTTTTTTTTTTTTTTTTTTTTTTTTTTTTTTTTTTTTTTTTTTTTTTTTTTTTTTTTTTTTTTTTTTTTTTTTTTTTTTTTTTTTTTTTTTTTTTTTTTTTTTTTTTTTTTTTTTTTTTTTTTTTTTTTTTTTTTTTTTTTTTTTTTTTTTTTTTTTTTTTTTTTTTTTTTTTTTTTTTTTTTTTTTTTTTTTTTTTTTTTTTTTTTTTTTTTTTTTTTTTTTTTTTTTTTTTTTTTTTTTTTTTTTTTTTTTTTTTTTTTTTTTTTTTTTTTTTTTTTTTTTTTTTTTTTTTTTTTTTTTTTTTTTTTTTTTTTTTTTTTTTTTTTTTTTTTTTTTTTTTTTTTTTTTTTTTTTTTTTTTTTTTTTTTTTTTTTTTTTTTTTTTTTTTTTTTTTTTTTTTTTTTTTTTTTTTTTTTTTTTTTTTTTTTTTTCATGCTATGAAATTTAAAGTTCATACTAAATTCATTTATTACTGTTCTTAACTCTTGGCTATATCTACACTTGTAAGAAGCCTGCTGTCCATAGGAATCAAGTACTATCAGCTTGAATCCTCCATAAAACGACACACCTGTTAGCAAGGATTTCCTTCTAAAAGTTTTGATACTAAGAATGACTTCTTATTACGAATCTAGGGGTTTCTATCATCATACAGGGTCTGATTTCTAATCCCTAAGATTCCTTACATGTTGTCCGAGGTTACTTGTCAATTGAAATAATAACCAGCAAGTTACATTATGGTGGAACTGGTTGAAACATCATACATAACATCCATGAGCATCTAATTTTGGACATTTAAACCTATAGGCAAGCTCATGGAAGTCCTATAGAGTCAATGACAAAAGATGGTCATTATCAGAGTTCGGTATCTAGTGCGGTACGTAGTCGACTTCACGTTCATCGACTACCATGCATGGGGAATTTGGTCGATTGTTTGTCAAACCGTGGCTATTTGGTAGTGTTGACACCTCAGACACTCATCTAACCTCTGTAGGGTTGGTTTTGGGTCCTATCTTGCCATTAACAACTCAGGATTAATATGTTCAAGGTGTAAACTATATTTATTTCAAACATACATGATGTGCGATAGTTTCTCGCATCAAAACATACAAATTTCAGGGTTCTAGCCCCTCAATAAATTTTAATAAATTATCAAGGAGTCACCAGCCAAGTTTGGTCAACTTCTAGTGTCGAAATGGCGTGCGGCACGTGTGCATGTGTTTTACATTTTTAATGGTCTATACACCGAGTTTGGGCTCAAAACTCAACTTCTATGTACAGTTACGGATACCATTTTGATTTGAGAAACTGTCAAGATCTTAGATCTGGTTTTTGATCCCTTCAGATCCGATTTCCATTCTTTGGATCTGCTATTAAATCATGGTCTCGGGTCCTCATTGGTCTTACCAAGGTCTCTATCCATTCTTTTATGGCTTTTCAACGTCCATGGATCCTTTGTTTATTATAAAATCATTGCTTACCATTACCTTACACTCCATTATTTTACATTAAAAGATTTAAGCATCCAGTTGAAGGTATACTTACAAAGATTTAGTTTTCTATTGAATCCTCAGCAATGGACTGTTGATCTAGAGTAATGTGCTTATTCTTTTTCCTTTCCTTTCCTTTCTTCCCCTTTTCCTCTATGGTTCCTCTTTGATGGGCAATAATGAGAGGGAGTGTTTCCTCTCTTCTCTTTTCTTCTTATCTTCTTCTTTCTCTTCTCCTCTCCTCTCTGGTCGTGCGTCAAAGCTCTCTTTCTCAATCTCCTTTCTTTTGGTTAGATTGGGAGAATAGAGAGAGTAAATCTCCCTTATTCCCAAAACGGTAAGCATGAGGAACTATTGATGGAAAGCGGAAGGATCTTCTCCTCACCTTCCATTTGTGATCCAATCAATGTCAGTTACCATGCAAGGAAATCAATTTTAGTCGGATGTGGAGGGAGAAAAGACTGATTTTCAATTGGTGGTTCCTATATATAGTCGGTCTCCAAACCAGTTTATGCACAGGGGGTGCGGCTAGACAGGTGCGGTCAGTAGTTGACTGGATGTCCTCTGCATAGTGGTCGACCTCATTTTGGAGGGCTAGTTTAGGTTTGTGTGTGTCAGACCCTTTGGGGTTCATATGGGCTGGGTTTAAGACTTATTTTAGGCATCCTTATGTACTCTAGTAACATAAGATGTTCATGATTGTGTTTTTGTGTCACCTCGAAGTTATTCTTTCATCTTTGGATGTGCCGATATGATAGGTTCATACATGATAAGACCCACACATGCCCAAAATAGATGTATCGTAATAGGATTTGGGCATGGGTCTTACACACAAAGAGAAAACTATAGATCCTAGAGAGAATTCTAGAGAGTAACAATACCTTTGTGAGAGTGAAAGTTAGATACTTGCTCTCTATCATCTCCTCTATTTATAGCCAAAGTATGAAGCTTGTCAAGCAAGCTTCCCTTTTCTAGCCAGCTTGTCCTGTAAACATGTGCCCAAATCCATTATGATATGACCATTATGGGCATGTGTAGGGTTTTCCCAAGTGCAAACGTACCATATCGACATGATCAAAGGTAATGACATACTCATGAGGTCACACAGAGCCGCTACCTTGAGCCTCTCGTGTCACTACAGTGTGTGTAATAACATTAAAAGAAACCTCGGACCCAGACCAAACAACTCCCAAGAGTCTAGCAAGTGTGCACCTAAGCTGGCCAACCAAAAGGAGGTCCGGCTCATGACCAAGGATGTGCGATCAAATACCAACTGCACGGTCCAGCTGCACCCCCAGCATGCGAATTGAATTGGTGATCAATTTTTAATGAAGGCCCCACCAATTGGATTTAAACCTGGACACCCTTTCTCCTGCATGGAAGGTTTATCACCCATGGTTTATTCATGGTAAGCCATCCTTGATTGAATCAAGAATGGAAAGTGAGGGAGGACGATCATCTCCTTTCCATCAGTGGGTTCCATGCTTACCATTTTGGGGAAGAGATGGTTTCCTATCCTCTCCATTTCCCCCATTCGTCAACCCAACCAAAAGAATTTGGGAAGAAACCTTTGAAGCATGAATTTGAGAGGAAAGAAAGAGAGGAGGAAGAAGAAAAAGAGAGGGAGAAGTTTTTCTCTGAGTACTACCCATCAAAGAGGAGATGCAGAGAAGAGAACAGAGAAAGGAGGAAGAGGAATGACAAGCAAACTCTGGATCGATGACCTCATTTGCTAGAAGACTCGAAAGAGATAACCCCGATAATGTTCTTATGCCTTGTTTCAGATCAGTTAATAGGAACTACTATCTTGTGATGGGATTCGTCCATAATCGAAATCAAGGAGTATCCATCACCATTAATGGTGAGACTATGATCATATGAAGGGATCCACCATCTATAAGCACCCCATTTTTTCCATCCCTAGTTGAACAAAGTCTTACTGGAGTGTAGACAACAAAGTGGGAGAGGTGAGAGAAAATTTTAAAAAGTACAAGGGAGGCGAGTAAAACTCTCTCAAAAATGATAATCGATTAGTCCCGGCATGCTCTCTATAATGTTTTGAGAAGAACTGAAATGATCCCCAGTGTCCAGAAACTTAACTGAAATCGTACGGCAAGTTGGTGAAACCCAATGCAAGGTTTAAATTTTTGGCTGTGACTTTGATAAGGTTTTCAGTAGGCCCCACAGTAAGGACATGGGCTGCAACCTGCATGGATGCGTAGGTCTAGGAAATACCTTCAAAATGAGAACAGAATCACTCAATTCCAATGTCAAATGGAGAAGATATGGCGATTTTAGTCTGAGAATAAGTACAAGGCTATTTTCTGAAATTAATAATAGATATTCAAGGGCCTGCATGCAAATTATTGTAATTTTAATTATTTAAACTTTATCTTCTCATAACTTGCTCATCTGAAGTCCGAATCTGATGAATCCATTGTCAGCATTCCTCATTTTTAGTGCTCTACAAAGTGGATGTGGGGAATTTGGGACAGAGGTCTCTGAAGGATCCCATGCAGAGCTGCAAACCAATATGCCTGTGTAAACTTTAGTTCTTCATAATTTTATTATCCGACATCCAAATCAAGTGATTTAAACTCCAGTATTTCTCATTTTTAGTGTTCTACCAAGTGAACATAGAAAATTTAGGGTAAAGGCCGTTAAAAGATTTCATATGGAATGGCAGCTGAAATGACCCATGAAATGATAGATAGAGAAAACTAGTCAACCCAGTCAATTCATGTTAGTCCAACCCAGTCAAAGCAGTCCGAACCAAGTCAATGCAGTTGTGTACCTATGCATATATATTGTATATAGTATAGTATATATATACATATATTATTTATTCATATCTATTATATGTATATATATTATATATTATATAGTGCATATGCATATCATATTACATATATATAGGTATATGTCTATATATATGTATGGAAGGAAATACGAAAATCAGCCGTAGGGTTCTAGGCAAACTTAGGAGAGAGAATGAGAAAAGCTAGGAAGAATCCGAGAAGAGAGAGAGAGTGAACTCAGGAAGGAGAGAAGAAAATAAGAAAAGAAAAATAAGAAAGAATAAGGAAAGAGAATACGAAAGAAGTGAAGAGAGGAGAGGACTCCAACCCAAAAAAATCAGAGAGAGAGAGAGAGTTTCTAAAAGAGAGAAGAGGTTTAGAATGGAAAGAAAGCCAGAGAGAGGGAATCCGTGGACTGGGTTAGGTTGGTTTAAACGGATTAGGAAAGAAAGTTGGAGAGAGATGGTGAGAGGAGAGAGAATGGAGAGAATCAAAAAGTGGAGATAGATAGAAAGGAAAAAAATATATAGAAAGAGGAGATTGGGAAACTGATTGATTAAGAAAGTGATTGGGAGTAGATGAAAAAAAGAAAAAGGGAAAAAACTAATTGAGATGGAAAAAGAGAGGGATGAGATATAGGAAAGGAGGATTTAGAAGGACAAAATGAGGGGAAGAAAGAAAAAAGAGGAGAAAGAAAAATCAGAAAGAAGAGAGACCCGAAATCAGAGAGAGAACAGACTGGAAAAAAAAGAAAAGATTGAGAGAGAGTAGGAGATCCGGAGGTTAAGAGAGGAGGAGTTTGAGAGAGAGGGAGCGAGAGAGAAGAAGAAAAGATGAAGAAGAAGAAGAAGAAAAAGAAAAAGAAGAAGAAGAAGAAGAAGAAGAAGAAGAAGAGAGAAGCAGCGGGAAGGATGGAGAAAGAAAGTAGCAAGGCAGGAGGAGAGGAAGAAGGAAGAGAAACAAAATCTAGGGAGAGAGAAATCGCAGGTAAGCCTTACTCACTGAATACTACTTACTCATAACCCTCACGCTATGCTACCTAATCGACTCCATCGATATGTCCACCAACCCTGCACTACAACCCTTTCCACAAACCGAAACTCATCAGCCATTATCCCAATTCTACAGCTCATTTCACCACCACCTGCAACCATGTAATCAGATCCACCCACCATCATCAACCACCCAACACCATTGATTCCAGCCTCCATAATCCACTTAACTCCCACCGACATCCCCACATGAAACCTGCCTAATATCCCTACTGCTCACCTACATCATGCACCTCCATCCCCACTACCCAAGCTACCCGAGACACTATGGTGACATGGCTGCATGATTTATAATTTTAAATAGTGGTAACATGGTTTAGAGTTTGACTTTCTTTAGATGATTATTCAAAGCCATTGATTTAGAATTTTTTATATGATTGATCATTGAAATTATAGTCTGATTAGAATCAAACCTTTGATATAGAATTTATGATGGTCTAATATGAAATTCAATGAAATTGATCCCATCGGATGCTTGAAATTTTATTGAGTCGATATGTTGGGAATTTTTAGGAAATTGGTCCGACCACATGCGTGGAAATATATTGAAACTGATCCCATATGTTTGGAATTTTGATGAAATTGATCCAATTGTGATGAAATTAAATTTGATCTGATTATGAAATTTTTGATGAAATTGAAATTGAAATTGATCTGATCATGTGAAATTTGATGAAATTGATCCAATATATTGTGGAATTTTGATGAAATTTAAATAAAATTGATCCGATTATGGCATATGGAAATTGATTGAAATTGATCCAATTGATTGAAAATATGATGAAATTGATCCGATCATATGGAATTTTGATTGATCCGATTATGGAATATGTGATGAAATTAGAATTGATCCGATCATGTGGAATTTTGATGAAATTAAAATTGATCCGATCATATATGGAATTATGATGAAATTGATTGATCCCATATGCTTGGAATTTTAAATAAAATTGGACCAATGATCTTGGAATTATGATATAAATAAAATTGGACCATTGACCTTTGAATTTGATGAGATTGGATTATGACCATTGATCTTGAATTCAATGTGATTAAAAATATGGCCATGTGATGTTGAATTTTTACATGATTAAATCTTGGCCATTGATCTTGGAATTTGATGTGATTAAAATTTAGCGATTGATCTATAGTTTTTAATATGATTAATTTTAAACCATTGGAAGATTGATTTTTATTTGGATCATGAGAGAATATTAATTTTGAGCCATTGGATGTTTAATTTTGATTTGGATCTTATAATAAAATGAATCTAGTCATTGATCATGAGTGATATGAAATATAGACCATTAGATCTTAACCATGAGCATCTTATTTGAATTTGAACCATTGGATTGATATCATGAGTGATATAAATGAATATGGACCATCAGATTATCTTGATGATTGATGTAAATGAATATGAATCGTTGGATCTTGATTATGAATGATTTAGAGGAATTTGAATGCATAGATTATCATTTGGAGTGATATGAGCCGTTGGATCTTTATTTTGAGCGATTTGAACCGTTGGATTACCTTTTTGAGTGATTTAATTGAATCTGAACCATTAGATTGACCTCATGAATGTCTTAAGTGAATCTAAATCATCGATAAAATATGATCTTGATCACATTGATGATGATCGATTACATCAAATTTGAGTAGTCGATCAAATATGATCTTGGTCACATTATTGATGATCGATGCTTGATCAATGCTCTCATAGGTTTGCTGCAATATTGATTCACATGCTTTACTGTCATACTTGAGATGATATATGCTGTTATTTCTTGCCATACTTGAATGATATTTATTGTTAGTAATAATTCAATTTCTACAACATCCAAGTCGAGCTGCCATGTATATATACTTAGAAATCATATTAGGTGTGGGGACGTGCATGTAGGCACCCACATTCACGGGAAGGGTAAGAATGAAAATGATAAATTTTAATCAAGAGATACGAAGTCCAGCCCAACAAATACCAAATTAGGGTTTTAGGTCAAGGGTAGCTTAGGACGATCCCTATCCCTCAGCTCATTTCCTCTAGGATACAGAGAACTAGATAGGTGTGAAGTGAATCGAACCATAGAGCATTTAGGTTCCACACTTTGATATTGAAAGAAGAACATGAATGGATGAATCAGTATTCCAAACTATGTGGATCATGATTCTTAGGGTAGCACCCTAGGATACGTAGGTAGTTTGGAAAGATTCCTAAGTATGGTTCCACATCCTGATCATCAAAAACACATGAATAAATCAATTTTTCGAACTATGTGGATCCTGATTCTTAGGGTAGCACCCTAGGATACGTAGGTAGTTTGGAAAGATTTTCAAATACGATTCCACATCCTGATCATCAAAAACACATGAATAAATCAATCTTTTGAACTACGCGGATCCTGATTCTTAGGGCAGTACCCTAGGATACGTATGTAGTTTGGGAAGATTCCCAAATATGGTTCTACATCTTGATCATAAAAAACACATGAATAAATCAATCTTTATAACTACGCGGATCCTGATTCTTAGGTTAACACCCTAGGATACGTAGGTAGTTAGGGAAGATTCCCAAATATGGTTCTACACTTTGATCTTGAAAGCATACATTAATGAATTAAATCTCTTGAAATACTTAGATCTTATCAAGAGGGATAGATTCTCGAAGGCATACTCAGAGGGATTGATTCTTGAAAGCATACTCAGATCCTGTCAAGAGGGATAGATTCTCAAAGACATACTCAGATCATATCAAGAGGGATAGATTCTCGAAGACATACTCAGAACCTATCAAGAGGGATAGATTCCAGAAGACATACTCAGACCCATCAAAAGGGATGGATTCTCGAAGACATTTTTAGATTCTGTCAAGAGGGATAGATTCCCGAAGGCATACTTAGACCTATTAAGAGGGATAAATTCCTAAAGACATACTCAGATCCTATCAAGAGGGATAGATTCCTGAAGACGTACATAGACTCTGTCAAAAGGGATAGATTCCTGAAGGCATACTCAGAACCTATCAAGAGGGATAGATTTCCAAAGGCATACTCAGACTCTGTTAAGAGGGATAAATTTTCGAAGGCATAGTCAGACCTGTCTTGAGGGATAAATTTTAGAGGAAGTACTCAGATTTTGTTCAGAGGGATAGATTCCTGAGAAGATGTACTCAAACCTCGTTCAGACAGATTCCCAAAAGGCATTCTTAAATCCTGCCCAGAGGGATAGATTCCTGAAGACATATTCAAATCCCATCCAGAGGGATATATTCCCAAAGGCACACTCAGATCTTATCTAGAGGGATAGATTCCCAAAGGCGTGACCACATTCTTAGTTCCTTTAGGCTATCCATATCTATCACCATCCATGATCATATCTGTATCAATATAACCATCAAAATAACCCATCACAACGAACTACGTTGTACCTGATTTTCAGGACCTCTGAAATACGTAGGCAACTAGGAGGATCTCTCCAAGTACGGTACCACATCTTAGTATCCTCAGGTCCTCCACATCCATATCTATATCCATATCCATCATCAGTTCAATCCACATTAGGCTATCTCTAGATTCAATCTTAATCATCATTAAACATAAATCTCAACTTGAACAATTACATTTAAGAAAGCTTAAGCATAAATTACATCCATAAATCTTAATCACATTCCGTTCGAACTACATTATGGACTTAATTTTTAGAATTGAAATACGTAGGTAATTTAAGATGTCTTAGATGTCTCAAATTCAGTCCATCACCGAACCATCTTTGGTTTGGTTCACTGTATATTACTTTGCTTGTTTATTTATTTTGAGAATATGTTTGGCTGAACCTAGGTTAGAAGAATTTAGCAACTTGGCATAGGATCCCCCATGAGCCCTAGTCATCATCCATTGACCATGAACAATCAAAACCATAGAGTCTAAGGAAAGTAGAATCACATAGGAGGCCAATTTTTGGATCGGGTAGCTTTGGGTGTCTAATACCTTTCCAAACTATACTTTGAACGTTTCCCCATTCTCTGATAAATCAAAGCTAATATATTTGGTCAAATGAGTCAATAGAAATCTTTTCTTATGATGAGACTATATTTTTATAGGTCCTATGCCTTAATCTAGGTAGCAACTCCAAATCATTTTTTCGTCCATCGAAGATGGGTGAAAGAGACCTTTTGTCCTCATACCAGCATTGGCGGAGCCATGAATTGCAAGCCATTGTTCACACAGATGAATTATGGATAGTACCATGCATGGTATATTAGAATGGTGAGATCGAATCGTCAGAAATATAGATAAATGATCCATGGATTTTGGAAACTGTAGGGTGACCTTTAGGGATCTTGAGTTGACCCTAGGAGACTCAGATCATGGATCAATAATGGGATCCAGATGCTTAGAGATTGGATTTGGAGTTTAAAACCAGATCTCGTACTCGTTATTCTGATGAATCGAAATAGTGACCAAACTCTAGTGTAAACTCGGATCCAGGAGCTCAAAACTCCATACTCTGGATTAGAAAAATACGTAAAATTGTATTGGAGAAAAATGGCAACCATAAGACAATGTTTTGATCTGCGGCCCATAAGACCATGTTTTGATGTGTGGCCAATGGGATAAGCCGCATGACCCAATCAAATGACGGTCGGTCGCACATCAGCCGCACTCCATTCTGACATCGTATCCTGGCCAAATTTTGTCGGTGACTCTTTATATTTTATTTGAAATTTATGAAGGCCTTAGAACCCAGTTTTGACTATCCTGTGATGCGAAACCCCTTGTGCATCGTGTATACTTGAGGTGAGTTTTGGTTTACTCTATGAAATGACCAATCGTACCTCATCTTTATATTGTGAGACCCTAAACCCAACATACAGGAACTTGGCAACCCTTATTGGGTTCCAGCATTATCAAATGACCCTGTTTCGAGGTGCCATGCTGGATGCTTGGTGGCCAGACCGTGCGATTGATTACATGCCATACATGATTTTGATCTCTATTGTTGACCACCCTTAGCCAGTTGCTTACTAGAATTTTTATAAGCCTGCTTATGGGTTTAGATCTCCGAAACCAGCTGTTGATAAGCGTTCCTTGTGTTATTTTTTTTTATTATTGCCCGATAATTTGTTTAGGTAGCTTGCTGTTTGCTATTTTAAATGGCAAAAAACCCTTGGACAACAAGTGTGGAATCTTAGGGATTAGTAACTAGACCCCCTTTAAGACGCTAGAACCCCTGACTTTGTTATAAGAAGTCCTTCTTAGTATTAAGGTTATTAGAAGGTGACTTTTGACTAATTATTGTGCTGCCTCATGGTGTGATAGCCACACTGTATCTACCTTGTTGGACAGCATGGTTATTATAGGTTCGAAGTTATCCTTAGTCTACGATCAATAATGAATGGAAGGAATAAAGAACCCCTTGTTACTATGTCTTGATAAACAAACAGTAAATAATAGGCATAAGTTATCAGATAAGCTATTAACGCTTTGAGCACCCGAATAATGAACTTAAAGAGAAACCTGATTAGTTCTATTGAATAACACATTAATGAATGTTATTATTTATAATCTTGATCCTTAGCAATCAGGACTCTGGTAAGCAGCTACCTGATTGATTTATCTAAGATTTACTCTCTAACTGTCTGTAAGAAAACTAAACCCTTGTTTGGTAGAATTAGCTATATTGATTTATGCTGTGTGATGGATGCGATTGATAACATGCTCTTATGTGATAACATGCCATCCAATAAATTATTTTGTATGATCATGCATATGCATTCTTATGTTTAGGATCAGCAGTGCCGGTAAGGATTGGAGGGTGGGCGGAATGGGACACTTGTTACCTTTCCACAAGAGCGATTGATCAATGTTTGATTCATGATGTCTGGTTAAGTCTGTAAGGAGGAAGGTGGGTGGAATGGGACACTTGCACCACTTCTTACCGACACTTCTTTGCGTTGACCATATGTAACCCAGCCAAGTCATTAACGTCCTAAGTGAGAGGACGGACAGGGCCAGAAGCTTGGAGACATTATGGTCCAGTAAAATGATTAATTAGGTGGACATGGTTAGTTGAACATAATTATCCCTATAGCTGTACCTGTCACACCTCGAATTTATGATATGTAAAATTTCAACACGAGACTAGACCACCGATCATTTTAATCGTAGTCCACTAGGATGCATGCTCATTCGATACACAGACCAACAAATCCCATTCCCCAAAACTCGATCACTGAGTAAATACTTATCGAAAACATACTACACAAATTGATCTCTAACTATAAAGTTATAATAATAGCATAAAACCATTAAGAATTATTCAAATCTTCAGCCATGTGATTTTATAGTTTCGTAGCCCTTATACATTGGGCAGTCACACCATTAAAAGTCAAGTACTAACAACTAAAGGTATTCAAATCAAAAGTAACTAAGTCATGGCTCCCAATTAGAGCGGCCTTCCATCTCTGGCAAGATTTTCACATTTTCATCCCAATATACAGTTCGACGTTGTTTCGTTCCATCTCTTGCATGTGCTTCGATTCAGCTGGTACATCATCCTATTCCACATCCATAATACCTGCAGTCACAACTAAAAAGAGTGGTGATTGCAAGGGTAAGCTCTCTAACTTGAGCTCAATGAGAAATAGACAAGTAGGCAAACACATGAATAGATTATGGATACAATAAGGGTCCGGTGTAATGTATGTTTACTATGCTAAGGCAAGGCACACCTCATAGAGGTTTTGTCACACCCCAATTCTAGACTAACCAATGGTGTGATGAACCGTCGTAAGAACCAACGGTTCAAACTAGGACCTTGTATAGGTTGTGCCAACCATGTTAAACCAAAACTCATTCCACAGTAATAATCAGAGATACTAAAGTAAATAGCGAAAATTTTATTAATAATGAACTGAAGTCTACATGATAATTGATTTAATAGTCCAGTTATCTCCAAGTAACCAAAACATAATTAATACATATTACATGTATCAAAATACGAAAGCTAACCATTAAGCATAATCATAGTTGAGACACTTGCTTAACGAGTCATAATCGTCATCCACAGCTTACACATCCATAGCTACCACATGTCCAAACATTAGCGCATCCATGTAGTCTTCAATGGTAACACCTGCAACATCAGAAACTAAAAAGAATTACGTGTCCGAGGGTTAGCTCTCTAACTTAAACTCAGTGAGTGAACAAAACAATACAATAAACATATACATGCATTCAATTCATATATTTGGTCTGGTTTTTAAATTTGTAATGGGCTATAGAAAGGTTTGGCGGCCACCGCACCTCTATACAAGGGTGTGTAAGCCCACCAAATGGATCAAATACTATTGTCATCCACATCCACCCCACCATGGAATAGAGATAGAGCTAAAGTGTCTGGATCACATACCGCCAACACTTCCCTTGATGCCCTACCCATACCAATACGTAAGCCCCTATTGACGAGGGCTTGAAAACTAGATTCGCAACTAACCAATCCTAATGTCATCCAGTGTATCCAAGGCCTCACCCTAGAATTCCTTAATACGTCCATAGAGATAGAGCTAAGGCTCCCCGACAGAGTCAAAGACCACACAGTCGGAGACCACCTCCCCTGATGCCCTACGACGTAATAGTTTTGCTAAGGTAATAGCGGTACTTTGATGTCAGTGGACAAGACTTGAGTAGAGATAGAGCTAGACTCTGGTGACCAGGTCAGAGACTACAATGCCACGTCCTCCCCCTGATGCCCCACTCGCATCCAACACACTAACCACACACACAATCACATGCCTATTCCTAGCATCATCATCATCATGTTATAAATAGACAAGAATAAATATGCATGAGCAGCAATAACAAAAATATTGGATGACATGTGGGATGCACATTACAAACATATAAGCATAGAAACATTCATTGTATTAGACAAATAAAGTAAAACAATTTGTTACTATCCAATTAGTTTAGGTCTTGTTCCCTCAGCTTTGATTGATGTTTGTTCCTCTCCTAAGCTTTGAAAGTCACTTTGAATCTATTGGGAACCTAAACAATTAATGTATTTAAGTTAGGGTTCAAGTTTACCAAGTTACGATAGTCAAAAATCATATCTGGTCTCAAAATATACTTACTGTTATCGTATGGTCGATACCCTATGGTCGCAATATATGCCACCGTACGACGTACGATCAATATCCTATGGTCGCACTATATGAGACCATACACCTGCGACCATATTGTTCCTGAATTCTTCCCGAATGGCTATGGTTGATACTCTGGCCATGCTATGGTCGACCGTAGCTGCTACCGTACGGTTTTCTGACCAAATTCTACTTTCAATCCGAATTCTTCCTCTTGGCTCTTCAATAGGGTCCTTCCTAATGGTCATTATAAGGCCAAATTTCTTAGTTTTACCAATTAATTACTTTAACCCATTTTCCATGATCCTTTCTTGAGATTTGCTCAGAGAATCCCATAGTTGAATCCTTACATTGGGTTTGGTATTGTAATTTACACTAGAAATTCCCAGTCTTAATGTTCTAAGGCTACAGAGACAAAGGTTCATACCTTACTTATTGCAGAGAGTCAGTAGAACTCTTCTCTCAGCCTTTTCCTTAGTCTTTTCTCCTCTCCTTCTCTTCCATCTCTTCCTCTAGGGTTTGATGATGTTCCAAAAGAATGAAAAAAAGGTTGAAGAATGTCCTTTATATAGAGAGAAACTCTCCATATAAGGTTCTCCAACAATAGGAAAGAGATCCTCTTTTTATTTGGAAACTTTCCAAACTCGGAGCCTGGTTTGGGATCATACGGTGGCAAAATCCGTCAACCATAAGCTTAAAAACATCTACCATACGACTATTAATCGGTGGTCTTTATTTACTATTGTATGGTCGACCATACCTACCCAGGTAGTCGACCATACACTTGATTATCAGTGTTTTGGGTCGATTTTCATACCTGGTCTTGTGGTACTTCTTCACATGGTCGATCCACTTGATCTAGCTATGATGGAAAGACCTGGCATGACACGATTAGACAAGGTTAGTGGAGTGCAGCTCTTACAGGTGCACTATCACCTCCATGCACCGGAGTGCTCGGTGCTCACCAGCCTACCCAGTAGCCCTGGTGCCCCCACTCGACATGCCAATAAGAATGGTGATTGGGCAGTAAGTCCAGCCAGAAAACCAGTGCACTGTCGACCCACACCCCCTAATCCTCCAATCGACTAGTACCTGACCCCCAACTGGGTAGGGTTACATACATTGGTTCTGCTTTTAACCAGTCTTATATGACATCATATGTACCCTTCCATTACCCTAGTAAGATTCTCAAACCATCTGTTGTTCCCCCCAAAGATGCTGTCCTCCATTAGAATATGGAATGATAAATGGCAATTAAGGTGTTTGGAAAATTGGATCCGACGGTCCTAGACCCCTTCACCATATTCTACCCAGCGTCACACATTACAATCATAATCACAAACTATGTTGTTAATGCAATGCATGAAAAATAACAAATATTAGATGGCATGTTATTCTTGAAGTAAATACAGACATGTAGCATCAATCAACATCATATGCATCAAACACAACAAAATTAAGTCAGGGTTCTATTCCTCACCTTATAGCGTTAGTAGTAGCTATCGATGCTAGAACATGTGTTTACAAGGTGTTCTTGTGCCTATACAAGATGTGGGGTCATTAGTGAAAAGTTTTGCTCGATGTACTTTGAATTACTTAAGTCTGGGCTTTACCGGTCGATATGTCGGTCGGTATACTATCGACCGGCCTATGGTCCGGTAAAGGTCCTGGACCTTCTACCACTTGTCGATCGATGTACTGGTTGGTACAAAGTATCGACTGTGACACCGTCCAATTAATTCTCGAGACCCTTCTTGGATTTTTCGATCAATATACTAGATCATACTGTACAGTCCATCGTATCAACTGCCCCCTCCGAATGGCCTCTTTTCTATCCAATGAGTTAGGGTTTCTTCTTTTCATTCCATTCCTTCCCTTGCTAGGCTAGTATGGTCCGATGATGGGGTAGTTTCCTAGGCTTATATGCCCTCCCAACAAGTATCAATTCATACTCGAATTTAACACAGTCATTAAGAAGAGTTATTCTCTTTCCTACAGTCTACATTACATTCGTCATGAATAAGGGCATACATTCATCACCTAAGTTCTACATCCCTCACTAGATTACTAAAATTTACATTAAGGTTTACAAAGGTTAGGGTTTTACCTACAGTAGCTTGACTATTGGGATTTGACAATGTACTTTGTGGTGATTCCATTCACACGAGGGCTGCAAAGCTTGCTTTCTCCCTTTCCATCTCCTTTCTTTCTCCTTCCTTTCCCTAGAGAATGGGTCAGAACTCTCCTAGATTGATACATACTGAAAAGAGAGTAAAAGGTAAGGTTTTTATTTGTTAAGTCTCCTAGTTATAGTCAAACCCTCCGTTTGAAATTGGGATTCCTAGGGAGTTGCCAAGCGGCAAAGGTTTGGATCTAAATAAAATCTCCCTTCCTTTTCCAACTCCAAGTAGTTAGAGTGATGTGGGTCCCTCTTAGGTTTGTTCATGGGTCCTAGGAATATCCCAAAGAGTCTCCTAAAGTAAAACCACTTGTTGATTTAAAGAATATGACAACTCTAGCCATACCAGTAGATGGTACCGGTCCTTAGACTATTAAGATTACTGACCGGTTGGTATCGATCGCCAACAGTTTAGAGGTCAAGTTGGACTTATTTCGTTCCCCCTTTCTCCTAGTAGTCCACTAATGGAACAACCTAGTTCCTCTTAGGTTCATCCATCTGTTTGGTCTATGGTGGAAAACCCTACTAGCACTACAAAAATCCGATTAGGTCGGGGTTTCTGGGTGTGGGTTTTACAACTCCACCCCCCTTAAAAGAATTTCATCCTCAAAATTCCACTACATTAAGGTTCTATCTAAAGCGTAGTTCCTTTATTACGGTGGTTTATCAAAGGTCCATTCTCTGTCTAGTTAGGCAGCTGTTTGTGTTCCCAATTCTTGATTTTTTTTAATTGCTTCCATTTGATTATGTAGTTTCTCCTTAAAGTTTAGGCTACCAGACTAGGGTTCCTATGTTTTATTCTTTGTACATGGGGGTCATATGTTATTGTCATTGCCCTACCTTAAACTTATTCATGATCTTTCTCTATCCCATCCTAATTTATGGTATTTGGTTGTATTATGATTCAACTTAGTCTGACCCATGTACATGTTAGTCCATTTAATAACCTTGGTCTCTCCCCTAATTGGTTATAACCTATTCTACTTATCCCCTTTTGGTTGTTTTATGCTTCGACTCGAGCTGAGTCTTGAGTATCACTATTATTCTTCTCATTATCCTTGGTTTTTCCCTAGCTGGTCATCATTTGTCTCACAAGTCTTTAAAATATATATTTTATTTTTTTTTCTACATTTTTTTTTCTATAACATTTACTAGACATATGCATATATCCCCTAGTTGTGGAGTCTTCAAGACCAGACTTCGCTTTTCTAGGGTAATACTATCACACCCCAATTATGGTATAATCGGAATGGTGTGACAACTTGGTATCAGAGCATCTCAGGTTCTACCCATTGACCTAACTACTTCCACATGAGTCATGAACTAAGTTAGGATTAAAATTTAAAAGCTATAATAAGAACACACCGTAAGCACATGTGTTGTATGAGACATAAACTAAGAAAGAGAATAATGCACATATGTAAATGGGAAATCAATTATATATATATATATATCCAAATAAGAGTAAGACAAGATACATCCGAATCAGAGTACGATCCACAAATTCAGATAGTTACTCTGTAAAATAAATGAGAAAAAAAAATAAATTATATCATGGAGATGGAGGTGCTGGAGCAGGACATACCTCACGATCTCTATCATAGTCCTCAGCATATACTCTCACGAGCCAGGCAACCTGAGTCCGAGTCGTTGGGAGACTAGTTGCCAAATCAACTACCTACTGGTCTGTAGAGCGCTGGGCATCTAGAAGCTCTCATACTCTCCAATCAGTCACGTGCTGAGCCTCCTGAATCTCACGTAACAGCCCCATCATGTCATCTGGTGGTGGGCGTGAAGGGCCAACTGAATGAGAAGCCCGAGAAGGGCCAGCTCCAGTAGAATACTATGGTGATGGGGGAGGGATGGCATCCACATCCATGTACATCCGATCATCATCCTGCTCATCATCACTCTTGTGTTCCTCTGCTACTACCTCTGCTGCTGCTGCTGCTGCTGCCGCCTCTGCATCTGTTGCTGCTACCCGAGTGAGAGGACGTTTCATAGCATTCCTCTCATCATCACTAACCTGTATATCTCTCATGCCCATCTTGCTGATGGCCTCCCAATCAAGGTCAGCTGAGAAGGTGTCTTCAAAGATCCTCTCATCCACTAGTTCCACTTGTAGACGAGCGAGTAGGGTGGAGATCAGTCGCCCATAGGGCAAGTTACCTCTCGAGTCAGGCAACATAGCTCTGTGCATAGTCCAAAGAATAATATATAGGAGGCAGATATGCTGCCTAGTATAGTTACAGTACAGCAGGTACTGAGTCAACTGTGAGACCATCTTGTAGTGTCCACCCTTGCGAATAAGATTATGCTAGATAATCTTACAGTAGACTCGTGGCTCTGGATGCAGGTTGACTGCTTTCATCTCCCAGCGGTCATCCTAAAGAATCTAGTTATCTATTTCTGCATACACCTGTGTAGACAGAAACTATGGCTCCCTGGGTGCACAGTAAACCAACTGACCATCATTCGAGATGCCTATGAGATCAGCCAACTCCTGACAGTTGAAAGAAATCAGAACACCTTTCATCCAGCTGGTGATCCGAAGCTCTCGACCCCTGTCAACATCCTCTAGGTCACCCTCTACCTGTAGGTGATAGTAGAACTGCTTGACCAAGTCTGGGTGAGTGGAAGCCTCATTCAGAATCATTGGAAGGAAACCCATATCACCAAACGTCCTTTCCACATTAAACAGGGCTAAATAGGCTAAGTTAACACATCTACCCCCTTCCACCTTCTTTCAATTAAATCAAGGGTATTGTGTTTCTGCTTCCACAGACCGAAAGCGACGTGGGTCATGAACTCGAGGAACCTTAGTGCGAACCATGATAACTGCAGGAGAAGAAAATAAGAAAAACAAGTTGGATAAATTTGAAAATTTGATAGCATAACGACGTAGAATGGGAAAAAGCCTCACTTTTCATCCAAACATTTGGGAAGAAGGACTTACATAGGTCCCAAACCATCATGCAAGGCTCATACAATCAGAAATTTAAAATAGGTAGGTCGAATTTGAAGAAATATTGACAATTGGGAAAAAAATCACAAAATTTAGGTCAAAAATGAGAATTTTCAAGTTTCTACTAAACTAACCGATGAAACTCAAATTTTCTTGAGGGCTTTCATCCATTGGGTAGCCAATAGCAATAACCCCTAATAAAAATAAAATTTTTACAGTCAAAAAAATATTAATTTAAAGAAAACCCTATAAATGGAGCAAAACCTAGGTATGAAAGCTTAAAAAGGAGAAAGAGTAGAGAACATACCTTGAGGAATGGAATGGAGATTGTGGATCGATAAAAAATCACTAAATTCAAACGGTTGATACTGTAGCAACTCATTGGTGGTGAGTTGAGTTGAGACTGTAGGAAGAAGAAAAGGAAATGAGAGGGAAAATCTCAAAAAAATAGGTTTTAAAACTGATTTTGAATCTTATGATCGCACAATTCGACCAAAACCATCGATCGTATGATCGACCATAAGGTCTCGGTAAGTTGCCAGGGATTTGATGGTCGCACCTAAGGTCGCACAACATGCAACCGTAGGCCATCGACCGTATAACTGACTGTTGTCTGCATTTTGATTCTGTTCGAACTTTTGCCTATTGATTTTGTTCTTCTCTAGCCTTCCATTATGAGACTAACCCAATACCACCACTCTATTTTGTCTCACCTGTATAGCTTTGCCAATAACACATCAACCAAGAGTTTAAATGGTAGGCATAGAGTAAGTAGAAGGAGACATAATGCAAACCCATCTCCACCACCTACGGAGGCCAACGACAATGAAGGTCAGCAAGGGCAGGAAGGAAATATTGGAGCTCAGAATGCTATACCTCAGAATGTTCACACCTAATCTAACCCAACCAACTTACCTGCACCACCTAGGATTTGGCTACTGTGGTGATGAATTTGGCACAACAAATGCAGCATATATAGCAAATGCAAGCCAACATGCAAGCTGCTATGGGAATTACTTTTCCAGTTGCAAACACAACATCTCTACCTAGAAGACAAGCTAGTACGGCGCCTGGTGGTAGCAACGCTGTACCCCAAGCACCGTAAACACCAACAGTACAAGACCAAGCGTAAACCCCTGAAGCACCGCAACGCAGGTTTACCAAGGTAATTATCAGTACCAACTAACTCTGGGGCATTTGCACAATATCAGCTTGATCACTCTAGACTGATCGAGCGTTTCCTAAAGTTGAAGCTGAAGGAATTCACGGGTAAGCCATCAGATCCATTGTGGCCAGCTTACTAGATCGATGAGATGGAAAGAAACTTTATGATGATGACTATAAATGAAGAATAAAAGGTATTATGTGCTACGTTTATGTTGAAAGGTGATGCACACCACTGATGAAAATCAACTAAAAGTTATCTGTTAACAAAGCACGCCTAACTGACATTGGTTATCTATAAAGAAGCTTTCTTCGAGAAGTATTTTCCAAGGAGTTTCAGAAATCAAATGGAAAAGAAGTTCTTGAGTCTGTATCAGGGATAGATGACTATAGATGCATATCAACAATGTTTTGAAGAACTGTTCTTCTTTGCTCCCTCTAGCATGCAGGAGGAAAATACCAAAACCCGAAGGTTTGTCATGGGACTTAGGGGAAGCATCTCTGAGCATGTATTGGGACTGGAAAAGAAGATTTATAATGAAGCTATACAGATTACTTGAGTACTGGAATCGAGCTAGAGGGAAAGTTATTTTGCTCAGAATAGAGGTATAAAGAGGCCCTAATGGAAACTCATACAACAGAGGTAACTCAAAGACATTTAAACCCTTCCGTACTCAAGGCTTCAATGCTGCAGCCAAGATTACTCTGACAACCCAACCTCAACAGAAGCAAAGTAATGCTGGAGTCAAATTCTTCAATTGCGATCAAGTAGGACATTATTCAAGAGAGTGTCCTAAGCCAAGGAAGTAGCTATAACAAGGAAAAGTTTATGTAGTTACTTCTGAGGATGCTGTCGCATCACCTGATATGGTCACAGGTATGACCTGAACCTTTCGTTTGTACTACCTTGTGTGAGCATATAGATTAATATAAGAAGAAATTCACTGGTATCGTACCTATTAATGGCTTACCCGCCAGAGTACTCTTTGACTCTAGAGCTACTCATTCTTTTATATCTGTGTAGTTTGGAAAGAAGTTAAATCTATCCCTCAGACCTTTAGACTGTAAACTGCTTGTACGATCACCTATGGGATTAGAAGTGGAACTAGACAAAGGTTATGGATCATGTTCAGTTCTTATCGACGAGAAGATTTTGGATGCAACCTTAATTCAACTCGAGATGACAGACTTTGACATTATCTTGGGAATGGATTGGTTAGCAAGGCACTCTGTAAACCTATTATGTACGGAAAAAAAAACTGACATTTAAAGACAAGGAAGGAGCAGAGTTTAGTTTTGTGGGAACCAAACTTTCCCGTAAACGAAAACTCATTCTCTGCATTAAAGGCTAGAAAATGCCTCAAGAAAGGAGGAATTGGGTATCTAGTATCCGTGGTCGACCTCACCAAGGAAGCACCACGAATAGAGGATATTGAAGTTGTGCGTGAATTTCTGGATGTATTTCCTGAGGAACTACCAGGACTACCACCTGACTGAGCGATAGAGTTCATTATAGATCTTATACCCGGAGCCGCACTAGTATCTAAAGCACCCTATCGAATGGCTCCTACTGAAATGAAGGAACTAAAGGTACAGTTATAAAAATTATTGGACAAGGGCTATATTAGACCCAGCATATCACCATGGGGAGCGCCAGTATTGTTCGTGAAAAAGAAAGACGATAGCATTCGACTTTGTATAGATTATCGAGAATTGAATAAGCTTACAGTCAAGAATCGGTACTCAATGCCTCGGATTGATGACTTGTTCGATCAGTTGTAAGGTGCCAAAGTGTTCTCCAAAATTAATCTTCGGTCAAGATACCATTAGTTGAAGATTAAGGAAGGTGATATTCCAAAGACAGCATTCAGAACCAGATAACATTTTGAATTTTTAGTTATATCTTTTGGATTGACTAATGCACCTACAATTTTTATGGAACTCATAAATCGGGTATTCCATGATATGTTGGATACGTCAGTTATTATATTTATTGACGACATATTAGTCTACTCCAAGGACAAAGAAACTCATATCACAAATCTAAAAGTCGTTTGCAACGACTAAGAAAAGAGAAGCTTTACGTTAAATTTACAAAGTGTGAATTCTGGCTGAATGAAGTTGCTTTTTTAGGCCATGTTGTATCTGCTGAAGGAATTAAAGTGGATCCTAGCAAGATTGAAGCCATTGTAAAATGGGAAGCACCTAAGAATGTTGCCAAAATCAGAAGTTTTTTAGGTTTAGTTGGGTACTATCGACGATTCGTGGAAGATTATTTTAGAATC
Organism: Protea cynaroides; assembly: GCA_028583415.1. NCBI lineage: Eukaryota > Viridiplantae > Streptophyta > Magnoliopsida > Proteales > Proteaceae > Protea > Protea cynaroides. The sequence goes on from CM053266.1 coordinate 88,594,747, forward strand.
GCCGAACCTGTCACCAGTCTGACAAAAAAAAGAGAAAAGTTTGTTTGGATCGATAAATGTAAAGAATGTTTCCAAACATTGAAGGCTAGATTGAAATCAACTCACATCTTGACTATTCCGATCCTTGGACAACCATTTACCTTGTACACCGATGCGTTTGGGTTAGGTTTGGGATGTGTGTTTATGCAAGGAGAACAAGTAATTGCATATGCCTCAAGATAACTGAAGACACATGAGAAGAACTATCCCACTCATGACTTGGAATTAGCAGCGGTGGTACATGCTGTCAATATATGGAGACATTATTTGTATGGAGAGAAATTTTCAGACTAAATCAGATCATAAGAGTCTCACTCATCTTTTTAATCAGAAGGAGTTGAACATGAGAAAGAGAAGATAGCTGGAATTACTGAAGGATTATGATTGTGATATTAGTATCATCTGGGAAAAGCTAATGTAGTCGCTGACGCATTAAGCAGGAAAGCTATGACAAAATCCCAAGAAGAAGCTAGTACAAATGCTGTAGTGTATGTCACAGGAAGAGTATTTAACTACGATAATGAGCAGTTCATGATTGATATCTTGAATGAATCAACTGACCAAGGGTTTATTTATCTATTCTCAAACATGTTTGCTACATTGAAGATTGTACCTGATCTATTAGATGAAGTGAAAGCAGCTATTAAATCAGACCCTTATCTGAGAACGGTGCAAGAAGACCTTGAAAAAGGTAGGACTAACCCTGACTTCACTTTGGATCCTGAGAAAGTAATAAGATACAAAGGGAGAGTATGTATTCCTGAAAATGAAAACTTGGATATTAGACACAGACTAATGAAGGAAGCCCACACCACCGCTTATTCGGTACATCCTGAAAGTACAAAGATGTATCATGATCTAAAGAAACTATATTGGTGGAGAGGAATGATAGCGGATGTAGCTAAATTTGTGTCTCAATGCTTGAATTGTCAGTAGGTAAAGGCTAAAAGGCAAAGACCTGTAGGTTTGTTGCAGCCACTGCCAGAACCTGCATGGAAATAGGACTGCATCACTATCGACTTCGTCACCAGGTTACCATGAACTCCTCGAGTAGTTGACGCAGTCTGGGTGATTGTGGATCATTTGACCAAGACAGCTCGTTTCATAGCTATACGACCTTAGTATACCCTAGAGAGGTTAGCTAAGCTTTATGTAGATAATATTGTCAGATTATGTGGTGTACCTGAAAGCATTGTGTCCGACAGAGACCCACATTTTCCTTCAAAGTTTTGAGAAGGATTACAAAAGGCTATGAGTACAAAGTTGAAGTTTAGTACTGCATTCCATCCTTAGACCGATGGACAGTCAGCACGTATCATTCAGATTTTAGAAGATATGCTCCAAGCTTGCGTAATTGATTTCAAAGGATCATGGGATGAGAAATTACCATTGATTGAGTTCGCTTATAACAATAGCTATCAAGCTACAATACAAATGTCGCCTTATGAAGCACTGTATGGTAGGAAATATCGAACTCCTTTATTTTGGAACGAAGTTGGAGAACGGAGTATTGTTGGATCGGATTTTATTGAAGAGACTTATCGAGTGGTCGACATTATCAAGGAAAGAGTTCGAACAGCTCAGAACCATCAGAAGAAATATGCATATAATTGACGTAGATATCTCGAATTCACCATAGGTAATGAGGTATTTCTAAAAATATCTTCTATGCATGGTTTGAAAAGGTTCAGACAGAAGGGAAAGTTGTGTCCCAGATATAGTGGATCTTATGAAGTTCTAGGTAGACGTGGAAAGGTAGCATATCAGTTAGCACTACCACCATCAATGTCTAGTGTACATGATGTATTCCATGTTTCAAAATTGAAGAAGTATGTTAGAGATCCAACACACGTGTTAATAGCGGATCTACTGGACTTAACTGAAGATTTGACGTTCGAAGTAGTACCTTTTGAAATTACTAGCTAGAAGGTGCAACGTCTACGCAACTGTGACATCTACTATGTGAAGGTTACTTAGAGAAATTAAGATGTAGAAGAAATTACATGGGAAGAAGAGAATGTTATGCGGAAGTAATATCCTTACCTATTCGACTTAGAAGGTATGTGCAAATTTCGAGGACAAAATTTATATAAGAGGGGGGAGTTGTAAGACCCACTACCTTTTTGAATTGTTGAAGCCGGCGATAACGAGCCTAGACGTCAATCCCGCAGCAGCCCTTGCTCGGTCCGCTCGATCTCACACTTCAATCAACCCCCCCTTGTACCGGCCACACCAACTTTTCTTACTCTGGTTAGTAGCTCCATACTTTCACCCGTTGCTTGAAATCCCTTATCTTACTGTAAGTGAATTAAGGTAGTTTACTTGTGCTTGCTCGTTAGAGAAAGGCAGCGAAGTAGAAAGCGAAGCTGGAGCGTTAGCTGGCTTGTTAAAGGAAACCGAAGGTTGAGCCAAGCTACTTGTTAACTCCAGGTCCCATCCATCCTGCAAGCAAAGCTATACAGTTTTGTGACTCCAGCTAGCTAAAGAAAAGGCAAAAAAACTCGGATATTCGATAAGCCGAGTACAGTCGAGAGAAAGACACCCCGAAGTGTTCAAGGAGGTGGGGCGTGCAGATAGAATCGAACTTACGATTGATCCGGGTACTTGGGATCCTATGGATGAAGACATGGTCTCTATGGACCCCATTGAATTTCATTCGACCCTAAAAAAAGGGGGGTCCAAAGAGATAAGCACTCCAATAACTTGGTTTAACCATATCGTACTAGGTCTTTCCATCATTCCTAGACCAAGTGGACTGAGCGTGTGAAGATAGATTACAAACCAGGTATAAAAATCAACTCAACACCCAAAACTGTATACATATGGTCGCATACCTAGGTAGGTATGGTCGACCATATGGAAAGAAACAATGGTCGATGATTTTGACCCTATGGTCGATGATTTTGACCCTACGGTCGAAGGGTTCTATGACCGTAGCCATCAACCGTGAGACCCCAGATTAGACTTTTGAGTTTTAAAAACATTCCTAAACTAAGAGATTTCTTTCCTAATTGAAAGAGGACTCTATATGGAGAGTTTTCCTCTATATAAAGGACGTCCCTCAGCCCTTTTTCACTCTTTTAGAAGATTAGTAAACCCTAGAGAAAGAGAAGGAAGAGAAAGAGAAGAAGAAAAAGCTAAGGAAAGGAATTTGCTGAGAAGAGATTGGCTCTCTATCACAGGCAAAGGTATGAACCTAATCCCTGGACATGTAAACTCAATGGAATAAGACTTCTACGGAAAATAGGCAATAGCAACCTATTATGATCCATGTGATTTTCTTGAGAAAATCCCAAGGAGAACCATAAGGAGTGAGTTTGATGATTAGAGTTGATAATAAACTACTAATGATGGCCATAGGATGACCTTAGAATAAATCCGATTGAAGAGTAGAGGATTTGACCTAGGAAGAACTTGAATTACATGTAGTCTGTGACCAGAAATCTCAAGGTCGCAACTACGATCGACCATAGCATGACCAGCATGACTAGAGGATCGACCATAGGCATTCGAGAATATCTAGAAACCATATGGTCGTAGCTACAGTTGCACCATATGTGACCGTAGGGAATCGACCGTAGTCAGTAAGGTCGATACAGTATGAGACCATAGGACCAATCAGACACCTATCAGTGCTCTATTTCAATTTCTGACTACTGTAACATGTTACATATGAATCCTAACTTAAATTCACATAACTTTTAGGTTGTTAAATTGATTCAAAGAGAATTTCAAGGCTTGGAAGGAGATCGAGTATTGCTAACAGGTGAGGGAACACGACTAAACTAATTGGATAATAATAAATTATTTATTTTTATTGAGTTTAATGCTATGATTGATTCTATGCTTGTATGTTTTTAATGTGCATTTCACATGTCATCCAATATTTCTGCTATTACTGTTCATGCATATTTAATTCTGGTTATTTATAACATGATGATGATGATGATGCTAGGAATAAGCATGTGAATGTATGTATGTGGTTGGTGTGTTGGATGCGAGTGGAGCATCAGGGGGAGGACATGGCATGTATTCCACTCAAGTCTTGCCCACTAACATCGTCGTATCGCCATTACCTTAGCAGAACTATTACGTCGTAGGGCATCAGGGGAGGTGGTCTCGGACTCTGTCGGGGGGCCTTAGCTCTATCTCTATGGAAGTATTAAGGGATGCTGGGGTGAGCCTTGGATACACTGTTTGGAATTAGGATTGGTTAATTGTAAGCCCAGTTTGCAAGCCCTCACAAATAGGGGCTTACGCGTTGGCATGCGTAGGGCATTAGGGGAAGTATTAGCGGTGTTTGATTCGGACACTTTAGCTCTATCTCTATTCCATGGTGGGTGCATGTGGGATGGCAATGGTGTTTGATCCATTGGGCGGATTCACACACTCATGTATAGAGGTGCGGGGGCCACCAAACCTTTTTAGAGAACATTGCAAACTTAAGAAACCAGACCAAAGATATGAATTGAATGCATACATATGTTTGTTGCATTGTTTTGTTTGCTCACTGAGCTGTGATGTGTGCTCACCCTTTTGACGTTGAATATTTTTAGTTAATGATGCAGGTCTTACTATTGGAGATTATATGAATGCACTGACGTATGGATAAGTTGCCGCCTTGGACGTAGAAGCTGTTGAAGATGAGCATGATTCATCATGCGAGTGCAACCAATGCATATTTGATTAGTTTAGCTTTATTTGATTAATGGAACATGCAATGGATTATTTACTTTTATGTCTTGAGTTTTGGAGATAATCGGATTAATTATTTATTATCATTGTTAGATACTCAGTTCATTATCTGTAAGACTTTTGCTTATTTGTTTATTACCTTTGATTATTAATGTGGAATGTATGTGTGGTTTGATATGGTGGGTACGACCTATACGAGATCTTGATTGAACTGTTGGTTTATTGGCGGTCCATCACACCATTCCGATTAGACCAGAATTAGGGTGTGACAAATATCTTAGTTGATTAATTAGTAAAACACGTTATGTCATTGTGAGGACAAAAATATCCACCCATCGCTGATGGATGGTAAATGATTTGGAGTCGCCACCTAGATTAAGGTCTAGGACCTAAAATGTAGTCTCATCATAAGAAAAGACTTCTATTGACTCATTTGATCGAATATATTGGCTTTGATCTATCAGAGAATGGGTAAGCATTCAAGGTACAGTTTGGGAAGGTGTTAGGCACCCAAAACTATCCAATCCAAAAATCGGCCTCCTATGTGATTCTATATTCCTTAGACTCTATGGTTCTGACTGTTCATGGTCAATGGACGATGACTAGGGCTCATGGGGGATCCTATGCCAAGTTGCTAAGTTCTTCTAACCTAGGTTCAGCCAAACATGTTTTCAAAGTAAATAAACAAGAAAACTAATATACAATGAATCGAACTGAAGATGGTTTAGTGATGGACTGGATCTGAGATGTCCAAGACATTTTAAGTTGCCTATATATCTCAATCCTGGAAATCAAGTCCATAACGTAATTCGAACAGAATGCGATTAAGGTTTATGGATGTGATTTATGATTAAGCTTTCTTAGATTCAATTATTCAAGTTGAAGTTTATGCTTAATAGATGGCTGAGATTGAATATAAAGATAACGTAATGTGGACTGAAGTGAAGATGAATATTGGAAGGGGTATGGATATGGATGTGGAGAACCTAAGGATATTAAGATGTGGTAACGTACTTGGAGAGGTCCTCCAAGTTGCCTATGTATTTCAGAGGTCCTGAAAATCAAGTACAACGTAATTCGTTGTTTTTGGGATCGATACTCTTAAGGAGCAAAGAGGGACAGATACTCTCAAGGAACAAAGGGATAAATACTCTCAAGGAGCAAAGGGCTTGATACTCTCAAGGAGCAAGGGTTTAATACTCTCAAGGAGCAAGGGTTTGATACTCTTAAGGAGCAAGGGTTTGATACTCTCAAGGAGCAAGGGTTTAATACTCTCAAGGAGTGAAGGGTTTAATACTCTCAAGGAGCAAAGGGTTTAATACTCTCAAGAGCAAGGGGGTTGATACTCTCAAGGAGCAAGGATATGATACTCTTAAGGAGCATACTCTCAAGGAGCAAGGAGTTTGATACACTCAAAGAGCAAGGGTTTGATACTCTCAAGGAGCAAGGGGTTTGATACTCTCAAGGAGCAAAGGGTAAATACTCTCAAGGAGAAAGGAGGTTTGGTATTCTCAAGGAGCAAGGGGTCTAATACTCTAAAGGAGCAAGGATATGATACTTTCAAGGAGCACACTCTCAAGGAGCAAGGATATGATACTCTCAAGGAGCAAGGATATAATACTCTCAAGGAGCAAAGGTTTGAGTCCGTGTTTGGGAATCTCTCCAAACTGTCTACGTATCTTATGGGACTACCCTAAGAATCAGGATCCGCATAGTTTGGAAGCGGATTCATTTCATTTATGTGTTCTTCCAAGATCAGGTGTAGAACCTAAAGGCTCTATGGTTCGATTCACATCACACCTATCTAGTTCTTTGCTTCCTAGAGGAAAATGAGCTGAGGGGTAGGGATCGTTTTAAAGCTACCCGTGACTTAAAACCCTAATTTAGAATTTGTTGGGCTAGGCTTCATATCTATTGATTAAAATTTATCATTTTTATTCTTACCCTTCCCGTAAATGTAGGTGCCTACATACATGTCCCCACACCTAATATGTCTTCTAAGTATACAGATATGACAGTTCGACTAGGGTGTTGCAGAAATTAAGTTATTGCCAATAATAAATATCATTCAAATATGACAAGTAACAACATATATCATCTCAAGTATAACAATAAAGCATATGAATCATCATAGCAGCAAGCATGTGAGCTCAAGGTAACAGATATATATCCAATGGCATCTTATGTATTATTTCCAATCAAAGTATATCTCTGTGTTTCAGATGGAATTCTCTAGATCTATGATTGGGATCTAATGTGAACCTCTCAATATCTCAAAATCAGATCCTTGATCAATGGTTTGGATTCTTTAAAATATTATCATTAAAATCAACACTTCACATTTCATCAAAGCAGCCAAGAAGCCCATCCAAACAAAGTTTAACAAAAAAAAAACAAAGATCCAATGGTTTAAATTCTTTTAAATCACTTCATCATGATCAGATTAGGAGATCAATGGCTCAGATCACTCTTAATGTCAATCCAATCGTTCAAATCTCTCAAAATCATAATCTAACCGTTCAGATTAATTTACATCAATCATTAAGAAAATCTGATGGTCCAGATTCATTTATATCACTCATGATCAAGATCCACTGGTTCATATTGCTCATAATGATAATCTAACCATTCATATTCATTTACATCAATCATCAAGACAATCCGATGGTCCAGATTCATTTATATCACTCATGATCAAGATCTAACGGTTCATATTGCTCATAATGATAATCTAACCGTTCAGATTCATTTACATCAATCATTAAGATAATCCGATGGTCCAGATTCTTTTAAGATGCTCATGATCAAGATCTAATTGTCTATATTTCATTTCACTCATGATCAAAGGCTAGATTCATTTCATTACAAGATCTAAATCAATATTAAACATTCAATGGCTCACAATTAATATTCTCTCATGATCCAAATAAAAATCAATCATCCAATGACTCAAAATTAATCATATTAAAAACTCTAGATCAATGGCTAGATTTTAATCAGATCAAATTCCAAGATCAATGGTCAAGATTTAATAATGTAAAAATTCAACATCACATGACCATATTTTTAATCACATTGAATTCAATCATCAATTGTCTAGATTTCATTCATGTTAAAAATCCTAAATCAAAGGCCATGTTTTATTCTCATTAAAAATCCAAGATCAATGGCCATAATCCAGTCATCAAATTCAAATATCAATGGTCCAATGTCATTAAAATTCCAAGCATATGGGATCAATCAATTTCATCATATTTCCACATAATTGGATCAATTTCATCACATTTTCACAATCGGATCAATTTCATCATAATTCCATATACGATCAATTTCATTCAATTTCCACACATTTGGATCAGTTCTACAAAAATTCCACAACCGGATCAATTCCATTAAATTTCCATACAATTGGATCAATTTTATTCAAATTATAATTCGATCCATAGTTGGATCAAATTATAATTTAAACATCCACAGATCAGATTTATCACCACTTGATCAAAATAAATTTGATATTCACCCAATCAAATTTAAATGAAAACATATGGAATCCTATAAATTAATCATACTCCAATTCAACATCAAAATCCAATCAAACAGATCCTATCAATTGATCTCATTCTAATTCATCTTCAAAAAGGGCTATAATAGGTGAGGGAATGATCAGTAGTAGCTCGTGTAGCATAGAGTTCTGATCGGGTAGTGTAGGCCTGGTTGGTGGGTTTTGTGATGAAGGTTATGCATGAATGGTTCGGTCAAGGATTCTAGGTGTTAATGTGCATGGGCAGATCATATAGGAGTTCAGTTTCAGGAGGGTAGAATGAAGAAAGTAACTAGCAACATGAATGACTTTAAAGCTTCATCTGGTTGATCACTATGTATGAATAAAAATAATAAAATAACTTGAGAGAAATCAAAATCAGTAGGAACGGCAAACATGAACATCCAATATAAATAAAATCATATGTATGACCATTGTCACAAATCCAAACTAGAGTGCTAAGATCAATGATCCACATGGCTTGCTACTTTATCAATGTATGGGGAGAACCCAGATCATTAATATGTGCATAGCAGCCGGCTAGGTGTCGATGATGGGTAAAGATTGTGATAATAAAATAAACAAGAACAAAGCAAAACAGGGGGGAAGGAACCTACCTCGGGTCTTGTCCCCCCCCCCCCCCCCCCCCCCCCCCCCCCCCCCCCCCCCCCCCCCCCCCCCCCCCCCCCCCCCCCCCCCCCCCCCCCCCCCCCCCCCCCCCCCCCCCCCCCCCCCCCCCCCCCCCCCCCCCCCCCCCCCCCCCCCCCCCCCCCCCCCCCCCCCCCCCCCCCCCCCCCCCCCCTTTTTTCCCCCCCCCTCCCTTTGGCCCTCTCTCTCTTTCCTAACCCAAAACCCTAGTGGCCACTCTAATTAGGTCTCCACGGCTTCCCTCTTTAAAGTCCCACTGAGACTCTATCTCTCTCCTTCCTCTTCCTATTTATTATTTTTTTTTTCTTTCCATTCTTCTCCTTTTCCTTTTTCTTTCCTTTTTTTTCTTTTCTCTTTTGGCCTCGACTCTTCTCCCTTCTTTTCCTTCTATTTCTTTCTTTATTTTTTTCCCCTTCCTTTTTTTTTTTTTTTTTTTTTTAAACATATATATATATATATATATATATATATATATATATGTATGTATGTATGTATGTATGTATGTATGTATGTATGTATGTATGTATGTATGTATGTATGCATGTTAGGAAAGAGAGAGGAAAGTGAGGCCGTAGAAAGAGAGAGGAAAGAGAAGCCATAGGAAAGAGAATGGGAGAAAGAAAAAAGGAAAGAGAGAGAAATAAAAGAAAAAGAAAGGAAAAAAAGATTCCCCCTTCACGTTTTCTAGAGAGAAAACGGGAAAGAGAGAAGGAGAAAGAAAAAAGGAAGGAAAGAGGAAGGAAAGAAAAAAAAAGAAAAAAAGAAAAAAAAAAGGAAATATTTTCTAAGAAAGAAAACGTGAAAAGAGAGGGAGAAAGAAAAAAAAGAAGGAAGAAGAAAAGGAAAGAAGAAAGAAAGGAAAGAGAGAAGGAATTTTCTAGAAAAGGAAAGAGAGAAAGGAAAGAGAGAAGGGATATTCTAGAAGAAGAAGGAGAAAAAGGAAAGAAAGGAAGAAGAAAAAACATGGGAAGGAAGAAAAGAAAGGAAAAAAAAGGAAAGAAATGATTTTCTAGAAGAAAAGGAAGGAAGAGAGGATTTTCTAGAAGAGGGAGAGAGAAAAAACATGTGGAATAGAGAGGGAGAAGAGGAAAGGGAAGGAAGAGAAGAAAGGAAAGAAGAAAAAAGGAAGAAAAATAGATTTTTTAGAAAAATAAGAAAGGAAAGAAGGATCTTCTAGAAGAGGAGAGAAAAAGTATAAATAGGCAAGAGAAGAAAGAGGAGGCTCTTTTTCCAGACCATAGAGAGAGGAGAACGTGAGTGAGGGAGAGGAGAACGTGAGTGAGAGAGAGAAAACGTGAGAGAGGGAGAAAGAAAGAGAGAAGAAAAGAGAAAAGAAAGAAAAGAGAAGAAGAAAAGAGAGAAAGAGAAGAGAGAGAGAAGCAGAAGAGAGGAGAAGGAGGATTCACATTCAAAGGGGGTTGATACAACCTCTAATCACCCTTCATCGATGGTTTTGCTCGATTTGAGCATAGGGTTAGTACTCTAAACAAATTTAGAGGTCGTTAGAATGCTCGAATGTCAATTTTTCTTGAAAAAGGCTAATTTCTATGAAATCTCAATCATGAATGCTCTATTACATGCTTGTTAATGTTAGGATGCCTATGTCTAACAATTTTCATGAATGAAAATTTGTCTAAGCTATTCAATGATGAATTTTTGAATGATATATAATGATGTTTGATGTTTTTTACAAATTTCATAAAGTGATTTTCTGATCTAAAAATTCCAGATTTAGGATTCAAACTTAGGACGTACATCATATGTATTTTTTTTCTAAGATTTTGAAGCCCAAACTTTTATGAGAGTCTCTCTGATATGTTAGAAGACTACCCTAAAAATTTCGTTCCATTTGGAATTGGAAAAATATATCAAAATTTTTTTCTTTGACATTGCTATTTTTCTCAGATGTAATGCAAGACTCCATCAGAAAGTCTTTAGACAAAGGTCTTATGGCCATAATCGGAAAATCCACTTAATATGAAATTTTTATACATGAAAGTCTTATAAAAAATGGCACTATTTTCATATTTTTTCAATTTTTGTTTGAATTGATATCAATTTTTAAGTGCATAGTGCTCTGATTTTGAATCTGTCATGATGTACTGATTTGCATGACTGAAAAGATTTATTTTTCACAAAGAAAATATACTGTTTTAACTTGTTTTTCTTAATAAAATTTTAGATCAGACAGTTATCTATATATACATATGTCTGTATTTAATTTTCATTAAGAATAGAATTTTATTTGGAATTTATGGTGAAACTGGTCAAAATTCTGGAACAGATTTGACCAGTGCACATGTTCGGTCTTAGGGAATATCTTTGACCTATTTTTGCTTTCTATTGGGAATCAAGTCCTTCATATGAAATATAATATATTAAGTCATCTTTCTATGAAAAAAGTTAAGCTTGATTTAAGTTTTGGAAGACCTGCTTATGGTCATTCTTGTGTAATGTGATAAAATCTGAATACAGTTCATAGTTTTGTCCAATATCTGAAACCTTGTGTCACAATTTTGACAGTTTTGAGTCATTAATCTTCCCAAATTTCTTCATAAAAGTTACAATTTTTTCAAAGAACATTGAACATATATTTTTTTTGTTAATTTTTCACTTTAAAAAAAAAAGGGTTTCATTGATGTCTCATTCATTATAACATCAATGATTGTTTAAGTGAATTTTGTCATATTTGGATAAATGGCTATATTTGGAACATTCATATGTTTTGTTTGGATTGTGCATACCATGTTTGCCACATTCTATGTGTTGCTATTTTTGGTAGAATAGATAAATTTTTATCATATTATAGCAAAATCTTAATAATTACTATTTTTAAGTCTTACTATGCTTAGAAAATAGCATATAAGATCTTTCCTTTTTTTGAAAAATTCGTGTCATATATGCATTTTATGATTGGTACTTACCATATTGATATATAGATGCATATTAGATCTTGCATATTAGATCTTGCCATATTAGATCTTGCCATATTAAATCTTGCCATGCTTAGATCTTACCATGTTTAGATCTTACCATATTAGGTTCTTGCCTTATTTGCATACATGCCATATTAGGGAGATTTTCATAATCTTACTATATGATATGATAGTTACCATAAATATTATACATGCCATGCTTAGAATATTCTTTTTTTGATAATAATTTAATTTATGCTGCACCCTAGTTGAACTGTCATATCTGTACACCTAGCAAACATATTAGATGTGGGGACGTGCATTTAGACACCCACATTCTTGGGAAGGGCATAATGGAAATAATAAAAATCTTAATAAAGAAAGAGAATGCTTTGCCAAACCTTCCAAAATTAGAATTTAGGATGAAAAGGGTAACTCAGGACGATTTTCACCTCTCAGTAAACCCTAAACCTAGAATAGGTTCTCAATCCTAAACCTAGAACAACTTATCATTTTTTGAACTATGTGAATTCTGATTCCTAGGTCAAACCCTAGGATACGCAGGCCATTTGGGAGAAATCCAAATTCGGATCCGCACTTTAGTCCACTCAGACTATCTATAGATCTACAAGGATATCCATCCATATTTTGACCCAAATAGGGTTATCCACATTCCAACCCAGATAGGGTTATCCATATTTTGACCCAAATGGTTATTCTTAGATCCACTATGACTATCTATCAGTCCACATAGACTATCCAGATCCTAACCCATAGGGTTTCTCATCCTTTCAAGCATAAATTTCAACTTGAACAATGAACTTAATCATGCACAAGCATAAATCACATCCATAAACTTTAATCACACCTGAACTACGATTGTGAACCTGATTTTCAAAATAATTCCGTGATACGTAGGCAATCTGATGGATACGGATTCGGTTCAATGATATCAAACCACTTGGTTTGATTCGATTTAACAGATAGAGTCTAGCATAGGAAAGGCATAGGAGACCGATTTTGATCGGGCGGTTTGGGTGCCTATGTCACACCCCAATTCTGCACAATCCAGAATGGTGTGATGAACCATCAATAAACCAACGGTTCAACCAGGATCTCAAATAGGCAATGCCCACGTTGTTAAACCAAAACACATTCCACATTAATCAGAGGTAATAAAGTAAATAACGAAAGGCTTACAAATAATGAACTGAGGTCTTGTCATGATAAATAATTAATATTCCATTTATCTCCAAGTAATCAAAACATAATTTAATACACATTACAAATATCCAAATACAAAAATTTAAAATCAAGTGTATCCATAGTGAAACGCTCGCTTAACGAATCATAATAGTCCTCCACAGCTTGCTCTTCATAGCCGCCACATGTTCATATGTTAGCGTGTTGACATAATCTTCCATCTTAATACCTGCAACATCAGAAACTAAAAGAATTGCACGCTTGAGGGTCAGCTCTCCAACTTGAGCTCAGTGAGAAAACAAAACAATGAAACAAACATATGCATGCATTCAATTCATATCTGTGCTCTGGTATATGAGTTTGCAATGTGCTATAGAAAGGTTTGGTGGCCGCCTCACCTCTATACACGAGTGTGTGAATCCGCCCAAAGGTTAACGTTTATTGTCGTCCCACATGCACTCACTATGGAATAGAGATAGAGCTAAAGTGCTTAGGACCGTACCGTATTACACTTCCCCTGATACTCTACCCATACCAACACGTAAGCCCCTACTGGTGAGGGCTTGCAAACTGGGCTCACAACTAACAAATCCTAATGTCAAACAGTGTACCTATGGCCTCACCCTAGCATCCCTCAATACGTCCATAGAGATAGAGCTAAGGCCTCCCGGCAGAGTCGAAGACTACACGGCCCGAGACCACCTCCCCTGATACCCTACGATGTAATAGTTCTGCTAAAGTAATGGCGATACAACGATGTCAGTGGACAGGACTTGAGTAGAGATAGAGCTAGAGTCTAGTGACCAGGCTGAACCACAATGTCACATTCCCCCCTGATACTCCACTCGCATCAAGCACACTAACCACACACATACATTCACATGTCTATTCGTAGCATCATCATCATCATCATGTTATAAACAAAATAAATATGCATGAACATGAATAGCAGGAATATTGGATGACATGTTGAATGCACATTACAAGCATACACGCATAAAATCAGTCATGGCATTGGACTCAAGAAAATAAAAATAGTTTATTATTAGCCAATTAGTTTAGGTCTTGTTCCCTCACCTTTGCTTGAGTGTAGATCCTTTTTCAAGCTTTAAGAATCACTTTTATATCAATAGGAGAACCTAACAAGTCGATAGATTTTGGTTAGAAGTCATTCCGACACTTTTAGGCTTGTTTTTAAGCACGGGTTACAGGGTGGGTCGCAGGTAGGGTAGCAGTTTACTACGACCCCCAGGGTAGGGTCGATGCCAGGGTCGGATGTTCCATCGACCTTGGGTGCGACCACCCCTTTCCTGGACTTCCCGAATACTAGGGGTCGATCTTGTGGTCTGGTAGGGTTGATTCCCAATCGACCCCACGTGCGACCACCCGTAGGTTGAGTCGAGAATATCATTCTACAGTCCATTCTTTCATGTTTGGGTCCTGTAGGCTTACTTTTATAGTCCATTCTATGATTGTTCTATGGCTCAAAACTCCAAGTTACTCACTTTTCATAGTTTTCCATGATTTCCATTGGAATTCATCCATGGATGGATGGTATTAGGGTTTTTCCTAACCTAACTTCATCATAATCTATTCTAAGCTTTCAATTTAGATAGGGATTGAGGTTCATACCTTCTGTAGTCTGAGTTTCAAAGATATCTCTGAACTTCTTCTTCTTCCTTAACCTTTTCTTCAAGCTTTCCTTCTCTTCTTCTCTTCCTTCTCTTCTCTTTCTCTCACTTTCAATTAGGGTTCTAAAAGAAGTGAAAGAGGCTTAGGGACGTCCTATTTATAGAGGAAAACCTCCCAAAATAAGTCCCACTGAGTTTAGGAAAGGTCCCAATTGAAATTAGGAAAGTTTCTTAATTTTTGGTTCGTGCTGTTTTTTGCTGTTTTTCGGGAGTCGATGCTAGGGGGTCGATGGGGGGTTGGATAAACCGAGACCCCTGTGACCCCCCTGACCAAAATTCAGGGGTTGGACTTCTTTTGAGGTGGCGGTTGACCCTGCCAGTTTGGGCATGCGACCCTACCCTCATTTTGACTATTTTTGAGTAAAATTTCATATTGGTTCTTGGTTTTCTCCACACACTTGGTCCACTTGGCTCGACCATGATATGCAGACTGGATGCCTATGTCTGATATGAGAGGCTCTTTTTCGTTCTCAAAATTTGAACGTACGGATCTTACATTTCCCCCCTCCTTAAAATAAATTTTATCCTCAAAATTTGAATTTACTTCGAAGTCAATAGGTGGGAATTCTATTTCTGCATTGCATCTTCTTCCTCCCATGTAATCTTCTCCACGTCTTGTCTTCGCCAGATTATCTTTATATAATAATTATCCCAGTTTTTGAGATGTTGTACCTTCCAACTAGTGAACTAGGATGGTACCACTTCAATAGTTAAATCTTTTATCTAATCCAGTGGATCAGTGGTCAATACCTTTGATATGGATCTCCAACATACTCCTTCAATAGAGACACGCGAAATACGTCATGCACACCAGACGTGGACAGCGGTACCGCTAGTTGATATACAACTTTTTTACATCTCTCCAATTTTATGAGGTCCAAAACATATATCGGATACAACTCTCCCTTCTCGTTGAATTGTTTTTAATCCATGCATAAGTGATATCCTCAAGAACACTTTGTAATGGCCACTCTGCGGAATCAGATTATGCTGGATAATCTTGCAGAAGACACGTGGAGCCGGACGCATATAACAAGCTCGCATCTGTCAGCGATCAGGTCGTAGCAGCTGACTATCAATCTCAGCCCTCATCTCCATGGAAACAAACTGGGGCTCTCCAGGCGCACAGTAAACCATAGGACTTACCTATTGACCAAGCACACCCTACTGACTTGGGCTATCTATAAAGAAGCGTTCTTCGAGAAGTGTTTTCCCCGAGCTTCAAAGATTCTATGGAGAAGGAATTCCTGAGTTTATATCAGGGACAGATGTCCATGGATGCATATCAACAGCGTTATGAAGAGCTGTATTTCTTTGCACCACTCAGCATGCAGGAAGAAGACATTAAGACCCGTAGGTTTGTCACGGGACTGAGAGGAAGCATCAGAGAACATGTTCTGGGCTTGGAAAAGAAGATATACAATGAAGCTGTCCAAATTGCTCGAGTCATAGAATCGAGCCAGAAGGAAAGCTACTTTACACATAACAGAGGCATAAAAAGGCCAGCCAGAAACGCCTATAACGGAGGGAACAACAAGACATTTAAACCCTTCCGTGCTCAAGGCTTTACTACTGCATCCAAGACTACTCCGGTAACACAACAGCAACCAAAGCCAAATTCTGAAGGTCCGAGATGTTACAACTGCAATCAAGTGGGACATATGATAAGGGAGTGTCTTAAGCCCAAGAAGCAGGTACATCAAGGACGAGTATTTGCTGTTACATCCGAGGATGCTGCCACATCACTCGATGTGGTCACAGGTATGACTGAAACCTTTTAGTTGTAATTACATTGTATGAGCATGTAGACTAAGTAAAAATCAATCACAGGTATCGTACCTATAAATGGCGTACCCGCCAGAGTACTCTTTGATTCAGGAGCTACTCATTCCTTTATATCGGTGTCATTCGGAAAGAAGTTGAATCTACCCATCAAAACATTGGACTACAAATACTTGTACGGTCACCGATGGGGTTAGAAGTGGAATTAGAGAAAGGTTATGGACCATGTCCAGTTCTCATTGGAGAGAAAACCTTAGATGCAGTCTTGATCCAACTGGAGATGGCAGACTTTGACGTCATCTTGGGAATGGACTGGTTAGCTCGGCATTCTACAAACCTATTATGCACCGAAAAGAAGCTAACATTCAAAGACAAAGAAGGAGCAGAATTCAATTTTTCGAGAACCAAACTTTCCCGTAGACGCAAGCTTATACTCTCAGCACTGAAGGCTAAGAAGTGCCTTGAGAAGGGGGCAGTCGGGTATCTAGTATCAGTGGTCGACCTAACCAAGGAAGCACCACGACTGGAAGATATTGATGTAGTGTGGGACTATTCTGACGTATTTCGAAGGAACTACCAGGATTACCACCCGACCGAGCCACAGAGTTTGTGATAGATCTTATACCCGGAGCCGTACCAGTATCAAAAGCACCTTATAGAATGGCTCCTACTGAACTGAAGGAATTGAAAGTGCAACTACAAGAACTGCTGGACAAGGGTTATATTCGACCCAGTATATCACCATGGGGAGCACCGGTATTATTCGTAAAGAAGAAGGACGGTAGCGTTCGATTGTGTATCGACTATCGGGAGTTGAATAAACTGACAATCAAGAGTCGATATCCACTACCTCGGATCGATGACTTGTTCGATCAGTTGCAAGGAGCAAAGGTATTTTCTAAGATCGATCTTCGGTCAGGTTATCATCAGTTGAAGATTAACAAGGGTGATATTCATAAAACAGCTTTCAGGACCAGATACGGACATTATGAGTTCTTGGTCATGTCTTTCGGATTAACAAACGCACCAGCAACTTTTATGGAACTTATGAACCGGGTTTTCCACGACATGTTGGATACGTCGGTTATAGTATTCATTGATGATATATTAGTATATTCCAAGGACAAAGAAACCCATATCAAGAACCTAAACGCCGCCCTACAGTGTTTAAGGAAAGAGAAGTTATATGCCAAATTTACCAAGTGTGAGTTTTGGCTAAGTGAAGTCGCCTTCCTAGGCTATGTAGTATCCGTAGAAGGTATCAAAGTGGACCCCAGCAAGATCGAGGCTATTGTGAAATGGGAAGCACCAAAGAGCGTTTCAGAAATTAGAAGTTTTATGGGTCTCGTCGATTATTATCGGAGATTCGTGGAAGACTATTCCTGGATTTCCGTACCTCTCACCAGTCTGACTAAGAAAGGGGAAAAGTTTGTTTGGACGGATAAATATGAGAAGAGCTTCCAAACATTGAAGACCAGATTGATATCCGCTCCAATTTTGACTATTCCTGTTCTAGGACAGACATTTACCTTATACACTGATGCGTCAGGACTGGGATTAGGATGTGTGCTTATGCAAGGAGAGCAAGTAATTGCTTATGCCTCAAGACAGTTAAAGATACATGAGAAAAATTATCCCACTCATGATCTGGAGTTAGCGGCAGTAGTACATGCTGTCAAGATATGGAGACACTACCTATACGGAGAGAAATTTCAGATTAAGTCGGACCATAAAAGTCTTACTTATTTATTTAATCAGAAGGAATTGAATATGAGACAAAGAAGATGGCTGGAACTATTGAAGGACTATGATTGTGATATCCAGTATCATCCAGGGAAAGCTAATGTAGTAGCCGATGCGTTGAGCAGAAAGGCAATGATAAAATCTCAAGGAGAGGTTAGTACAACCACAGCAATGTGCACTACCGGAATGGTATTCAATCACGATAATGAGCAGTATGTGATAGATGCAACGGATGGATCAGCCAACCAAGGGTTTATTCATCGATTTTCAAATATGGTCGCTGCATTGAAAATTATACCGGATATAATGGATGAAGTGAAGACAGCTATCAAATTAGATCCTTATCTGAGAACAGTACAAGAAGATATTGAGAAAGGTAGGGCTAATCCTGAGTTCACCTTGGACGAAGAGAAAGTACTGAAATACAAAGGAAGAATATGTGTACCTGAAACAGAAAGTGTGGACATTAGACACCGATTGATGAAAGAAGCCCATACCACCATCTATTCGATACATCCCGAAAGTACAAAAATGTATCATGATTTAAAGAAACTGTATTGGTGGAGAGGAATGAAAGCAGATGTAGCTAAGTTCGTGTCTCAATGCCTAAATTGTCAGAAAGTAAAAGCTGAACAACAACGACCCGCAGGACTGTTACAACCGTTATCGGAACCAGCATAGAAATGGGACTGCATCACTATGGACTTCGTCACGGGATTACCACTGACTCCTCGAGTAGTTGACGCAGTTTGGGTGATTGTAGACCAGCTAACTAAAACAGCTCGCTTCATAGCAATACGACCTCAGTATACACTGGAAAGGTTAGCAAAGCTGTATATGGATAATATTGTTCAATTACACGGTGTACCAGAAAGCATTGTGTCTGACAGAGATCCACGATTTACTTCCAAGTTTTGGGAAGGATTGCAAAAGGCTATGGGAACAACATTGAAGTTCAGTATCGCATTCCACCCACAGATAGACGGACAGTCAGAGCGTACAATCCAGATTCTAGAAGATATGTTATGAGCATGTGTAATTGATTTCAAGGGATCATGGGATGAAAGACTACCACTGATCAAGTTCGCTTATAACAATAGCTATCAGGCTACTATTCAGATGTCACCTTATGAAGCACTGTATGGCAGAAAATGTCGAACTCCTTTGTTTTTGAATGAAGTGGGATAACGTAGTATTGTTGGACCGGAGTTTGTTGGAGAGACTTGTCGAGTGGTTGACATTATCAAGGAAAGAGTGAGAACAGCTCAGAACCGTCAGAAGCAATATGCAGATACTCGACGCGGAGATCTTGAGTTCGCTGTAGGTGATAAAGTATTCTTGATGGTATCGCCTATGCGAGGATTGAAAAGGTTCGGACAAAAAGAGAAACTAAGTCCAAGATATGTCGGGCCGTATGAGATCTTAGCTAAGCGTGGGAAAGTGGCTTATCAGTTAGCACTACCACCATCTATGTCAAGTGTGCATGACATATTTCATATTTCCCTATTGAAGAAGTATGTCAAGGATCCAACGCACGTGTTGACAGTAGATTTACCGGAATTGACTGATGATTTGACATTCAAAGTAACACCAACTGAAATCACCAGCCGAAAGGTTCAACGACTACGCAACCGAGATATCTACTATGTTAAGGTCACCTGGAAAAATAGAGACATGGAAGAAATTACATGGGAAGAAGAAAATGCTATGCGAAAGCAATACCCTCACTTATTTGATTCGGAAGGTACGTAGAATTTCGAGGATGAAATTTTTATAAGTAGGGGGGAGTTGTAAGACCCGTATCAAACTAACCCGGTCTTATCACCTTGAACCAGGTTTACCCATCATGGTTGAGTCAAATGGACCAAGGGCGTGAAGGAGATCATGATCCCAGGTATCAAATCAACCCTAAAACACTAAATTTAAGGGGAGGGTCGCATACCCAGCAAAGGAGGATTGGACCCCCCAAGACAGAAAGTCAGACTATCACACCCCAATTCCGCACATTTTAGAATGGTGTGATGAACCGCTAAATAACCAACGGTTCAACCAGGATCTCAAATAGGCTATCCCCGCGTTACCTGAACCTTCATACACTCACCATCATAATCAGAGTAAATACACAATAGCGGAAGTCTTATAAATAAATGAACTGAGAACTAAAATGATATCCATAAATAATAGCAAATTATTCTGTGTTTAACTGAGACATAAATATTTAAGTACCAAATACATGTCTTATAAATCCAATAAAGAAACCTATAAAAATATCTAGTCAAATACACACGAGTTGCACTCGCAAGAGGAGTCGTGTGTATCATCTTCAGCTCCAGCTTCCATTGCTGCTACTGTCCCGTACGTAGAAGCTGCATCATCAACTAAAAATATCCGACGTCGAGGGGTGAGCACACAACACGGCTCAGTGAGTAGCCAAAACAATGCAACATTACATATGCATGCACATTCATTTATCTCTTTGGTCTGGTTTATAGTTTGCAATGCGCAATAGAAAGGTTGGGTGGTCAAAGGTTAACGTTTATTGACACCGCCTCTATACACAGGGTGTGGAAGTCCGCCCGAAGGTTAACGTTTATCGTCGTCCCCACCCACCCTACCATAACATTATACAACAAAGGTTAACGTTTATTGCTATATAATGCTATACCAACACGTAAGCCCCTTTTAGCGAGGGCTTGCAAACTGGGCTCGCTACTAACCAATCCTAATGCCAAACAGTGTATCCAAGGCCTCACCCCAAAGATCCCTCGGAATGTCCATAGAGATAGAGCTAAGGCCCCCCGGTAGAGTCAGAGACTACAAGGACTGAGACCACCTCCCCTGATACCCTACGACACAATAGTTCTGCTAAGGTAATGGCGATACGACGATGTCAATGCACAAGACTTGAGTTAGAGATAGAGCTAAAGTGCTGAGACCCACCAAAGGTTAACGTTTATTGACGTTCTCATCACACCTCCCCTGATACTCGCTCGCATCAAGTACATCAACCACACACATACAAGCAAATGCCTATTCCTATCATCATCATCATCATCATGTTATAAAAAATAAAGTAAATATGCATGAACAAGTAATAGAAATATTGGATGGCATGCTGTATGCACATTACAAACATATTTGCATAGAATCAAACATGGCATAGGACTCAAGAATTAGAAAACAATTTATTATTAACCGATTTAGTTTGGAGTTAAGGTTCCTCACCTTAGTTTGCTATAAGATACTTTTCCAAGCTTTAAAATCACCTCTACAGTGTTATTATATTGCTAGCAAATCTAACAAAGTCGATAGAATTTAATTAGAATTAATTTCAAATTTAAAAACCATGCTGTTAACTGAGGGTCGATCAGAGGGTCGATGCTCAGGATACATAGGGTCGATGGGTCTATCGACCCTACCCTCTGTCTGAACTTCCCGAATGCTGAGGGTCGATGGTCAGGGTGCCTAGGGTCGATGGGTCTATCGACCCTGTGTGCGACCCTCGGGGCACTCTGGTCCAATTTCTACTTTTTAATTCATTCTTCGTGTTTGGGGTCCTATGGTTTGCTTCCACATTCCATTAAACATTCATTCCATGGTCTGAAACCATGATTCATCCTCCTAGATGGCTTTCAT
Organism: Protea cynaroides; assembly: GCA_028583415.1. Lineage (NCBI taxonomy): Eukaryota > Viridiplantae > Streptophyta > Magnoliopsida > Proteales > Proteaceae > Protea > Protea cynaroides. The sequence continues at coordinate 88,616,640 of CM053266.1, forward strand.
GCATTATCCTAGGGTTTTCCATCAAAACCTAACCATGAATGGATGGTTTGGGTTTCTCCGAAATCCTACACTCAACCATATCTAACCTAAGGTCTGTAGAAACTCATGGAATTAGTATCCATACCTAAGAAGATTACTTTTCTCTGGAAATTCTTCTCCTTTTTGCTAAGTCTTCTTCCTTGCCTCTTTTCTTCCTCTTTTCCTTCTTCTCTCTTTCTCTCAATTCAATTAGGGTTGTGAAAGGAGTGAAAGTGGCTTAGGGACGTCCTTTAAATAGAGTAGGAATGTCCTATAATAGTCCCATTGAGATTTGGAAAGAATCCCAATCGAAAATTAGGAAATTTCCTAATTTTAGTTTCGACTGCAAGTGAGGGTCGATGAGAGGGTCGATGATCCCGTCGACCCTGTGGTCTGACACTGTCCGACCCTCTCCCAAATTTTAAGGGTCTGAGTTTCTGATTTGGGAGGGTCGACCCTGTTTAGCTGGGTATGCGACCCTTCCTCTATTTTAAGTGTTTTTGGGTCGATTTGATACTTGGGATCTCGCTCTCCTTCACGCCCTTGGTCCATTTAACTCGACCATGATGGGTAGACCTGGTTCAAGGTGGTAAGACCGGGTTAGTTTGACACGGGTCTTACAACTCCCCCAACTTATAAAAATTTTGTCCTCGAAATTGGACGTACCTTCTGAATCAAATAAGTGAGGGTATTGCTTCCACATAGCATTTTCTTCTTCCCATGTAACTTCTTCCATGTCTCTACTTTTCCATGTGACCTTAACATAGTAGATATCTCTATTGCGTAGACGTTGAACCTTTTGACTAGTGATTTCCGTTGGTGTTACTTCAAATGTCAAATCATCAGTCAATTCTGGCAAATCCACTATCAAAACATGTGTTGGGACTTTGACATACTTCTTCAATAACGATATGTGAAATACGTCATGCACACTTGACATAGATGGTGGTAGTGCTAACTGATAAGCTACTTTTCCACGCTTAGCCAGAATTTCATATGGCCCGACATATCTTGGACTTAGTTTCCCTTTTTGTCCGAACCTTTTCAATCCTCGCATAGGCGATACCTTCAAAAATACTTTATCACCTACGGCGAACTCTAGATCTCTTCGTCGAGTATCCGCATATTGCTTCTTACGGTTCTGAGCTGTTCTTACTCTTTCCTTGATAATGTCGACCACTCGACAAGTCTCTTCAACAAATTCTGGTCCAACAATACTACGTTCTCCAACTTCATTCCAAAACAAAGGAGTTCGACACTTTATGCCATACAGTGTTTTATAAGGTGACATCTGTATAGTAGCCCGATAGCTATTGTTATAAGCGAACTCGATCAATGGTAACCTTTCATCCCATGATCCCTTGAAATCAATTACACATGCTCGTAGCATATCTTCTAGAATATGAATTGTGCGCTCATTTGTCCATCCATGCGTTGGGTGGAATGCGATCTTGAACTTCAACGTTGTACCCATAGCCTTTTGCAATCCTTCCCAAAATTTAGAAGTAAATCGTGGATCTCTATCCGACACAATGCTTTTTGGTACACCGTGTAAGTGAACAATGTTATCCACATACAACTTTGCTAACCTTTCCAGTGTATACTGAGGTCGTATAGGTATGAAACGAGCTGTCTTTGTCAGACGGTCTACAATCACCCAAACTGCGTCTACTACTCGAGGAGTCAATGGTAGTCCCATGACGAAGTCCATAGTGATGCAGTCCCATTTCCATGCTGGTTCCGGTAACGGCTGCAATAGTCCTGCGGTCTTTGTCGTTCAGCCTTTACTTTCTGACAATTTAGGCATTGAGACACGAACTTAGCTACATCTGCTTTCATTCCCCTCCACCAGTATAATTTCTTTAGGTCATGATACATCTTTGTACTTCCAGGATGTACCGAGTAGATGGTGGTGTGGGCTTCTTTCATGAGTCGGTGTCTAATGTCTACACTTTCTGTTTTGGGTACACATATTCTTCCTTTGTATTTCAGTACCTTCTCGTCATCCAAGGTGAACTCAGGGTTAGTCCTACCTTTCTCAATATCTTCGTGTACTGTTCTCAGATAAGGATCTGCTTTGATAGCTGTCTTCACTTCATCCACTATATCCGGTATAATCTTCAATGCCGCGAACATATTCGAAAACCGATGAATAAACCCTTGGTTGGCTGATCCATCCATTGTGTCTATCACATACTGCTCGTTGCCGTGATTGAATACCATTCTGGTAGTGCACATTGCCGCAGTCGTGCTAACTTCTCCTTGAGATTTTATCATTGCTTTTCTACTCAATGCATCTGCTACTACGTTTGCTTTTCCCGGATGATACTGGATATCACAATCATAGTCTTTCAATAGTTCCAGCCATCTTCTTTGTCTCATATTCAACTCCTTTGGATTAAATAAATAAGTAAGACTTTTATGGTCCGACTTAATTTGGAATTTCTCTCCGTATAGGTAATGTCTCCATATCTTGACAGCATGTACTATTGCCGCTAACTCCAAATCGTGAGTGGGGTAATTTTTCTCATGTACCTTCAATTGTCTCGAGGCATAGGCAATCACTTGCTCTCCTTGCATAAGCACACATCCTAATCCCAATCCCGACGCATCGGTATATAAGGTAAACGTCTGTCCTGGGATAGGAATAGTCAAAATCAGAGCGGATATCAATCTGGTCTTCAGTGTTTGAAAACTCTTTTCACACTTATCCGTCCATACAAATTTTTCACCTTTCTTGGTCAAACTGGTGAGAGGTACGGCAATCCGAGAATAGTCTTCTATGAATCTCCGATAATAACCAGCTAGACCCAAAAAACTTCTAATTTACGAAACGCTCTTTGGTGCTTCCCACTTTACGATAGCCTCGATCTTCTTGGGGGTCCACTTTGATTCCTTCGGATGTCGGATACTACATGTCCTAGAAAGGCGACTTCACTTAGCCAAAACTCACACTTTGAAAATTTGGCGTATAACTTCTCTTTCCTTAAACGTTGTAGGGCTGCGTTTAGGTTCTTGACATGGGTTTCCTTGTCTTTGGAGTATACCAATATGTCATCAATAAATACTATCACCGACGTGTCCAACATATCGTTGAACTCGGTTCATAAGTTCCATGAACGTTGCCGGTGCATTAGTTAATCCGAATGACATCACTAAGAATTCATAATGTCCGTATCTTGTCCTGAAAGCTGTCTTCGGAATGTCACCTTCTTTAATCTTTAGTTGATGATAGCCTGATTAAAGATCGATCTTTGAAAATACTTTTGCTCCCTGGAACGATCGAACAAGTCATCGATCCGAGGTAGCGGATATCGATTCTTGATTGTCGGCTTATTCAACTCTCGATAGTCGATACATAATCGAACGCTACCATCCTTCTTCTTTACGAACAACACCGGTGCTCCCCCATGGAGATATCTTTGGGTCTAATATAACCCTTATCCAGCAGTTCTTGTAATTGCACTTTTAATTCCTTCAGTTCAGTAGGAGCCATTCTATAAGGTGCTTTTGATATTGGTGCGGCTCCGGGTAGAAGGTCTATTACAAACTCCGTGGCTCGGTCGGGTGGTAATCCGGGTAGTTCCTCCGAAATACATCTGGGTAATCCCGCACGACATCAATATCTTTCATTCGTGGCGCGTCCTTGGTTAGGTCGACCACTGATGCTAGAGATCCAACGGCTCCCTTTTCAAGGCACTTCTTAGCCTTTAATGCTGAGAGTATGAGCTTGCGTCTCTTGGGAAGTTTGGTTCCCGAGAAACTGAATTCTGCTCCTTCTTTGTCTTTGAACGTTAGCTTCTTTTCGGCGCATAATAGGTTTGCTGAATGCCGAGCTAACCAGTCCATTCCCAAGATGACGTCAAAGTCTCGCCATCTCAAGTTGTATTAAAGTTGCATCTAAGGTTTTCCGCCAATGAGAACTGGACATGGCCCATAACCTTTCTCTAATTCCACTTCTAATCCCATCGGTGACCGTACAAGTAATTTGTAGTCTAATGTTTTGATGGGTAAATTGGTCTTCTTTCCAAACGACACAGATATAAATGAATGAGTAGCTCCTGAATCAAAGAGTACTCTGGCGGGTATGCCATTGATAGGTACGATACCTGTGATTCATTTTTACTTAGTCTACATGCTCAATCAATGAAATTATAATCTTAAAAGTTTCGGTCATACCTGTGACCACATCGGGCGATGCGGAAGCATCCTCTGATGTAACAGCATATACCCGTCCTTGATGTTACTACTTCTTGGGTTTTGGGCATTCTCTTGCCATATGCCCTGGTTGTAGTTATAGCACCCGGGGCCTGGGAATTTGGCTTTGGCTGTGGTTGAGCTGCGGAAGTAGACTTTGGTGCAATAGCAAAATTCGAGGACGAAAAGGTTTATACGTCCTATTATTGCCTCCGTTGTAGGAGTTTCCGGCTGGTCTCTTGATGCCTCTATTCGGGAGAAATAACTCTCCTTACGGCTCGATTCGATCACTCGAGCAATCCGGACAGCCCGTTGTAGATTTTCTTCTCTAAGCCCAGAACATTTTCTCTTATGCTTCCTCTTAGTCCCGCGACAAACCTACGGGTTTTGGTATCTTCTTCCTGCATACTAGCCGGTGCGAAGAAAAATAGCTCTTCATAGCGCTGTTGATACGAGTCTACGGACATCTGCCCCTGGTACGGACTCAAGAACTCTTTCTCCATTGAATCTCTGAAGCTTCTTGGGAAATACTTCTCGAAGAACGCTTCTTTATATATAGCCCATGTCAATAGGGCGTGCTTGGTCAATAAGTACGTCTATTTAGATTTCCACCAATGGTGTGCGTCGCCTTTGAGCATGAAGGTGGCGCATAGTACTTTCTCTTCCTCGGTGATAGTCATCATAAGGAAGTTCCTTTCCATCTCGTCTATCCAGTGTGCTGGCCACAATGGATCAGACGGCTTGCCGTTGAATTCTCTCGGTTTCATTTTCAAAAATCTCTCCATTAGCCGGGAGTGATCTAGTTGATTTTGGTATGCCCCAAACATAGGGGGTGGGTAGTTGTACATCCCTTGTGCTGCTTCTGGGACCTGCACTGGAATTGGTGCAGCCGGTTGTTGCGGTGTCTGAGGAGCTGGGTGGTTACCCACTGGTGCTGTGCCCGAAAATCATCAAAATAGGTGAGAAATCATGTATATGTCATGTAGGCACGTTAACCAATAATCAATTCCAATTCGAGCTCATTTTATAAACAAAATACTGTCTTTTCTATACAAGGTCGATGGTGAGGGTCGATGGTATGTCAGACCCTTAATGTCCGACCCTGTGTTTTTCTGTCAGATTCCCGAGAGCTAAGGGTCGATTAGAGGGTCGATCAGAGGGTCGATGGCTTTGGTCGAGTTGTCCGACCCTCTGACCAAAAATCAGATTTTTAAAGTCTGATTTTGGGTCATTTTCTATTATTTCCCTCCCGTTTCAACTCGCCTCTTCTCTCCGAGTTGCTACAGTGCTACTTCACTGTTGTGGATCGATTTTAGTCCCAGTTTCGACATCCACTTCATCCCTACAGGTATGCTTTCCCATTTTTACCTGTTTTTAGGTTTCCATTCCTAGGTTTTTGCCCATTTAACTTGTATTTTTCAAATTAAACTTTTTCCAACCGTAAAAATTCGATTTTTATTGGGGGCTTTTGTTGTTGGTGTCTTGAGGAACGAAAGCCCTCAAAAAATTTTGAGTTTCATCGGTTGGTTATCGAGAAACTTAATTTTTTCTCTTTTTGCCCTAATTTGTTGAAATTTTTTGATTTCTTGCAATTCCTTCAAATTGGACCTTGTCAGTTAAAATTTCCTTCTGTTTAACTGTTGTATGATGTGTTGGAACTTACGTAGGTCCTCCTGCCCACTTGTATGGGTGAAAAGTGAGGCTTTTGACCAACTTACGTCGTTATAATGCCTAATTTTTAAGTTTTTATCCTATAAACTCCTTGTTTTCCTTTTTCTTTCTTATCTGCAGATACTATGGTTCGTACCAAAGTACCCAGAGTTCGTGATCTGCTTCGCTTCCAATCCAATGAAGCCGAGGCACAATATGCCTACTATACAGGCAAGAAAGTGGAAGGGGGTCGTATGGTGAACCTGGCTGAGCTAGCCTTGTTTAATGTAGAGAGAGCTTTTGGTGATATGGGGTGGCTCCCTGTCATCACATACGATGCGTGCACACATCCAGAGTTAGTGCGCCAGTTCTACTGTAACCTTCAGATTGTGGGAAACCACAACGATGTGGAGCTTGGTCAGGAGTTGCGCATCACTAGCTACGTCAAGGGGGTGCAGATTTCCTTTGATTATCGGCAGCTGGCCGACCTGTTGGGCATTTCTTATGATGGTCCTATGGTGTATTGTGCACCTGGTGAGCACGACTTTATTGAGATGTGGTTGTGGGCCGAGATTGATAGTCAGTTACTACAGCCCGATCGCTGGCAGATGAGGGCGTGCTACTTGCGTCCGGCTCCATGGGTGTTCTGTAGGATCATTCAGCACAACCTGATCCCACAGAGTGGGCACTATGAGAGGGTGTCTCAGCTGACCCAGGTTTTGATCTACAGTATATGCACTCATCAGCCCGTCTGTCTTCCTTACATCATCATGCGGACGATGATCAGTGCTACAATGTCCGGTCATAGGGGTAATCTAACCTATGGACGTATGATCACTACACTGTTGATTCGTCTGGGGGTTGACCTAGTTGATGAGAAGATTCATGGGAAGACCTTCTCGTCGCCTCTAGATTGGGAGGCTATATGCAAGATGGGGCTTCGAGACGCTCAGGTTAGCGATGATGAGAGGAACGTGTCGCCCTCACACTCGAGTTGAGGTGGCTGATGCTAAGGCTGCTGCTGCTGCTGCTAGAGCTCAGGTGGATCCCGTCGACAATGATGATCGTATGTACATGGACATCGACGCGATACCCCCGCCTTCACCTACACATGCGGCTGGAGTTGGTACTTCGCATGCGGCGGATTCTGTACCTGAGACTGGTCCTTTTCATGAGGCTGGGCCTTCGCATCCGTCTTCTGATATGATGGAGATGTTGCGCGAGATCAGAGAGACTCAGCGCAGATCGGACCTGAGGATGGAGGATTTGCTAGATGCTCAGCGCATGAGAGTGGATGAGCTGTTGGCTGCTCAACACACATCTGACGCGCGGATAGGTGAGCTCATGGAGATCCAGCGTGCGACTGACAGGAGAGTAGCCGATCTCACAGCTAGTCTACAGACGACCCAGACTCAGATAGCCTGGTTGACTAGAGTCTATGTTGAGGACTACGACAGAGATCATGAGGCTCCACCTCCTCCTTCGCCTCCCGCTTCCTGATTGTACTTTTTGTTTTTCCTGTACTTGAGTAGTCGTCCGGGTTGTGGACTGTACTCGCTTTATATATATATTTACACTTTGTTTCGCTCTCATTATATATCAACTTGTTTCTCCTTTTAATAGATGTATTATTCTCTTTTTAAATTTGGTCTCAACATCACGTGTGCTTATAATCTGTTAATATTCTTGTTTTTATTTTATCCTATCTCGGTTCACTATTCTTTGTGAATGTATGATAGTTCAGCGGGCAAGGCCTGAGATGCTCTGATACCAAGTTGTCACACCCCAATTCCGCACATTTTAGAATGGTATGATGAACCGCTAAATAACCAACGGTTCAACCAGGATCTCAAATAGGCTATCCCCGCGTTACCTGAACCTTCATACACTCACCATCATAATCAGAGTAAATACACAATAGCGGAAGTCTTATAAATAAATGAACTGAGAACTAAAATGATATCCATAAATAATAACAAATTATTCTATGTTTAACTGAGACATAAATATTTAAGTACCAAATACATGTCTTATAAATCCAATAAAGAAACCTATAAAAATATCTAGTCAAATACACACGAGTTGCACTCGCAAGAGGAGTCGTGTGTATCATCTTCAGCTTCAGCTTCCAATGCTGCTACCGTCCCGTACGTAGAAGCATTCATATAGTCTTCAACTGTATAACCTGCATCATCAAATAAAAATATTCGACGTCGAGGGGTGAGCACACAACACAGCTCAGTGAGTAGCCAAAACAATGCAACATTACATATGGATGCACATTCATTTATCTCTTTGGTCTGGTTTATAGTTTGCAATGCGCAATAGAAAGGTTGGGTGGTCAAAGGTTAACGTTTATTGACACCGCCTCTATACACAGGGTGTGGAAGTCCGCCCAAAGGTTAACGTTTATCGTCGTTCCCACCCACCCTACCATAAAATTATACAACAAAGGTTAACGTTTATTGCTATATAATGCTATACCAACACGTAAGCCCCTGTTAGCGAGGGCTTGCAAACTGGACTCGCTACTAACCAATCCTAATGCCAAACAGTGTATCCAAGGCCTCACCCCAGTATCCCTCAGAATGTCCATACAGATAGAGCTAAGGCCCCCCGGTAGAGTCAGAGACTACAAGGACCGAGACCACCTCCCCTGAAACCCTACGACACAATAGTTCTGCTAAGGTAATGGCGATCCGACGATGTCAATGCACAAGACTTGAGTTAGAGATAGAGCTAAAGTGCTGAGACCCGCCAAAGGTTAACGTTTATTGACGTTCTCATCACACCTCCCCTGATACTCGCTCGCATCAAGTACATCAACCACACACATACAAGCACATGTCTATTCCTATCATCATCATCATCATGTTATAAACAATAAAGTAAATATGCATGAACAAGTAATAGAAATATTGGATGGCATGTTGTATGCACATTACAAACATATTTGCATAGAATAAAACATGGCATAGGACTCAAGAATTAGAAAACAGTTTATTATTAACCGATTTAGTTTGGAGTTAAGGTTCCTCACCTTAGTTTGCTATAAGATACTTTTCCAAGCTTTAAAATCACCTCTATAGTATTATTATAATGCTAGCAAATCTAACAAAGTCAATAGAATTTTATTAGAATTAATTCCGAATTTAAAAACCATGGTGTCCTAGTTCGGGGCACTCTGGTCAAATTTCTACTTTTTAATTCATTCTTCGTGTTTGGGGTCCTATGGTTTGCTTCCACATTCCATTAAACATTCATTCCATGGTCTGAAACCATGATTCATCCTCCTAGATGGCTTTCATGCATCAACCTAGGGTTTTCCATCAAAACCTAACCATGAATGGATGGTTTGGGTTTCTCCGAAATCCTACACTCAACCATATCTAACCTAAGGTCTGTAGAAACTCATGGAATTAGTATCCATACCTGAGAAGATTACTTTTCTCTGGAAATTCTTCTCCTTTTTTCTAAGTCTTATTCCTTGCCTCTTTTCTTCCTCTTTTCCTTCTTCTCCCTTTCTCTCAATTCAATTAGGGTTGTAAAAGGAGTGAAAGTGGCTTAGGGACGTCCTTTAAATAGAGTAGGAATGTCCTATAATAGTCCCATTGAGATTTGGAAAGAATCCCAATCGAAAATTAGGAAATTTCCTAATTTCAGTTTCGACGGCAAGTGAGGGTCGATCAGAGGGTCGATGATCCCGTCGACCCTGTGGTCTGACACTGTCCGACCCTCTACCAAATTTTAAGGGTCTGAGTTTCTGATTTGAAAGGGTCGACCCTGTTTAGCTGGGTATGCGACCCTTCCTCTATTTTAAGTGTTTTTGGGTCGATTTGATACCTGGGATCTCGCTCTCCTTCTCGCCCTTGGTCCATTTAACTCGACCATGATGGGTAGACCTGGTTCAAGGTGGTAAGACCGGGTTAGTTTGACACGGGTCTTACACAGACCCTCAGTTTTATAGGGAGGGTCGGACACCTTAGGAACCCTAGGGTCGACGGGATCATCGACCCTCCCATCGACCCTCAGTTGCCGTCGAAACTGAAATTAGGAAATTTCCTAATTTTCGATTTGGATTATTTCCTAATCTCAAAGGGACTTATTTTAGGATGTTTCTACTCTATTTAAAGGATATCCCTATGCCTCTTTCACTCCTTTTACAACCCTAATTGAATTGAGAGAAAGAGAAGAGAAGGAAAAGGAGAAGAAGCGAAGAAAAGGAAAAGAAGATAGCAAAAAGGAGAAGAGTTGCAGAGAGGGAGTAATCTTCTCAGGTATGAATACTAATTCCATGAGTTTCTATAGACCTTAGGTTAGATAATGATGAGAGTATGATCTCGGAGAAACCCAAATCATCAACCCATGGTTAGGTTTTCATAGAAAACTATGGGAGATTACATGAAAGCTATCTAGGTGGATGATTCATGGTTCTAGACCATGGAATGAATGTTGAATGGACTGTAGGAGAAAGTCATAGGACCCCAAACACGAAGAATGGACTAAAAGGATGGAAATTGATCAAAATCCACCGAGGGTCGCACAGAGGGTCGAAGACCATCTGACCCTATGTGATCCTGAGGATTGACCCTCGGTGTTCGGGAAGTCCAGATTGGGGAGGGTCGCACCCAGGGTCGATCATGACTCCGACCCTACCTCCGACCCTCAGTTAACAGAATGGTTTTTAAATTCTGAATAAATTCTAATTAAATTTTATCAGCTTTGTTAGGTCTTCTAGCAATATAATAACATTATAAAGGTGATTCTAAAGCTTGAAAGAGTATCTATTAGCAAGCTAAGGTGAGGGAACAAGACCTAAACTAACTGGTTAATAATAAACTGTTTTAATTCTTGAGTCCAATGCCATATTGATTCTATGCATGTATGCTTGTATGTGCATTCAACATGCCATCCAATATTTCTATTAATTGTTCATACATATTTACTTTACTGTTTATAACATGATGATGATGATGATGATAGGAATAGGCATGTGAATGTTTGTGTTTGGCCAGTGTATATGGTGAGGGTAGGGATGGTATCAACCGGTACAACCATGACCGTTCTTCATGGGGTGTATATTGTGCCATGGTCTACTTAAGTCATGTCCACTGATGTCGTCGTATAGCCATTACCTTAGTAGAACTATTATGTCGTAGAGCATCAGGGGAGGTGGTCTCGGTCCTTGTAGTCTCTGAATCTACCGGGGACCCTTAGCTCTATCTCTATGGATGTTCTGAGGGATGCTGGGGTGAGGCCTTGGATACACTGTTTGGCATTAGGATTGGTTAGTTGCGAGTCCAGTTTGCAACCCTAGCCAGCAGGGGTTTATTTGTTGGTATGGTATCAACCGGTACAGCCATGCCATTTTCATGGGGTGTATATTATGCCATTTTGGGTGCTATGGGCGACAGTGCAGGAGTCATTGGGCGTATCCACACACTTGTGTATAGAGGTGCGGCGGCCACCTATCCTTTCTATAGCACAGTGCAAACTTTAAACCGGACCAAAGATATAAATTGATTGCATGCATATGTATTGTTGCATCATTTTGTTTGCTCACTGAGCCATGATGTGTGCTCACCCTTTGACGTCGAATATTTTTAATTGATGATGCAGGTTTAACTATTGAAGACTATATAAATGCTCCAGAGTACGGGAACATTGCAGCAATGGTAGCTGAAGATGAAGTGGATACACATGACATCTCTTACGAGTGCAACTCATGTGTATTCGATTAGATTTTTAGTTTTATTTATTTGGATATTAAAGACATGTATTTGATATTTATTTATTTATGTCTTAGTGGATACAGAATAATTTGTTATTTAAATATTGATATCACAATAGATTCTCAGTTCATTTTATTATAAGACTTCCGCTATTTGTTTTATTTACTCTGATTATTTATGTGGATGTATGGAGTTTAGATAACATGGATATAGCCTACTCGAGATCCTGGTTGAACCGTTGGTTTGTTAGCGGTTCATCACACCATTCTGAATAGTGAAAAATTGGGGTGTGACATGTGTAGTCTCATGATATGCGACCATAATTATGCGACCACACATATCGATCATACGCCCTATGGTAGAAAAAACTGAGACCACAGGTGTAGCCACACCTGCGATCGCACAGCCTCTAGAAGTCTATTTGAATCCAGATTAAACTTTTGACTACTGTAGCTTGGTGAACTTGAACCCTAACTTAGAATCCATAAATTTATTAGGTTTTCAAGTGGTTCAAAAGTGATTTACAAAGCTAGGAGAAGATTGAACATTGTTAAAGGTAAGGGAACAAGACCTAAACTAATTGAATAATAACAAACTATTTATTTTATTTATCCAATGCAATGATTGATTCTCTGCATGCTTATTTGTAATGTGTATCTCACATGTCATCCAATATTACTACTATTTTTGCTCATGCATATTTATTTCTATCTATTTATAACATGATGATGATGATGCTAAGAGTAGGCTTGTGATTGTATGTATGATTAGTATGTTGGATGTGAGTGGAGCATCAGGAGAAGGACGTGGCATTATTGTTCAGCCTGGTCATCAGACTCTAGCTCTACCTCTACTCAAGTCTTGCCTACTGACATCGTAGTATCGCCATTATCTTAGCAAAACTATTATGTCGTAGGGCATCAGGGGAGGTAGTCTCGGACCATGTGGTCTTTGACTCTGTAAGGGGGCCTTAGCTCTATCTCTATGGACTTATTAAAGGATGTTGGGGTGAGGCCTTGGATACATTGGATGGCATTAGGATTGGTTAGTTGCGAGCCCAGTTTGTAAGCCCTCGCCAATAGGGGCTTATGTGTTGGTATGGGTAGGGCATCAGGGGAAGTGTTGGTAGTATGTGATCTGCACACTTTAGCTCTATCTCTATTCCATGGTGGGGTTGATGTAGATGACAATGGCGTTTGATCCATTGGGCGGGCTTACATACCCATGTATAGAGGGGCGGTGGTCGCCAATTCTTTCTATAGCACATTGCAAACTTAAAATCAGACCAAAGATATAAATAGAATGCGTGCATATGTTCACGTATTGTTTTGTTTGCTCACTGAGCTGTGATGTGTGCTCACCCTTTCAACGTCCAATTTTTTTAGTTGTTGATGTAGGTCTTACTATTGAAGATTATGTGAATGCATGAACATATGGACATGTAGCAGCCATGGATGTAGAAGCTATGGAGGAAGAGCATGATCCGTTATGTGAGTGCAATCAATGTGTCTTTGATTAGTTTAGTTATTTTGATTACTGGAACATGCAATTGATTATTTTACTTTATATCTTTAGTCGTTGAGAATAATTAGATTTAAATATTTATTATCACTGTTAGCTACTTAGTTCATTATTAATAAAGACTTTCGCTATGGTTATTTACTTTGATTATTTTTTATGGAATGTACTTGGTTTAACCGGGTGGGCACGACCTATAAGAGATCCTGGTTTAAACCGTTGGTTCACATGACTATTCATTACACCACTGGTTAGTCTAGAATTGAGGTGTGACAGCTTGAGTAGGAGCATGAACCATAGTGTTTCTCTTTAATGCCTCTGCTGCTGCCGCTGCTACTGCCTCTACATCTGCTGCCGCCACTCGGGTAAAAAGACACACCATAGCATTTCTCTCCTCATTACTGACCTGTACATCTTGCATCCCCATCGTATAGATAGCCTCCCAGTCGAGGTCTGCTGAAAAGGTGTCCTCACAAATCCTCTCATCCATCAACTCTACCTGCAGGCGAGAGAATAGGGTGGTAATCAAATGCCCATAGGGTAGGTTAGCCTTCAGGCCTAGCATCGTGGCTTGGTGCATTGTCTTGATGATGATATAAAGAAGGTAGACAGGATGTCTGGTATAAATACAGTAAAGGAGATACTGGGTCAGCTATGAAACCTTCTCATAGTGACCACTCTGGAGAATCAGGTTGTGCTGAATAATCTTACAGTACACCCAAGGCTCCGGACGGAGGTTAACTGCCTTCATCTACCAGCGGTCGTCCTGAAGAAGCTGATTGCACACCTCTGCACGCATCCTTACTGATTAGAATTAAGGCTCCTTTGGTGCACAATAGACCAATGGATCGTCGTTAGAAATGCCTAGGAGGTCAGCTAACTCTTGGCAGTTAAACGAGATAGGTACACCTCTCACTAAGTTGGTGATCCGAAGCTCTCTATCTCTTTCCACGTCCTATAGATCACCCTTCACCTGTAAATTGCAATAGAATTGCTTTACCAACTCTGGACGGGTGCAACCCTAGTATAAAATCATAGGAAGCCAACCCATATCACCAAACGCCCTCTCCACATAAATAGGGCTAGACTGGCTAAGTTGACATATCAACCCCCTTCTACCTTTTTACGGCGATACCAGGGATACTATACCTCCTCTTCAATGGACTTAAAGCGACGGGGGTCATGAACTCTGGGAACCTTGGTATGAACCATGTTACCTACAAGGAGCATAAACCAACAGGTAACTTGTCAGATATAGAGAATTTTAAAATTTTGGTATTATAATAGTATGATTTGACCAAAAGCCTCTTTTCACCCAAATGCTTAGACTAGAGGACTTATATAAGTCACAAGCCATTGTACAACGATCAATCAAATGAAAATTTGCCACCAATTAAACAAATTTGAAGAAATTTTGGAAATTGGGAAAAATCCCCAATTTCTAGGTCAAAAGATAGATTTTCCATCACCTAACCAAACCGGCCAATAAAACCCAAATTTTCTAGAGGGCTTTCATTCGTTGGGTGTCTGATAGCAACGTTCACTAATAAAAATCGCATTTTTATGTTAAATAAAATTTAATTGGGTAAGGATCGAAATAGTTGATGAAAACCTAAAATGAACCGACAAAGAGAACAATGGGAATGAAGAACATACCATGGTGAAAGAGAATCCGGTGGTTGATAGAGAAAATTTCACTCAAGGTGAGTGGTCAACACTTTAGCAACTCAGTGGAGGTGAGATAAGTTGTGAACAGTAAAAGACAAAGGAAGAATAAGATAAAATGGCTTGAAATCGGGTTTAAAACCTTGATTTAGGGTTGTGTAGTCGCAAAATTTGACCAAAAGTGCGACCACAAGCTCTTGGTAGCTGCCAGGGTTTGTGTGCTCGTACTTTTATGGTCGCATATAATGCGACCACACCTACCGACCACACGATTGGAAATGCACTGTTTAGTTTGAATGACCCTGAAAATTTAAAATTTGCTTCGTTTATTGTGAGACTAACATGAGATTACCAAATATTGTATTTGTCTCACATAATTCCTTGACTTTTCAGACACCACCACAGTCGATAGTAGGAAATGGCTGGGCATAAAATAAACCAAAGAAGACATAACCCAAGCCCACCTCCACCACCACCTGTGGAGGTGAATGTCCATGAAAACTCTAAAGGACAGGAGGATAATCTGGAGAACCAGAATATAGCACTTCTAGGAGTCAACAATGAGGCTAATCCAATGAATTTTCTAGCCCCACCAATGGATTTGGCCACGGTTGTTATGAACTTAGCACAGCAGGTGCAGCAGTTATAGCAAATGCAAGTGAACATGCAAGCTACGATGGGAATTGCTTCCCCAGCTACAAATGCAACACCTATACCTACATGGCAAGCCAGTACCATACCCAAGGGTAGGAATATCATGCCCCAAGCCTCTGCTATGAACAACACAATACCTCAAGTGCCTCAAACCCCACTAGTACAAGTTCAAGTATAGAATCCTGAAGTACAACAAGGCAGATACAACCAAGGTAACTATCAGTACCAATCGCCCATGTATGGAGCTTATGCACAGAACCAGCTGGACCACTCTAGACTGATCAAGCATTTCCTGAAGATGAAACTGAAGGAGTTCACGGGCAAGCCATCGGATCCTTTGTGGCCAGCTCACTTGATCGACGAGATGGAAATGAACTTTATGATGATGACTATTAATGAAGAAGAAAAAGTGTTATGTGCCACTTTTATGCTGAATGCTGATGCACATCACTGGTGAAAATCCAATCCAGGTTATTTGTTGACCAAGCACACCCAGTGGACCTAGGCTACCTTCAAAGAAGCCTTCTTCAATAAGTATTTTCCCAAAAGTTTCAAAGATATGATGGAGAAGGAGTTATTGAGTCTATATCAAGGACAGATGACTGTTGACGCTTACCAGCAACGTTATGAAGAACTGTTTTTCTTTGCTTCCTCTAGCAGGTAAGAAGAAGATACCAAAACCCGAAGGTTTGTCATGGGACATAGGGGAAGCATCCGAAAGCATGTATTGGGATGAAAAAGAAGATATATAATGAAGTGGTACAGATTGCTCAAGTACTAGAATCAAGTCAAAGGGAAAGTTATTTTGCTCAGAACAGGGGCATTAAGAGGCTGAACAAAAATACGTTCAATGGAGGGAATTCTAAAACTTTCAAACTCTTCTGCACCCAAGGCTTCAATGCTGCAACCAAGACTAACCAGCCAGCTCCACCCCAACAAAAGCAAGGAAATGCTGGAGTAAAATGCTACAACTGTGACCAACTAGGGTATTATTCAAGGGACTGCCTGTCACACCCCAATTCTGCACTATTCAGAATGATGTGATGAACCGCTAATAAACCAACGGTTCAACCAGGATCTCAAATAGGCTATCCCCGCGTTATCCAAACTTATACACATCCGTAATCATAATCAGAGTAAATACACAATAGCGGAAGTCTTATAATAACATGAACTGAGAAACTAAGATGATATCAATAATTTAATAGCAAATTATTCTGGTTTCAACCGAGACATAAATATTTAAATAGCAAATACATGTCTTAATAAATCCAATAAAGAAATCTATAAAATATCTAATCAAATACACACGAGTTGTACTCGCAAGAGGAGTCGTGTGTATCTACTTCAGCTCCAGCTTCCATTGCTGCCACATTCCCATACGCAGACGCATTCATATAATCTTCAACAGTATAACCTGCATCATCAACTAAAAATATTCGACATCGAGGGGTGAGCACACATCACGGCTCAGTGAGTAGCCAAAACAATGCAACAATACATATGCATGCAAATCCATTTATATCTTTGGTCCGGTTTAAAGTTTGCAGTATGCAATAGAATGGTTTAGGTAGCCAAAGGTCGCGTTTATTGACTCCGCCTCTAAACACGAGTGTGTGACATTACCCGAAGATCGCGTTTATCGTCAACTCACATGCACCCAATCATGAACATTATATAACAAAGGTTATGTTTATTGCTATATAGTGCCATACTAACACGTAAGCCCCTATTGGCGAGGGCTGCAAACTGGGCTCGCAACTAACCAATCCTAATGCCAAAAGTGTATCCAAGGCCTCACCCCAGCATCCCTCAGAATGTCCATAGAGATAGAGCTAAGCCCCCCCGATAGAGTCAGAGACTACAAGGATCGAGACCACCTTCCCTGATACTCTACGACATAATAGTTCTGCTAAAGTAATGGCGATACAACGATGCTAATGCACAAGACTTGAGTTAGAGATAGAGCTAAAGTGCTAAGACCCACCAAAGGTTAACGTTTATTGACGTTCTCATCACACCTCCCCTGATACTCGCTCGCATCAAGCACATCAACCACATACATACAAGCACATGCCTATTCCTATCATCATCATCATCATGTTATAAACAATAAAGTAAATATGCATGAACAAGTAATAGAAATATTGGATGGCATGTTGTATGCACATTACAACATATTCGCATAGAATTAAGCATGGCATAGGACTCAAGAAACAGAAAACAGTTTATTATTAACCAATTTAGTTTGGACTTAAGGTTCCTCACCTTAGCTTGCTAATAGATACTTTTTCAAGCTTTAGAATCACCTTTACAGTGTTATTGTATTGCTAGAAGCCCTAACAAAGTCGATAGAATTTAATTAGAATTTATTTGGAATTTAAAAACTACTCTGTTAACTGAGGGTCGGAGGTAGGGTCGTTGTCAGAATCGACCCTGGGTGCGACCCTCCCTTAACTCTGAACTTCCCGAACACTGAGGATCGATGGTCAGGAACACCTAGGGTCGGATGGTCATCGACCCTCGGTGCAACCCTCTGTGCACTTTGGTCCAATTTCTACTTTTTAGACTATTCTTCGTGTTTGGGGTCCTATGGCTTGCTTCTACATTCCATTCAACATTCATCCCATGGTCTGAAACCATGAATCATCCACCTAGATAGCTTTCATGCATTCTCCTAGGGTTTTTCATGAAAACCTAACCATAGATTGATGGTTTGGGTTTCTCCAAGATCACACTCTCAACAATAACTAACCTAAGGTCTGTAGAAACTCATGGAATTAGTATCCATACCTCAGAAGATAACTTTTTCTCTGAAACTCTTCTCCTTTTTGCTAAGTTCTCTTCCTTCACTTTCTTCTTCCTCTTTTCCTTCTCCTCTCTTTCTCTCAATTCTATTAGGGTTGTGAAAGGAGTGAAAGTGGCTTAGGGACGTCCTCTAAATAGAGTAGGAATATCCTAAAATAAGTCCCTTTGATATTAGGAAAGAATCCAATCGAAAATCTAGAAATTTCCTAATTTCTATTTTCTGCGGTAACCGAGGGTCGATGACCCGTCGACCCTAGGGTCTTAAGCTGTCCGACCCTCCCTTCAAAATTGAGGGTCTGACTTTCTTCTTTGGGAGGTCCGACCCTGCTTAGCTGGGTATGCGACCCTTCCCCTATTTTAAGTGTTTTTGGGTCGATTTGATACCTGGGATCTCGATCTCCTTCACGCCCTTGGTCCATTTGACTCGACCATGATGGGTAAACCTGGTTCAAGGTGGTAAGACCAGATTAGATTGACACGGGTCTTACAACTCCCCCCAACTTATAAAAATTTCATCCTCTAAATTGTACGTACCTTCTGAATCAAATAAGTAAGGGTATTGCTTTCTCATAGCATTTTCTTCTTCCCATGTAATTTCTTCCATGTCTCTACTTTTCCATATGACCTTCACATAGTAGATATCTCTATTGCATAGATGTTGAACCTTTCTACTAGTGATTTTTGTTGGTGTTACTTCAAACGTCAAATCATCAGTCAATTCCAGCAAATCCACTGTCAAAACATGCGTTGGATCCTTGACATACTTCTTCAATAGGGAAATGTAAAATACGTCATGCACACTTGACATAGATGGTGGTAGTGCTAACTGATAAGCCACTTTTCCACGCTTAGCTAGAATTTCATATGGCCCGACATATCTTGGACTTAGTTTTCCTTTCTGTCCGAACCTCTTCAATCCTTGCATAGGCGATACCTTCAAAAATACTTTATTACCTATGGCAAACTCCAGATCTCTTCGTCGAGTATCCGCATATTGCTTCTGGCGGTTCTTAGCTGTTCTCACTCTTTCCTTGATGATGTCGACCACTCGACAAGTCTCTTCAATAAATTCCGGTCCAACAATACTACGTTCCCCAACTTCATTTTAAAATAAGGGAGTTCGACACTTTTTGCCATACAGTGCTTCATATGGTGACATCTGTATTGTGGCCTGATAGCTGTTATTATAAGCGAACTCGATCAATGGTAACTTTTCGTCCCATGATCCTTTGAAATCAATCACACATGCTCATAGCATATCTTCTAGAATCTGGATTGTACGCTCTGACTATCCGTGCATGCCGTGGGTGGAATGCGATCTTGAACTTCAATGTTGTACCCATAGCCTTTTGCAGTCCTTCCCAAAATTTAAAAGTAAATCATGGATCTCTATCGGACACAATACTTTCTGGTACACCGTGTAACCGAACAATATTATCCACATACAGCTTTGCTAACCTTTCCAGTGTATATTGAGGTCGTATAGGTATGAAGCGAGCTATTTTAGTCAGACGGTCCACAATCACCCAAACAACGTCAACTACTCGAGGAGTCAATGGTAGTCCTATGACGAAGTCCATAGTGATGCAGTCCCATTTCCATGCTGGTTCCGGTAATGGCTGTAACAATCCTGCGGGTCTTTGTCTTTCAACCTTTACTTTCTGACAATTTAGGCATTGAGACACGAACTTGGCTACATCTGCTTTCATTCCCCTCCACCAATATAGTTTCTTTAGATCATGATACATTTTTGTACTTCCCGGATGTATCAAATAGATGGTGGTATGGGCTTCTTTCATCAGTTGGTGTCTAATGTCCATACTTTCGGTTTCAAGTACACATATTCTTCCTTTGTATTTCAGTACTTTCTCGTCATCTAAGGTGAACTCAGGGTTAGTCCTACCTTTCTCAATATCTTCTTGTACTGTTCTCAGATAAGGATCTGCTTTGTTAGCTGTCATCACTTCATCCACTATATCCGATATAATCTTCAATGCCACGAACATGTTCGAAAACCGATGAATAAACCCTTGGTTGGCTGATCCATCCATTGTATCTATCACATACTGCTCGCTGTCGTGATTGAATACCCTTCCGGTAGTACACATTGCTGCAGTCGTGCTAACTTCTCCTTGCGATTTTATCATTGCTTTTCGGCTTAACGCATCCGCTACTACGTTCGCTTTTCCCGGATGATACTGGATATCACAATCATAGTCTTTCAATAGTTCCAGCCATCTTCTCTGTCTCATATTCAACTCCTTCTGATTAAATAAATAAGTAAGACTTTTATGGTCCAACTTAATCTAAAATTTTTCTCCGTATAAGTTATGTCTCCATATCTTGACCACATGTACTACTGCCGCTAGCTCCAGATCATGAGTGGGATTATTTTTCTCATGTACCTTTAACTGTCTCGAGGCATATGCAATTACTTGCTCTCCTTGCATAAGCACACATCCTAATCCCAGTCCCGACGCATCGGTGTATAAGGTAAACGTCTGTCCTGGAACGGGAATGGTCAAAATTGGGGCGGATATCAATCTGGTCTTCAGTGTTTGGAAACTCTTCTCACAGTTGTCGGTCTACACAAACTTTTCACCTTTCTTAGTCAAACTGGTGAGAGGTACGACAATCCGAGAATAGTCTTCTACGAATCTCTGATAATAACCAGCTAGACCCAGAAAAAATTTAATTTCTGAAACGCTCTTTGGCGCTTCCCACTTTACAATAGCCTCGATTTTGCTGGGGTCCACTTTGATTCCTTCAACGGATACTACATGGCCTAGGAAGGCAACTTCACTTAGCCAAAACTCACACTTTGAAAATTTGGCATATAGCTTCTCTTTCCTTAAACGCTGTAGGGCTGCGTTTAGGTTCTTGATATGGGTTTCCTTGTCCTTGGAGTATACCAATATGTCATCAATAAATACTATAACCGACGTATCCAACATATCATGGAAGACTCGGTTCATTAGTTACATGAACGTTGCCGGTCCATTAGTTAATCCGAAAGACATAACCAAAAATTCATAATGTCCATATCTGGTCCTGAATGCTGTCTTCGAAATATCACCTTCTTTAATCTTCAGCTGATGATAACCTGATCGAAGATCGATCTTAGAAAATACTTTCGCTCCTTGTAACTGATCAAACAAGTCATCGATCCGAGGTAGTGGATATCGATTCTTGATTGTTAGTTTATTCAACTCCCAATAGTCGACACATAATCGAACGCTACCATCTTTCTTCTTTACGAACAACACTGGTGCACCCCATGGAGATATACTGGGTCGAATATAACCCTTGTCCAGTAGTTCTTGTAGTTGCACCTTCAGTTCCTTCAGTTCCGTAGGAGCCATTCTATAGGGTGCTTTTGATACGGGTGCGGCTCCAGGTATAAGGTCTATTACAAACTCCGTGGCTCGGTCGGGTGGTAATCCGGGTAGTTCCTCCAGAAATACGTCAGGATAGTCCCGCACGACATCAATATCTTCCATTCGTGGCGCTTCCTTGGTTAGGTCGACCACGGATACTAGATACCCGATTGCCCCTTTCTCAAGGCACTTCTTAGCCTTTAGTGCTGAAAGTATGAGCTTGCGTCTCCGGGGAAGTTTGGTTCCCGAGAAACTTAATTCTGCTCCTTCTTTGTCTTTGAACGTTAGCTTCTTTTCGACTCATAATAGATTTGCAGAATGCCGAGCTAACCAGTCCATTCCCAAGATGACATCAAAATCTGCCATCTCAAGTTGTATCAAGGTTGCATCTAAAGTCTTCTCTCCAATGAGAATTGGACATGGTCGATAACCTTTCTCTAGTTCCACTTCTAACCCCATCGGTGATCGTACAAGTAATTTGTAGTCTAATGTTTTGATGGGTAATTTCGTCTTCTTTCCAAATGACACAGATATAAATGAATGAGTAGCTCCGGAATCAAAGAGTACTCTGGCGGGTACGCCATTTATAGGTACAATACCTATGATTTATCTTTACTTAGTCTACATGCTCATTCAATGTAATTACAACTTTAAAAGTTTCAGTCATACCTGTGACCACATCGGGTGATGCGGTCGCATCCTCGGACGTAACAGCATATACATGTCCCTGATGGAATTGCTTCTTGGGCTTAGGGCACTCCCTTGCCATATGTCCCGGCTGGTTGCAGTTAAAACACTTCGGGGCTTCAGAATTTGGCTTTGGCTGAGGTTGAGCTGCTGGGGTAGTCTTGGTTGCAGCATTAAAATTCTGAGGACGGAAAGGCTTATATGTCTTGTTATTGCCTCCGTTGTAAGAATTTTCGGCTGGCCTTTTGATGCCTCTATTCTGAGTAAAGTAACTCTCCTTCTGGCTCGATTCTATAACTCGAGCGATCTAGACAGCTTCATTATAAATTCTCTTTTATAAACCCAGAACATGTTCTTTGATGTTTCCTCTTAGTCCCGTGACAAACCTACGGATTTTGGTTTCTTCTTCTTGCATACTAGCTGGTGCAAAGAAAAACAGCTCTTCGTAGCTGTTGATATGAATCTACATTCATCTGTCCCTGGTACAAGCTCAGGAACTCCTTCTCCATTGAATCTCTGAAGCTTCGTGGAAAATATTTCTCGAAGAATGCTTCTTTATATATAGCCCATGTCAGTAGGGCGTGCTTGGTCAGTAAATATGTCTTCGTGGATTTCCACCAATGGTGTGCGTTGCCCTTGAGCATGAAGGTGGCGCATAGTATTTTCTCTTCCTCTGTGATAGTCATCATGAGGAAATTTCTCTCCATCTCGTCTATCCAGTGTGCTGGCCACAATGGATCAGATGGTTTGCCGTTGAATTCCTTAGGTTTCATCTTCAAAAATCTCTCCACTAGTCGGGAGTGGTCCAGTTGATTTTGGGGGTTTTCCCCAAACATATGGTGTGGATACTGGTAATCACCCTTAGCTGCTTACGGAACCTGTACTAGAATCGTGCAGCCGGTTCTTGAGGTGTCCGATGAGCTGGGTGGTTACCCACCGGTGCTACACCGGCTTGTCCCTGTGTGCATGGGTGCAGCCCTGAGTGGCTTGAAACATAATTCCCATGGCAACCTGCATATAAGCATGTGCGTGTTGCATCTGCTGCAGCTATTGTGCCAGATTCATCACCACGGTTGTTAGCTCTGGTGGTGGAGGTGGCAAATTTATAGGGTTTGTCGGTTCTGGATTACCCGGTGCATAATTGTTCTCTTAACTAGTCTCCTCCACGGGTGGTGGTGGTGGGACTGCATTTCGGGTCTGTCGGGTCACCCTACGTCCAGACATAATTCTTTTCTGTGATTGGTGGTGCCTAAAAATCATCAAAATAGGTGAGAAGTCATTTATATTTCATGCAAGCACGCTAACCAATAATCAATTCCAATTCTAGCTCATTTTAAAAAAAAAATACTGTCTTTTCTATGTAGGGTCGATGGTATGTCCGACCCTTGGTATCCGACCCTGGGAATGACCTATTCTTCCCAAGAGCTGAGGGTCGATGCGAGGGTCGATGGGTATCCGACCCTCAGTTCCGACCCTTGATTTTCTATCAGATTCCTGAGAACCGAGGGTCGATGGGAGGGTCGATGGTTCCAGTCGAATTGTCCGACCCTCGGACCAAAAATCAGATTTTTAAGATCCGATTCTGGGTCATTTCTCACTATTCCTCCTCCGTTTCGACTCGTCACTACTCTCTAAGTTGCTACAGTGCTACTCTACTATTTTTGGTAGGTTTGACTCCGGGTTTCGACGTCCACATCATCCATACAGGTATATCCACTTATCTTCACCTATTTTTAGGTTTTCTTTTCTGGGTTTTTGCACATTTAACTTGTATTTTCCAAATTAAACTTTTTCCAATCGTAAAAATTTGATTTTTATTGGGGGGCTTTTGTTATTGGTGTCTCGAGGAACGAAAGTCCTCAAAAATTTTTGAGTTTCATCAGTTGGTTATCGAGAAACTTATTATTTTCTCTTTTTGCCCTAATTTGTCGGAATTTTTGATTTTTCTTGAATTTCATCAAATTGAGCTTGGTCAGTTAAAATTTCCTACTGTATGTGGGTTGTAGGATATGTTTTAACCTACGTAAGTTCTCATGCCCACTTAAATGGTGAGAAATGGGGCTTTATGGTCAACTTACGTCGTTATTACATCAAATTTCGGATTTTTATCCTATTAACTCCTTGTTTTCTTTCTCTTTCTTATTTTGCAAATACTATGGCTCGTACCAAGGTACCCAGAGAGTGGATTTTTTTCCCTATTATCTCCATTTTAGGTTTTCTTCCTCTTTCTTATTTTCCATTATTATTTTCTTTCCATCTTGGTCTACTATTTTACCCCCATTTTTGTTTTTTCACCCTAATTATTATTTTCTTTCCTCTTGGTTTTTTACCCTTACTTTCTTTTCATTTTGTTTTCTACCCTAATTATTATTTTCTTTCCATTTTTTGGTTTTCTACCCTACTCTGATCCACTTCTTTCTATTGTTCAAATGATTTTTTTTTTCCCCCCCATTCTCCTTCCCTTCCCCTTTTTCCCCCCCCCCCCCCTTACTATCCTTTCCTTTCCTTCCCTTCTTCCCCCCCCCTAATTTTATTTTTTCTCCTTCCCTTTTCCCCCCCCTTAATTCCCTCTTTCTATTTTAGGGTTTTCTACCCTAATTTGACAATGAGCATTTAATATAGCATATGAGTATGATCATTCCAATCATGGCGGCATCAAAAACCACTTGTGTGCATGATATTCTGTTTTGCTTAAATTAATCACAATGAAGATCCAATCATGTCAATATATCAAAATCGATCAATAATGTGGCTAAGATCAATGTATATCTAAATTCAATTGTGCTATGTCCAATATATCAAAATCAAATTCCCATCTGGGCCAAACTATGCCCATAAGAAAGTGGAAAGGGGCTAAGTCCTTCCTTTCGCCCCTTCTTTTGCTTGTGAACTTGGGATAGAAACTTATGGTGGGACGCGTTTTTTTTTTTTTTTTTCCCTCCTTTCTCTTTTTTTTTTTCTTTCCCCTTTTTTTTTTTTTTTTTTCTCTTCTTTTTCCTTCCCCCTCTCCCCCCCCCCTCCCTCTCCCCCCCCCTTTTCTTCTCTCCTCTCTTTTTTTTTTCCTCTTTTTTTTTTTTTTTTCTTTTTCCCCTCTTTTCCTTTTTTTTTTTTCTTTTTTTTTTTCTTTTTTTTTTTTTTTTTTTTTCTTTTTCCTTTTTTTTTTTTGTTTTTTTTTTTTTTTTTCTTTTTCTTATTTGTTTTTTGTTTTTTTGTTTTTTTTTTTTTTTTTTTTTTTTTTTTTTTTTTTTTTATTTTTTTTTTTTCCTCTTTTTTTTTTTTTTTTTTTTTTTTTTTTTTTTTTTTTTTTTTTTTTTTTTTTTTTTCTCTTTTTTTTTTTTTTTTTTTCTTTTTTTTCTTTTTTTTTTTTTTTTTTTTTTTTTTTTTTTTTTTTTTTTTTTTTTTCTTTTTTTTTTTTTTTTTTTTTTTTTTTTTTTTTTGTTTTTTTTTTTTTTTTTTTTTTTTTGTTTTTTTTTTTTTATTTTTTTTTTTTTTTTTTTTTTTTTTTTTAGCTAGCCTTGTTCAATGTAGAGGGAGTATTTGGTGATATGGGGTGGCTCCCTTGTCATCACATACAACGCGTGCACATGTCCAGATTTGGTGTGCCGGTTCTATTGTAATCTCCGGTGGTGGGGAATTACAATGACGTTGAGCATGGTCGGGAGTTGCGCATCACCGATTCACGTCAAGGGGGTACACATTTCCTTTGATTATCGGCGGCTGGCCGATCTGTTGGGCATTCCCTATGATGGCCCCATGGTGTACTGTGCACCGGGAGAGCCCCAGTTTGTTGAGATGGAGATGAGGGCGAGATCGACAACCCGCTGTTACGCCCGATCGATCGGCGGATGAGAGCCTTGTTACTTGCGTCCAGCTCCACGGGTCTTCCGTAAGATTATCCAAAGCATAACCTGATCCCACGAGTGGGCACTATGAGAGGGTCTCTCGCTTGACATAGTTTCGATATACGATATCCGCACTCGCCCGGCCGGTTTGCCTTCCTTACATCATCATGCGACGATGATTAGTGCTACATTGTCCGGTCATAGGGGTAATCTACCCTATGGACGCAAGATTACGATGCTACCGACCCGTCCGGGGATGGATCTGGTAGATGAGAAGATCAAGGAGAAGACCTTCTCGTCGCCTCTAGATTGGGAGGCTATCTGCAAGATGGGGCTACGAGATGCTGAGGTTAGTGATGAGGAGAGGAACGCGATGGTGAGCCCTCACACTAGGTTCAAGATGGCTGATGCTGAGGCTGCTGCTGCTGCTGCTAGAGCTCGTGTGGATCCGGTCGACGATGACGATCGTATGTATATGAACGTCGACTCGATACCACCGCCTTCACCTACACATGCGGCTGGAGTTGGTACTTCTTCGCGCGGCGGCTCCCCGCACCCGAGGCTGGTCCTTCCCATTCGACCGATCCTTCACTTCCACCTTCAACCATTATGGAGATGCTTGCGGGAGATCAGGGATGCTCAGCGCAGATCTGATCTGAGGATGGATGAGTTGTTGGCTGCTCAGCATGCATCAGACGCGCGGATGGGAGAGCTCCTAGAGGTGCAGCGTGAGACTGATCAGAGGATAGCCGGTCTCATAGCTAGTCTACAGACGACGCAGACTCAGATAGTCGGGTTGACTAGAGTCTATGCTGAGGACTATGACAGAGACCGTGAGGCACCGCCTCCTCCTTCGCCTCCAGCTTCATGATTGTATTTATTTTTCTTGTACTATAGAGTAACTGTCCGGGTTGTGGACTGTACTCTGCTTTAGTTATGCATATACGTTTTGTTTTTCTCACTCATTGTATGTAACTTGTTTTCCCTTTAATAGATGCATTATTCTCTTTTTAAATTTGGTCTCAATCATCACTTGTGCTTATAGTGTGTTTATATTAAAGCTTTTACTTTTATCCCATCTCAGTTCACAATGGTCTTGAATGTGTGTTAGTTCGGCGGGCAAGGCCTGAGATGCTCTGATACCAAGTTGTCACACCCCAATTCTGCACTATTCAGAATGATGTGATGAACCGCTAATAAACCAACGGTTCAACCAGGATCTCAAATAGGCTATCCCCGCGTTATTCAAACTTACACACATCCGTAATCATAATCAGAGTAAATACACAATAGCGGAAGTCTTATAATAACATGAACTGAGAAACTAAGATGATAACAATAATTTAATAGCAAATTATTCTGGTTTCAACCGAGACATAAATATTTAAATACCAAATACATGTCTTAATAAATCCAATAAAGAAACCTATAAAATATCTAATCAAATACACATGAGTTGCACTCGCAAAAAGAGTCGTGTGTATCTACTTCAGCTCCAGCTTCCATTGCTGCCACGTTCCCGTACGCAAACGCATTCATATAATCATCAATAGTATAACCTGCATCATCAACTAAAAATATTCGACTTCGAGGGGTGAGCACACATCACGGCTCAGTGAGTAGCCAAAACAATGCAACAATACATATGCATGCAAATCTATTTATATCATTGGTCCGGTTTAAAGTTTACAGTATGCAATAGAAAGGTTTAGGTAGCTAAAGGTCACGTTTATTGACTCCGCCTCTATACACGAGTGTGTGACGTTACCCGAAGATCACGTTTATCGTCAACTCACATGCACCCAATCATGAACATTATATAACAAAGGTTACGTTTATTGCTATATAGTGCCATACCAACACGTAAGCCCCTATTGGCGAGGGCTGCAAACTGGGCTCGCAACTAACCAATCCTAATGCCAAAAGTGTATCCAAGGCCTCACCCCAGCATCCCTCAGAAAGTCAATAGAGATAGAGCTAAGGCCCCCCCGATAGAGTCAGAGACTACAAGGACCGAGACCACCTTCCCTGATACTCTACGACATAATAGTTCTGCTAAAGTAATGGCGATACGACGATGCTAATGCACAAGACTTGAGTTAGAGATAGAGCTAAAGTGCTAAGACCCACCAAAGGTTAACGTTTATTGACGTTCTCATCACACCTCCCCTGATACTCGCTCGCATCAAGCACATCAACCACACACATACAAGCACATGCCTATTCCTATCATCATCATCATCATGTTATAAACAATAAAGTAAATATGCATGAACAAGTAATAGAAATATTGGATGGCATGCTGTATGTACATTACAACATATTCGCATAGAATCAAGCATGGCATAGGACTCAAGAAATAGAAAACAGTTTATTATTAACCAATTTAGTTTGGAGTTAAGGTTCCTCACCTTAGCTTGCTAATAGATACTTTTTCAAGCTTTAGAATCACCTTTACAGTGTTATTGTATTGCTAGAAGCCCTAACAAAGTCGATAGAATTTAATTAAAATTTATTTGGAATTTAAAAACTACTCTGTTAACTGAGGGTCGGAGGTAGGGTCGGAGTCAGAATCGACCCTGGGTGCGACCCTCCCTTAACTCTGAACTTCCCGAACACTGAGGGTCGATGGTCAGGAACACCTAGGGTCGGATGGTCATCGACCCTCGGTGCGACCCTCTGTGCACTTTGGTCCAATTTCCACTTTTTAGTCCATTCTTCGTGTTTGGGGTCGTATGGCTTGCTTCTATTCC
Source organism: Protea cynaroides (assembly GCA_028583415.1). Classification (NCBI taxonomy): domain Eukaryota; kingdom Viridiplantae; phylum Streptophyta; class Magnoliopsida; order Proteales; family Proteaceae; genus Protea; species Protea cynaroides. The sequence continues at coordinate 88,645,541 of CM053266.1, forward strand.
ATTCAACATTCATCCCATGGTCTGAAATCATGAATCATCCACCTAGATAGCTTTCATGCATTCTCCTAGGGTTTTCCATGAAAACCTAACCATAAATTGATGGTTTGGGTTTCTCCGAGATCACACTCTCAACAATAACTAACCTAAGGTCTGTAGAAACTCATGGAATTAGTATCCATACCTGAGAAGATAACTTTTTCTCTGAAACTCTTCTCCTTTTTGCTAAGTTCTCTTCCTTCACTTTCTTCTTCCTCTTTTCCTTCTCCTCTCTTTCTCTCAATTCGATTAGGGTTGTGAAAGGAGTGAAAGTGGCTTAGCGACGTCCTCTAAATAGAGTAGGAATATCCTAAAATAAGTCCCTTTGAGATTAGGAAAGAATCCAATCGAAAATCTAGAAATTTCCTAATTTCTATTTTCTGCGGTAACCGAGGGTCGATGGGAGGGTCGATGATCCCGTCGACCCTAGGGTCTTAAGCTGTCCAACCCTCCCTTCAAAATTGAGGGTCTGACTTTCTGCTTTGGGAGGTCCGACCCTGCTTAGCTGGGTATGCAACCCTTCCCCTATTTTAAGTGTTTTTGGGTCGATTTGATACCTGGGATCTCGATCTCCTTCATGCCCTTGGTCCATTTGACTCGACCATGATGGGTAAACCTGGTTCAAGGTGGTAAGATCGGGTTAGATTGACACGGGTCTTACACTACTCTAAATCAAAGAAACAACTACAATAAGGCAAGGTTTATGCGGTAACTACTGAAGACGCTACTACATCGCCTGATGTAGTCACAGGTATGACCCAACCTCTGGATCCATTGAGTTGAAATGCACTGCCGTATGCTTCCGCTCGGCTTCTTCATAAGTAAGTTGGTGGAAATTTTTTTTTATAATACCTTATGTGAGCATATAGATTAATTTAGGAGGAAAATCTCAGGTATCATACCTATAGATGGCATACCTGCCAGAGTACTCTTCGACTCTAGGAACCACCCACTCTTTTATATAGGTATCGTTTGGGAAGAAGCTAAGTCTACCCCTCAGACCTTTAGACTGTAAACTGCTTGTACGATCAACTATGGGATTAGAGATAGAACTAGACAATGGTTATGGACCATGTCTAGTTCTTATTGGCGAGAAGACTATGGATGCAACCTTAATTCAACTAGAGATGGCAGACATTGACATCATCTTAGGAATGCATTGGTTAGCCGGACACTCCACAAACCTATAATGTGCAGAAAAGAAGTTGACATTTAAGGGCCAGGATGGTAAAGAGGTCAGCTTTTCAGGGACCAAACTCCCTCGTAAAAGAAAGCTCATCCTCTCTGCACTAAAGGCTAAAGATGCCTTGAGAAGGGTTGAGTTGAATATCTTGTGTCTGTCGTGGACCTTACCAAGGTAGCACCCCAAATGGAAGATATAAAAGTTGTACAGGAATTTCCAGACGTATTTTCTATGGAGTTACTTGGTTTACTACTTGATAGAGCGACAGAGTTTGTTATCGACCTATTGCTAGGGTCGGCATCTGTATCCAAAGCACCTTACTGCATGGCTCCAACTGAACTAAAGGAATTAAAGGTTCAACTCCAAGAGCTATTGGACAAGAGATTTATCTGACCGAGCATATCACCTTGGGGAGCGCCAGTGTTATTCGTTAAGAAGAAGTATGGTAGTATCAGATTATGTATAGACTATTGAGAATTAAACAAGCTCACGACCAAGAATTGAAATCCCCTACCACGGATTCATGATTTATTTGATCAGCTGCAAGGAGCAAAGGTGTTTTCTAAGATCAATCTTTGGTCTGGGTATCACCAGTTAAAGATCAAGGATGTGACGTTTCAAAGACAGCATTTAGAACCTGATATGGACATTATGAATCTCTAGTGATGTCCTTTGGATTAACAAACGCACCCGCATCTTTTATGAAACTCATGAATCGAGTGTTTCACGACATGTTGGACACTTCGGTTATCATTTTCATAGATGACATATTGATATACTCCAAGGATGAGGTGACTCATGCGACAGATCTTAGAGCAGCCCTACAGTGATTAAGAAAATAAAAGCTTTATGCCAAATTCAAGAAATGTGAGTTTTGGTTAAAGGAAGTACAGTTCTTAATCATGTAGTATCCTCAGAAGGAATTAAAGTGGATCCCAGTAAGATTGAAGCTATTGTAAAATGGAAAACACCTAAAAGTGTTACAAAATTCAGAAGTTTCTTGGGTTTAGCTGGGTACTATAGACGGTTCATGGAAGAATACTCCAGAATCATCGTACCTCTCACCAGTTTGACGAAGAAAAGAGAAAAGTTTGTTTGGACCAACAAGTGTGAAGAGAATTTCTAAACATTAAAAGCAAGACTGATATCAGCTCCCATTTTGACCATTTTGATACCAAGAGAGCCATTTATCTTGTATACCGACACTTTTGGGTTGGGTTTGGGATGTGTTCTCATGCAAGGAGAACATGTGATTGCTTATGCTTTCAGACAATTAAAGGCACACGAGAAGAATTACCCGACTCAACCTCAGATAAGGAGACAGAGTGCGAAGTCGATCTACCCCCTAAGGTTGGCACTCATACTAAGATTACTTGCAAAACAAAACCTGTAATGAGAAAAGAATCCAAGAATGCTTTAGGAAGTTGATCATGAAAGAGATACCCATTGCCCAGGATCGACAATCTATTCAAACAACTGCAAGGAACCGCCGTACACTCAAGGATTAGAAGCTGTTATAACAACTACGAGAGGAGAAATGGGTAATACAACCTATGAAAAGAAGATGGTTGTGGAAATTATTACGGCTATGTGAACACATATTAATATTTTAAGTAAAAGTCGTTGTACCAGAAGTTGATATGAAGGAAACTGTAACTAAGTACTTTTACCTTAGGGAGTTTGCCAAAGATTTAAACCTAGGTAAATTAATTCCCAACCTTATCAAGAGACAATGAATTGCTATATCTTGAGAAATGAATTGTGTGTTGGGAGGATATATATATATATATATATATATATATATATATATATATATATATATATATATATATATATATATATATATATATATATATATATATACCACATTCTACTTTTTTTATACCCTAATGAGGTAGAATTTGGTACTGGCCCGAATCAGGGTCATAATCATCGATGTCAATGATTTAAAAAGTCGATGTTACTTAGAATAGTAGTCAGTTGGTATGTATCTGCCTCGTAAGTAAGTTAAGAGGAAGATATGGAAAAAGGTGTAAGATTTCATTAATTGGACTAAAGTCAGTGAAAGAAATTATGGAATGAAATAATTCGAGGAATTTTGAGTAGGTGCAATAGAGGGAAAATCAAGACCACCTAGCCTCGTCACTCCCTAACGAAGCTGTTATCTTAAAGAGGTTTCTTTTGAATGTAGTAAAAAAGTTAAGCAAGAAAGACATACAGAATCTTGGTTGTGTTGGAATTGGAAAGTACCGACCCCGACGGGGCTATATTACCAACATCCATACCGTTAGTTGTTTCCAATGACCATGTCATGTTCCACATGAGGATGTAAGAAGGTACACCAAGAACCCAGGATACATGTGAATCTCAGGACTACCTCCAGCCCAGGCAGATTTGTCTTATAGGTGGAACCGTCAACTATTGTAGATCAAACCGCCCCAAGGTCAAAGTTGTTCAGTTATATACAGTGGAACCTTCGACTATTATAGAACAAGAAAGCAAGAGACTCAACCAGAAATACCACTTGGATCTGAGTCCAATTAAAGGACCATAGAGTCAAGGAATCTAGTGAAAAAGAAGGTGGATGATATACACGAGTAATACCCCAAACTATCAAGGGCATAGGTACGCCTAAATTTTGAGGATGAAATTTTTATAAGGGGGTGGAGTTGTAAGACCCATGCCCAAATTCCGTTATAGTTTGACAATTTTGGGCTTGTAACAGGTCTTATTACTGCTATCGTATAAGGCCGACATGGCCGAAGACAATGTCGTAACTGGGAGGTAACACAAAAGTATCATCTTGAACCTCCTAAGTCATTGGAGCGCAAGACATTACGCTATGAGAGGTCTTGGACCCAACCAATGCGACAACCAGGCACCTGGCACCCGGCACCAGACACGCACGCACCTAAATTGGCCAACCAAAAGTGGAGATCCAGCTGGGAAAGGTGGCACGACTGTGCACCAGCCACATGTAATGGCAGCCACACCTCTAGGCACTAACTAGTTGGTGACCAATAATCGTGGGACCCACTAATTCAAATTCAAACTTTCTCTAAACAAGTAAGGCTTATCACAATGGGTCTAACTATGGTAGGGAAGGAGAGAAATCTTCCCTCACTTCCATTTTGGTTTCATTGAGATCCCAAAATCAAACTCTTACCATGCAAACCGATACCAACCTTCTTAGTCTAACCAAATCAGACGAAAGATCAAGAGATTGGTAGCTCTAACGAATGAATTAGAAGAGAGAAGGAAAATGTAGAGAAAGAAAGGAGAAGAACAGAAGAGGAAGAGAGAATCCTCTCTCTCTCTGACACACACGCATAGCAAAGAGAGAGAAGAGAAAGAGACAGAGAAAGAGGAAGAAGGGAGAAGGAAAGAAAGGAGGACACTGTACTTGACCCCATGAACACGTCAGAGAACTTGAACAACGATCACTTGACAAAGAACTAGAAGGAGAAACCCCCATTGTAAGTATCCTTTCACTTTAAATGTAATGATCGATTAATGGGATTTTCATGGAAATACATGATAGGGTATATAGTAAAGCATCCCTAGCCATTAGTGGTTCTCTATGTGGTAATGTGGTTCCCCTCAATAGTAAATCGAAGGAAGAGGATGTCAACCACCATCAATGGTGAAGCTTTAAACCATATGAGCTACTGTCCACGAGAATCAAATCATGAACAGTAGTACATAAGGTAAAAGAAGAAGATGGTAACGAATCAAATGGACTAAGTAAAATAACCGTGAACTCTCGGAGACTCAAGGATGACCAATAGAGACCAAAATCCATAGACAATAGTGGATCCAAAGTCAGACACCAGATCCTAAGGTTTCTATCTCATATCTAGCATCTCGGCTATTGGTTGAGTTTAACGGTATCCAAAAAGTAATGTAGAAAAGGACCCATGACCCCAAAAGCCATAAACACACTTGGGGTAGTCTGGACAACACCCCAGAGCAAAACCACCATCATCCGGCTATGTTACAATGTGCGGCCATGGACACTAGTCGTACAGTCTAGTAGCCGTAACGTGCAGCTGAGACCTCCAACCGCACGTGTTTTCACATCGGATCTAGGCCGAGTTCGGCTAGTGGCTAGCTATGATCTATCCTAGGCTACTTATGGGTTTAGAACCCTGTGATTATGTCCCATAAAGAAAAACCCCTTGCTATTTCATGTATTTCGGAGGTAGAGTCGGACTATGCATTAAAACGTCCAACCTTACACCACCTCTACAGTTATAGATAGCTAACCCAACATACTGATACTAGGAAACACCCTAGGAGTGCTGGCGTAGTCGCACGACCACGCGAAAGAGTGCGGCCACAACCACCAATTGTAAGCCTAGCACCTGGTGAGGTGTGGCCGCAACCACCGACCACATGCATATTTTGGCTCCGACACTTCCCGTGCTCAGCCAATAGTTGTCATACAGCCTTATGAACAATGTTTGAGGTGTTGGAACCCCCAAACCTTTGTAATAAGAAGTTTTTCTTAGTGTTAAGCTATACAGAAGGTAGGATCTGGCTAACAATTGGGATGACCATCCATGCGCTTGTCAAGCATGAACAGTAGCCTAGCGTAGGTTGGAATTGAACCATAGACTTTGAAATCTGACCCTAAGACCTAGGACAATGACCTAAACATAATGTTACGCTATGCTGTATGGTCATTTAGGTACCAATGGACCTAACCTATGAATTAATTGGTGATATACTAATCTATACACCGCCTAACTCATATGGGCAGCATGCATGTCATAATTTAGAGAGACTTCCATAATGGAATTATTAACTAATACTTATTGCTATGCTATGATAAATAGACTGTAGACAATAGGCATGAATATTAGAAAAGTTGATAACACGGTAAATACAGGAACAATAAGCTTAAGTGAAAGCAATGATAGAACTATTCATTAGACGATAAATTAACGGATAGTATTGTATATGATTTTGATAGAAATACAAAGAACGCCGAAGAAGGAAGCTACTCAATCAATTCTACAGTAGTTTACGTCTCTAGCTTTCGGTAAGGGAACTGAACCTTTGGATGCGTATGTTTTCTCTATTAATTATGTTGTGTCTTGATTTGAGATTGATAACATGCTATTGTTTGATAACATGCCATCCAATATACTTCTCTATGTGTTCATGCATTTGCATATTATTGTTTACAATCAACAGTGCCTATAGTGGTGGAAACTAGTGGAATGGGACACTCGTGACCTTTTCCATGAAAGCGACTGGTCTGGGTGATGCATGATGTTTGGTTAAGTAGGTAAGGAGGAGGGTGGGTGACATTGGATGCTTGCACCATTTTTTACTGGTGCTCCTTTGCATTAACTATATGTAACTTAGCCAAGACATGATGTCCTAAGTGGGGACCAGACGGGGTTGAAAGGTTGGCAACATTACGGTCTAGTAATATGACTAATTAGGTGGATATGGCTAGTTGAATATAAATACCTGTACAACTGTAGCCCTAGCCATTAGGGGGTTATGTAATGATATGAGTTTAAATAAGGGTGGTATGAACATAAACAGCGATGCTTCCCATGTCTGACATAGTGTGAATGGGTGGGTGGTGGGTGACTTGACTAGTGGGATTATCTCCTCCTTAAGTTCCACAAGGTGGACTTGGGATGAGTCACCGTCAGGGAAGACCAAGACGACGGACCCATACATGGGGGATATTTGCTGTACACTGAGTGAGGAGGCATTCATTCTGATGGGGGTAACCCGTACAACCTGTAAGCTCCATTTTAGTCATCCTTAGTTGGCACTTACTGTTATCTTACCTGAACATAGTTGATAGTTGCATGCATTTGCTTATTGTATGTTTGGTTTTCTTACTAAGCTCGGTGGTTGATCTTACACTTGTGCATGCAAATATTTTTAGATATTGCAGGTACTATGAGGACAAAGATGGAAATCTTGGAAGAAACCACCTAGATTAAGGTCTAGGACCTTAGAAATGTGAAATCTCACCCCAAGGTAAGACTTCGATTGACTCATGACCCTTAGATTGGATTTCTGGTCCATCAGAGATTGGGTAAGCGTCAGGTTACGGTTATGGGAAGGGGTTAGGCACCCAAACTGCCCGATCAAAATCGATCTCCTATACCTTTCCTATGCTAGACTCTATCTGTTAAACCGAACCAAACCAAGTGGTTTGATATCATTGAACAGAATCTGTATCCGTCAGATTGCCTACGTATCACAGAATTATTCCAAAAATCAGGTTCACCAAGTTCACCATCATAGTTCAGGTGTAATTAAAGTTTATGGCTGTGATTTATGCTTGTGCATGATTAAGTTCATTGTTCAAGTTGAAGTTTATGCTTGAAAGGCTGAGAAACCCTATGGGTTAGGATCTGGATAGTCCATGCGAGCTGATAGATAGTCCTAGTCGATCTAAGAATGGATAACCCTTTCTGGGTCTGAATGTGGATAACCCTATTTGGGTCAAAATATGGATGGATATCCTAGTTGATCTATGGATAGTCCGAGTGGACTAATGTGTGGAACCGAATTTGGATTTCTCCCAAATGGCCTACGTATCCTAGGGTTTGCCCTAGGAATCAGAATCTGCATAGTTCGAAATAGATAACCCTATTTGGGTCAAAATGTGGGTAAATATCCTAGTGGATCTATGGATAGTCCGAGTGGACTAAGGTGTGGATCCGAATTTGGGATTCTCCCAAATAGCCTATGTATCCTACGGTTTGACTTAGGAATTAGAATCCACATAGTTAGAGAGTGGTTGGAATAGTTGGATATCCTAGTGGATCTATGGATAGTCTGAGTGGACTAAGGTTTAGATCTGAATTTGTGTTTCTCCCAAATGACCTACGTATCCTAGGGTTTGTCCTAGGAATCAGAATCCACGTAGTTCGGGCTCTGGAATAACCTGTTCTAGGTTAAAATGTAAGAACATGTTCTAGATTTAGGGTTTAGAACCTATTCTAGGTTTAGGATTGAGAACCTATTCTAGGTTTAGGATTTAGAACCTGTTCTAGGTTTAGGGTTTACTGAGGGGTGAAAATCGTATTGAGCTACCCTTTTCATCTTAAGTTCTAATTTTTGAAGGTTTGGCTAAGCATTCTCTTTCTCTATTAAGATTTTTATTATTTCCCATTATGCCCTTCCCAAGAATGTGGGTGCCTAATGTGCACATCCCCACACCTAATATGTTTGCTAGGTGTACAGATATGGCGGTTCGACTAGGGTGTAGCAGAAAGGAAGTTATTGTCAAAAATGTCATTCAAGTATGGCAAGTAATAGCATTATCATCTCAGCTATAGCAAGTAACAGCATTATCATCTCAGCTATAGCAAAAAGCATGTAAATCAATATAGCAAGAAAGCATGTGAGAATCAAGATAACAGACATATCAAATGGCATCTCATGTATTATTCTAAATCAAATTAATGTCTCAATGTGTATCAGACTAGATTCAAATAATCTCTCACATCAACAATCTATTAGATTATATCATCAATCTAACGATCAGATCTCTTTAAAACATTGATAATTATGATCAACAAATTAGATTTCATCAAAACAAACCAAGATCAATGGCTAAGATTCATCTAACCAACTCATGATGATCATCCAACGGTTTAAATTACTTAAAATCATAATCTGACAGATCAAAATCATTTAAATCACTCTTGATTAAGATCCAATGGTTCAAATTGCTATAAGACACTCATGATCATGATCTAATGGTTCAGATTCCTTTAAGACACTCTTTGTCAAGATCTAATAGTTCAGATTCCTTTAAGACACTCTTGATCAAGATCTAATAATTCAGATTCCTTTAAGACAATCTTGATCAAAATCTAATGGTTCAGATTCCTTTAAGACACTCTTGATCAAGATCTAATGATTCAGATTCAAGCATCAACACATCTAAAATAAATTTTCCAGATTTGATCATTAAAACATCCAAGATCAATGGTCAATATTAAATCACTTAAATTCTAAAATCAATGGCTAATAATTGTCATCAAAGTTTCATAATCAATGAGCAGAAATTAATCATATCAAAATTCAATTAAAGGGCCAAATTTCATCCCATCCAAATTTCATGACCGATGGGCCCTCAATTGATCAAATCAAAACCCATTCAATATCAATGGTCACATGGGATCAAATTAACATTCAATATCAACCATAATCGTTCAAATTCATTCAACATCAATGGTCCATATTTGATCAAATAAAAAAATTCATGATCAAGATCATACTTTCATCACATTAAAATAATCCATGATCATGATTGAAATCTAACGAGTTAAATTTGGACAAACATCATGCTGCTTGATTAAAATCAAATTTAATCAATGATCATGCCCAACACCACCGAGGTCAAAATTCAGATTATGTAAGACAGGTCGGATGTTATTGAGTTAAGGAGGATTGAAGTGGGTTTCTTGGATTTTAGCAGGATGGTAAAGGGGAGTATTGAGTTTGGTCATGGAGAATACAGGTAAATGGCAGTGACAGGTGGGTTTGCTGGATATCTGTTACAAGGTTGCATGGGATAACAGGTGTTAGTCGGTGGAGACTTGGCGGAGGTATGCATGTCGGTGGGAGTAAAAAGATGAGGCCGTGGAGGATTGGTTCTGGTTATCGGCTGGGTGTGTTGGTTGGTGTCAATGAGTAGGTTTGATAAGGTGTGGCAGGAGGAGAGGTTTGTGGAGTGATGCCATGTCACACCCCAATTCCGCTCTATTCATAATGGTGTGATGAACCGCTAACAAATCAATGGTTCAACTAGGATCTCGAGTAGGCTATGTCCATTTTATCTAAACCCCATACATCCATATTCATTATCAGAGTAAATACACAATAGCGGAAGTCTTATAATAAAATGAACTGAGAATCTACTGTATTATTAATAATTAAATAGCAAATTATTTTGTACCAACTGAGACATAAATAAATATCAAATACATGTCCTTAATAAATCCAAATAAAGAAAACTAGAAAAATAACTAATCGAATACACATGAGTTGCACTCGCAAGAGGAGTCATGTGTATCCACTTCCTCTTCCACTTCCATCGCCGCCACGTTTCCATACACTGGAGCATTTACATAATCTTCAACAGTCGTACCTGCATCATCAACTAAAAATATTCGACGTCAAAACGGTGAGCACACATCACGGCTCAGTGAGCAAACAAAACAATGCAACAATACATATGCATGCAGTCAAATCATATCTTTGGTCCGGTTTAAAGTTTGCACTGTGCTATAGAAAGGATAGGTGGCCGCCGCACATCTATACACGAGTGTGTGGAAACGCCCAATGAAAAAGGCACCGTTGCCCCACATGTACCCAGAATGGCACAATATACACCCCATGAAAAACGGTCATGGTTGTACCGATTGATACCATACCAACAAATAAACCCCTGCTAGCTAGGGTTGCAAACTGGGCTCAGAACTAATCAATCCTAATGCCAAACAGTGTATCCAAGGCCTCACCCCAGCATCCCTCAGAACAGCCATAGAGATAGAGCTAAGGCCCCCCGGTAGAGTCAGAGACTACAAGGATCGAGACCACCTCCCCTGATACTCTACGACATAATAGTTCTGCTAAGGTAATGGCGATACGACGACGTCAGTGGACATGACTTGAATAGGCTATGGCACAATATACCCCGATGAAAACGGCATCGAAGTACCGATTGATACCATCCCTACCCGCACCATATACACTGGCCAAACATAAACATTCACATGCCTATTCCTATCATCATCATCATCATCATGTAATAAACAATAAAGTAAATATGCATGAACAAATAATAAAAATATTGGATGACATGTTGAATGCACATACAAGCATACACGCATAGAATCATTATGGCATTGGACTCAAGAAATAAAACAGTTTATTATTAACCAATTAGTTTAGGTCTTGTTCCCTCACCTTAGCTTGTTAATAGATCCTCTTCCAAGCTTTATAATCACCTTTATAATGTTATTATATTGCTAGAAGACCTAACAAAGTCGATAGAATTTATTTAGAATTAATTCTAAATTTAAAAACCATGTTTTTAACTGGGGGTCGGAGGTAGGGTCGGAGTCATGATCGACCCCTGGTGCGACCACCCCTATTTTCTTCCCGAACACTGGGGGTCGATGTTCAGGGCCTGGTAGGGTCGATTAGCCATCGACCCCCTGTGGGTTTTGTTCAATTTTCTTCCTTTTAGTCCATTCTTCGTGTTTGGGGTCCTATGGCTTGTTCCTAAAGTCCATTCTACACACATTCTATGGTTTAAAACCATGAATCATTCACCTATATAGCTTTGATGAATTCCCCCATGGTTTTCCATGAAAACCTAACCATGGGTTGAGGGTTTGGGACTCTCCGAGATCATACTCTCTTCATTACCTAACCTAAGGTCTGTAGAAACGCATGGAATTATTATCCATACCTGAGAAGAATACTCCTTCTCTGCAACTCTTCTCCTTTTTGCTTTCTTCTCTTTCTCTCAATTCAATTAGGGTTGTAAAAAGAGTGAAAGGGGCTTAGGGACGTCCTAATTATAGAGTAAAAACTCCTAAAATAAGTCCCATTGAGTTTAGGAAAGAGTCCAACCGAAATTAGGAAACATTCCTAATTTCTGTTTCTGGCGGCAACTGGGGGTCGATGAGGGGGTCGATGATCCCGTCGACCCCTAACTCCTAAAGTGTCCGACCCCCTCTGTAAAACCGGGGGTCTGACTTTCTGTCTTGGGGGGTCCGACCCTCCCTTGCTAGGTATGCAACCCTCCCCTTAATTTAAGTATTTTTGGGTCGATTTGATACCTGGGATCACGATCTCCTTCACGCCCTTGGTCCATTTGGCTCGACCATGATGGGTAAACCTGATTCAAGGTGGTAAGACCGGGTTAGTTTGATACGGGTTTTACAACTCCTCCCTACTTATAAAAATTTTGTCCTCGAAATTGTACGTACCTTCTGAATCAAATAAGTGAGGGTATTGCTTTCGCATAGCATTCTCTTCTTCCCATGTAATTTCTTCCATGTCTCTACTTCTCCAAGTGACCTTAACATAATAGATATCTCGGTTGCGTAGTCATTGAACCTTTCGGCTGATGATTTCAGTTGGTGTTACTTCAAATGTCAATTCATCAGTCAATTCTGGCAGATCTACTGTCAGGACGTGCATTGGGCCCTTGACATACTTCTTCAATAGGGAAATATAAAATACATCATGCACACTTGACATAGATGGTGGTAGTGCTAACTGGTAAGCCACTTTTCCACGCTTAGCTAAAATCTCATATGGCCCGACATATCTTGGACTTAGTTTCCCTTTCTGTCCGAACCGTTTCAATCCTCGCATAGGCGATACCTTCAAGAATACTTTATCACCTACGGTAAACTCAAGATCTCTGCGTCGAATATCTGCATATTGCTTCTGACTGTTCTAAACTGTTCTTACCCTTTCCTTGATAATGTCGACCACGCGACAAGTCTCTTCGACAAATTCAGGCCCAACAATACTACGTTCTCCAACTTCATTCCAAAATAAAGGAGTTCGACACATTCTGCCATACAGTGCTTCGTAGGGTGACATCTGTATAGTAGCCTGGTAGCTATTGTTATAAGCGAACTCGATCAGTGGTAAATTTTCATCCCATGATCCTTTGAAGTCAATTACACATGCTCGTAGCGTATCTTCTAGAATCTGAATTGTACGCTCTGACTGTCTATCTGTCTGTGGATGGAATGCAGTACTAAACTTTAATGTTGTACCCATAGCCTTTTGCAATCCTTCCCAAAACTTTAAAGTAAATCGTGGATCTCTATCGGACACAATGCTCTTTGGTACACCATGCAATCGAACAATACTATCAACATACAGCTTTGCTAACCTTTCCAGTGTATACTGAGGTCGTATCAGTATAACCGAGCTATCTTAGTCAGATGGTCTCCAATCACCCAAACTGCGTCAACTACTCGAGGAGTCAGTGGTAATCCCATGACAAAGTCCATAGTGATGCACTCCCATTTCCATGCTGGTTTCGATAACGGCTGTAACAGTCCTACGGGTCTTTGTCGTTCAGCCTTTACTTTCTGACAATTTAGCCATTAAGACACGAACTTAGCTACATCTGCTTTCATCCCTCTCCACTAATATAGTTTCTTTAGATCATGATACATTTTTGTACTTCTAGGATGTATCGAATAGATGGTGGTATGGGCTTCTTTCATCAGTCGGTGTCTAATGTCCACACTTTCTGTTTCGGGTACATATATCCTTCCTTTGTACTTCAGTACCTTCTCTTCGTCCAAGGTGAACTCAGGGTTAGTTCTACCTTTTTCGATGTCTTCTTGCACCGTTCTCAGGTAAGGGTCTAATTTGATAGCTATCTTCACTTCATCAATTATGTTCGGTATAATCTTCAATGCAGCGAACATATTTGAAAACTGATGAATAAACCCTTGGTTGGCTGATCCATCCGCTGTATCTATCACATACTGCTCATTGCTGTGATTGAATACCATTCCGGTAGTACACATTGCTGCAGTTGTGCTAACCTCTCCTTGAGCTCTTATCATTGCCTTTTTGCTCAACGCATCTGCTACTACATTAGCTTTCCCCGGATGATACTGGATATCACAGTCATAGTCTTTCAGTAGTTCCAGCCATCTTCTTTGTCTCATATTCAACTCCTTCTGATTAAATAAATAAGTAAGACTTTTATGGTCCGACTTAATCTGAAATTTCTCTCCGTATAGGTAATGTCTCCATATCTTGACAGCATGTACAACTGCTGCTAACTCCAAATCATGAGTGGGATAGTTTTTCTCATGTGTCTTCAACTGTCTTAAAGCATAAGCAATTACTTGTTCTCCTTGCATAAGCACACTTCCTAATCCCAGTCTTGACGCATCAGTGTACAGGGTAAATGGCTGTCCTGGGACAGGAATAGTCAAAATCGGAGCGGATATCAACCTAGTCTTCAATGTCTGGAAGCTCTTCTCACATTTATCCGTCTACACAAACTTTTCACCTTTCTTAGTCAAACTAGTGAGAGGTACGGCAATCCGGGAATAGTCTTCCACAAATCTCCGATAATAACCAGCGAGACCCAGAAAACTTCTAATTTCTGCAATGCTCTTTGGTGCTTCCCACTTAACAATAGCCTCGATCTTGCTGGGGTCTACTTTGATTCCTTCAGCGGATACTACATGGCCTAGGAAGGCGACTTCACTTAGCCAAAACTCACACTTGGTAAATTTGGCATATAGCTTCTATTTCCTTAAACACTATAGGGCGACGTTTAGGTTCTTAATATGGGTTTCTTTGTCCTTGGAATATACCAATATATCATCAATAAATACAATAACCGACGTATCCAACATATCATGGAAAACCCGGTTCATAAGTTACATGAAAGTTGTTGGTGCGTTTGTTAATCCAAAAGACATGACCAAGAATTCATAATGTCCATATCTGGTCCTGAAAGCCGTACCCTCTTTAATCTTCAACTGATGGTAGCCTGACCGAAGATCGATCTTAGAAAATACTTTTGCCCCTTGCAACTGATCAAACAAGTCATCGATCCTAGGTAGTGGATATCGATTCTTGATTGTCAGCTAGTTTAACTCCCGATAGTCGATACATAATCGAATACTACCGTCCTTCTTCTTTAGGAACAACACTGGCGCTCCCCATGGTGATATACTGGGTCGAATATAACCCATGTCCAACAGTTCCTATAGTTGCACTTTCAATTCCTTCAGTTCAGTAGGAGCCATTCTATAAGGTGCTTTTGATACTGGTACGGCTCCAGGTGTAAGGTCTATCACAAACTCTGTTGCTGTCGGGTGGTAATCCTGGTAGTTCCTCTGGAAAAACATCGGGATAGTCCCGCAAGACATCAATATCTTCCATTCGTGGTGCTTCCTTGGTTAGGTCGACCACTGATACTAGATACCCGACTGCCCCCTTCTCAAGGCACTTCTTACCCTTTAGTGCTGAGACTATGAGCTTGCGTTTACGGGGAAGTTTGGTTCCCGCAAAACTGAATTCTGCTCCTTCTTTGTCTTTAAATGTTAATTTCTTTTCGGCACATAGTAGGTTCGCAGAATTTCGAGCTAACCAGTCCATTCCTAAGATGACATCAAAGTCTACTATCCCAAGTTGGATCAAGGTTGCATCTAAGGTTTTCTCACCAATGAGAACTGGGCATGGCCCATAACCTTTCTCTAATTCCACTTCTAACCCCATCGGTGACCGTACAAGTAGTTTGTAGTCCAATGTTTTGATGGGTAAGTTCAGCTTCTTTCCAAACAACACAGATATAAAGGAATGAGTAGCTCCCGAATCAATGAGTACTCTGGCAGGTATGCCATTTATAGGTACGATACCTGTGATTTATTTAACTTAGTCTACATGCTCAAACAATGTAATACAACTTTAAAGGTTTCGGTCATACCTGTGACCACATCGGGTGATGCGGCAGCATCCTCGGATGTAACAGCATATACTCGTCCTTGATGTAAGTACTTCTTGGGCTTAGGACACTCCCTTGCCATATGTCCTGTTTGGCTGCAGTTATAACATCTCGGACCTTCAGAATTTGGCTTTGATTGCTGTTGAGTTACCGGGGTAGTCTTGGATGCAGTAGTAAAGCCTTGAGCATGGAAGGGTTTAAATGTCTTGCCGGCTGGCCTTTTTATGCCTCTGTTCTGCGTAAAGTAACTTTCCTTCTGGCTCGATTCTATAACTCGAGCAATTTGGACAGCTTCATTATATATCTTCTTTTCCAAACCCAGAACATGCTCTCTGATGCTTCCTCTAAGCCCCGTGACAAACCTACGGGTCTTAGTGTCTTCTTCTTGCATACTAAGTGGTGCAAAGAAAAACAGCTCCTCATAACGCTGTTGATATGCATCCACGGACATCTGGCCCTGATATAAACTCAGGAACTCCTTCTCCATAGAATCTCTGAAGCTTCGGGGAAAATACTTCTCAAAGAAAGCTTCTTTATAAATAGCCCAAGTCAATAGGGCGTGCTTGGTCAATAGATAGGCCCTAGTAGATTTCCACCAATGATGTGCATTGCCTTTTAGCATGAAGGTGGCACATAGTACCTTTTCTTCTTCTGTAATAGTCATCATAAGAAAGTTTCTCTCCATCTCGTCGATCCGATTAGCTAGCCATAACGGATCGACGGTTTACCGTTAAATTCCCTGGGCTTCATCTTCAAAAATCTCTCAACCAGTCGAGAGTGATCCATATGATTTTGGGGGTATGCCCCAAACATAGGTTGTGGATACTGATAATGAACCTGAGCTGCTTTCGGACCTGGTACTGGAATCTGTGCAGCTGGTGGTTGAGGTGTTTGAGGTGCTGGGTGGTTACCCACCGTTGTTGCACTGGCTTGTCCAGTCTGCATAGGTGTAGCATGTGCAGCCTGGAACATAATCCCCATTGCAACTTGCATTTGAGCCTGTGCATGTTGCATTTGTTGCAGTTGCTGTGCTAAGTTCATCACCACGGTTGCTAACTCCGGTGGTGGGGGTGGCAAGTTTGTAGGATTCGCCTGAACCGGATTTTCTGGTGGTGCAACCTGCGGATT
This sequence comes from Protea cynaroides, assembly GCA_028583415.1. Lineage (NCBI taxonomy): Eukaryota > Viridiplantae > Streptophyta > Magnoliopsida > Proteales > Proteaceae > Protea > Protea cynaroides. The sequence continues at coordinate 88,662,391 of CM053266.1, forward strand.
TCCCTGTGCATATATATTTTCTTGACTAGTTTCCTCCACAGGTGGTGGTGGAACTGCATTTCGGCTCTGCCTGGTTACTCTACGCCCAGACATATTTTCTTCTGAGAATGGGGGTGCCTAAAAATCATCCAAATACGTAAAATAATCATGTATACTTCATGTATGCTAACCGATATAAACTTTCAAAATTTTCAGCTCACTGTATGAAAATTACTGTCTTTTCTATGCAGGGTCGATGGTGGGGGTCGATGATATGTCTGACCCTCGGATTCGACCCCCGGGAATAACCTATTCTTCCCGAGAGCTGGGGGTCGATATGGGGGTCGATGGGTGTCCGACCCCCTAGTTTTTTGTCGATTCCCGAGAGCCGGGGGGTCGATATGGGGGTCGGTATGGGGGTCGATGATCCTGGTCGAATTGTCCGACCCCCAGACCAAAAATCAGACTTTTAAGATCCGATTCTGGGTTCATTTCCCATCATTTCTTTTCTATTTCGACTCATCTCTCACCTCTGAGTTGCTACAATGCCACTCTGCTGTATTGATCATTTTGGTTCCGTGTTTTGACGTCCACATCACTCCTACAGGTATGTTTTCTCATTTTTACCTGTTTTTAGGTTTCCATTTCTAGGTTTTTGCCCATTTAACTTGTATTTTTCAAATTAAACTTTTTCCAACCGTAAAAAAATTGATTTTTATTGGGGGCTTTTGTTATTGGTGTCTCGAAGAACGAAAGCCCTCAAAATTTTTTGAGTTTCGGTTGGTTATCGAGAAACTTGAATTTTTACTCTTTTTGCCCTAATTTGTCGAAATTTTTGATTTCTTGCAATTTTTTCAAATTGGATCTCATTAGTTAGAATTTCCTACTGTGTGAGTGTTGTAGGATATGTTAGAACCTACATAAGTCCTCCTGCCCACGTGTATGGGTGACAAGTGAGGCTTTTGGCCAACTTACGTCATTATAATGTCAAAATTTTGGCTTTTCTACCCTACTAACGTACTATCTATTTTTCTTTCTTATTTACAGATATCATGGCTCGTACCAAAGTACCTAGAGTTCGTGATCCTCTTCGTTTCCGTTCCAACGAAGCCGAGGCACAGTATGCCCACTTCGCTCGCAAGAAAGTAGAGGGTGGTCGTAAGGTGAACTTGGCTGAGTTGGCCCTGCTCAATGTAGAGAGGGCGTTTGGTGATATGGGATGGCTCCCTGTCATCACTTACGATGCTTGCACCTATCCGGATTTGGTACGCCAGTTCTATTGTAACTTCCAGGTGGTGGGGGATTACAATGTTGTTGAGAGGGGTCATGAGCTGCGCATCACAAGCTATGTCAAAGGGGTGAACATTTCATTCGATTATCGACAGCTGGCCGACCTACTGGGCATTTCCTATGATGGCCCCATGGTTTACTGTGCTCCTGGAGAGCACCAGTTCTCCTCCACCGAGATGAGGGCTGAGATTGATAATCAGCTTCTACGACCTGACCGTTGGCAGATGAGGGCATGCTATATGCATCCAGCTCCATGGGTATATTTCAAGATTATTCAGCATAACCTGATCTCACAGAGTGGCCATTACGAGAGGGTTTCCCAGCTGACCCAGTATCTGCTGTACAACATTTACACTAGACAGCCCGTCTGTCTTTCGTACATCATCATGCGTACCATGATCACTGCTACGTTGCCCAGTCACACTGGCAACCTTCCGTACGGACGTATGATCATTGTTCTGCTTACACGCCTGGGGTTGATTTATTGGATGAGAAGATTCAGGAGAAGTCCTTAACATCGCCTCTAGATTGGGAGGCTATTTGCAAGATGGGCATGCAGGATGCTCAGGTCAGTAATGAGGAGAGGAACGCGATGGTGCGCCCTAGCACTCACGTAGAGATAGCAGACGCTGAGGCAGCTGCCGCCACTGCTGGAGTTCATGAGGAGCCTGCTGATGATGATGACCGCATGTACATGGATGTAGACTCGATACCACCGCCTTCACCTACGCATGCGGCTGGTCCTTCTCATGAGGCTGGTCCTTCTCATGCGGCTGGTCCTTCACACCCCCCTTCTGATATGATGGAGATGTTGCATGAGATCAGAGAGGCTCAGCGCAGATCTGATCTAAGGATGGAGGAGTTACTAGACGCTCAGCGTGTGAGAGTGGATGAGCTCATAGACGCCCAGCGTACATCAGACATGAGGATGGGAGAGTTACTAGACGCTCAGCGGGTGAGAGTGGATGAGCTACTAGACTCTAAACGGACATCAACCATGAGGATGGGAGAGCTCATGGAGGCTCAGCACCGGACTGATCAGTGGGTAGCCGATCTTACAGCTAGTCTGCAGACGACCCAGACTCAGATAGCCTGGTTGATGAGAGTCTACGCTGAGGACTATGACAGAGATCGTGAGGCGCCGCCTCCTCCTTCGCCTCCAGCTTTATGATTGTATATTTTCTCTTTCTTTGTAGTACAAAGTAACTGTCCGGGTTGTGGACTGTACTCTGTTTTAGCTATGTATATATGTTTGTTTCTTTCACATTGTATTTAAATTTGTTCTTCCTTTAATAGATGTGTTATTCTCTTTTAAATTTGGTCTCAAACATCACTTGTGCTTATAATGTGTTAGTATTAATGTTTTTACTTTTATCCTATCTTAGTTCACAATTTGTCATGAATGTGTGCTAGTTCAGCGGACAAGGCCTGAGATGCTCTGATACCAAGTTGTCACACCCAATTCCGCTATATTCAGAATGGTGTGATGAACCGCTAACAAATCAACGGTTCAACCAGGATCTCGAGTAGGCTATATCCATTTTATCTAAACCCCATACATCCATATTCATAATCAGAGTAAATACACAATAGCGGAAGTCTTATAATAAAATGAACTGAGAATCTACTATGTTATTAATAATAAATAGCAAATTATTTTGTACCAACTGAGACATAAATAAATATCAAATACATGTCCTTAATAAATCCAAATAAAGAAAACTAAAAAAAAAACTAATCAAATACACATGAGTTGCACTCGCAAGAGGAGTCAAGTGTATCCACTTCTTCTTCCACTTCCATCGTCGCCATGTTCCTGTACACTGGAGCATTTATATAATCTTCAACAGTCATACCTGCATCACCAACTAAAAATATTCGAAGTCGAGAGGGTGAGCACACATCACGGCTCAGTGAGAAAACAAAATAATGCAACAATACATATGCATTCAGTTAAATCATATCTTTGCTCCGGTTTAAAGTTTGCACTGTGCTATAGAAAGGATAGGTGGCCGCCGCACCTCTATACACGAGTGTGTGGAAACGCCCAATGAAAAATGAAACCGTCGCCCCACATGCACCCAGAATGGCACAATATACACCCCATGAAAAATGGTCATGGCTGTACCGGTTGATACCATACCAACAAATAAACCCCTGCTGGCTAGGGTTGCAAACTGGGCTCGCAACTAACCAATCCTAATGCCAAACAGTGTATCCAAGGCCTCACCCCAACATCCCTCAGAACATCCATAGAGATAAAGCTAAGGCCCCCCGGTAGAGTCAGAGACTACAAGGACCGAGACCACCTCCCTTGATACTCTACAACATAATAGTTCTGCTAAGGTAATGGCGATACGACGACGTTAGTGGACATGACTTGAATAGGCTATGGCACAATATACCCCGATGAAAATGGCATCGAAGTACCGGTTGATACCATCCCTACCCGCACCATATACACTGGCCAAACACAAACATTCACATGCTTATTCCTATCATCATCATCATCATCATCATGTAATAAACAATAAAGTAAATATGCATGAACAAATAATAGAAATATTGGATGACATGTTGAATGCAAATACAAGCATACACGCATAGAATCATTATGGCATTGGACTCAAAAAATAAAATAGTTTATTATTTACCAATTAGTTTAGGTCTTGTTCCCTCACCTTAGCTTGTTAATAGATCCTCTTCCAAGCTATAGAATCACCTTTATAATGTTATTATATTGCTACAAGACCTAACAAAGTCGATAGAATTTAATTAGAATTAATTCTGAATTTAAAAATGATGTTTTTAACTGGGGGTCGGAGGCAGGGTCAGAGTCATGATCGACCCCTGGTGCGACCACCCCTATTCTGGACTTCTCGAACACTGGGGCTCTATGTTCAGGGTCTGGTAGGGTCGATTGGCCATCGACCCCTTGTGTGACCCCCTTTGGGTATTGGTCAATTTTATTCCTTTCAGTCCATTCTTCGTGTTTGGGGTCCTATGGCTTGTTCGTAAAGTCCATTCTACACACATTCTATGGTCTAAAACCATGAATCATTCACCTATATAGCTTTGATGAATTTCCCCATGGTTTTCCATGAAAACCTAACCATGGGTTGATGGTTTGGGACTCTCCGAGATCATACTCTCTTCATTACCTAACCTAAGGTCTGTAGAAAGTCATGGAATTAGTATCCATACCTGAGAAGAATACTCCTTCTCTACAACTCTTCTCCTTTTTGCTTTCTTCTCTTCCTTGTTTCTCTTCTTCTTCTCTTCCTTCTCTTCTCTTTCTCTCAATTCAATTAGGGTTGTAAAAGGAGTGAAAGGGGCTTAGGGACGTCCTATTTATAGAGTAAAAACTCCTAAAATAAGTCTCATTGAGTTTAGGAAAGAGTCCAACCGAAATTAGGAAACATTCCTAATTTTTGTTTCTGGTAGCAATTGGGGGTCGATGAGGGGGTCGATGATCCCATCGACCCCTAACTCCTAAAGTGTCCGACCCCCTCTGTAAAACAGGGGTCTGACTTTCTGTCTTGGGGGATCCGACCCTCCCTTGCTGGGTATGCGAAACGAGTAAGTAGTTTGCTGGGCCGCGCGCCCTCCCCTTAATTTAAGTATTTTTGGGTCGATTTGATACCTGGGATCACGATCTCCTTCACGCCCTTGGTCCATTTGGCTCGACCATGATGGGTAAACCTGATTCAAGGTGGTAAGACCGGGTTAGTTTGATACAGGCCTTACATGCCATAGGGGTGAGGTATAGTGATTTGTGAGATGGGCAAGTGTCATGGTTGGTTCTCAATGGGAATAATGGGTATTAGGATTCGATTAGGGTTGATTCTGATCACGTAGGAGATAGATCCATGGTGCAGATGATGGGGTTATGAGTTTAGGTGGAGGGAGATGTTGCGGTTTTGCAGGTTGGTTTAGGGATGAGGCTGTGGCTTACTGATAGTCTGGCCAGGTGGTTTGCATGGCTGGGTTTTGTGCTCGGTGGTGCTCAGCAGGTGGCCAAGGTGGCAGCAGGTCGACAATGGGAAACAAGGTGTCGAGTTAGGCTGTTACAACAGGAGGGTAAAAAAATAACAAATAACTAAAGCAAGGGGAGGGCCAAGTTTACCTTGGCTGCTCCCTCTCATTATTCTTCTCCCTCAGGCTTCCTCCATCTTCTCTATCCTGCTCCCCTTCTCTCGAGTGCTCTCCCTCTCTTTTTATCTCTTCCTCTCAATGTCTCTCAATCTTTCTCAATCTCTTAATCTCCCTCGATATCCCTCAATTTCTTAATCTCTAATTTTTTCCCTGGGTTCTTTCCATAGAGAGTCCTCCGATTCTTAAAACTTTCTCCTCCTTTGGCCGGCTGGCTTTCCATTTCTTTTTCCCCCTCTACTCTTTGGTTTTCCTTCTGGCCGATTCACTCTCTCACAAGTCTTCTTTCCTCCTACTTTCCAGTGGTTTTCTTCTTTCTATTATTTTTTTTCTTTATTTCCTTGTTCTTCCTCATTCTCATGTCTTCTTCCCCTTTCTGGCCGATTCTCCTTATCTTCACTTCTCTCCGCTCGTATCTTTCTTTCTCCATGATTTTTAAGATCTGTCGTTCATTTCTTCTCCTCTCTAAGTTTCTGATTTCTTTCCTTCTAATCCCACCGACCTCTCTTTCCATCTCTGTAGGCCGACCAGCTCCCTCTGGATTGCCCTCTCCTCTCCCTTTCCAATCTGGTTCTTCTCCCTCTTTCCAATCTAGAGCTGTACCCTAGCTCTTCTTTCCTTTTATTCCCCTTCTCTATTTTTCTTCTCCCCCTAGAAGCTCCTCCTTCCTTTCACAGGTCCCCCTTTCTTAGATTTTTGGATCTCTTATTTATTTTCTTCCTTTCTTCTCCTGCCTCTTCTCTTTTTCCAATCTCGGCTCTTCTTTCCCCTTTTTTTTTTAATTTCCATTTTCTTTTCTTTCCTTTCTCATCCCTCTCTCGGATTCTTTTCTTCCTCCATTATTCTCTCAATCTCTCTCTTTCTCTTTTTTTAGATTTTTCTTCCTTTTTTCCTATAGAATCGGCCAGCTTTCCATTTATTTCTTTCCTCAGTTCATTCCAAGTTTGTCGACTCTCTATTGGTTTTCCTCCATTTATATATAGCCCCACATATCATATATGTATATATAATAATAATATTATAACAATATGATATATATGTTAACATATATATATATATATATATACCAACATGCACATGGGTGAACCAGTTCGGCCAAGATTGACAAGGATTGACTGTGTTGGGCCAAGATTGGCTTGGGTTGAGCTGAGTTGATTGGGTTAGACTGGGTTTCTCTCTTTGTCATTTCATGGGCTATTTCCGTTGCCATTCCGCATGGAATTTTTTGATAGCCTTTATTCTAAATTTTCTACATTCACTTTGTAGAACACTAAAAATAAGGAATATTGGAACTTGAATCATCACATTTGGAAATAAAATGGTCAACTTATGAATTTTTAAAGTTTAAACTGGCCAATTATCGATCATTTGACTGACCATTCTGCATGGGATCCTTCGGAGACTTCTATCGAAAAAAATTTTCGTCCACTTTGTAGAGTACTAAAAATGGAACATAATGAAACTGAAATTACCAAATTTGGATATGGGGTGACCAAAATATAAATTTTTGAAGATTAAATGATCATTTCCATGTGTAATTTTGCATGGGACCCTTCGGAGACTTCTTCCCGAGATTTTTTTACATCCACTTTGTAGAACATCACAAATAAAGAATAATGGCATTGAAATCATCTGAATCCGACGTAGAATGACAAAGATATAAAGCTTTGAAGTTCTAACGATAATTTTGCATGAAAGCTTGCATGGGGCCCACTGGTGACTTCTACCCAGTATTTTTCACGTCCACTTTGAAGATGACTGAAAATAAGGAATATTGGCCTTTGAATCATCTGATTCCGATATCAGATGACCAAGATATGATGTCTTGAAGTTTGAATGATAATGCATGCATTATGCGATAATTATGAAAATGCCCTTGCACTCTCAAACTAAGATATCTTCCTTGTTTGACGTCAGAATTTTATGATTCCAGTCTCATTTTAAAGATAATTTCATGACCTATTCATCCAAGTAGGTAATATCTAATGACTCTACTGTGGGGTTCATTAGAGAATCACAAACCCTTGGGTTAAAAGTCGAAAACCTGTCATATTGGTTCACTTATGTTGAAGGTGGCAAAAAATGGGGTGCTTACAGATGCCCCTCTTTAGCCGAGATTGTCACCAATTGAAGGCTGAAGATAAAAATAACCACATTTTTGGGATATGAGTAAGATTGCTTACTGAGCTGCACTTAGGGTGATTCGTCCTAAACTACCTACATATTATAAGGGTGTCCTAGAAATCAAGCCCAGAACATAGTTCGACTGGCAAGAAGGTTTGTTCTTCTTGGAAAATTGATGATTGCTCTTCTTGTACGAAGCTAAGCTGTGAATACAAGGTTCATTTGTAGGCTAGGAACCTCTTCTTGCTGAGGTGGGACTCATGATGCATGGTACGCATGGGTTTGAACCTGACTTGATCCATTTTGTAGGCTGATAAACCTCTTCTTGTATAAAGCTAGATTGTGAATACAAGGCTCATTTGTAGGTTGGGTACCTCTTCTTGCTGAGGTGGAACTCATGATGCAAGGTATGTGCGGGCTTGGACCCGGCTTGATGTATTTGTAGGCTGATAAACCTCTTCTTGTATGAATCTAGGCTGTGAATACAAGGCTCATTTGTAGGCTGGGAACATCTTCTTGCTGAGGTGGGACTCATGATGCAAGGTACGTGCGGGCTTGAACTCGACTTGATCCATTTGTAGGCTGATAAACCTCTTCTTGTATGAAGCTAGGCTGTGAATACAAGGCTGATTGCACGAACATGGGCTCGGCTTTGATTTATCTGGATGGAGGAATTATTGTTTTTCCTTTTGATTGAACTGAGGCTCTTTTGATTGAGATTCTGAGATTGATTTTCTGAATAAGCTAAAGCTCTGCATTTGATTCACTTATAGGCTGAGATTGACTTGATCTTTGAACGAGCTTGGGCTCTGCATTTGATTATGAAATGAGCAAGAACTCAGAAGGTCACTTTTAGGGTGAGGAATTTGCTATTGATTCTGGAATGAGCAAGAACTCAAAAGGTCACTTATAGGGTGATACTGAATGACTCATCTTTGAAGTTCCTACCAACTTTGGACCTTCGAGGTTGAAAATTGGAATATCCTTCTTGGAAGCTCTATGGCTATGAACCTTCGAGAATGGAAACTAGAATATCCTCTTAAGTAGGTTTGTTGCTGTGAACCTTTAGGATGCTCGAAAGTGACCCACACGGGAAGTCTTTGTTGACTTTGAACCTTTAGGGTTGAAATCTAACCCATCTTGGATGTCTCTTGACATTGAACCTATAGAGTGCTAGACATATTTGAAATGATGGTGAATTCCTTGGCAGTTTTCCAAGGTTGTTTTGCCCCTGCTTTATTGGTGAAGGCATAAAACATGGCATCAATGGAAATGGTGTCATGGACTTTGCTAGCATGATACCTAGATTTGAAATTTACCAATTATGACCTGGTACTACAAGTTTGACTCAATTTCAGCATGGTAGTGATGACTTGGTTGCTCCCTTGAAAGGGTTCCATGTAATTTGAAAGTGATGATTTTCTTCAGCCAACATTGGTGTTGTTGGATTTTGGATTGAAAAAAATTCTAGCGAGGATTTTGGACAAGAATGAGGGGAGCTTGACAGTCTCTAACCAAAGTGATTTTATTGATTGACCTTGGTGTTAAACTGTCGAGGGGCATCTGGTCAACTAAGTTCTTTGACTGTGCACTATGGTAGGCCAAATTGGTAGAATAGTCAAGCGGCAATGAAATATGACATGGGTTTGGCCCTTGATCTAGGCTCATGAAAAGCTCAGGGCTTTGCAACATTGTTGTGTCAATTTTAAAAGATGAATGAACCATGGCCCCAAAGTAGGCAGGAGGAGCAAAGGATTCGAAGTGTTCCTTCAGAGAATTTGGTGACCAAATCCTAACAGGTGAGCGACCACATTGGATTTTCTTCATCAACATGATTGGGAGAACTAAGAAATTGACAAAAACCAACTTGGACGGACCTACTTCTATTGACTAGGAAAGTCAGTGACTTCAGCTAGACAATGGATCCTAGATGTAATGCTCATGATCAAGTTCAATTCCTCTACATAGAAATGGGTAATCCAATAGAGTTGGAACTAGGTTGAATCTGGATTGCATCCAGAATTTGACCATGCTTCCAAGGTCAAGGGAAGATTGACATATTGATTGCAGAAAGTGACTTCTTAGATAAACCCTTATTGAATCTTGAAAAATGAGGGAACCAATGATTTGATGAATTTGGCTACATCCGTAACCAAGCCGTGACAAAAGGATTTTAAGATAGAATTCTATTGAAAGGCAATGCTATGGAGCCCAACAGCTGATGGTTTGTTCAACTCCTCCGAGTATGATTCATTGGAGAGAAAAGGGGTTCATTTCCTTATGGAGGGTAGAGTGGGTATGACACTTGTCTACATGAACCACTGGATTTTTCTATGAAGGGCCAATGAGAGTAATGCTTTAGGGTTGCATCAGGTCGCCTATCACCACTGAGGTATTATGGGTTGCCCATTGAGGTTTCTTGCTGAGGTTTCTTTTCTTCTTTTTTTTTTTTTTTTTTTTTTTTTTTTTTTTTACAAACCCCATCTTGGGTTGAATAAAGAGTCCTAATACGGTGAGGATATTGCCAAAATTATGGTCCTATCTAATGGTCTGAAACCCTTAGGGGAAGTCCTAATGGCATGACTTTCATGACAAATGGGTAGCCTTGCCCCACTGTTTAAGTTGACACCTACACGCATTGATAGGCAGGCAACTATTTGAATTGTCACTAAAAGTGACCTTAGGAAAATGCAGTCCCACACCGAAATTAAAAATGGTGCCGAATTATGTTTTCCTTTCTTGGAGATGTTCAGATGGAACATGTGTCCCAACAAGCTACATCGAGATGCCAAATCAGTCGTGATCATGTCTGAGCCTGAAACCTTTAAGTTTGTTGACAAGTATTGATGTTGAAGGTCTGGGAGGACTAATGTAAAACTGTCCACATGGGTCTACCATTGGGTGAGTGTTTGATTGTTTGTGTAGAAAGGGTTTATCTTACCGAGAAGATCCCATTTTATTGGTTTGAGAAATGAAGGACTTATAGGAACCTTGGGAAGCCATCGGATGTAACGAACGACAGATGAGAGTTCCAGCCAGATTCATGAATTTATATATAAAATGATGACATGATCACGAGATACAATTCCATAAAAATTGATAATCAAAAGAAGGGCTTGTGATAGAGACTCCTTGGAAGGTCGTCAGATTGATAGACGGGAGAGAGAGTCTAATGCCGATGAGAAATCTTTCCCTGATGATGAAGAAGTGATGAGATCGTTTCCTATAAAGGCGGGATGTAATTGGCTAAAATCAAAAGTCCGGTCCAACATGCTGTGAATCTCAACGAACGATCGAACTTGCTATCAGGCTTTGATTGGAACTACCATCCTCTTGAAGTGAGAGGGACAATTGGCTTACTATCGAGCTCCAATGCCATTCAACATCTTACTATTTTCTTTTCTTCTTTTTTTTCTCTTTTTTTTCTTTTTTTTTTCTTTCTGGATGTGGAGGCCACATAATGCAATGCTTTGCTTAATCGCAAAGTTGAATCATGACTTTCAATATTGGATTTGAATCTTCTTCTTCCAAACATTTTCAATCAGATAGAACATCTTTGCCCCAGTTAGTACTCTGATCTTTTGTAAACTTTATGAACATTTGTGACTGCTCATCTAGTATCTGATTTTATCTGAATGGTGAATCCGTATGCTGTCCTCTGGAAGTTAATCATCACTTTTTGTCCGATGTGACTGCCTCCCATTATTGATGTAGATAAAACATAGGCTTGAATTTTCTTTTTCTTTTTTTGGTATTCTTATGACTTCATTCTTAGATTTTGAGATTGATCATTCATCATGTATCTCTTGCTTGCAGATGATGTACTTTGTAAGAACTTTGGTATTTCCATCCTTTTGGTGGCACATCTGTCCTCTACTCATTTGTACTGATTGACTGACCTGCTGATATGATCTGTTACTATCTAATGCTTTTCTTGGAATCTTTTCATACGTAGAACAAATGGCAGCTTCTCCAATACATGTTTCTTGAGAGTACTCATGTGTCTCCCGATTGATCATTTAAAGCTTTCCCAAACGGGTTGGACCTTTCTTTCTCAAGAGGCTAGGTGGCATAGAAGTTTAGGAGATGGCTCATCATTTCAATCATCTTCAGAGTCAGAATTGAATGCGCACATAGAATAAGAGGATGTATGAAACTGGGAGGAAATGTATGGAAGAGACAAATCACAGAGTTTGAAATCCCAAACGAGTTGATTTTCTTTTACTTACAGGGCAGATTGGATTGGACATGTCAACAGGCATATCAATCTTGGACCCAGACATGGATGACCTATCGAATATCGATAATAAAAAGTTAAAACAACTAGTTCAACCAAGCGGCTCCAGTTGGGCATAACGCCTTCGACGACCACCTTTAGTTGTTGTGGGAATAAATAACCCACACCCCCCTTACTCCATAGGGGACCGAACTTGACTCCTGTAAAACAAGCGGCCAGGAAGTTCAGACCCGCACCTCTTCCTTTAGACCTCTAACAGCAGGACTCATCATGTCCCTCTATCAATAGGTGCAAGATGCCTACCTTTCAAGGTTTCATACAATTCTTATCCTTTTTTTTTTCTCAGATTAAGATCCATTTATAACAGGACTATTGCTTTTTAAGCTCAAGGTTACTCTGGTTCATGCCCCAGTTTGGGGTTCAATGGATTCATCAATGGACCGCTTCTAGTTGAGTTCATAATCATTCTAGCCGATGCCCCAACTTGGGGATCAAGGGGTATCGTCATTGCACTACACCATTTTGAGTCCAAGATTAGACTAGTTTATGCCTCGGCTTAGGGGGTTCATTGGATTTCTTCATTAGACCACTCTCAATTTGGGTTTAAGGGCAATTTGGTTCATGCTCCAATTTAAGGCATAATGGCTTTCCTAATTAGACCACACTCAATTTGGATCCAAGTAAATCTGGTTCATGACTAGTAGAGGACTCAATGGCTTTCCTCATTGAACCATATCCAATTCAGGTCCAAGGTCAATCCGGTTCATGCCCCACTTAGGGCTCAAGGGCTTTCCTCATTGAACCATACCCAAATTAGGCCCAAGGTCAATCCGGTTCATGCCCCAACTCAGGGGTCATTGGCTTTCCTCATTGGACCACACTCAATTTGGGTCTAAGTTCAATCTGGTTCATGCCCCAGTTTAGGGGTTAAGGGTTTCATCATTGGACCATTCCCTAGCTGTGATTCTGGTTTCTATCCTAGCCTAGGGTACATTGGATCTCTTCTTTGGTCTAACCTACTGCTCGGAAAATTTTCATTCATCCTCTTTGAATAATGAGAAATGTGAGGGCAACTCTTTGGATCCTAGCATTTCCTTGGCCAATGGGGCAGAAATGCCCGAGATGGGATAGCACTATCATAGCTGAAGTTTCATGGTCTCTTGATGACTCTAGAATTTAGAATTGATTTTTAATGACAGGCAATGAGGAATGCTTCTCATTCGCCATTCCTGACGGGCGATCCTAACTTGTAGCACTAGGCTATGATGGACATGGATTGGGCTCTAATTGACAGAGCCAGAGATTGATTTTGAATTGGTCTCCGATTGATAGAGACAAGGTTAACTTTAAACTGGTCTCTAATTGATAGAGATCAAGATTGACTTTGAATTGGTCTCTGATTGATAAAGATCAAGATTGACAGTCATGGACTAAGCTATAATTGCTAGAGTCAAGGATTGCTTGAGTTGGGCTCCGATTGATAAAGGCCAAGGAAGATAATCATGGATTGGACTTTAATTGCTAGAGATGGTGGATTGATTGAGTTGAAATGATTGAGATTCTCTTTGATTCTTTTATGAAATGGAACATGGACCAGAGGTAATGGTTGAACAGGCCTAGAGGCTAACTCATGCTCACATTGAGTTCATATGAATGGAAAGTTTCTTAGTTCCAACATGAATCAGAAACTGAACTAGATTTGACGGTTGGATAAGCGTAGGGGCTAATTAAATTCAAATGAATGGAACTCTTCTTAGTTCCAACATGAATCAAAATTTGAACCATTGATGGTTGGATAAGCCTAGTGGCTAAATGAATTCAGATGAAAGGGACTCTTCTTAATTCCAACATGAATCAAAACCTGAACCAAAATTGATGTTTGGATAGGCCTAGTGACTAATTGAATTTAGATGTATGGAACCATTTCCTAGTTTCGACATGAATCAGAACCCTAAACAGGAGTTGAAGGGTGGAAATCCTAGGGACCGAAAGCCTCCTCCATTTTAACATAATCTGGGAGGTGATGATTGAACTTGCCTAGGGGTTAAACCTTTCTTTAATTCTGAGATGAACCGGAAATGATAGTTAAATCTAGGGCTGAATATTTCTTTGATTCTGAGATGAACTGGATGTGATTGAATCTACCTAGGGGCTGAATCTTTCCTTAATTCTGGATGACCGAAATGATGATTGGACCTGCCTAGGGACTGAATTTATCTTTAATTCAAAGGTGATGTAAGACCCGTATCAAACTAATCCGGTCTTACCACCTTGAACCAGGTCTACCCATCATGGTCGAACCAAATGGATCAAGTGCGTGAAGGAGATCACAATCACAGGTATTAAACTGACCCAAAAACATTAAAAATAGGGGGAGGGTCGCATACCCAGCAAGGGAGGGTCGGACCCCCCTGTATAAATGTCAGACCCCCAGTTTTATACCTGGGGTTGGACATTTTAAGAACCAGGGGTCGATGGGATTTTCGACCCCCCCATCAACCCCCGGAAATCGATAAAAACAGCACGAACCGAAAATTAGGAAACTTTCCTAATTTCAATGGGATTCCTTCCTAATCTCAATGGGACTTATTTTGGGAATTTCTACTCTATAAATAGGACATCCCTAAGCCTCTTTCACTCCTTTTAGAACCCTAATTGGAATGAGAGAAAGAGAAGAAAAGGAGAAGAGAAAGAGAAGAGAAGGAAAGTGGAGAAGAAGATCAAATAGAAAACTTCAGAGGAACAAGCCTAATTCTCAGGTATGGATACTATCTCCATGAAATTCTACAGACTAGAATAGATAGAGAAGAAGGAATGATCTAGGAGAAACCCAAATCATCCACCCATGGTTAGGTTTTTATGGAAAACTATGGGGGAGATCATGAAAGCCATATAGGTGAATGAACTACGGTTCTAGGCCATAGAACATGTGTGGAATGGATTGTAGAAGTAAGCCATAGGACCCCAAACACGAAGAATAAACTGTAGGATGAAAAATTGATAAAACCCATAGGGGGTCGATGGCCAATCGACCCTACCAGACCCTGATCATCGACCCCCAGTGTTCGGGAAGTCCAGAATAGGGGTGGTTGCACCCAGGGTCGATCAAACCTCCGACCCTAGCATCGACCCCCAGTTAACAGCATGCTTTTTAAAATCAGAATTAATTCTAATTAAATTCTATCGACTTGGTTAGGTCTTCTAGTGATATAATATCGATATATAGTTGATTCTTAAAGCTTGAAAGATGACCTACGATCAAGTAAAGGTGAGGGAACAAGACCTAAACTAATTGGTTAATAATAAACTGTTTTCATTCTTGAGTCCAATGCCATGAATGATTTTATGCGTGTATGATTGTTATGTGCATTCAACATGTCATCCAATATTTCTATTATTGCTGTGCATGCATATTTATTTATTGTATATGATAATGATGATGATGATGATGATAGGAATAGGCATGTGGATGTATGTGTGTGGTTGGTATGCTTGATGCGAGCGAGTATCAGGGGGAGGTGTCATAGGCGGGGCCTCAGCACTCTAGCTCTATCTCTAACTCAAGTCTTGTCCACTAACATCGTCGTATCGCCATTACCTTAGCGGAACTAATACGTCGTAGGGCATCAGGGGGGACGTGACACTGTGGTTCATCCTGGTCACCAGACCCTAGCTCTATCTCTAGGGACGTATTGAGGGATGCTAGGGTGAGGCCTTGGATACACTGTTTGGCATTAGGATTGGTTAGTTGCGAGCCCAATTTGCAAGCCCTCACCAGCAGGGGCTTACGTGTTGGTATGGGCAACGGGTACAGCAATAAACGTGACCTTTGTATGTACATTGTCCATGAATTGGGTGCATGTGAGTCGACAATAAACGTTATCTTTGGGTGGCTTCACACACTCGTATATAGAGGTGCTGTGTCAATAAACGTGATCTTTGGCCACCTATCCTTTTTATAGGACATTTCAAACTCATTCACTAGACCAAAGATATGAATTGAATGCATGCATATGTTTCTTGCATTGTTTTGTTTGCTCACTAAGCCATGATGTGTGCTCACCCTCTCGACGTCGAATATTTTTAGTTGATGATACAGGTACCACAGTTGCAGAATATACGAATAATCCAGTGTACGCGCGTGTTGCTGCAATGGAGGCTGAAAACTTAGAGGATACGCATGACCCCTCATGCGAGTGCAACTCATGCGTATTCTATTAGGATTTTATTTGGATTTATAAAAAGATGTAATTGATATTTTATTTATTTATGTCTCAGTTGATACAACAATAATTTGATATTTTAATTATGATTATTACATTTAGAATGCTCAGTTTATTTACTATAAGACTTCCGCTATTGTTTATTTATTCTGATTATGGTTGTGGATGCGCATGATTTTATTTTTAATGGATACCGCCTATTAGAGATCCTTGTTGAACCGTTGGTTTATAGCGGTTCATCACACCATTCTGAATGGTACAGAATTGGGGTGTGATAACTTGGTATCAGAGAATCTCTGGCTTTATCTGTGAAACCATATACTTCCACAAAAGGTCATGAACTGAGATAGGATAAAAATATAAAAGATGTAATAATAACACACCATAAGCATCTGTGTTGTTTAAGACTAAACTAAAAGAGAATAATGCATCTATTAAATGAGAAACAAAGTTATATACAACCAAAAGGAAGAACAAACGTTTATATATATATATATATATATATATATATATATATATATATATATATATATATATATATATATATATATATATATATATGATTAAAGCAGAGTATAGTCCACAGTCCGGACAGTTACTCTGAAGTACAAAAGGAAAATAAAAGAAGTACATCAAGAAGCTGGAGGTAATGGGGGAGGTGGTGCCTCACGGTCTCTATCATAGTCCTCACCGTAGACCCTGGTCAACCAGGCTATCTGAGTCTGGCTCGTCTGGAGACTAGCTGTGAGATCAGCCATCCACTGGTCAGTCATACGCTGAGCCTCTATAAGCTCTCCCATCCTCAGGTTAGTCATACGTTGAGCCTCTCGTATCTCGTGTAATATCCTCATCATGTCATCAGATGGAGTATACGAAGGACCGGCTCCATGTGAAGGACCAGTTGAACAAGATGGACTAGCTCCAGTAGCATGAGTAGGTGATGGAGGAGGTATGGCATCTACATCCATGTACAGCCGATCATCATCATCCCCATGAACCCCTGCTCCAGCGGCTGCTGCTGCAGCCTCAGCATCAGCCATCTCCACTCGAGTGTGAGGGTGCACCATCGCGTTCCTCTCCTCATCACTGACCTGGGCATCCCGCATGCCCATCTTGCAAATAGCCTCCCAATCTAGAGGCGATGAGAAGGATTTCTCCTGAATCTTCTCATCCACTAAGTCAACCCCCAGGCGGGTAAGCAAGGTAGTGATCATGCGTCCGTAAGGAAGGTTGCCAGTGTGACTGGGCAACGTGGCACAGATCATAGCATGCATGATGATGTAGGGAAGGCAAACGAGCTGCCTAGTGCATATACAGTATAATAGATACTGGGTCAACTGGGAGATCCTCTCGTAATGACCACTCTGCGGTATCAGATTGTACTGGATGATCTTGCAGTATACCCGTGGATCTGAACACAGATAACTCGCTCTCATCTGCCAGCGATCAGGTCAGATGAGCTGGCTATCAATCTCAGCTGTAGAGAAAAGAACTGGGGCTCTCCAGGAGCACAGAACACCATGGGGCCATCATAGGAAATGCCCAGTAAGTCGGCCAGCTGTCGATAATCAAATGAGACGTCAACCCCCTTGACGTAGCTCGTGATGCGAAGCTCATCACCCCTCTCCAAATCATTGTAATCTCCTACCACCTGGAGATTACAGTAGAACTGGCGTACCAAGTCAGGACGGGTACACGCGTCATAAGTGATGACAGGGAGCCATCCCATATCACCAAAGGCTCTCTCCACATTGAACAAGGCTAACTCAGCCAAGTCCACTTTACGACCTCCCTCTACCTTCTTGCTAGCGTAGTGGGCTTAATGTGCCTCGACTTCGTTGGAATGGAAGTGAAGACGGTTGCGAACTATGGGTACCTTGGTACAAGCCATAGTATCTACAAATAAGAAAGAAAAACAAATAATGGGTTGACGAAATGGAAAATTTTTTTATGATGATTACATTAAATGAAGAAGAGAAAGTGTTGTGTACCACCTTCATGCTGAAAGGAGATGCACACCATTGGTGGAGGTCTACGAGAGTGTATTTACTTACAAAGCACGCCCAATTGACTTGGGATATTTATAAGGAGGCGTTCTTTGAGAAGTACTTTCCAAGAAGTTTCAGAGATTCTATGGAAAGAGAGTTCATGAGTTTATATCAGGGACAGATGACTATGGATGCTTATCAACAACGTTATGAAGAGTTGTTCTTCTTTGCACCCACTAGTATGCAAGAGGAAAACACAAAGACCCAAAGGTTCGTCATGGGACTTAGGGGAAGCATCCGTGAGCACGTTCTACGACATGAGAAGAAAATTTATAGTGAAGCAGCACAAATTGCTCGAGTTATAGAATCGAGCCAGAAGGAGAGTTATTTCATGCAAAACAGAGGTATCAAAAGGCCAGCTGGAAATTCTTATAATAGAGGGAATAACAAAACATTCAAACCCTTCCGTGCTCAAGGCTTTACCGCTGCGACCAAGACTATCCCCGTAGTTCAACAGCAACAGAAGCCAATTAATGAAGGGATAAATTGTTTTAACTGCAACCAAGTGGGACATATAGCAAGGGAATGTCCTAAGCCCAAGAAGCAGCTACATCAAGGACGAGTTTACGCGGTTACATCCAAGGATGCTGCCGCATCACCTGATGTGGTTACAGGTATGACTTACATTTTTGTTAGTTGTATTACATTGTATGAGCATGTAGACTAAACCAAAACAAATCACATGTATCGTACCTATTAATGGCATTCCCGCCAGAGTACTCTTTGATTCAGGAGCTACTCATTCCTTTATATCTGTGACGTTTGGAAAGAAGTTAAATCTACCCCTTAAATCCTTAGACTACAAACTACTTGTACGATCACCTATGGGATTAGAAGTGGAGTTAGAAAAAGGTTATGGACCATGTCCAGTGCTTATTGATGAAAAGACCTTGGATGCAACCTTGATCCAACTTGAGATGGCAGACTTTGACGTCATCTTGGGGATGGACTGGTTAGTTTGGCATTCTGTAAACCTATTGTGTGCCGAAAAGAAGCTGACATTTAAAGACAAAGAAGGAGCAGAGTTCAGTTTTTCAGGAACCAAACTTCCCCGTAAACGAAAGCTCATACTCTCAGCGCTAAAGGATAAGAAGTGCCTTGAGAAATGAGCAGTCGGGTATTTAGTATCTGTGGTCGACATTACCAAGAAAGCACCATGAGTGGAAGATATTGATGTCATGCATGACTATCCAGACGTATTTTCTGAAGAATTACCAGGATTACCACCCGACCGAGCTACAGAGTTTGTTATAAATCTTATACCTGGAGCTGCACCAGTATCGAAAGCACCTTATCGAATGGCTCCTGCTGAACTAAAGGAATTGAAAGTACAACTACAAGAACTGCTGGACAAGGGTTACATTCGCCCTAGCATATCACCATGGGGAGCGCGAGTTTTATTCGTGAAGAAAAAGGACGGTAGCGTTCGCTTGTGTATAGACTACCGAGAACTGAATAAACTGACAATCAATAATCAGTATCCATTGCCTCGGATCGATGACTTGTTCGATCAGCTGCAAGGTGCCAAAGTGTTCTCAAAGATTGATCTTCGGTCAGGTTACCATCAGTTGAAGATTAAGGATGGTGATATCCCCAAGACAGCATTCAGGACCAAATATGGACATTATGAATTTTTGGTCATGTCTTTTGGATTGACAAACGCACCAGCAACCTTTATGGAACTTATGAACTGGGTTTTCCATGACATGTTGGATACATCGGTTATAGTATTCATTGATGACATACTAGTCTACTCCAAAAATGAGGAAACTCATGTTAAGAATCTTAACGCCACTCTGCAGCGAATACGGAAGGAAAAGCTCTACGCCAAATTTACAACGTGTGAGTTTTGGCTAAAGGAAGTCGCATTTTTAGGCCATGTAGTATCCGTTGAAGGAATTAAAGTGGATCCCAGCAAGATCGAGGCAATTGTAAAGTGGGAAGCACCGAAGAGCGTTGCGAAATTAGAAGTTTTCTGGGTCTAGCTGGGTACTATCGATGATTTATGGAAGACTATTCCCGAATTGCCGTACCTCTTACCAGTTTGACTAAGAAGGGTGAGAAGTTTGTCTGGACGGATAAATGCGAGAAATGTTTCTAAACCTTGAAAGCTAGATTGATATCAGCTCCAATTTTGACCATCCTGATTCCAGGACAACCATTTATCTTGTACACCGATGCGTCAGGACTGGGATTAGGATGTGTACTCATGCAAGGAGAACAAGTAATTGCTTATGCCTCAAGACAACTGAAGACACATGAAAAGAACTACCCCACTCATGATTTGGAACTAGCAGCAGTAGTACATGCTGTCAAAATATGGAGACATTATCTGTACGGGGAGAAGTTTCAGATTAAATCAAACCATAAAAGTCTTACTTACCTATTTAATCAGAAGGAGCTGAATATGAGACAAAGAAGATGGCTAGAACTATTGAAAGACTATGATTGTGATATCCAGTATGATCCAGGAAAAGCTAATGTAGTAGCCGATGCGTTGAGCAGAAAGGCAATGGTAAAATCTCAAGGAGAGGTTAGCACAACTGCCGCAATGTGTACGACCAGAAAGGTATTCAAGTACAGTAATGAGCAGTTTGTAATAGATGCACCAGATGGATCGACCAATCAAGGGTTTATTCATCGGTTTTCAAATATATTCGTCGCATTGAAAATTATACCAGATATAGTTGATGAAGTGAAGACAGCTATCAAATCAGACCCTTACCTAAGAATGGTACAAGAAGACATCAAAAAAGGTAGAACTAACCCTAAGTTCACCTTGGACGAAGAAAAGGTACTGAAGTACAAAGGCAAAATATGTGTACCCGAAAAAAAAAGCTTGGACATTAAACACAGATTGATGAAAGAAGCCCATACCACCATCTATTCGATACATCCTGAAAGCACTAAAATGTATCATGATCTAAAGATAATATATTGGTGGAGAGGAATGAAAGCAGATGTAGCTAAGTTCGTGTCTCAATGCCTAAATTGTTAGAAAGTAAAGGCTGAATGACAAAGACCAGTCGGACTATTACAGTCGTTACCGGAACCAGCATGGAAATGGGACTGCATCACTATGGACTTCGTCACGGGATTACCATTAACTCCTCGAGTAGTTGACGCAGTTTGGGTAATTGTAGACCGCCTAACTAAAACAGCTCGCTTTATACCTATACGACCCCAGTATACACTGGAGAGGTTAGCTAAGCTGTATGTGGATAACATTGTGCGATTACACGGTGTACCTGAAAGTATTGTGTCCGATAGAGATCCATGATTTACTTCAAAGTTTTGGGAAGGATTGCAAAAAGCGATGGGTACAACATTGAAGTTTAGTACTGCATTCCATCCACAGACAGATGGACAGTCGGAGTGTATAATTCAGATTCTAGAAGATATGCTACGAGCATGTGTAATTGACTTCAAAGGATCATTGGATGAAAAGTTATCACTGATTGAGTTCGCTTATAATAATAGCTATAAGGCTACTATACAGATGTCACCCTATGAAGCACTGTATGGCAGAAAGTGTCGAACTCCATTGTTTTGGAATGAAGTTGGGGAACGTAGTATTGTTGGACCAGAATTTGTTGGAGAGACTTGTCGAGTGGTCGACATTATCAAAGAAAGAGTGAGAATAGCTCAGAATCGTCAGAAGCAATATGCCGATACCCGACGCCGAGACCTTGAGTTCGTCATGGGTGATAAAGTATTCTTAAAAGTATCGCCTATGTGAGGATTGAAACGGTTCGGACAGAAAGGAAAACTAAGTCCAAGATATGTCGGGCCATATGAGATTCTAGCTAAGCATGGGAAAGTGGCTTACCAGTTAGCACTACCACCATCTATGTCAAGTGTGCATGACGTATTTCATATTTCCTTATTGAAGAAGTATGTCAAAGATCCAACGCACGATCTGACAGTAGATCTGCCTGATTTGACTGATGATTTGACCTTTAAAGTAACACTAACTGAAATGATCAACCGAAAGGTCCAACGACTACGCAACCGAGATATCTATTATGTTAAGGTCACTTGGAGAAGTAGAGACATGGAAGAAATCACATGGGAAGAAGAGAATGCTATGCGAAAGCAATACCCTCATTTATTCGACTCAGATGGTATGAACAATTTCGGGGATGAAATTTTTATAAGTAGGGGGGAGTTGTAAGACCCGTATCAAACTAACCCAGTCTTACCACCTTGAACCAGGTTTATCCATCATGGTCGAACCAAACGGATCAAGTGCGTGAAGGAGATCACGATCCTAGGTATTAAACTGATCCAAAAATACTAAAAATAGGGGGAGGGTCGCATACCCAACAAGGGAGGGTCGGACCCCCCCAGTATAAAAGTCAGACCCCCAGTTTTATATCGGGGGTCGGACATTTTAAGAACCAGGGGTCGATGGGATCTCCGACCCCCCCCCCCCGTCAACCCCCGGAAATCAGTAAAAACAGCACGAACAAAAATTAAAAAACTTTCCTAATTTCAATGGGATTCCTTCCTAATCTCAATGGGACTTATTTTGGGAGTTTCTACTCTATAAGTAGGACGTCCCTAAGCCTCTTTTACTCCTTTTAGAACCCTAATTGGATTGAGAGAAAGAGAAGAGAAGGAAAGTGGAGAAGAAGATCAAATAGAAGGCTTCAGAGGAACAAGCCTAATTCTCAGGTATGGATACTACCTCCATGAAATTCTACAGACCTTAGAATAGATAGAGAAGAGGGAATGATCTAGGAGAAACCCAAATCATCCACCCATGGTTAGGTTTTTATGGAAAACTATGGGGGGAGATCATGAAAGCCATATAGGTGAATGAACTACGGTTCTAGGCCATAGAACATGTGTGGAATGGATTGTAGAAGCAAGCCTTAGGACCCCAAACACGAAGAATGAACTGTAGGATGAAAAATTGATAAAACCCACAGGGGATCGCACGAGGGGTCGATGGCCAATCGACCCAACCAAACCCTGATCATCGACCCCCAGTGTTCGGGAAGTCCAGAATAGGGGTGGTCGCACCCAGGGTCGATCAAACCTCCGACCCTAGCATCGACCCCCAGTTAACAGCATGCTTTTTAAAATCAGAATTAATTCTAATTAAATTCTATCAACTTGGTTAGGTCTTCTAGTGATATAATATCGATAAATAGTTGATTCTTAAAGCTCGAAAGAGGGCCTACGATCAAGTAAAGGTGAGGGAACAAGACCTAAACTAATTGGTTAATAATAAACTATTTTCATTCTTGAGTCCAATGCCATGAATGATTTTTGCGTGTATGATTGTTATGTGCATTCAACATGTCATCCAATATTTTTATTATTACTGTTCATGCATATTTATTTATTGTTTATGATAATGATGATGATGATGATGATAGGAATAGTCATGTGGATGTATGTGTGTGGTTGGTGTACTTGATGCGAGCGAGTATCAGGGGGAGGTGTCATAGGCGGGGCCTCAGCACTCTAGCTCTATCTCTAACTCAAGTCTTGTCCACTAACAGCGTCGTATCGCCATTACCTTAGCGAAACTAATACGTCGAAGGGCATCAGGGGGGATGTGACACTGTGGTTCATCCTGGTCACCAGACCCTAGCTCTATCTCTAGGGACGTATTGAGGGATGCTAGGGTAAGGCCTTGGATACACTGTTTGGCATTAGGATTGGTTAGTTACGAGCCCAATTTGCAAACCCTCACCAGCAGGGGCTTACGTGTTGGGATGGGCAATGGGTACAGCAATAAACGTGACCTTTGTATGTACATTGTCCATGAATTGGGTGCATGTGAGTCGACAATAAACGTTATTGTTGGGCGGCTTAACACACTCGTGCATTGAGGTGCGGCATTAATAAACGTGATCTTTGGCCACCGATCCTTTCTATAGCACATTGCAACTCATTTACCAGACCAATGATATGAATTGAATGCATGCATATGTTTGTTGCATTGTTTTGTTTGCTCACTGAGCCATGATGTGTGCTCACCCTCTCGACGTCGAATATTTTTAGTTGATGATGCAAGTACCACAGTTGCAGATTATATGAATGATCCAGTATATGCATGTGTTGCTGCCAATGGAGGCTTAAGACTTAGAGGATACGCATGACCCCTCATGCGAGTGCAACTCATGCATATTCTATTAGGATTTTATTTGAATTTATAAAAAGATGTAATTGAAATTTTATTTATTTATGTCTCCATTGATACAACCATAATTTGATATTTTAATTATGATTATTACATTTAGAATGCTCAGTTTATTTACTATAAAACTTCTGCTATTGTGTATTTATTCTGATTATGGTTGTGGATGCGCATGGTTTTATTTTTAATGGATACCGCCTATTAGAGATCCTGGTTGAACCGTTGGTTTATAGCGGTTCATCACACCGTTCTGAATGGTGCAGAATTGGGGTGTGATAGGTGAATAGGGAACAATGATTGGATTTGCCTAGGGGCTGATGAATCTCTCCTTAATTTAGAGGTGAATCGAGAACGGTGATTGGATTTTCCAAGGGATTGAGACTGTCCTTAATTCAGAGGTGAATGGAGAATGGTGATTTGATTTGCCTAGGGGCAAAATCTCTACTTAATTCTGAGATGAATTGAGAACAGTGATTGGATTTGCCTAGGGGCTAAATCTTTCCTTAATTCAGAGATGAATCAGGAACTATGATTGGTTTGCCTATGGGCTGAATCTTTCCTTAATTCAGAGATGAATCGAGAACTATGATTGGATTTGCCTAGGGGTTGAATCTTTCCTTAATTCTGAGGTACATTGAGAACAGTGATTGGATTTGCCTAGGGGCTAAATCTCTCTTTAATTATGAGATGAACTGAATATGATATTTGAGTAAGCCCAAGACTAATTGTACAAGAATATTGTAAACTTTTTCAGGTATAGGTGCTTGTCGCTGCCTAAATTGAATGCTCTATTGGACCAGATTGACTGAGTTACAGATTGTGTTCCCAAATCTGTTTCCTTTTTTCTTACCAAATTTGATGTTCAATAAAGATCTAGATTCATGACTTCCATTGATTCATTTAGAAAGATAACATGGATGGATCTCAAGGTGGGAGATCAAGACAATTCCCTAATTGTAAGGGCCTCTCACCCTAAAAGGGTGGATATGGTTGCAGATGGATTATCTTTTCCAAAGGTATTGAAACCCAATGGAGAAATATCAAGATTTTATACATCTAGAGGAGTGGAAGAAGTCACATACACAATCAAGGATGACTCAACCAAACAAGAGTTAGCTCCTTCATAAGGATGATCAGGTAAACATTGTCCAAGTCAATTTAATTGAATTTAATTAAGCCATGTGTTCAGTCTTGGGACCTCGTGATTCCAAAATAGATAATCAGTGGTACCAATGTAAGACTCGTGTCAGTCTAACCCAGTCTTACCACCTTGAACCAGGTTTACCCATCTTGGTCGAGTCAAATGGACCAAGGGCGTGAAGGAGATCGAGATCCGAGGTATCAAATCGACCCAAAAACACTTAAAATAGGGGAAGGGTCGCATACCCAGCTAAGCAGGGTCGGACCTCCCAAAATAGAATGTCAGACCCTCAGTTTTGAAGGGAGGGTCGGACAGCTTTGGACCCTAGGGTCGACGGTATCATCGACCCTCCCATCGACCCTCGGTTGCCGTAAGAAAATAAAATTAGGAAATTTCCTAACTTTCGATTGGGATTCTTTCCTAATCTCAAAGGGACTTATTTTAGGATATTCCTACTCTATTTAAAGGATGTCCCTAAGCCACTTTCACTCCTTTCACAACCCTAATTGAATTGAGAGAAAGAGAGGAGAAGGAAAAGAGGAAGAAGAAAGGCAAGGAAGAGAACTTAGCAAAAAGGAGAAGAATTTCAGAGAAAAAGTAATCTTCTCAGGTATGGATACTAATTCCATGAGTTTCTACAGACCTTAGGATAGTTATTGGAGAGAGTGTGATATCGGAGAAACCCAAACCATTAAGCTATGGTTAGGTTTTCATGGAAAACCATAGAAGAATGCATAAAAGCTATCTAGGTGGTTGATTCATGGTTTCAGACCATGGAATGAATGTTTAATGGAATGTAGAAGCAAGCCATAGGACCCCAAACACGAAGAATGGATTAAAGAGAGGAAATTGGACCAAAGTGTACAGAGGGTCACACCGAGGGTCGATGACCATCCGACCCTAGGTGTTCCTGACCATCGACCCTCAGTGTTCGGGAAGTTCAGATTAGGGGGAGGGTCGCACCCAGGGTCGATCAGGACTCCGACCCTACCTCCGACCCTCAGTTAACAGAGTGGTTTTTAAATCTGGAATTAATTCTAATTAAATTCTATCGACTTTGTTAGGTCTTCTAGCAATATAATAACACTGTAAAGGTGATTCTAAAGCTGGGAAAAGCATCTTATAGCAAGCTAAGGGGAGTAACCAGAACTCCAAACTAAATTGGTTAGTAACAAAAACTGTTTTCTATTTCTTGAGTCCTATGCCATGCTTGATTCTATGCGAATATGTTTGTAATGTGCATACAACATGCCAGCCAATATTTCTATTACTTGTTCATGCATATTTACTTTATTGTTTATAACATTATGATGATGAT
Source organism: Protea cynaroides (assembly GCA_028583415.1). Classification (NCBI taxonomy): domain Eukaryota; kingdom Viridiplantae; phylum Streptophyta; class Magnoliopsida; order Proteales; family Proteaceae; genus Protea; species Protea cynaroides. The sequence continues at coordinate 88,689,057 of CM053266.1, forward strand.
GATGATAGGAATAGGCATGTGCTTGTATGTGTGTGGTTGACGTACTTGATGCGAGCGAGTATCAGGGGAGGTGTGATGAGAACGTCAATAAACGTTAACCTTTGGCGGGTCTCAGCACTTTAGCTTTATCTCTAACTCAAGTATTGTGTATTGGCATCGTCGTTTCATCATTACTTTAGCAGAACTATTATGTCGTAGAGTATCAGGGGAGGTGGTCTCGGTCCTTGTAGTCTCCGACTCTACCGGGGGGCCTTAGCTCTATCTCTATGGACATTCTGAGGGATGCTGGGGTGAGGCCTTGGATACACTTTTGGCATTAGGATTGGTTAGTCGCGAGCCCAGTTTGCAGCCCTCGCCAACAGGGGCTTAAGTGTTGGTATGGTACTATATAGCAATAAACGTAACCTTTGTTATATAATGTTCATAGTTAGGTGCATGTGAGTTGACGATAAACGTGATCTTCGGGTGATGTCACACACTCGTGTATAGAGGCGGGGTCAATAAACGTGACCTTTGACTACCTAAACCTTTCTATTGCATACTGCAAACTTTAAACCAGACCAAAGATATAAATTGATTGCATGCATATGTATTGTTGCATTGTTTTGGCTACTCACTGAGCCGTGATGTGTGCTCACCCCTCGACGTCGAATATTTTTAGTTGATGATGCAGGTTATACCGTTGAAGATTATATGAATGCGTCTGCGTACGGAAACGTAGCGGCGATGGAAGCTGAAGCTGAAGTGGATACACACGACTCCTCTTGCGAGTGCAACTCGTGTGTATTTGATTAGATATTTTATAGGTTTCTTATTTGGATTTATTAAGACATGTATTTGGTATTTAAATATTTATGTCTTAGTTGAAACAGAATAAATTTTTATTTAAATTTTAATATCACATAGATTCTCAATTCTTCTTATTATAAAACTTTCGCTATTGTGTATTTACTCTGATTATGATTACGGATGTGTGTAAGTTTAGATAACGCGGGGATAGCCTATTCGAGATCCTGGTTGAACCGTTGGTTTATTAGTGGTTCATCACACCATTCTTAAGTGTGCGGAATTGGGGTGTGACAACTTGGTATCAGAGCTTCTCAGGCCTTGTCCGCTAAACTAACATACATTCGAGACAATTTTGAACTGAGATAGGATAAAAGTAAAAACAGTAATATTAACACACTGTAAGCACAAGTGATAATTGAGACCAAATTTTAAAAAAAGAATAATGCATCTACTAAAGGAGAAACAAGTTACATACAATGAGTGAGAGAAACAAAACGTATATACATAACTAAATCAGAGTACAGTCCATAACCCGGACAGTTACTCTGTAGTACAAGAAAATAAGTACAATCAAGAAGTTGGAGGCGAAGGAGGAGGCAGGGCCTCACGATCTCGATCATAGTCCTCAGCATAGACTCTAGTCAACCAGGCTATCAGAGTCTGGGTCGTCTGTAGACTAGCAGTGAGATCGGCTACCCTCCTATCAGTCGCACTCTGAACCTCTATAAGCTCTCCCATCCGCGTATCTGATATGCGCTGGGTAGCTAGCAGCTCATCCACTCTCACACACTGAGCGTCTAGCAACTCCTCCATCCTCAGATCTGATCTGCGTTGAGCCTCCCTGATCTCCTGCAGCATCTCCATCATGTCAGAAGGTGGGAGTGAAGGACCAGCCGCATGCAAAGGACCAGCCTCAGGTACAGGATCCACCACAGAAGAAGTACCAACACCAGCCGCATGAGTAGGTGAAGGCGGTGGTATCGCGTCGACATCCATATACATACGGTCATCATCGTTGACGGGATCCACATGAGCTCTAGCAGCGGAAGCAGCAGCCTCGGCATCAGCCATCTCGATACGAGTGTGAGGGCACACCATCGCGTTCCTCTCCTCATCACTAACTTGGGCATCCCGCATACCTATCTTGCAGATTGCCTCCCAATCTAGAGGCGACGAGAAGGTCTTCTCCTGGATCTTCTCATCTACCAGGTCAACCCCCTAGATGGGTCAGTAGCACTGTAATCATGCGTCCATAGGGTAGATTACCCCTATGATCGGACAATGTCGCACTAATCATGGTCCGCATGATGATGTAGGGAAGGTAGACTGGCTGTCTGGTGCAGATGCTATATATCAAAAACTAGGCCAGCTGAGAAACCCTCTCATAGTGCCCACTCTGTGGGATCAGATTATGCTGGATAATCTTCCAGAAGACCCATGGAGCTGGACGCAAATAACAAGCTCTCATCTACCAGCGATCAGGTCGTAGCAGCTGATTGTCGATCTCTGCCCTCATCTCCATAGAAACAAACTGTGGCTCTCCAGGTGCACAGTACACCATGGGGCCATCATAAGGAATGCCCAGCAGATCGGTCAGTTTTCGATAGTCAAATGAAATGTGCATCCCTTTAACATAGCTGGTGATGCGCAACTCTTGACCCCTCTCAACGTCATTGTAATTCCCCACCACCTGGAGATTACAATAGAACTGACGCACCAAATACGGACATGTGCACGCGTCGTAAGTAATGACAGGGAGCCACCCCATGTCACCAAATGCTCTCTCTACGTTGAACAAGGCTAGCTCAGCCAAGTTCACCATACGACCACCCTCAACCTTCTTACGGGCATAGTCAGCATATCGTGCCTCGGCTTCATTGGAATGGAAGCGAAGGGGATCACGAACTCTGGGTACCTTGGTACGAGCCATGGTATCTGCAAAACAAGAAAGAGAAGGAAAAATAAGGAAATTATGGGATAAAAATCCAAAATTCGATTTAATAATGACGTAAGTGACGATAAAGCCCTATTTCTCACCATACAAGTGGGCATGAGAACTTACATAGGTTTAAACATACCCTACAACCCACATGCAGTAGGAAATTTTAACTGACGATGTCCAATTTGAAGAAATTCAGGAAAAATCAAAAATGTCGACAAATTAGGGCAAAAAGAGAAAATTTCAAGTTTCTCGATAACCAACCAATGAAACTCAAAAAATTTTGAGGGCTTTCGTTCCTCGAGACACCAATAACAAAATCCCCCAATAAAAATCGAATTTTTATGGTTGGAAAAAGTTTAATTTGGAAAATACAAGTTAAATGTGCGAAAACCTAGAAATGGAAACCTAAAAACAGGTAAAAATGGAAAGACATACCTGTAGGGATGAAGTGGACGTCGAAACCCAGACTAAAATCGACCCACAATAGTGGAGTAGCACTGTAGCAACTCAGAGAGGAGAGACGAGTCGAAACGGAGGAGAAATAATAGGAAATGACCCAAAATCGGTTCTTAAAAATCTGATTTTTAGTCTGAGGGTCGAACAATTCGACTAGAACCATCGACCTTCGAATCAACCCACCCATCGACCCTCGGCTCTCGAGGATCTGACAGAAAATCAAGGGTCGGATACCGAGGGTCGGATACCCATCGACCCTCGCATCGACCCTCAGCTCTCGGGAAGAACAGGTCATTCCCAGGGTCGGACATACCATCGACCCTGCATAGAAAAGACAGTATTTTTTTATAAAATGAGCTAGAATTGGAATTGATTATTGGTTAGCGTGCCTACATGAAATATAAATGACTTCTCACCTATTTTGATGATTTTCAGGCACCACCAATCGCAGAAAAAAAATTATGTCTAGACGTAGGGTGACCCGACAGATCCGAAATGCAGTCCCACCACCACCACCCGTGGAGGAGACCAGTCAAGAAAATAACTATGCACCGGGTAATCCAGAATCGGGAAACCCTACAAATTTGCCACCTCCACCACCGAGCTAGCAACGGTGGTGATGAATCGGCACAAAGATCGCAACGAGATGCAACACGCACAGGCTCAGATGCAGGTTGCCATGGGAATTATGTTTTAAGCCACTCAGGCTGCACCCATGCACACAGGACAAGCCAGTGCAGCACCGGTGGGTAACCACCCAGCTCCTCAGATACCTCAACAATCGGCTGCATAGATTCCAGTGCAGGTACCGGAAGCAGCTCAGGGGAATTACCAGTATCCACCCCATATGTTTGGGGCAAACCCCCAAAATCAATTGGACCACTCCCGACTAGTGGAGAGATTTTTGAAGATGAAACCCAAAGAATTCAATGGCAAACCGTCTGATCCGTTGTGGCCAGCCCACTGGATAGACGAGATGGAGAGAAATTTCCTCATGATGACTATCACAGAGGAAGAGAAAGTACTATGCGCCACCTTCATGCTCAAGGGCGACGCACATCATTGGTGGAAATCCACGAAGGCATATCTACTGACCAAGCACGCCCTACTGACATGGGTTATATATAAAGAAGCCTTCTTTGAGAAATATTTTCCACGGAGCTTCAGAGATTCGATGGAGAAGGAGTTCCTGAGCCTATATCAGGGACAGATGACTATGGACTCATATCAACAGCGCTACGAAGAGCTGTTTTTCATTGCATAGATTAGCATGCAAGAAGAAGATACCAAAACCCATAGGTTCGTCACGGGACTGAGAGGAAGCATCAGAGAACATGTTCTGGGCTTAGAAAAGAGAATTTATAATGAAGTTGTCCAGATTGCTCGAGTTATAGAATCGAGCCAGAAAGAGAGTTATTTTACTCAGAACAGATGCATCAAAAGGCCCTTACAACGGAGGCAATAACAGGACATATAAGCCTTTCCGTCCTCAGAATTTTACTGCTGCAACCAAGACTACTTCAGCAGCTCAACCTCAGCCAAAGCCAAATTCTAAAGCCCCGAAGTGTTTTAACTGTAACCAGCCGAGACATATGGCAAGGGAGTGCCCTAAGCCCAAGAAGCAATTCCATCAGGGACGGGTATATGCTGTTACGTTCGAGGATGCGGCCGCATCACCCGATGTGGTCACAGGTATGACTGAAACTTTTTAAAGTTGTAATTACATTGTATGAGCATGTAGACTAAGTAAAATAAGTCACAGGTATCGTACCTATAAATGGCATGCCCGCCAGAGTACTCTTTGATTCCGGAGCTACTCATTCCTTTATATCTGTGGCATTTGGAAAGAAGATAAATTTACCCATCAAAACATTAGACTACAAATTACTTGTATGATCACCGATGGGGTTAGAAGTGGAATTAGAGAAAGGTTATGGACCATGTCCAGTTCTCATTGGAGAGAAGACTTTAGATGCAACCTTGATACAACTTGAGATGGCAGACTTTGATGTCATCTTGGAAATGGACTGGTTAGCTCGGCATTCTGCAAATATATTCTGCGCCGAAAAGAAGCTAACGTTCAAAGACAAAGAAGGAGCAGAATTAAGTTTTTTGGGAACCAAACTTCCCCGGAGACGCAAGCTCATACTTTCAGTACTAAAGGCTAAGAAGTAACTTGAGAAGGGGGCAATCGGGTATCTAGTTTCCGTGGTCGACCTAACCAAGGACGCGCCATGAATGGAAGATATTGATGTCGTGCGGGACTATCCTGACGTATTTTTGGAGGAACTACCCGGATTACCACCCGACCGAGCCACAGAGTTTGTGATAGACCTTATACCTGGAGCCGCACCAGTGTCAAAAGCACCTTATAGAATGGCTCCTACGGAACTAAAGGAATTAAAAGTGCAACTACAAGAACTGCTGGACAAGGGTTATATTCGACCCAGTATATCTCCATGGGGGGCACCGGTGTTGTTCGTAAAGAAGAAGGATGGTAGCATTCGATTATGTATCGACTATCGGGAGTTGAATAAACTGACAATCAAGAATCGATATCCACTACCTCGGATCGATGACTTGTTCGATCAGTTACAAGGAGCGAAAGTATTTTCTAAGATCGATCTTCGGTCGGGCTATCATCAGTTGAAGATTAAAGAAGGTGATATTCCGAAGACAGCTTTCAGGACCAGATACGGACATTATGAATTTTTGGTTATGTCTTTCGGATTAACTAATGCACCGGCAACGTTCATGGAACTTATGAACCGAGTTTTCCATGATATGTTGGATACGTCAGTTATAGTATTTATTGATGATATATTGGTATATTCCAAGGACAAAGAAACCCATATCAAGAACCTAAACGCAGCCCTACAGCGTTTAAGGAAAGAGAAGCTATATGCCAAATTTTCAAAGTGCGAGTTTTGGCTAAGTGAAGTCGCCTTTCTAGGCCATGTAGTATCCGCTGAAGGAATCAAAGTGGACCCCAGCAAGATCGAGGCTATTGTAAAGTGGGAAGCACCAAAGAGCGTTTCAAAAATTAGATGTTTTCTGGGTCTAGCTGGTTATTAACGGAGATTCGTAGAAGACTATTCTCGGATTGCCGTACCTCTCACCAGTTTGACTAAGAAAGGTGAAAAGTTTGTGTGGACGAATAAATGTAAGAAGAGCTTCCAGACATTGAAGACCAGATTGATATTCGTTCTGATTTTGACTATTCCTATTCCAGGACAGAGATTTACCTTATACACTGATGCATCGGGACTGGGATTAGGATGTGTGCTTATGCAAGGAGAGCAAGTAATTGATTATGCCTCGAGACAGTTGAAGGTACATGAGAAGCCTATGCCTCGAGACAGTTGAAGGTACATGAGAAAAACTACCCCACTCATGATTTGGAGTTAGCGGCAGTAGTACATGCTGTCAAGATATGGAGACATTACTTATACGGAGAGAAATTTCAGATTAAGTCGGACCATAAAAGTCTTAGTTATTTATTTAATCAAAAGGAGTTGAATATGAGACAAAGAAGATGGCTGGAACTATTGAAAGACTATGATTGTGATATCCAGTATCTTCCAGGAAAAGCGAACGTAGTAGCGGATGCATTAAGCAGAAAAGCAATGATAAAATCTCAAGGAGAAGTTAGCATGACTGCAGCAATGTGTACTACCAGAATGGTATTCAATCACGGCAACGAGCAGTATGTGATAGATACAATGGATGGGTCATCCAACCAAGGTTTTATTCATCTGTTTTCGAATATGTTCGCGGCATTGAAGATTATACCGAATATAGTGGATGAATTGAAGACAGCTATCAAAGCAGATCCTTATCTGAGAAAAGTACAAGAAGATATTGAGAAAGGTAGGACTAATCCTGAGTTCACCTTGGATGACGAGAAAGTACTGAAATACAAACGAAGAATATGTGTACCTGAAACAGAAAGTGTAGACATTAGACACCGACGGATGAAGGAAGCCCACACCACCATCTATTCGATACATCCTGGAAGTACAAAAATGTATCATGATCTAAAGAAACTATATTGGTAGAGGGGAATGAAAGCAGATGTAGCTAAGTTCGTGTCTCAATGCCTAAATTGTCAGAAAGTAAAGGTTGAACGACAAAGACCCGCAGAACTGTTACAGCCATTATCGAAACCAGCATGGAAATGGGACTGCATCACTATGGACTTCGTCACGGGACTACCATTGACTCCTCGAGTAGTTGACGCAGTTTGGGTGATTATGGACCGTCTGACAAAAACAGCTCGCTTCATACCTATACGACCTCAGTATACACTGGAAAGGTTAGCGAAGCTGTATATGGATAATATTGTTCGATTACATGGTGTTCTATAAAGCATTGTGTCGGATAGAGATCCACGATTTACTTCCAAGTTTTGGGAAAGATTGCAAAAGGCTATGGGTACAACGTTGAAGTTCAGTACTGCATTCCACCCACAGATAGATGGACAGTCGGAGCGTACAATTCAGATTTTAGAAGATATGCTACGAGCATATGTAATTGATTTCAAGGGATCATGGGATGAAAGATTACCAATGATTGTTCGCTTATAACAATAGCTATCAGGCTACTATACAAATGTCACCTTATGAAGCCCTGTATGGCAGGAAGTGTCGAACTCCCTTGTTCTGGAATGAAGTTGGAGAACGTAGTACTGTTGGACCGAATTTGTTGAAGAGACCTGTCGAGTGGTCGACATCATCAAGGAAAGAGTGAGAATAGCTCAGAACCATCAGAAGCAATATACGGATACTCGACGAAGAGATCTGGAGTTCGCCGTAGGTGATAAAGTATTTTTGAAGGTATGGCCCATGCGAGGATTGAAGAGGTTCGGACAGAAAGGGAAACTAAGTCCAAGATATGTCGGGCCGTATGAAATTCTAGCTAAGCGTGGAAAAGTGGCTTATCAGTTAGCACTACCACCATCTATGTCAAGTGTGCATGACGTATTTCACATTTCCCTATTGAAGAAGTATGTCAAAGACCCAACGCATGTTTTGACAGTGGATTTACCAGAATTGACTGATGATTTGACATTTGAAGTAACACCAACAGAAATCACTAGTCGAAAGGTCCAATGTCTACGCAACAGAGATATCTACTATGTTAAGGTCACATGGAAAAGTAGAGACATGGAAGAAATTACATGGGAAGAAGAAAATGCTATGCGGAAGCAATACCCTCACTTATTTGATTCAGAAGGTACATATAATTTCGAGGATAAAATTTTTATAAGTTGGGGGGAGTTGTAAGACCTGTGTCAGTCTAACCCGGTCTTACCACCTTGAACCAGGTTTGTCCATCATGGTCGAGTCAAATGGACCAAGGGCATGAAGGAGATCGAGATCCCAGGTATCAAATTGACCCAAAAACACTTAAAATAGGGGAAGGGTCGCATACCCAGCTAAGCAGGGTCGGACCTCCCAAAACAGAAAGTCAGACCCTCAGTTTCGAAGGGAGGGTCGGACAGCTTAGGACCCTAGGGTCGACGGGATCATCGACCCTCCCATCGACCCTCGGTTGCCGTAAGAAAATAAAATTAGGAAATTTTCTAATTTTTGATTGGGATTCTTTCCTAATCTCAAAGGGACGTATTTTAGGATATTCCTACTCTATTTAAAGAACATCCCTAAGCCACTTTCACTCCTTTCACAACCGTAATTGAATTGAGAGAAAGAGAGGAGAAGGAAAAGAGGAAGAAGAAAGGCAAGGAAGAGAACTTAGCAAAAAGGAGAAGAATTTCAGAGAAAAAGTAATCTTCTCAGGTATGGATACTAATTCCATGAGTTTCTACAGACCTTAGGATAGTTATTGGAGAGAGTGTGATATCAGAGAAACCCAAACCATCAAGCTATGGTTAGGTTTTCATGGAAAACCATAGAAGAATGCATAAAAGCTATCTAGGTGGTTGATTCGTGGTTTTAGACCATGGAATGAATGTTTAATGGAATGTAGAAGCTAGCCATAGGACCCCAAACACGAAGAATGGATTAAAGAGAGGGAATTGGACCAAAGTGCACAAAGGGTCGCACCGAGGGTCGATGAACATCCGACCCTAGGTGTTCCTGACCATCGACCCTCAGTGTTCGGGAAGTTCAAAATCCGGGGAGGGTCGCACCCAGGGTCGATCAGGACTCCGACCCTACCTCCAACCCTCAGTTAACAGAGTGGTTTTTAAATTTGGAATTAATTCTAATTAAATTCTATCGACTTTTTTAGGTCTTCTAGCAATATAATAACACTGTAAAGGTGATTCTAAAGCTTGGAATAGCATCTTATAACAAGCTAAGGTGAGGAACCAGAACTCCAAACTAAATTGGTTAATAACAAAAACTGTTTTATATTTCTTGAGTCCTATGCCATGCTTGATTCAATGATAATATGTTTGTAATGTGCATACAGCATGCCATCCAATATTTCTATTACTTGTTCATGCATATTTACTTTATTGTTTATAACATGATGATGATGATGATGATAGGAATAGGCATGTGCTTGTATGTGTGTGGTTGATGTACTTGATGCGAGCGAGTATCAGGGGAGGTGTGATGAGAACGTCAATAAACGTTAACCTTTGGCGGGTCTCAGCACTTTAGCTCTATCTTTAACTCAAGTCTTGTGCATTGGCATCGTCGTATCGTCATTACTTTAGCAGAACTATTATGTCATAGAGTATCAGGGGAGGTGGTCTCGGTCCTTGTAGTCTCTGACTCTACCGGGGGGCCTTAGCTTTATCTCTATGGACATTCTGAGGGATGCTGGGGTGAGGCCTTGGATACACTTTTGGCATTAGGATTGGTTAGTCGCGAGCCCAGTTTGCAGCCCTCGCCAACAGGGGCTTACGTGTTGGTATGGCACTATATAGCAATAAACGTAACCTTTGTTATATAATGTTCATGGTTGGGTGCATGTGAGTTGATGATAAACCTGATCTTCGGGTGACGTCACATACTCGTGTATAAAGGCGGGATCAATAAACGCGACCTTTGACTACCTAAACCTTTCTATTGCATACTGCAAACTTTAAACCGGACCAAAGATATAAATTGATTGCATGCATATGTATTGTTGCATTGTTTTGGCTACTCACTGAGCCGTGATGTGTGCTCACCCCTCGACGTCGAATATTTTTAGTTGATGATGCAGGTTATACCGTTGAAGATTATATGAATGCATCTGCGTACAGGAACGTAGCGGCGATGGAAGCTGAATCTGAAGTGGATACACACGACTCCTCTTGCGAGTGCAACTCGTGTGTATTTGATTAGATATTTTATAAGTTTCTTTATTTGGATTTATTAAGACATGTATTTGGTATTTAAATATTTATGTCTTAGTTGAAACAGAATAAATTGTTATTTAAATTTTAATATCACAAAGATTCTCAGTTCTTCTTATTATAAGACTTCCGCTATTGTGTATTTACTTTGATTATGATTACGGATGTGTGTAAGTTTAGATAACGCGGGGATAGCCTATTCGAGATCCTGGTTGAACCATTGGTTTATTAGCGATTCATCACACCATTCTGAAGTGTGCAGAATTGGGGTGTGACAACCATGGTCTGACCAATTGGATTATCAAATTCGATGAAATTGAAATGGATATATTAATTCGTCATCCTTATTAGGGATGGTTAGCAAAAGTGGTTCATGGATGAACAAACTAATAAATTTCTTCTTGACCATGGTATCTATGTCTTGACAGGGATTTTCTACTCGTTTTTTAAAATCGATGTGTTAACAATGAGAGGTTTGACACAATGAGCTTACTTAATGGAGGGTGTATAGTGACCATGTACTATGATATAGAATAGGTGTATACATACCTCATACTCCCAATGGGTGAGAGTTCAAGATGTTCATCGTGTAGATTCTAACATGTTGACCAATCGAGGACAAAAATAGACAGAAATTTGACGTCTCGAACATGGATGTCAGGGTTAAGTAGATTTTACTGGGTCGGTTCAGGGATGAACCAAAAATAATAATCATTGGGCTTCAAACTGGGTTAGGACAGAAAAGGCCACATTGACAAGGATGGGGTAACCTATCACCGAATGCACGATGAATAATGGGCCCCTAATCCCTTTATATACTATGTTGCAAGAATCAAGCGACGTGGAGTAGCATAACGCATTCCCAGGCGGACCCAAGAAACGCTCGTTAGAGGCTGCTCGCCGATCGTGATCTCACAAAGTACAGGCCAAGGTTGTGTGTTTCGCCTAGTGGACTGCCCCATCTGCATGGGACCCGGTTCGGCTACTCACACGAATGTGTGACTAAACCCATTCCCCCCAAAGCAATATTATACAAGCATAAATATAGTATCGTAAGAGCTAGCATCCAATTCACACAAGGAAAGTTTTCATTTAGGAGTCTAACATTTATATCCCCAGTAGAGTCACCACTGTGAGGACAAAGATGGAAATCTTAGAAGTCACCACCTAGATTAAGGTCTCAGACCTTAGAAAAGTGAAATCTCACCCTAAGGTAAGACTTCGATTTACTCATGACCTTTAGATTAGATTTCTGGTCCATCAGAGATTGGGTAAGCGTCAGGTTACGGTTATGGGAAGGGGTTAGGTACCCAAACGGCCCGATCGTAATCGGTCTCCTATACCTTACCTATGCTAGACTCTATCTGTTAAACCGAACCAAACCAAGTGGTTTGATATCATTGAACAGAATCTGTATCCATCAGATTGCCTACGTATCACAAAATTATTCCGAAAATCATGTTCACCATCGTAGTTCAGGTGTGATTAAAGTTTATGGCTGTAATTTATGCTTATGCATGATTAAGTTCATTGTTCAAGTTGAAGTTTATGCTTGAAAGGCTGAGAAACCCTATGGATTAAGATCTGGATAGTCCATGCAAACTGATAGATAGTCCTAGTGGAACTAAGAATGGATAACCTTTTCTGGGTCTGAATGTGGATAACCCTATTTGGGTCAAAATGTGGATAACCCTTTCTGGGTTGGAATGTGGATAACCCTATTTGGGTCAAAATATGGATGGATATCCTAGTAGATCTATGGATAGTTCGAGTGGACTAAGGTGTGGATCCGAATTTGGGTTTCTCCCAAATGGCCTACGTATCCTAGGGTTTGCCCTAGGAATCAGAATCCACATAGTTCGGGCTCTGGAATAACCTGTTCTAGGTTAGAATGTGAGAATATATTCTAGGTTTAGGGTTTAGAACCTATTCTAGGTTTAGGATTGTGAACCTATTCTAGGTTTAGGGTTTAGAACCTGTTCTAGGTTTAGGGTTTACTGAGGGGTGGAAGTCGTCTTGAGCTACCCTTTTCATCCTAAGTTTTAATTTTTGAAGGTTTGGCAAAGCATTCTCTTTCTTTATTAAGATTTTTATTATTTTCCATTATGCCCTTCCCAAGAATATGGGTGCCTAATGTTCACGTCCCCACACCTAATATGTTTGCTAGGTGTACAGATATGGCAGTTCGACTAAGGTGTAGCAGAAAGTAAGTTATTGCCAAAAATGTCATTCAAGTATGACAAGTAAGAACATTATCATCTCAGCTATAGCAAGAAGCATGTGAATCAATATAGCAAGAAAGCATGTGAGAATCAAGATAACAGACATATCAAATGGCATCTCATGTATTATTCTCAATCAAATTAATGTCTTAATGTGTATCAGACTAGATTCAAAGAATCTCTCACATCAACAATCTATTAGATTAGATCATCAATCTAACAATCAGATCTCTTCAAAACATTGATCATTATGATCAACAAATCAGATTTCATCAAAACAAACCAAGATCAATGGTTCAGATTCTTCTAACCAACTCTGATGATCATCCAACGGTTCAAATTACTTAAAATCATAATCTGATAGTTCAAAATCATTTAAATCACTCTTGATCAAGATCCAATGGTTCAAATTGCTTTAAGACACTCATGATCATGATCTAATGGTTTAAATTCCTTTAAGACACTCTTGATCAAGATCTAATAGTTCAGATTCCTTTAAGACACTCTTGATCAAGATCTAATAATTTAGATTCCTTCAAGACACTTTTGAACAAGATCGAATGGTTCAGATTCCTTTAAGACACTCTTGATCAAGATCTAATGGTTTAGATTCAAGCATCAACACATCTAAAATCAATGGTCCAGATTTGATCATTAAAACATCCAAGATCAATGGTCAATATTAAATTACTTAAATTCTAAAATCAATGGCTAATAATTGTCATCAAAGTTTCATAATCAATGAGCAGAAATTAATCATATCGAAATTCAATTAAAGGGCCAAATTTCTTCCCATCCAAATTTCATGACCGATGGGCCCTCAATTGATCAAATCAAAACCCATTCAATATCAATGGTCACATGGGATCAAATTAACATTCAACATCAACCATAATCGTTCAAATTCATTCAACATCAATAGTCTATATTTGATCAAATAAAAAAATTCATGATCAAGATCATACTTTCATCACATTAAAATAATTCATGATCAAGATTGAAATCTAACGAGTTAAATTTGGTCAAACATCATGCCGCTATGATTAAAATCAAATTTAATCAATGATCATGCCCAACACCACCGAGGTCAAAATTCAGATTATGTAAGACAGGTCGGATGGTACTGAGTTGGGGAGGATTGAAGTGGGTTTCTTGGATTTTAGCAGGATGGTAAAGGGGAGTATCGAGTTTGGCCATGGAGAATATAGGTGAATGGCAACGACAGGTGGGTTTGCTAGATATCTGTTACAAGGTTGCATGGGATAACAGGTGTTAGTCGGTGGAGACTTGGCTGAGGTATGCATGTCGGTGGGAGTAAAAAGATGAGGCCGTGGAGGATTGGTTCTGGTTATCGGCTGGGTGTGTTGGTTGGTGTCAATGAGTAGGTTTGATAAGGTGTGGCAGGATGTGAGGTTTGTGGAGTGATGCCATAGGGGTGAGGTGTAGTGATTTGTGAGATGGGCAAGTGTCATGGTTGGTTCTCAATGGGACTAATGGGTATTAGGATTCGATTAGGGTTGATTCAGATCACGTAGGAGATAGATCCATGGTGTAGATGATGGGGTTATGAGTTTAGGGGGAGGGAGATGCTGCGGTTTTGCAGGTTGGTGTAGGGATGAGGCTGTGGCTTACAGATAGTCTGGCCAGGTGGTTTGCACGGCTGGGTTTTGTGCTTGGTGGTGCTCAGCAGGTGGCCAAGGTGGCAGGAGGTCGACAATGGGAAACAAGGTGTCGAGTTAGGCTGTTACAACAAGAGGGTAAAAAAATTACAAATAACTAAAGCAAGGGGAGGGCCAAGTTTACCTTGGCTGCTCCCTCTCATTATTCTTCTGCCTCAGGCTTCCTCCATCTTCTCTATCCTGCTCCCCTTCTCTCAAGTGCTCTCCCTCTCTTTTTATCTCTTCCTCTCAATGTCTCTCGATCTTTCTCAATCTCTTAATCTCCCTCGATATCTCTCAATTTCTTAATCTCCAATTCTTTTCCCTGGGTTCATTCCACAGAGAGTCCCCCAATTCTTAAAACTTTCTCCTCCTTTGGCCGGCTGGCTTTCTATCTCTTCTTCCCCCTCTACTATTTGGTTTTCCTTCTGGCCGATTCAGTCTCTCACAAGTCTTCTCTCCTCCTACCTTCCATTGGTTTTCATCTTTCTAGTATTTTTTTTCTTTATTTCCTTGTTCTTCCTCATTCTCATGTCTTCTTCCCCTTTCTGGCCGATTCTCCTAATCTTCACTTCTCTCCGCTCGTATCTTTCTTTCTCCATGATTTTTAAGATCTGCCGTTCTTTTCTTCTCCTCTCTAAGTTTCTGATTTCTTTCCTTCTAATCCCACCGACCTCTCTTTCCATCTCTGCAGGCCGACCAGCTCCCTCTGGATTGCCCTCTCCTCTCCCTTTCCAATCTGGTTCTCCTCCCTCTTTCCAATCTAGAGCTGTACCCTAGCTCTTCTTTCCTTTTATTCCCCTTCTCTATTTTTTTCTCCCCCTAGAAGCTCCTCCTTCCTTTCACGGGTTCCCCTTTCTTAGATTTTCGGATCTCCTATTTATTTTCTTCCTTTCTTCTCCTGCCTCTTCTCTTTTTCCAATCTCGGCTCTCCTTTCCCCTTTTTCTTTTTTATTTTCCATTTTCTTTTCTTTCCTTTCTCATCCCTCTCTCGGATTCTTTTCTTCCTCTATTATTCCCTCAATCTCTCTCTTCTCTTTTTTAGATTTTTCATCCTTTTTTCCTAGAGAATCAGCCAGCTTTCCATTTCTTTCTTTCCTCGGTTCATTCCAAGCTTTTCGATTCCCTATTGGTTTCCCTCCATTTATATGTAGCCCCACATATCATATATGTATATATAATAATAATATATATATATATATATATATATATATATGTGTGTGTGTGTGTGTGTCTGTGTGTGTGTGTGTGAACCAGTTCGGCCTAGATTGACAAGGATTGATTGGGTTGGGCCAAGACTGGCTCAGGTTGAGCTGAGTTGACTGGGTTAGACTGGGTTCCTCTCTCTATCATTTCATGGGCTATTTCCGTTTTTATTTCACATGGAATTTTCTGATAGCCTTTATTCCAAATTTTACATTCACTTTGTAGAACACTAAAAATGAAGAATATTGGAACTTAAATCATCACATTTGAAAATAAAATGGTCAACTTATGAATTTCTAAAGTTTAAACAGGCCAATTATCGATAATTTAGCTGACCATTCTGCATGGGATCCTTTGGAGACTTCTATCGGAAATTCTTTACGTCCACTTTGTAGAGTACTAAAAATGCAACATAATGAAACTGAAATTACCTGATTTGTATATGGGGTGACCAAAATATGAATTTTCGAAGATTAAATGACAATTTCCATGTGTAATTTTGCATGGGACCCTTCGGAGACTTCTTCCCAAGATTTTTTTTCCATTCACTTTGTAGAACATCACAAATGAAGAATAATAGCCTTGGAATCATCTGAATCCGACGTAGAATGACCAAGATATGAAGCTTTGAAGTTCTAACGATAATTTTGCGTGAAAGCTTGCATGGGGCCCACTGGTGACTTCTACCCGAAATTTTCACGTCCACTTTAAGAGTACTGAAAATAAGGAATATTGGCCTTTGAATCATCTGATTCCGATATCAGATGACCAAGATATGATGTCTTGAAGTTTGAATGATAATGCATGCATCATGCGATAATTACGTAAATGCCCTTGCACTTTCAAACTGAGATATCTTCCTTGTTTGACGTCAGAATTTGTTGATTCTGGTCTCATTTCGAAGATAATTTCACGATCTATTCATCCAAGTAGATAATATCCAATGACCCTGCTATAGGGTTCATTAGAGAATCACAAACCCTTGGGTTAAAAGCCAAAAACCTGCCATATTGGTTCACTTATGCTGAGGGTGTTAAAAAATGGGGTGTTTGCATGTACGGCATTCAATGCTCCAAGAAGCTATTCATCTAGTGTGGAAGATAATGTTAGCGAACCTGAGGAAGATATCCTTAATCCTTCGTGCTATTTGTAAAGACTACTCGTAAGCTTAGGTTGTGCCTATTTATTTTTGTACTTTTAGTTTTGGGATGGACTATGTTGGGATATGTTTTATTTTAAGAATAAAATTTGAACAATGTTTTTATTTATTTTAAAAATTAGATAATAGTGGAATTTGGAATTGTGAACTTGGAACATTAGGTTGTCAGCTTTAAAAATTGGTACTTGAATAATTAAACTTCCTCTATTTACTTTCTTGATTTTGTTAATATGTTTAATTGAGATGTTTTAATTTACTCTGAAAATTGTGTGAGTACTAATGTGGATCGTTAGATGGTTATACCGTGACGTGTGATCCGAGAAGGGGATTTGTAAGACCCGTATCGAATTATCCGGTCTTACCACCTTGTACCAAGTCTACCTATCATGGTCGAGCCAAGTGGAACAAGTGCGTGAAGAGACCACAAGACCAGGTATGAAATTTAACTCAAAAATAGTCAAATATGAGTGTGTGGTCGCATGCCTAAACAGGTATGACCGACCCCACCTCAAAGGAGTCCAACCCATGACTTTTTGTCGTGGGGTCGGATGATTTAAGTTGACGGATTCTGCGACCCTACATTCGACACCATGGAAACTGGCAGAAACCGAAATTAGGAAACCTTCCTAATTCGAAGGGGGGTCTTTCCTAAACTCATTGGGGCCTATTATGGAGGGTTTTCCTCTAGAAATAGTACGTCCCTTAGCCTCTTTCACTCCTTTAGAACCCTAATTAAAAGTGTGAGAGAGAGAGAAGAGAAGGAAGAGAAGGAGAATTGAAGAAGAAGACCAAGGAAGAGAAAGTAGAGAGAAAACTCTGAATCTCAGCAAACATAAGGTATGAACCTAATTTCCTACATGAATTAAGAGCCTAGAATAGTTCATGAAGAAGATAGGATTAGGAAAAACCCAAATCATCCATCCATGGACAAAATTCTAAGATAATCCATGGAGGAAGTCATTGTGGACAATGGATGGTGTATAAAATTGTAGTTTTGAGCCATAGAACGATCATAGGAAGGACCATGATGGTAAGCCAAAGGATTCAAACATGAAGGAATGGACTTAAGAGTGAAAGGTCGACAATAAACACGTGTGGTCGCATGTAGGGTTGCATGGTATCCGACCCCACAAGACCCACATGTTCGACCACAGGCCCTCGGGAAGTTCCAGGGAGGGTGTGGTCGCACGTAAGGTCGAAGTATGTCCGACCCCACCTGTGACCCTACACCCGATGGTCGCAGAAACTGAGACCCCAGGTGCTACCCCACCTGCGACCCTTTGCTTCTATTACTTTAAACATATTGGAATTAATTCAAATTAAAATCTATCGACTTGTTAGATTTTTTTAGTGATTTAAAAGTGAATTATAAAGCTTGAACGAGGATCTACTAGCAATCAAAGGTGAGGGAACAAGACCTAAACTAATTGGCAAATAATAAACTATTTTTGTTTATTGATTCCGATGCCATGAATGATTCTATGCTTGTATATGTGTATTGTGCATTTAGCATGTCATCCAATATTCCTGCTATTAATGTTCATGCATATTTAATTTCATTTATTTTATGATGTCGATGATGATGCTAGAAATAGGCATGTGAATGTTTGTGTGTGGTTAGTGTATTTGATGCGAGTAGAGCATCAGGGGAAGTGTGATGCGGTGCGGTCGTAGGCACTTTAGCTCTATCTCTACTCAAGTCTTGTCCACTGACATCGTTGTATCACCACTACCTTAGCAGAATATTACGTCGTAGGGCATCAGGGGAGGTGGTCTCGGACCGTGTAGTCTCTGACTCTGTCGGGGGGACTTAGCTCTATCTCTATGGACGTATTGAGGGATGCTGGGGTGAGGCCTTGGACACACTTTTTGACGTTAGGATTGGTTAGTTGCGAGCCCAGTTTGCAAGTCCTTGCCAATAGGGGCTTACGTGTTAGTATGGGTAGGGCATCAGGGGAAGTGTGATGCGGTGCGGTCCTAAGCACTTTAGCTCTATCCCTATTCCATGGTGGGTGCATGTGGGACAACAATGGTGTTTGATCCATTGGGCAGCTTCACACACTCATGTATAGAGGTGCGGCGGCCTCCTATCCTTTCTATTGCACATTGCAAACTTATGAACGAGACAAAAGAAATGAATTGAATGCATGCATATGTTTGTTGCAATGTTTTGTTTGCTTACTGAGCCGTGATGTGTACTCACCCTTTCGACGTCGAATATTTTTAGTTGATAATGCAGGTACCACGGTAGAAGACTATATGAATGCTCCGATGTACGGACATGCTACGACGATGGATGCAGAAGTTATGATAGAGTCGCATGATTCGTCGTGCGAGTGCAACTCATGCGTCTTCGATTAGATTAATGTTTGAATTATTCAGACGATGTAATTGACTAAATTATTTTATTTTATGTCTTAGTCTTTTGAAGATAATTGGATAATTTATTTATGTTACCACTGTTAGACTCTCAATTCATTAGTATAAAGACTTCCGCTATTGTTTATTTACTCTGATTATGGTGGTGGATGTGTATGGTTTAAGCAAACGGACACAGCCTATTCGAGATCCTAGTTGAACCATTGATTTATTGGCAGTTCATCACACCACTTTGGTTGGTGCAGAATTGGGGTGTGACAACTTGGTATCAGAGCTCTCGGGCTCTGACTATTAAACCAATATACTTCCACAAAAGTTCGTGAACTGAGTTAGGATAAAATTTAAAAGCTGTAATAATAACACACTATAAGCACCTGTGTTGTATGAGACAAAATTAAGAAAGAGAATAATGCACTATTAAGATGATAAACAAGTTTCATATACACATCGAATAAAAAGCAACGTATATACATATCCAAATCAGAGTACGTTCCACAATCCAGACAGTTACTCTGTAGTACAAGGAAAAACAAAAAGAAAATGTGCATCATGGAGCTAGAGGTGCTGGAGGAGGAGGTGCCTCGCAATCTCTATCATAATCCTCAGCATACACTCTAGTCAGCCAGGCTACCTGAGTCTGTGTCACCTGGAGACTAGCTGTCAGGTCGGTCATCAGCTGATCAGACGCGTGCTGGGCATCTAGAAGCTCTCCTACTCTCCAATCAGTCACGAGCTGAGCCTCTCTAATCTCACGCTGTAGCCCCATCATATCATCAGATGGTGGGTGTGAAGAACCAGCAGTGTGTGAATGAACCCGAGATGGGCCAGCTCCAGTAGAATGCGGTGGCGATGGAGGAGGTATGGCATCTACATCCATGAACATACGATCATCAACCTCAGCATCAACCCCATGGACCCCTGCTGCTGCTACTGTTGTTGCTGCCTCAGCGTCTGCTATCTCTACCCGGGTACAGGGACGCACCAGAGCGTTCCTCTCATCGTCATTGACCTGCGCATCTCACATCCCCATCCTGCAGATGGCCTCCCAATCCAGGTCAGAAGAGAAAGTATCCTCATGAATCCTCTCATCCAATAAGTTGACGTGTAGGCGTGTGAGTAGAGTAGTGATCAGATGTCCATAGGACAGGTTGCTTATCTGACCAGGCAGCATAGCACGGATCATCGTCCTGATGATAATATATGGAAGGCAGACTGACTGCCTAGTGCAAATGCAGTATAAGACATACTGGGTCAACTGAGAAATCGTATCATAATGGCCACTCTGGGTAATCAAGTTGTGCTGAATGATCTTGCAGTACACCCGAGGCTCTAGCCGTAGGTTGATTGCCTTCATCTTCCAGCGATCACCTCTAAAAAGTTGGCTATCAATCTCAGCATGCATCATCAAGGATAGGAACTAGGGTTCCTTAGGAGCACAGTACACCAAGGGGTCGTCGTTTGATATGCCCAGGAGATCAGCCAACTCCTGGTAGTTGAAGGAAACTTCCACCCCTTTCACTTAGCTGGTGATCCTAAGCTCCCTACCCCTATCTGTATCATTGCAATCACCCACTACCTGGAGGTTGCAATAGAACTGCTTCACCAAAGCAGGACAGGTACAAGCCTCATATGTGATCACGGAAAGCCAACCCATGTCACCGAAGGCACCCTCTACGTTAAACAAGGCTAGACTAGCCAAGTTTACACAGTGACCCCCTTCCACCTTCTTACACTCATAACAAGCATACTAAGCCTCTACCTTGTTAGAGCGGAAACAAATGGGATCATGAGGTCTGGGAACCTTAA
This sequence comes from Protea cynaroides, assembly GCA_028583415.1. Taxonomy (NCBI): domain Eukaryota; kingdom Viridiplantae; phylum Streptophyta; class Magnoliopsida; order Proteales; family Proteaceae; genus Protea; species Protea cynaroides. The sequence continues at coordinate 88,709,986 of CM053266.1, forward strand.
TACGAGCCATGCTATCTGCAAAGACACAGAAAAATAAACAAGATATTAGATATGGTGAAAACTCAAAATTTCGACATTATAACAGCATGATTTGGCCAAAAGCCTCACTTTTCACCCAAACAGCTGGGCAGGAGGACTTTCATATGTTCCAAACCATCCTGCAAAGCTAATACAGTTGGAAATTTAAACTAGGAAGATCGAATTTGAAGAAATTTTAACAAATTGGAAAAATCCCAAAAATTAGGTCAAAAATGGAAAATTTTAAGTTTCTCAAAAACCAACCGATGAAACTCAAATTTTCTTGAGGGCTTTCATCCATTGGATGGACAATAGAAAAAACCCCCAATAAAAATCAAATTTTTACGGTTAGAAAAATTTTAATTTGAAGAAAATGATATAAATGGAGAAAAACCTAGTTTTGAAGCTTAAAAAGTGAGAAACAGTAGAGAGCATACCTGAAGGAAAGGAACAGAAGTCGTGAACGGAAGAAATAATCACCAAACACTAGGGGTCGATACTGTAGCAACTCAGGGGAAGTGAGTTGAGTTGGAGGAAAGAAGAAAGAGTAAGAAATGACTCCAAAATCGGGTTTAAAAACCTAATTCTGGGTCGTGCGGTCGCAGAATTCGATAAAATGTGCGACCCTACGACCGACCCTACCATCAACCCTAGGCTCTCGGTGATCTAACAGACATCATGTGGTCAGACCTAGGGTCAGACATATACCGACCCTACGATCGACCCTAGGCTCTCGATGAGCTGACAGGGTTTTGTGAGGTCGCATACCCTAGGGTCGAACATAGAGCGACCCTACCATCGACCCTACGACGGAAAAATACAGTATTTTGTCTGAATGACTTGGAAATTATAATTTTACATTGATTAATTGGATTTTGACTTGGGAATGACTTATATGATTGTCTCACATGTTCTATGATTGTTTTTCAGACACTACCACCACTAGAATAGGAAATGGTTGGGCGAAGAGTAACTAGGCGAGGCCGTAACCCAATTCCACCACCTCCACTTGTGGGGGAAGACAGCCATGAAAATCTTGAAGTACAAGAGAATCAGAATATGGCAACACCAGGAGCTAATGGCCAGGCAAATCCTACAAACTTGCCAACCCCACCTACGGATTTGGCTACAACAGTAATGAACCTGGCACAACAGCTGCAACAAATACAGCAGGTGCAAGCCAATATGCCAGTTGCTATAGGAATGGTTTTTCCAGCTGCACATACTACACCTATGCCAGCCGGAAAAGCTAGCACAGTACTAGGGGGTAGCAACACAGTACCCTAAGCACCTCAAACGCCAATTATGCAAATTCCAGTACAGAACCCTGAGGTAGCCCAAGGCAGCTATCACTATCAACCACCTATGTATGGAGCCTATGCTCAGTATCAGTTGGACCACTCTCGACTGATCGGGCGCTTCCTGAAAATGAAACCTAAAGAATATAATGGCAAGCCAGCATATCCTTTGTGGCCAGCTCATTGGATTGACGAGATGGAAAGGAATTTTATGATGATGACAGTTAATGAGGAAGAAAAAGTATTGTGCGCCACATTTATGCTGAAGGGAAATGCACACCACTGGTGGAAGTTTACCCAGACATATCTATTAACAAAACACGTCCAATTGACCTGGGCTATCTATAAAGAGGCATTCTTTGATAAATACTTTCCCAGAAGTTTCAGAGATGCTATGGAGAGAGAGTTCCTGAGTTTATATTAGGGACAGATGACTGTGGATGCATACCAACAGCGTTATTAAGAGCTATTTTTCTTTACACCCTCTAGCATGCAAGAGGAAAATACTAAGACCCGAAGGTTCGTCATGGGACTTAAGAGAAGCATTCGTGAGCATGTTCTGGGACTAGAAAAGAAAGTTTACAATGAAGCTGTACAGATTGCTCGAGTGATAGAGTCGATCCAGAAGGAGAGCTATTTCGCTTAGAATAAAGGTATCAAAAGGCCTAACGGAAATTCATACAACGGAGGGAACACAGATATTTAAACCCTTCCATGCTCAAGGCTTTAATGTTGCAGCCAAGACTACTCCAACAGCCAACAGCCACAAAAGCAAAATAATGAAGGAGTAAAATGCTTTAACTGTAACCAAATAGGACATTATTCAAGGGAGTGTCCTAAGCCCAGGAAGCAGCTACAGCAAGGAAAGGTTTATGCAGTTACATCTGAGGATGTTGCCGCATCGCTTGATGTGGTCACAGGTATGACCTGAAACTTTCATTTTGTATTACCTTGTGTGAGCATGTAGACTAAATTAAAATAAATAACAGGTATCGTACCTATTAATGGCATACCCGCCAGAATGCTCTTTGATTCAAGAGCTACTCATTCTTTTATATCTGTGTCATTTGGAAAGAAGCTAAATCTATCCCTCAGATCTTTAGACTACAAATTGCTTGTACGATCACCTATGGAATTAGAAGTGGAACTAGATAAAGATTATGGACCATGTCCAATTCTTATCGACGAGAAGATTTTGGATGCAACCCTGATACAACTCGAAATGGCAGACTTTGCTGTTATCTTAGGAATGGATTGGTTATCTCGGCATTCTGCAAACCTATTATGTGCAGAAAAGAAGCTGACATTTAAAGACAAGGAGCAAAGTTTAGTTTTACGGGAACCAAACTTCCCCATAAACGAAAACTCATCCTGCCACACCCCAATTCCGCACACTTCAGAATGGTGTGATGAATAGCTAGCAAACCAACAGTTCAACCAGGATCTCAGACAAGCGGAATCCGTTTTATCTAAACCTCATACATCCACATTCATAATCAGAGTAAATACACAATAGCGGAAGTCTTATAGTAAAATGAACTGAGAATCTACAGTGATATTAATATTTAAATAGAAAATTATTCTGTATCAACTAAGACATAAATAAATATCAAATACATGTCTTTACTAATCCAAATAATAAAAATAAATTCTAATCGAATACACATGAGTTGTACACGCAAGAGGAGTCATGTGTAACCACTTCGTCTTCAACTTCCATCGCCGCCATGTGCCCGTACACTGGAGCATTGACATAATCTTCGATGGTAGTACCTGCATCATCAACTAAAAATATTCGACGTCGAGGGGGTGAGCACACATCATGGCTCAGTGAGCAAACAAAACAATGCAACAATACATATGCATGCAGTCAATTCATATCTTTGGTCTAGTTTAAAGTTTGCAATATGCAATAGAAAGGTTTAGGTAGTCAAAGGTTAACATTTATTGACCCCGACTCTATACACAAGTGTGTGACGCCGCCCGAAGGTAACGTTTATCGTCGACTCACAAGCACCCAATTCATAAACATTGTACAACAAAGGTTAACGTTTATTGCTGTACAGTGCCATACCAACACGTAAGCCCCTGCTGGCGAGGGCTGCAAACTGGGCTCGCAACTAACCAATCCTAATGTAAAAAAATGTATCCAACGCCTCACCCTAGCATCCCTCAGAACGTCCATAGAGATAGAGCTAAGGCCCCCCGGTAGAGTCAGAAACTACAAGGACCGAGACCACTTCCCCTAATACTCTATGACGTAATAGTTCTGCTAAAGTAATGGCGATACGACGATGCTAATGCACAAGACTTGAGTTAGAGATAGAGCTAAAGTGTTGAGACCCGCCAAAGGTTAACGTTTATTGACGTTCCCATCACACCTCCCCTGATACTCGCTCGCATCAAGTACACCAACCACACACATACATTCACATGCTTATTCCTATCATCATCATCATCATCATGTTATAAACAATAAAGTAAATATGCATAACAAATAATAGAAATATTGGATGACATATTGTATGCACATTACAAACATATTCGCATAGAATCAAGCATGGCATTGGACTCAAGAAAAGAGAAAACAGTTTGTTATTAACCAATTAGTTTAGAGTTCTATTTCCTCACCTTAGCTTGCCAATAGATCCTCTTACAAGCTTTAAGATCACCTTTATATTGTTATTATATTGCTAGAAGACCTAACAAAGTCTATAGAATTTAATTAGAATTAATTTTGAATTTAAAAACTATTCTGTTAACTGGGGGTCGGAGGTAGGGTCGGAGCAATGATCGACCCTGGGTGCGACCACCCCTATTCTGGACTTCCCGAACACTGGGGGTCAATGCTCAGGGTCTGGTAGGGTCGATTGGCCATCGACCCCCCATGCGACCCCCTGTGGTTTTTGGTCGATTTTCTTCCTTCAGTCCATTCTTCGTGTTTGAGGTCCTATGGCTTGCTCCTACAGTCCATTCCGCACATGTTCTATGGCCTAGAATCATGATTCATTCACCTATATGGCTTTCATGATTTTCCCCATGGTTTTCCATGAAAACCTAACCATGGGTTAATGGTTTGGGTTTCTCCAAGATCATACTCTCTTCATTATCTACCCTAAGGTCTTTAGAAACTCATGAAACTAGTATCCATACCTGAGAAGAATACTCCTTCTCTGCAACTCTTCTCCTTTCTGCCTTTTTCTCTTCTTTCCTTCTCTTTCTCTTCTCTTCCTTCTCTTCTCTTTCTCTCAATTCAATTAGGGATGTAAAAGGAGTGAAAGAGGCTTAGGGACATCCTATTTATAGAGTAGAAACTCCTAAAATAAGTCCCATTGAATTTTGGAAGGAATCCCATCGAAATTAGGAAACTTTCCTAATTTTCAAATTTATCGAGTACCGGGGGACAATAGGGGGGTCGGAGATCCCGTCGACCCTGGTTCCTAAAGTGTCCGACCCCCCATGTAAAATTGGGGGTCTGACTTCTGTCTTGGGGGGGTCCGACCCTTCCTTGCTGGGTATACGACCCTCCCCTTAATTTAAGTGTTTTTGGGTCAGTTTAATACCTGGGATCGTGATCTCCTTCATGCACTTGGTCCATTTGGCTCATCCATGATGGGTAGACCTGGTTTAAGGTGGTAAGACCAGGTTAGTTTGATACGGTCTTACAACTCCCCCTACTTATAAAAATTTCATCCCCGAAATTGTTTATACCTTCTGAGTCGAATAAGTGAGGGTCTTGCTTTCGCATAGCATTCTCTTCTTCCCATGTAATTTCTTCCATGTCTCTACTTCTCCAAGTGACCTTGACATAATAGATATCTCGATTGCGTAGTCGTTGAACCTTTCGGCTGGTGATTTCAGTTGGTGTTACTTCAAAAGTCAAATCATCAGTTAAATCAGGTAGATCTACTGTCAGAACGTGCCTTGGATCTTTGACATACTTCTTCAATAAGGAAATATGAAATACGTCATGTACACTTGACATAGATGGTGGTAGTGCTAACTGGTAAGCCACTTTCCCACGCTTAGCTAGAATCTCATATGGTCCGACATATCTTGGACTTAGTTTTCCTTTCTGTCCGAACCGTTTCAGACCTCGCATAGGCGATACCTTCAAGAATACTTTATCACCCACGATGAACTCAAGATCTCTGCGTCGAGTATTTGCATATTGCTTCTGACGATTCTGGGCTATTCTCACTCTTTCCTTGATAATGTCGACCACTCAACAAGTCTCTTCAACAAATTCTGGTCAAACGAAACTACATTCCTCAACTTCATTCCAAAACAAAGGAGTTCGACACTTCCTGTCATACAGTGCTTCATAGGGTGACATCTGTATAGTATCCTGATAGCTATTGTTATAAGCGAACTCGATCAGTGGTAGATTTTCATCCCACGATCCTTTGAAGTCAATTACACATGCTCATAGCATATCTTTTAGAATCTGAATTATACGCTCTGACTGTCCATCTGTCTGTAGATGGAATGTAGTACTAAACTTCAGTGTTGTACCCATAGCCTTTTGCAATCCTTCCCAAAACTTGGAAGTAAATCATGGATCTCTATCGGACACAATGCTCTCTGGTACACCGTGTAATCGAACAATATTATCCACATACAGCTTTGCTAACCTTTCTAGTGTATACTGAGGTCGTATCGGTATAAAGCGAGCTATTTTTGTCAGGCGGTCTACAATCACCCAAACTGCGTCAACTACTCGAGGGGTCAGTGGAAATCCTGTGACGAAGTCCATAGTGATGCAGTCCCATTTCCATGCTGTTCCGGTAACGGCTTTAACAATCCTGCAGGTCTTTGTCGTTCAGCCTTTACTTTCTGACAATTTAGGCATTGAGACACAAACTTAGCTACATCTTCTTTCATTCCTCTCCACCAATATAGTTTCTTTAGATCATGATACATTTTTGTACTTCCAAGATGTATCGAATAGATGGTGGTATGGGCTTCTTTCATCATTCGGTGTCTAATGTCCACACTTTCTATTTCGGGTACACATATAATTCCTTTGTACTTCAATACCTTCTCTTCGTCCAAGGTGAACTCTGGGTTAGTCCTACCTTTTTCGATGTCTTCTTGTACCGTTCTTAGGTAAGGGACTGATTTGATAGCTGTCTTCACTTCATCAATTATATCCGGTATAATCTTCAATGCAGTGAACATATTTGAAAATCGATGAATAAACCCTTGGTTGGCTGATCCATCCTGTGTGTCTATCACATACTGCTCATTGCTGTGATTGAATACCATTCCGGTAGTACACATTGCTGCAGTTGTGCTAACCTCTCCTTGAGATTTTATCATTGCCTTTCTGCTCAACCCATCCGCTACTACATTAGCTTTCCCCGGATGATACTGGATATCACAATCATAATCTTTCAATAGTTCTCGCCATCTTCTTTGTCTCATATTCAACTCTTTTGATTAAATAAATAAGTAACACTTTTATGATCCGATTTAATCTGGAATTTCTCTCTGTATAGGTAATGTCTCCATATCTTGACAGCATGTACTACTGCCGCTAACTCCAGATCATGAGTGGGATAATTCTTCTCATGTGTCTTTAACTGTCTTGAGGCATAAGCAATAACTTGTTCTCCTTGCATAAGCACACATCCTAATCCCAGTCCTGACGCATCGGTGTATAGGGTAAATGGCTGTCCGAGAATGAGAATGGTCAAAATCGGGGCGGATATCAATCTGGTCTTCAATGTTTGGAAGCTCTTCTCGCATTTATCCGTCCACACAAACTTTTCACCTTTCTTAGTTAGACTGGCGAGAGGTACGGTAATCCAGGAATAGTCTTTCATAAATCACCGATAATAACCAGCGAGACCCAAAAAACTTTTAATTTCTACAACGCTCTTTGGTGCTTCCCACTTTACAATAGCTTCGATTTTGCTAGGATCCACTTTGATTCCTTCAGCGGATACTACATGGCCTAGGAAGGCGACTTCACTTAGCCAAAACTCACATTTGATAAATTTGGCATATAACTTCTCTTTCCTTAAACGCTGTAGAGTGGCGTTTAGATTCTTAATATGGGTTTCCTTGTCCTTGGAATATACCAATATATCATCAATAAATACAATAACTGACGTATCCAACATATCGTGGAAAACCCGGTTCATAAGTTCCATGAAAGTTGCTGGTGCGTTTGTTAATCCAAAAGACATGACCAAGAATTTATAATGTCCATATCTGGTCCTGAAAGCTGTCTTAGGAATATCACCCGCTTTAATCTTCAACTGATGGTAGCCTGACCGAAGATCGATCTTAGAAAATACTTTTGCTCCTTGCAACTGATCGAACAAGTCATCGATCCGAGGTAGTGGATATCGATTCTTGATTGTCAGTTTGTTCAACTCCCGATAGTCGATACATAATCGAACACTACCGTCCTTCTTCTTTACGAATAATACTGGCACTCCCCATGGTGATATACTGGGTCGAATATACCTGTAAGACCCGCACTCTGAAAACCCGGTCTAACCTTGGTTTCGTGTCGTGACAGGTCTTCCGATCATCACCGAGCCAGACGGGGCAAGCAGATAACAAACAGTGCACGAATCGGACCAAGTCGACCAATTATACCTGATTTTAGGTATACCGGTCGATGGTACCGGATGATGGTACCGGTCGATCGGTACGGCCTGCACAGCTATGTGCGGGAATTTGGAAATTAGTCTCTGTGGGTCCCGCTTTCATGCAAAGTGGGTATTGATCTAAAAACCCTAAATTGGCCAATAAACCCTAAGTTGTCGTCAAACCCTAGATTCGAGTTTCGAGATGATATTCATCGAAGCGAGACTTGAATGAGTTGAAGATAGCTCTAACTCAAAGCCTAGACTTAGAATGGATAGGAGAAACCCTGAAAATCCATGGAGGATGATCGACGGCATCGAAGAACCCATGTATGGTCTTTCGGAGACATCGGTCGCCTATACCGGTTGCAATAGTGCGACCCGGTATGTTGCGACCGCTACTTCTGGGAGGTTGTTTGTGGGGGACCGGCTGACCATACCGGTCGCCGGGTCTTTCCCACGGAGCTGCGACCGGTATATGCCACCCGGTCGGCTCCGTGAGGGTATTTTGTGATCTCTGTTGGTTTCCGACCAACATGAAATCCTAAATAATATATTCCTAATGAAACCCTAATATTATGTAGGACGTTGGACTTGTCGTTTGGATCTTGCGACGTGGAGCAAGTAGTCGAACGAGCGTCGGGTAAGGGAATCGACCTAAACCTAATAATTAATGGACATAAATCGTTGTTAATCATTGAATATCTATGATGTGATGTTTGTGCATATTCACATGCCATCCTTTTACTTTCGGTTATTATTATTGTTCATGCATTCATAGGATGTGATTGTTAGGCATGTGATTGTTTTCGTTGGTGTGTGGAGTGGGGCATGGGCCTGGGATCGCTCTTCACCGGCACTTTTTGTAGTATTCGTCTTAACATGCTTGGTACGGGTGGGGTATCGGGAAGATCGTGGTACGGTGGTCTCCGTTATTGATGTTGTCCCGGCCATCGTTGGGTGGTACCGAGGATTCCGAGTCGAGCTTGTCCACGATGCTTTAGCTCTATCTCTATGCCGTAGGGAGTTATGTTGGGATAGGGTCTACTGCGTATTGTTTCTATCCTAGTGGGTTAGTTGCGGATAGGGTATCGGGGGAGGTGAGGTTTGGTGGTCTTCGACCCGGCCTCACGCTCTAGCCCTATCTCTAGCCGTAGACGGCTGTCCTGGGATAGGCATACATTGTTGACATCTAGGATTGGTTAGTTGCGAGCCCGGTTTGCGAGCCACGGCCGGTAGGGGCTTAGGTACTGGTATGGGTAGAGTATCGGGAGGTGCGGGTATACCTTAGCTCTATCTCTATTCCATGATGGGTGCATGTGGGTTGGTGGTAGTGTGATTACCGTGCGCGCCACACACTCGTGTATAGAGGTGCGGGGGCCACCAAACCTTTCTATAGCACATTGCAAACTTAAAAACCGGACCACGGCATAAAATTGATTGTTACTCATGCATAATTTTGTGAAACCGTCTAATTGTCTTCGAGCCGTGTTGTGAGCTCACCCTTTGTGCACATCTTGTTTTAGATCCGGATGCAGGTTATCGTGGATGATTACGTAAACGCTCCAGCGTATGGTGGTGCTGCGGCGTTGGACGTACAGGCAGGACAGGACGAGCATGACGCTTCATGCGAGTGCCCTTTCTGCGTGTACCTTTGATTTGTTTTATTTATTTATTTCAGTTATTTTCGTTTGATATTAAAGAGATGTAAAGGATTATTATTTTATGTTTGAATTTGAATAATGGGATATTTATTTAAATTATCAATAGATACTCAGTTCATTCTATTTAAAGTCTTCCGCGTATATTTATATTCGATTGTGGTTATGTGTAATTGGTTTGTACGCGGGTGAACCACGGCCTATTCGAGATCCTGGTGTGGAACCGTTGGTTCAATGATGGTTCACTCACACCGTTCGGTTGGATCAAAATTGGGGGTGTGACAACTTGGTATCGAGCTCTCGGGCTCTGTTCCAACAAACCATGCTGCACTTAACTGGGTCGATGAACTGAGCTAGGAAGTTTAAAAATTTTAATACAAACTCACCCTAAGCAGTGTTTGATACCTGAGACGGACTAAGAAAGAGAATAATGTAATATTCTAAATATGAAACTTAATTGTGCACATACACTAGTTAGGAAAAACCATGAACTTTCATCAACTAGAAAAGTGTATCAAATGTAATAATACTACAGGGTACAGTCCACAAACCGGAAAGTTACCCTGTTATATAAACCGTCATATGAAAAGAAAAGTAAATGGAAAATCATGGGGTAGGAGGCTCGGGGGAATGGGGTCCGCTATATCATAGTCCCGTCGTATGCGACCCTAAGCCAATGCACGGTCCCGAGTCACCCATAGACCACGAGCCGGGCATCCCAACTCCTGACCCATCGCTCTTTGAGACTCCGGGATGACCCTCGGGTGTCCCCGATCTCGGTAAACATACTCAACACCGAGTCGGGAGGGCTGAGATGGCCCAGCGTGGGGAACGATGGTGGTGGTACAGTGGAGGCGTGGGGCGGGAAGTGCTTCCCCAACTACATCGTCATCATCATCATCCCCCATCTCGCGGATAGGCCGCATTGGCCGCGGCTCTCGCTGCTGCTGCCGCTACTCTCCCAAGTGGACGAGGGCGAGCCTCCAACTCGTCCATCACTAACGGGCAGATCAACCATCGCATCCTATTTATCGCATCTCGGTCGATGTCGGAGGTCATGGAGTCCTCGGCGGCTACCTCTCCTCTGAAACTCACGCCCGGACGGCGAAGAAGGAAAGTGACGAGGCGGCCATAGGGAAGGTTGCTGGCCCGATCGGCCCACGGCCGCTCGATGCATAGTCCGGATGATGAGGTAAGGAAGTGAGATCCGCTCTCCCGTGCAAGCGCAATAGGTGGCGTCTGGGTGAGCTGGGACAACTCATTGTAGTGACCGCTCCGTGTGCACTATATTGTCTTTGGATGATGCGGTGTAGACCCGGGGTATAGGTCTCAAGCTAGCTGCCTTCATAAGAGCCCGGGGGTTGAGTATCGATGCGCTATCTCCCGGCGCAAATCTTGTCAAGTAACCTTTCGCCTTGGGGCGCGTACACCAAATCTCCATCATTGGGAACCCTAAGCGGATCAGCCAACCGGTGGGTGTTGAAGGAAATATGTACACCCCGGACGTGCGGTGATGCGTAGATCCCTACACCGGTTCGGGTCTTCGACATCCCCTTCGAGTTCCAAATTTGCATAAAAGTGCTTGACCGGATTAGGGCGTGTAGTCTCGTGTAGGAAATAACCGGCCCAACCTAGGCGCCAAAAGCCGCCTACATTGAACCGGTGTAATTGTCCCACGTTGACCCGGCGTCCGGATACAATACTCATATCATCAAACCCCGGGAAAACCGAGCTGAGCTTCCAAGGAGCGAAACCATAGCTCATCTAGGCGAGGAACCGGTGGAGAGGGAACCCGAGAACTAGAACCATGTGAGCGTTTCCCGAGGTTGCGTCTAGGAGCCATTTAGAATCGCAAAACAAAAGAAAATGAGATAAAAGTTAGAAATTTTCAAAATTTCGGCAATAACGACAGGAAATTGGGAAAAAGCCTCGAACTCACCCCAAAAACATGGGGAGGAGGGACTTACGTAACCCCCACACTCTTCAATAAGCCAATCACAAGCAATTATAACAAGAAATTGCAAGAAATTTCAAGAATTTAGAAAAATTATAAAAATCTCGAAATTTCATGAAAACTAGGTCAAAAGATGAAAATTTTGATTTTTAGGAAAATCGTTCGGTGGAACCCCAAATTAGTTGAGGGCTTTTGCTCTTGGGGGTCCCTAACCCTTTCTAAGCCAAAGGAAAAGAGTTCCTACGGTTAAAACATCTCGAACAAAGAAAAACCTAAATTTCTACATAAAGACGATATGGAAAACTTGTAAAAATATGAGAGAGAGAGAGAAGACCTACCTGGAGACGATGTTCTAGCTTTGGAATGCGAGAAATCGGCTTCTAAAAGTACCGGTCGGACTGTAGCAACTCAGTTGGGCGAGAGGAATCGCCACCGGAGAGAAGAAGAAAGAAAGTGAGAAAAATCTCACTTTTTCGCGATTTTAAAGCCATTTTGGGCATACCGGTCGACGGTTATGCCTATACCGGTTGACCGGTATCAACCCAGTGTGGCGACCGCTATGTCTCGGCCGGAAAATTTTTCGACCGGTCGACTATACCGGGTCGCAACACCGTATACAGAGTGGCGACCGGTATCTCATAGACATGCGACCGGTATGTCTCGGCCAGAATTTTAACTCTGACCGGTCGACTATACCGGCCGCAGCATATTTCCACAAGTGTGCGACCGGTATGTGCGACCGGTACGCCCCAAAAGAGCCAGAAAAATTTAATTAAAAATTTCCAAAATTGTGCAAATCGAAATGTTACTTCTCGACTATATATTTTTACCTGCAGTATTCAAGACTAACACTACTATTATTGATGATTCTCACGTGTTATGTCTTCTCCTCAGATCCAATAAAATAGTCTGAGATGGCGGTGGAAATGGTCGAAGGGGTCGAAAGCATCATCGGACCCGAAAGCGCCTAGAAGAAGAGCAAGGTGAGCAAGACCGGGTTAGAGAAACCAATCCTGAAGTGGAGGAGGAACGGGCTCGAAGTACCGGCGGAATTATCGGGACCACCTCACGAAATTTCGAGACCATAGTTACAAACTTGGTCTATCGGATGCAAGCTCAACGGAGGAATTTCGGCGAGGTACTAAAGATGCTCGGGTCAGCGGGTTCGTTCCTGGCCGGTAATACGCCCGAGTCGGGAGGAGTTAACACTACCCAACGGGTGGGTGCAGTAGCCCAAGGCCGAGGGCCCAAGCACGATGTACCACCACCGCTCGGTTTCCGCCGCCTTGCGTATCCGGGGGCGTATCCGTATCCACCACCATGGTACGGAGCGGATACAGGGACAGCACGATCTTAGCAATCGTGGACGGGTTCTTGAAGTTGAAACCGTCATCGTTCACCGGCGGGGCGGGGAAACCATTGTGGCCAGCACAATGGGTTTACGAAATGGAAAAGAACTTCCGATTGATGATGTGCCCGGGGAGGAGAAGGTTCGTTTGCCACCCACATCTTTGAAAGAGGGCGCGAATGCTTGGTGGAATTCTACACGGGCATATTTGGAGAACCAATACACATTAGTTGGTGGGAAGTGTTTAAAGCGGTTTTCTTCGACAAATATTTCCCAAAGAGCTTGAGAGATCAAATGGAGAGATTTCTCAACCTGCGGCGAGGGCTCGGTCGATGTAGATGCATATCGGCAGAGGTACGAAGAGCTGTTCTTCTTCGCACCGGTCGGTATGCGGGAAGAGGGAGACAAAGATACATAGGTTCACCATGGGACTACGTGGGAGCATCGAGAGCATCTTTTGGGTCTGGATAAGAAGACCTACAACGAGGCGGTGCGGGTTGCGAGGGTGATAGGAGTCCGGTCGGAGGGACAGCTTCTTCGCTCAAAACGGGGGAGTGAAGAGATCTGTGGAGAGCTCGGGTGGCGTAATACTAGATCATTCCGCCCATACGGGGCGCATGCTACAGCACACTGCGAAACAACCTGGCACCACCTTGCCACAATTAGCCGACCCAACCCGAATATTAAGTGTTATAACTATCGCAATCGGGACATGTTGCAAGGAACTGCGCTACCTAAGAAGCAAGCTCCCGGCAAGCCGGAGTTTATCCGATCACCACGAAGAGGCAGCCGCATCACCGATGTGGTAACCGGTACGACTTTATCCCTTACTATTTGGTTTATTCTTTCGAGTTACATGAGCATATAGAACTAAGGGGCAATATATTCCGGGAATTGTAAATGTAGCTGGTCTACCCGCCGAGTATTATTTGACTCGGGGCCACGCCTCCTTTGTTTCTGTTTCTTTTGGGAAGCGAATGGAGTTACCAATCAAGCAATTGAACCCAAGCTTGATAGTTCGCTCTCCACTAGGAGTCGAGTGGCTTTGACCAAGTATTATGGACCATGTCTTGTAAGTATCGAGGGCCGAGACTTAGAGCAAGCCTAGTAATACTTGAGATGGCAGATTTTGATGTCATTTTTAGGAATGGATTGGCTAGGCCATCATTCGGCCGTCCTTTTATGTGGCGAAAGGAAGCTTATGCTTACCGACAAAGAGGGAAAGGATTATAGTTTAGCTGGGATTAAGCTATCTAGGAAGCGGAAGTTGATCCTCTCCGCCCTAAAGACTAAGAGATGCTTGGAGAAAGGGGAGTGGGTTATCTCGTATTCGTAGTCGACCTCACGGAGAGTCACTCAAGATGGAGGATATAGAGGTGGTTCGGGAGTTTTCTGGATGTATTTCCGGAAGATCTTCCGGGCTTACCACCGGACGGGGCTACGAATTTGTGATAGATCTTATACCGGGTTCGGCTCCGGTGTCTAAAGCACCATACGGGATGGCCCCGACCGAGTTAAAGGAGTTGAAGACCCAATTACAAGAATTGCTGGATAAGGGGCTTCATACGACCTAGTATTTCGCCTTGGGGAGCACGTGTTGTTTGTCAAGAAGAAGATGGAAGTGTACGGCTATGTATTGACTATCCTCGAGTGAACAAGTTGACGATCAAGAATCGGTATCCTTTGCCTAGGATCGATGATCCGTTCGATCAGGCGGGGTGCAAAGGTTTTCTCAAAGATCGATCTCCGATCGGGATATCACCAATTGAAGATCAAGGCCGGAGATATTCGAAGACCGCTTTCGGGGCAGGTATGGGCATTATGAGTTTCTGGTTATGTCTTTCGGGTTGACCAACGCTCCAACTCGTTTATGGAACCGATGAACCGAGTGTTCCATGACATGTTGGACACTTCGGTCATCGTATTCATCGACGACATATTGATTTACTCTAAGGACATGGAGACTCATACAACGCATTTGAGAGCAGCCCTACAACGGCCGAGGGATGTGAGGCTTTTATGCAAAATTCAAGAACTGCGAGTTTTGGTGAAGGAAGTGGCTTTCTTGGGCCATGTTGTATCCGGAGACGGTATCAAGGTTGATCCAAGCAAGATAGCTGCTATAGTAGGATGGGAAGCACCAAAATCTGTTGCGAGATTCGTAGTTTCCTTGGGTTGGCTGGTTATTATAGAAGATTCGTGGAAGATTACTCCAGGATCGCGGTTCCACTCACCGATTGACCAAGAAGGGAGAGAAATTTATATGGACAGACGAGTGTGAGAAGTGCTTCCGGACTTTGAAGTCAAGACTTGTCTGCACCTATCCCGACCATCCCCGAACCAAGTGTACCGTTTACTCTATATACGGATGCTTCGGGGGTTGGGTATTGGGTGTGTTCGATGCAAGGAGAACAGTGATCGCTTACTCATCAAGACGGTTAAAAGAGCATGAGAAGAACTATCCTACACATGACTTGGAGCTAGCAGGGTTATTCATGCAATCAAGACTTGGAGACACTATTTGTACGGTGAGAAGTTTCAGGATCAAGTCGGATCACAAGAGCTTAACTTATCTCTTCACTCGGAAGGATCTGAATATGAGACGGAGGAGATGGCTGGAATTGTTAAAAGATTATGATTGCGACATCCAGGTACCATCCAGGGGTAAAGCAAATGTGGTGGCTGGCCTTAAGCGAAAAGTGGGCATCGAAACCCGAGGCGGGACCAGTACAAATGCTGCATTGTGTGCTGCAGCCTCGAGTTCGATGGAAATTGATGAAGAACATATTATCGAAACTTGCGAAGATCCGGTTGAGCAAGGCTTGATTCATAAGTTCACTATGATGTTCGCCGCACCGAAGATCTCGCCGAGTCTAATTGATGAAGTCAAGGTAGCAATCCCTACGGGATCCATATCTCAAGACAGTGCGGAAGACTTAGAGAAGGGTTCGTGCAATCCCGACTTTACCTTGGAATCGAACAAAGTACTCAAGTATCGCGGACGGTTATGTATACCGAGAGCGAAGAGCGGATATCGAGGCCGAGTTATGACTAAGCTCATTACACTCCATATTCGGTACATCCGGGAAGTACCAAGATGTACCATGATCTAAGAAAACTTTATTGGTGGAGGGGTATGAAAGCTGATATAGCTCGTTTCGTGTTTCAATGTCCGAATTGTCAACAAGTTAAAGCGGAAGGCAAAGACCCGCGGGTTTACTACAGCCGTTACGAGCCGCATGGAAGTGGGATTGTATCACTATGGATTTCGTCACGGCCTACCTTTGACACCAAGGTCGGTGGATGCAGTTTGGGTTATAGTAGATCGACTCAACAAGACGGCTCGATTTATTGCGGTTAGACCTCGGTATACCATGGAGAAGCTGGCCAAGTTATATGTTGATAATATAGTCGGACTTCATAGGCGTTCCAAGTATAGTATCGGCGAGATCCCCGTTTTACATCGAAATTCGGGAAGGATTACGAAAGCTATGGGAACAAAGTTGAAGTTCGATGCGGCTTTCCATCCTCGGACGGATGGGCGGTCGAACGAACCATTCAAATTTTGGAAGATATGCTTCGAGCTTGTGCATTAGATTTCAAAGGAGCTTGGGATGAGAAGCTATCACTTATCGAGTTTGTTTTACAACAATAGTTATCGGGCTACAATTCGGATGGCCCCATATGAAGCTCTCTATGGGAGAAAATGTCGTACACCTCGTTATGGAATGAAGTGGGAGAAAGAAGAATTGTAGGACCGGAGTTCGTTGAAGAAACTTGCCGAGTGATTGATCGGATCAAGAGAGAGTAAAGACAGCTCGGGTTCGACGGAAGCACTATGCGGATAATCGGCGTCGAGATCCGGAGTTTGCGTGGGTGACAAAGTGTTCTTGAAGGTGTCACCGGTGCGAGGTCCAAACGGTTTGGTAAAAAGGGGAAGCTATGCCCCAGGTATGTGGGACCATATGAGATATTGAATCGACGTGGTAATGTAGCATATCAATTGGCTCTACCACCATCTATGTCTAGCGCTCATAATGTGTTCCATGTATCATTATTGAAGAAGTATGTCAGAGATCCATCGCATATCTTGAGCGTGATCCTCCGGACTTGACCGAAGACTTAACTTTTAAAGTGGTGCCTAATGCTCTCGAGCCAAAAAATGATTTCGAATCCTAGAAGTTTCCTAATCCTAGTAGGGTTACTAAACCCTATTTCTAGCCTATAAATACACCCTTAAACCCCTCAAATCCTTTCCATTGTCTCTCACAAACCCTAGAGGAGAGAAAGGGCTTGGAAAGGAGAAGGAGCTAGGAAGAAGAAGGAGGTGCCGCCATTACCGTTTGATGAAGCTCTCGCTACGCGTCAACGGTAAGTGTTTGAATCCATCTTCTTACCCTATGTTAGTTGTGTGGGTGGATCAATACCATGCAAAGTGGGTATTGATCTAAAACCCTAAATTGGCCAATAAACCCTAAGTTGCCGTCAAACCCTAGATTCGAGTTTCGAGATGATATTCATCGAAAGCGAGACTTGAATGAGTTGGGGATAGCTCTAACTCAAAGCCTAGACTTAGAATGGATAGGAGAAACCCTAAAAATCCATGGAGGATGATCGACGGCAGTCGAAGAACCCATGTATGGTCTTTCGGAGACATACCGGTCGACTATACCGGTTGCACATAGTGCGACCGGTATGTTGCGACCGCTACCTCTCGGGAGGTTGTTTGTGGGGACCGGCTGACCATACCCGGTCGCCGGTCTTTCCCACGGAGGCTGCGACCGGTATATGCCACCGGTCAGCCCGTGAGGGTATTTTGTGATCTCTGTTGGTTTCCGACCAACATGAAACCCTAAATAATATATTCTAATGAAACCCTAATATTATGTAGGACGTTGTGACTTGTCGTTTGGATCTTGCGATGTGGAGCAAGTAGTCGAACGAGCGTCGAGTAGGGGAATCGACCTAAACCTAATAATTAATGGACTCGTTGTTAATCATTGAATATCTATGATGTGATGTTTGTGCATATTCACATGCCATCCTTTACTTTCAGTTATTATTATTGTTCATGCATTCATAGGATGTGATTGTTAGGCATGTGATTGTTTTCGTTGGTGTGTGGAGTGGGGCATGGGCTGGATCGCTCTTCACCGGCACTTTTGTAGTATTCCGTCTTAACATGCTTGGTACGGGTGGGGTATCGGAGGAAGATCGTGGTACGGTGGTCTCCGATATTGATGTTGTCCCGGCCATCGTTGGGTGGTACCGGGGATTCCGAGTCGAGGCTTGTCCACGATGCTTTAGCTCTATCTCTATGCCGTAGGGAGTTATGTTGGGATAGGGTCTACTGCGTATTGTTTCTATCCTAGTGGGTTAGTTGCGGATAGGGTATCGGGGAGGTGAGGGTTTGGTGGTCTCCGACCCGGCCTGCGCTCTAGCCCTATCTCTATGCCGTAGGCCGGCTTGTGCTGGGATAGAGCATACATTGTTGACATCTAGGATTGGTTAGTTGCGAGCCCGGTTTGCAGCCCGGCCGTAGGGGCTTAGGTACCGGTATGGGTAGAGTATCGGGGAGGTGCGGGTATACCTTAGCTCTATCTCTATTCCATGATGGGTGCATGTGGGTTGGTGGTAGTGTGATTACGTGCGATGCCACACACTCGTGTATAGAGGTGCGGGGCCAACCAAACCTTTCTATAGCACATTGCAAACTTAAAACCGGACCACAGCATAAAATTGATTGTTACTCATGCATAATTTTGTGAAACTGTCTGATTGTCTTACTGAGCTATGTTGTGAGCTCACCCTTTGTGCACATCTTGTTTTAGATCTGGATGCAGGTTATACTGTGGATGATTACGTAAATGCTCCAGCGTATGGTGGTGCTTGCGGCGTTGGGCGTCCGAGCGGGACGGGGCGAGCATGACGCTTCATGCGAGTGCCAATTCTGCGTGTACCTTTGATTTGTTTTATTTATTTATTTCAGTTATTTTTGTTTGATATTAAAGAGATGTAAAAGATTATTATTTTATGTTTGAATTTGAATAATGGGATATTTATTTAAATTATCAATAGATACTCAGTTCATTCTATTTAAAGTCTTCCGCTGTATATTTATATTCTGATTGTGGTTATGTGTAATTGGTTTGTACGGGTGAACACGGCCTATTCGAGATCCTGGTGTGAACCGTTGGTTCAATGACGGTTCACTCACACCGCTCTGGTTGGATCAGAATTGGGGTGTGACAATAACCCTTGTCCAGTAGTTCTTGTAGTTGTACTTTCAATTCCTTTAGTTTAGTAGGAGCCATTCGATAAGGTACTTTTGATACTGGTGCGGCTCCAAGTACAAGATCTATCACAAACTATGTGGCTCGGTCGGGTGGTAATCCTGGTAGTTCCTTAGGAAATACGTCGGGGTAGTCCCGCACGACATCAATATCTTCCATCCGTGGTACCTCTTTGGTGAGGTCGACCACTGATACTAGATATCCGACTGCTCCCTTCTCAAGGCACTTCTTAGCCTTTAGGGCTGAGAGTATGAGCTTGCGTTTATGGGGAAGTTTGGTTCCTGTAAAACTAAATTCTGCTCCTTCTTTGTCTTTAAATGTTAGCTTCTTTACGGCGCATAATAGGTTCGCAGAATGCCGAGCTAACTAGTCCATTCCCAAGATGACGTCAAAGTCTGCCATCCCAAGTTGGATCAAGGTTGCATCTAAGGTTTTCTCGCCAATGAGAACTGGACATGGCCCATAGCCTTTTTCTAACTCCACTTCTAACCCCATCGGTGACCGTACAAGTATTTTGTAGTCTAATGTTTTGATGGGTAAATTCAGCTTCTTTCCAAATGACATAGATAAAAAAGAATGAGTAGCTCCTGAGTCGAAGAGTACTCTGGCGGGTATGCCATTTATGGGTACGATACCTATGACCACATCGGGTGATGCGGCAGCATCCTCAGATGTAATTGCATAAACTCATCCTTGATGTAGCTGCTTCCTGGGCTTAGGACACTCCCTTGCCATATGCCCCGCTTGGTTGCAGTTAAAACATTTTAGGCCTTTTGTATTTGGCTTTGGCTGATGTTGAGCTACTAGGATAGTCTTGGGTGCGGTAGCAAAGCCTTGAGCATGGAAGGGTTTAAATGTCTTATTATTCCCTCCGTTTTAAGCATTTCTGGCTGGTCTTTTCATACCTCTGTTCTGTGTGAAATAGCTTTCCTTCTGGCTCGATTCAGTAACTCGAGCAATTTGCACAGCTTCATTATATATTTTCTTCTCCAAACCCAGAACATGCTCTCTGATGCTTCCTCTAAGTCCCGTGACAAACCTACGGGTCTTAGTGTCTTCTTCTTGCATGCTGAGTGGTGCAAAGAAAAATAGCTCCTCAAAACTCTGTTAATATGCATCCACGGACATCAATCCCTGATATAAACTCAGAAACTCCTTCTCCATAGAATCTTTGAAGCTTCGGGGAAAGTACTTCTAAAAGAAAGCTTCTTTATATATAGCCCAAGTCAATAGGGTGTGCTTAGTTAATAGATAGGTCCTGATAGATTTCCACCAATGATGTGCATCGCCTTTTAGCATGAAGGTGGCACATAATACATTTTCTTCTTCTGTAATACTCATCATAAGAAAATTTCTCTCCATCTCATCGATCTAATGTGCTGGCCATAAAGGATCAAATGGTTTACCGTTAACTTCCTTGAGCTTCATCTTCAAGAATCTCTCAACCAGTCGAGAGTGATCCATCTGATTTTAGGGGTATGCCCCAAACATAGGTTGTGGATACTGATAATTAACCTGAGCTGCTTCCGGACCTAGTACTGGAATCTGTACAGCTGGTGGTTGAGGTGATTGACGTGCTGGGTGGTTACCCACTTGTGCTGTACTGGTTTGTCCAGTCGGCATTGGTGTAGCATGTGCTGCCTGGAACATAATCCCCATTGCTGTTTGCATTTGAGCCTGTGCGTATTGCATTTGTTGCAGCTGCTGCGCTAAGTTCATAACCACGGTTGCTAACTCCGGTGGTGGAGGTGGCAAGTTTGTAGGATTTTCCTGAACCGGATTTACTGGTGGTGCAACCTGCGGATTACCCTATGCGTATATATTTTCTTGGCTGGTTTCCTCCACGGGTGGTGGTGGTGGTACTATGTTTTGGCTCTGCCTGGTGACTCTACGTCCAGCCATCTTCCTCTGATATTGGTGATGCCTGAAAATCATTAACAAACGTGAGTCAATCATTTATACTTCATGTAGGCATGATAACCGATGTAATTTTCAAAATTTCCAGTTCATTCTGTGAAAAATACTGTCTTTTCTATGCAGGGTCGATGGTGAAGGTCGATGGTATGTCCGACCCTCAGTATCCGACCCTGGGAATGTACCTATTCTTTCCGAGAGCCGGGGGTCGATGCGGGGGTCGATGGATGTCCGACCCCCAGGTGCGACCCCTGGTTTCCTGTCAGATTCCCGAGAGCTGGGGGTCGATATGGGGGTCGATTATCCTGGTCGAATTCTCCGACCCCTGGACCAAAAATTTGATTTTTAAGGTCCGATTCTGGGTTCATTTCCCATTATTCCTTCCCCGTTTCGACTCGTCTTCCACCTTGAGTTGCTACAGTGCCACTCCGCTATATTGGTCATTTCGGTTCCGTGTTTCGACGTCTACATCTTTCCTACAGGTATGTCTTCTCATTTTTACCTGTTTTTAGGTTTTCATTTCTAGGTTTTTGCTCATTTATCTTGTATTTTTCAAATTAAACTTTTTCCAACCATAAAAATTTGATTTTTATTGGGGGCTTTTGTTATTGGTGACTCGATGAACGAAAGCCCTCAAAAATTTTTGAGTTTCATCGGTTGGTTATCGAGAAACTTGGATTTTGCTCTTTTTGCTCTAATTTGTCAAAATTTTCGATTTCTCACAATTTTTTCAAATTGGATTCCATTAGTTAGAATTGCTACTGTGTGAGTGTTGTAGGATCTGTTAGAACCTACGTTAGTCCTTCTGCCCACGTGTATGGGTGACAAGTGAGGCTTTTTGGCCAACTTACGTCGTTATAATGTCCCAATTTTTTGTTTTTACTCTCTACTAACCCTTTATTGGTTTCTCTTTCTTATTTGCAGATACTATGGCTCGTACCAAAGTACCCGGAGTTTGTGATCCTCTTCGTTTCCATTCCAAGGAAGCCGAAGCACAGTATGTCCACTACGCTCGCAAGAAAGTAGAGGGAGGTCGTAAGGTGAACTTGGCTGAAGCCCTGTTCAATCTAGAGATAGCATTTGGTGATATGGGATGGCTCCCTGTCATTACTTACGACGCGTGCGCCTGCCCCGACTTGGTACGCCAGTTTTATTGTAACCTCCAGGTGGTAGGGGATTACAATGATGTTGAGAGGGGTCACGAGTTGCGCATCACGAGTTACGTCAAAGGGGTGAACATCTCGTTTGACTATCGGCAACTAGCCGACCTACTGGCCATCTCCTATGATGGCCCCATGGTTTTTTGTGCTCTTGGAGAGCCCCAGTTCTTCTCTCTACAGATGAGGGCCGAGATCGATAACCAGCTCCTTCGTCCTGATCGCTGGCAGATGAGGGCATGTTATATGCATCCAGTTCCAAGGGTATATTGCGAGATCATTCAGCATAACCTGATCCCGCAAAGGGGTTATTACGAGAGGGTTTCCCAGCTGACCCAGTATCTTCTATATAGTATTTGCACTAGGCAGCCCGTCTTCCTTCCGTACATCATCATGCCTACCATGATCACACTGGTAACCTTCCTTACGGACGTATGATCACTACCTTTCTTACCCGTCTGGGGGTTGATTTAGTGGATGAGAGGATTCAGGAGAAGTCCTTCTCATTGCCTCTAGATTGGGAGGCTATTTGCAAGATGGGCATGCAGGATGCTCAGGTCAGTGATGAGGAGAGGAACGCGATGGTGCGCCCTCACGCTCGCGTAGAGATAGCTGACGCTGAGGCAGCTGCCGCCGCTGCTGGAGTTCATATGGAGCTTGCTGGTGATGATGACCGTATGTACATGGATGTAGATACCACCTCCTTCACCTACACATGCGGCTGGAGCTAGTACTTCATATGCGGCTGGTCCTTCACATGCGGCTGGTCCTTCTCATGCGGCTGGTCCTTCACACCCACCTTCTGATATGATGGAGATATTGCATGAGATCAGAGAGGCTCAGCACAGATCTGATCTGAGGATGGGGGAGTTACTAGATGCTCAGCGGGTGAGAGTGGATGAGCTACTAGACACCCAGCGTACATAATTCATGAGGATGGGAGAGCTCATAGAGGCTCAACGCCGGACTGATCAGCGGGTAGCTGATCTTACAGCTAGTCTTCAAACGACCAAGACTCGGATAGCCTGGTTGACTAGAGTCTACGCTGAGGATTATGACAGAGATCGTGAGGCACCGCCCCCTCCTTCACCTCCAGCTTCATGATTGTACTTATTTTCTTTCTTTGTACTACAGAGTAACTGTCCAGGTTGTGGACTGTATTCTGTTTTAGCTATTTGTACATGTTTGTTTATCTCTCATTGTATTTAAAATTGTTCTTCCTATAATAGATGCATTATTTTTTTTTCAAATTTGATCTCAAACATCACTTGTGCTTATAGTGTGTTAATATTACAGTTTTTACTTTTATCCTATCTCAGTTCACAATTCGTCGTGAAGGTATGCTAGTTTAGCAGACACGGCCAGAGATGCTCTGATACCAAGTTGTCACACCCCAATTCTGCACACTTTAGAATGGTGTGATGAACCGCTAGCAAACCAACGGTTCAACCAGGATCTCGGACAAGCGGAATCCATTTTATCTAAACCTCATACATCCACATTCATAATCAGAGTAAATACACAATAGCGGAAGTCTTATAGTAAAATGAACTGAGAATCTACTGTGATATTAATATTTAAATAGAAAATTATTCTGTATCAACTAAGACATAAATAAATATCAAATACATGTCTTTACTAATCCAAATAATAAAAATAAATTCTAATCGAATACACATGAGTTGCACTCGCAAAAGGAGTCATGTGTATCTACTTCGTCTTCAACTTCCATCGCTGCCATGTGCCCATACACTGGAGCATTGACATAATCTTTGACGGTAGTACCTGCATCATCAACTTAAAACATTCGACGTCGAGGGGGTGAGCACACATCATGGCTCAGTGAGCAAACAAAACAATGCAACAATACATATGCATGCAGTCAATTCATATCTTTGGTCTAGTTTAAAATTTGCAATATGCAATAGAAAGGTTTAGGTAGTCAAAGGTTAACGTTTATTGACCCCGCCTCTATACACAAGTGTGTGACGCCGCCCGAAGGTAACGTTTATCGTCGACTCACAAGCACCCAATTCATGAACATTGTACAACAAAGGTTAACGTTTATTGCTATATAGTGCCATACCAACACGTAAGCCCCTGCTGGCGAGGGCTGCAAACTGGGCTCGCAACTAACCAATCCTAATGCCAAAAAGTGTATCCAAGGCATCACCCCAGCATCCCTTAGAAAAACCATAGAGATAGAGCTAAGGCCCCCCGGTAGAGTCAGAGACTACAAGGACCAAGACCACCTCCCCTGATACTGTACGACGTAATAGTTCTGCTAAAGTAATGACGATACGACGATGCTAATGCACAAGACTTGAGTTAGAGATAGAGCTAAAGTGCTAAGACCCACCAAAGGTTAACGTTTATTGACGTTCCCATCACACCTCCCCTGATACTCGCTCGCATTAAGTACACCAACCACACACATACATTCACATGCCTATTCCTATCATCATCATCATCATCATGTTATAAACAGTAAAGTAAATATGCATGAAAAAATAATAGAAATATTAGATGACATGTTGTATGCACATTACAAACATATTCGCATAGAATCAAGCATGGCATTGGACCCAAGAAAAGAGAAAACAGTTTGTTATTAACCAATTAGTTTAGAGTTCTGTTTCCTCACCTTAGTTTGCTAATAGAACCTCCTACAAGCTTTAAGATCACATTTATATTGTTATTATATTGCTAGAAGACCTAACAAAGTCGATAGAATTTAATTAGAATTAATTTTAAATTTAAAAACCATTCTGTTAACTGGGGGTCGAAGGTAGGGTCGGAGTAATGATCGACCCTGGGTGCGACCACCCCTATTCTGGACTTTCCGAACACTGGGGGTCGATGCTCAGGGTCTGGTAGGGTCGATTGGCCATCGACCCCCATGCGACCCCCTGTGGGTTTTGGCCGATTTTCTTCCTTCAGTCCATTCTTCGTGTTTGAGGTCCTATGGCTTGCTCCTATAGTCCATTCCGCACATGTTCTATGGCCTAGAATCATGATTCATTCACCTATATGGCTTTCATGATTTTCCCCATGGTTTTCCATGAAAACCTAACCATGGGTTGATGGTTTGGGTTTCTCCAAGATCATACTCTCTTCATTATCTACCCTAAGGTCTTTAGAAACTCATGGAACTAGTATCCATACCTGAGAAGAATACTCCTTCTCTGCAACTCTTCTCCTTTCTGCCTTCTTCTCTTCTTTCCTTCTCTTCCTCTTCTCTTCCTTCTCTTCTCTTTCTCTTAATTCAATTAGGGTGTTAAAAGGAGTTAAAGAGGCTTAGGGACGTCCTATTTATAGAATAGAAACTCCTAAAATAAGTCCCATTGAGATTTGGAAGGAATCCCATCGAAATTAGAAAACTTTCCTAATTTTTAGATTTATCGAGTACCGGGGGTCGATAGGGGGGTCGGAGATCCCGTCGACCCCTGGTTCCTAAAGTGTCTGACCCCCCATGTAAAACTAGGGGTCTGACTTCTGTCTTGGGGGGGTCCGACCCTCCCTTGCTAGGTATGCGACCCTCCCCTTAATTTAAGTGTTTTTGGGTCAGTTTAATACCTGGGATCGTGATCTCCTTCATGCACTTGGTCCATTTGGCTCATCCATGATGGGTAGACCTGGTTCAAGGTGGTAAGACCGGGTTAGTTTGATACGGTCTTACACATCCTCTCTGCATTAAAGGTTAGAAAATACCTTGAGAAAGGAGGAGTTGGATATCTAGTATCCGTGGTTGATCTCACCAAAGAAGTACCATGAATGGAGGATATTGATGTTGTGCATGACTTTCCAGATATATTTTCTGAGGAACTACCAGGACTACCACCCGAGACAGAGTTCGTTATAGATCTAATACCCGGAGCCGCGCCAGTATCTAAAGCACCCTATCGAATGGCTCCTACTAAACTGAAGGAATTAAAGGTACAGTTACAGGAATTACTAGACAAGGGTTATATCAGACCTAGCATATCACCATGGGGAGTGCCAGTATTGTTTGTAAAGGAGAAGGATGGTAGCGTTCGACTGTGTATAGACTATCGGGAATTGAATAAGCTTACAATCAAGAATCGGTACCCGTTGCCTCGGATCGATGACTTGTTCGATCAGTTGCAAGGTGCCAAGGTGTTCTCCAAGATAGATTTTCGATTAGGATACCATCAGTTGAAGATTAAGGAAGGTGATATTCCAAAGACAGCATTTAGAATAAGATATGGACATTATGAATTTTTAGTCATGTCTTTTGGATTGATTAACGCACCCGCAACTTTTATGGAACTCATGAATCGGGTATTCCACGATATGTTGGATACGTCTATCATTGTGTTTATTGATGATATATTGGTCTACTCCAAGGACAAGGAAACTCATGTCATGAATCTAAGAGCCGCTCTGCTGCGACTAAGAAAAGAGAAGCTTTACACCAAATTTACAAAGTGTGAGTTTTGGCTAAATGAGGTCGCTTTCTTAGGCCATGTTGTATCCACTGAGGGAATTAAAGTGGATCCTAGCAAGATTGAAGCCATTGTGAAGTGGGAAGCACCTAAAAGTGTTGCAGAAATTAGAAGCTTCCTAGGTCTAGCTAGGTATTATCGACCATTCGTGGAAGACTACTCCAGAATTTCCGTACCTCTCACCAGTTTGACAAAGAAAAGAGAAAAGTTTATTTAGACCGATAAATGTGAAGAAGGTTTTCAAACATTGAAAGCTAGATTGATATCTACTCCCATCTTGACTATTCCTATTTCAGGACAACCATTTACCATATACACTGATGCATCTGGATTGGGTTTAGGATGTGTACTTATGCAAGGAGAACAAGTAGTTGTGTATGTCTCAAGACAACTGAAGACACATGAGAAGAATTATCCCACTCATGACTTGGAATTAGTGACAGTAGTACATGCAGTCAGATATGGAGACATTATTTGTACGGAGAGAAATTTCAGATTAAATCAGATCATAAGAGTCTCACTTATCTTTTTAATCAGAAGGAGTTGAACATGAGACAAAGAAGATGGCTGGAATTATTGAAGGATTATGATTGCGATATCCAGTATCATCCAGGAAAGGCTAATGTAGTTGCTGATGCGCTAAGCAGAAAAGCAATGATAAAATCTCAAGGAGAGGTTAACACGACTGCGGCAATGTGTGTTACAGGAAAAGTATTCCAACATGGCAATGAGCAATTCGTGATAGATGCACTGGGTGGATCAACCAACCAAGGGTTTATTCATCGGTTTTCAAATATGTTTGCCACATTGAAGATTGTACCTGATATAATTGATGAAGTGAAAGTCGCTCTTAAATCAGACCCTTATCTGATAACGGTACAAGAAGACATTGAAAAAGGTAGGACTATTCCTGAGTTCACCTTACGATGAAAAGGTATTGAAAAACAAAGGAAGAGTATGTGTTCCTGAAATGGAAAACTTAGACATTAGACACAGACTAATGAAGGAAGCTCACACCACTTCTTATTCGGTACATCCTGGAAGTACAAAGATGAATCATGATTTGAAGAAATTATATTGGTGGAGAGGAATGAAAGCAGATGTAGCTAAATTTGTGTCTCAATGCCTAAATTGTCAGAGGGTAAAGGCTGAACGGCAAGACCTACAGGATTGTTGTAGTTACTACCATAACCAACATGGAAATGGGACTGCATCACTATGGATTTCATCATTCGGTTACCACTGACTCCCTAAGTAGTTGACGCGGTCTGGGTGATAATAGATCGTCTGACTAAGACAGCTCACATTATAGCTATACCACCACAATATACCGTAAAGAGGTTAGCTAAGCTCTATGTGGATAATATTGTCAGATTACATGGTGTACCTGTAAGCATTGTGTCCGATAGAGACCCACGCTTTACCTCAAAGTTTTGGGAAGGATTACAGAAGGCTATGGGTACAACGTTGAAATTCAGTACTGCATTCCATCCACAGACAGACGGACAGTTGGAGCGTACCATTCAGATTTTAGAAGACATGCTTCGAGCCTTTGTTATTGATTTCAAAGGATCATGGGATGAGAAACTACCATTGATCGAGTTCGCCTATAACAATAGCTATTAGGCTACTATACAGATGTCATCCTATGAAGCACTGTATGGTAGGAAGTGTCGAACTCCTTTGTTTGGGAATGAAGTTGGTGAACGGAGTATTGTTGGACCAGAATTTGTTGAAGAGACTTGTCGTGTAGTCGACGTTATTAAGGAAAGAGTTAGAACGGCTCAGAATTGTCAGAAACAGTATGCAAATACTCGACGTCGAGACCTTGAATTTGTCGTAGGTGATAAGGTATTCTTGAAAGTATCACCTATGCAAGATTTAAAACGATTCAAATAGAAAGAGAAGCTAAGTCCAAGATATGTCGAACCATATGAGATTCTAGCTAAACATGGAAAAGTGGCTTATCAGTTAGCACTACCACCATCTATGTCAAGTGTGCATGATGTATTTCATATCTCATTATTGAAGATGTACGTCAGAGATCCAACACACATTTTGACAGTGGATCCACCAGATCTAACTGATGATTTGACATTCAAAGTAGCATCAACTGAAATCACCAGCCAAAAGGTTCAACGTCTACGCAACCGTGACATTTATTATGCTAAGGTCACCTGGAGGAGCCGAGATATAGAAGAGATCACATGGGAAGAAGAGAATGCTATGCGAAAGCAATATCCTTACCTTTTCGACTCGGAAGGTATGTGTAAATTTTGAGGATGAAATTTCTTATAAGAGGGGGGGAGTTGTAATACCCGTATCGAACTAACTGGTCTTGCCACCTTGTACCAGGTCTACCTATCATGGTCGAGCCAAGTGGACCAAGTGCGTGAAGAAACCACAAGACCAGGTATGAAATTTAACTCAAAAACAGTCAAATATGAGTGTATGGTCGCATGCCTAAACAGGTATGACCGACCCCACCTCAAAAGAGTCCAACCCATGACTTTTGGTCGTGGCATCGGATGATTTAAAAACGTAGGGTCGATGGATTCTGCGACCCTACATTCGACCCCACGGAAACAGGCAGAAACCAAAATTATGAAACCTTCCTAATTCGAAGGGGGGTCTTTCCTAAACTCATTGGGGCATATTATGGAGGGTTTTCCTCTATAAATAGGACGTCCCTTAGCCTCTTTCACTCCTTTAGAACCCTAATTAAAAGTAAGAGAGAGAGAAGAGAAGGAAGAGAAGGAGAATTGAAAAAGAAGACCAAGGAAGAGGAAAGTTCAGAGAAAACTCTGAATCTCAGCAAACCTAAGGTATGAACCTAATTTCCTACATGAATTAAGAGCCTAGAATAGTTCATGAAGAAGATAGGATTAGGAGAAACCCAAATCATCCATCCATGGACAAAATTCCAAGAGAATCCATGGAGGAAGTCATTGTGGACAATGGATGGTGTATAAAATTATAGTTTTGAGCCGTAGAACGATCATAGGAAGGACCATGATGGTAAGCCAAAGGATTCAAACATGAACGAATGAACACGTGTGGCCGCACGTAGGGTCACATGGTATCTGACCCCATGAGACCCACATGTTCCACCATAGGCCCTTGGGAAGTTCTAGGGAGGGTCTGGTCGCACGTAGTGTCGAAGTATGTCCGACCCCACCTGCGACCCTACACCCTGTGGTCGTAGAAACTGAGACCCCAGGTGCTACCCCACCTGTGACCCCCAGCTTCTATTAATTTAAACATATTGGAATTAATTCTAATTAAAATCTATCAACTTGTTAGGTTTTTCCAGTGATTTAAAAGTGAATTATAAAGCTTGAACGAGGATCTACTAGCAATCAAAGGTGAGGGAACAAAACCTAAACTAATTGGCTAATAATAAACTGTTTTTGTTTATTGAGTCCGATGCCATGAATGATTCTATGCTTGTATGCGTGTATTGTGCATTTAACTTGTCATCCAATATTTCTGCTATTAATGTTCATGCATATTTAATTTCGTTTATTTTATGATGATGATGATGATGCTAGGAATAGGCATGTGAATGTTTGTGTGTGGTTAGTGTATTTGATGCGAGTAGGGCATCAAGGGAAGTGTGATGCGATGCGGTCCTAAGCACTTTAGCTCTATCTCTACTCAAGTCTTGTTCACTGACATCGTCGTATCGCCACTACCTTAGCAGAACTATTACGTCGTAGGGCATCAGGGGAGGTGGTCTCGGACCGTGTAGTCTCTGACTCTGTCGAAGGGCCATAGCTCTATCTCTATAAACGTATTGAGGGATGCTGGGCTGAGGCCTTGGATACACTGTTTGACATTAGGATTGGTTAATTGCAAGCCCAGTTTGCAAGCCCTTGCCTATAGGGGCTTACGTGTTGGTATGGGTAGGACATCATGGGAAGTGTGATGCGGTGCGGTCCTAAGCACTTTAGTTCTATCCCTATTCCATGGTGGGTGCATGTGGGATGGCAATGGCGTTTGATCCATTGGGCGGCTTCACACACTTGTGTATAGAGGTGCAGTGGCCACCTATCTTTTCTATTGCACATTGCAGACTTATGAACCAGACCAAAGAAATGAATTGAATGCATGCATATGTTTTTTGCATTGTTTTGTTTGCTCACTGAGCCGTGATGTGTGCTCACCCTTTCGACATCGAATCTTTTTAGTTGATGATGCAGGTACCACGGTAGAAGACTATATGAATGCTCCGACGTATGGACATGCTGCGGTGATGGATGCAAAAGTTATGATGGAGTCGCATGATTCATCGTGCAAGTGCAACTCATGCGTCTTCGATTAGATTTATGTTTAAATTATTCAGACGATGTAATTGATTAAATTATTTTATTTTATGTCTTAGTCTTTTGAAGATAATTGGATAATTTATTTATGTTACCACTGTTAGACTCTCAGTTCATTAGTATAAAAACTTCCGCTATTGTTTATTTACTTTGATTATGGTTGTGGATGTGTATGGTTTAAGCAAACGGACACAGCCTATTCGAGATCCTGGTTGGACCGTTGGTTTATTGGCGGTTCATCACACCATTCTAGTTGGTGCAGAATTGGGGTGTGACAGGATTTTTAATGCCCTAATAGGATGAGGGGATCCCATTACATTCCATAGTACCAATATGTTGGGAAGGGGGTGTGACATGCTTGAAGTCTGGAAGGACCTTGGGAGATCACCAGTAGCAAGTGGAGTTACAGCTGAAGACAGAAGAGAGGAAGTGAGTTTGTAAAATGACCCAAATTACACATTTTAAAGCGATTTTAGGTTGCCTGGTTAGACTACGCAATTCCCAGGTGCCTCTGGACATGCGACAGGGCTTACGACCAAACACCTTCTAGACCTCTTGGTTAAGGTGTCCGAATGGATGTCCGAAAGGACAACCCTGTACAGTAATGCCTCCAGACATCCGACCGGACAAGGTTACCAAGGCCTTGTAAATTTGTCCAGCGGGAGATCCGATGAGACTAGTGCCACCGATCATTGCTTTCGGACAATGTGTTTTTGTATTACTTGGAATTGTGATTTCTGCTCAACTTAAATTGTAGAATATTTTTGTATTTGGTGTGCATTATATAAGACTAACACCATGAATTATGGATACGTTATTCAAAAATTTATCATATACACCATGGGATGTTTCAAATCTTTTTAGAACTACTAAACTGAAATGGCATACCGAACCCATAGAGGCCATCGCAATGTCCGTAACTAGGTTAATACCGCCTACCGAAATGGAGATTGGAACTGGTAACCAGACTGAATAGATTCCACCAACCGACAACCAAGTAGAAATAGACCAAGGGGTACTCAACAAAGGGATACCTATTCAGGGCACCCATAATCCACTACTTGGACCCCCTCCAGGAGAAATGGCCACGATCGTGACCAACTTGGTCCTTCAAGTTCAGGCATAGCAAGGAGACTTAACAGAGTTACAGGCTACACTTAGACCTACCACACCAAACCTCATCAATGATACACCAATACCACCAGGCCGAGATAACACTGTGTTGATCGATAGTAACACAGTTCCGGCAAGACAACAACAAATCCCAGTTGCAAATACACCAGGAGTGTACCAAGGGGGCTATTAGGGCAGATATCAAAGGGGATACCAAGGGGAGTACTGTCACACCCCAATTCTGGTCTAACCAGATTAGTGTGATGAACTGCCAATAAACCAACAGTTTAACCAAGATCTCATATAGGTCGTACCCACCATATCAAACCACACACACATTCCACAATAATAATCAGAAGTAATAATCAAATAAGCGAAAGTCTTACAGATAATGAACTGAGAGTCTAATAGTGATAAATAAGTATTTAATCCAATTACCTCCAAACCACAAGGCATAAAAATAAATAATCAATTACATATCTGATGTTCAAATTATAACTAAACTTAAGAAAAAACACATTGGTTCCACTCGCATGATGAATCATGCGCATCTTCTTCAGCTTCTACGTCCATCACAGCAACGTGTCCATATATCGACGCATTCATATATTCTTTAACAGTAGGACATGCATCATCAACTAAAATATTCAACGTCGAAAGGGTGAGCACACTTCACGGCTCAGTGAGCAAACAAAATAGTGCAACAAACATATGCATGCATTCAATTCATATCTTTGGTCTGGTTTTTAAGTTTGTAATGTGCTATAGAAAGGTTTGGTGGCCCCCGCACCTCTATACACGAGTGTGTGAATCCACCCATTGGATCAAACACTATTGTCGTCCCACATGCACCCACCATGGAATAGAGATAAAGCTAAAGTGTTCAGATCAAACACTGCCAATACTTCCCCTGATGCCCTACCCATACCAATACGTAAGCCCCTATTGGCGAAGGCTTGCAAACTGGGCTCGCAACTAACCAATCCTAATGCCAAACAGTGTATGCCAGGCCTCACCCTAGCATCCCTCAATACGTCCATAGAGATAGAGCTAAGGCCCCTAGGCAGAGTCAGAGACCACATGATCCGTGACCACCTCCCCTAATGCCCTACGATGTAATAGTTCTGCTAAGGTAGTGGTGATACGACGATGTTAGTGGGCAAGACTTAAGTAGAGATAGAGCTAGAGTTTGGTGACGAGGTCAAAGACCACCATGCCACGTCTTCTCCCTGATGCTCCACTCGCATCCAATACACCAATCACACACATACATTCACATGTCTATTCCTAGCATCATCATCATCATCATGTTATAAATAAACGAAATTAAATATGCATGAATAGTAATAGTGTAAGCACCCCATTTTTGTCACCCTCAGCATAAGTGAACCAATATGGTAGGTTTTTTACTTTTAACCCAAGGGTTTGTGATTCTCTAATGAACCCCACAACAGGGTCATTGGGCTATTACCTACTTAGATGTATAGGTTGTGAAATTATCTTTGAAATGAGATCGGAATCATAAAATGCTGACATCAAACAAGGAAGATATTACAGTTTGAAAGTGCAAGGGCATTTACGTAATTATCGTATGATGCATGCATTATCATTCAAACTTCAAGACATCATATCTTGGTCATCTGATATCGGAATCAGATGATTCAAAGGCCAATATTCCTTATTTTTAGTCCTCTTCAAAGTGGATGAGAAAAATCCCAGGTAGAAGTCACCAGTGGGCCCCATACAAGTTTTCATGCAAAATTATCGTTTGAACTTCAAAGCTTCATATCTTTGTCGTTCTACATCGGATTCAGATGATTCCAAGGCCATTATTCTTCATTTGTGATGTTCTACAAAGTGGATGTAAAAAATCTTGGGTAAAAGTCTCCGAAAGGTCCCATGCAAAATTACACATGAAAATGGTCATTTAATCTTCGAAAATTCATATTTTGGTCACCCCAAATCCAAATCAGGTAATTTCAGTTTCATTATGTTTCATTTTTAGTACTCTACAAAGTAGACATAAAGGATTTCCGGTAGAAGTCTCCGAAGGATCCCATGCAGAATGATCAATCAAATTATCGATAATTGGCCAGCTTAAACTTCAAAAATTTAAAAGTTGGCCATTTTATTTCCAAATGAGGTGATTCAAGTTTCAATATTCCTCATTTTTAATGTTCTACAAAGTGAACGCAAAAAAATTGGAATAGATGCTATGAAAAAATTCCATATGGAAGGGTGACAGAAATGGACTATGAAATGTCAACCTTGGTCCAAACCAGCTTAATCCAGCTTAGTCTAACTTAGCCCGGCCCAGCTCAGACCAATCCAGACCAAGTTATGTCAGCCCATATGCATGCATTTCTTTTATATGTGTATAATGTATAATATATTATTGTATATAATATATATATATATATATATAATATATAAATCCATAATATATATATATATATATATATATATATATATATATATATATATAATAGAGAAGAGGAAAAGAGAGGCCGTCGAAAAAGAGAGGAAAGAGAGGCCATGGGAAAGAGAGAGGGAGAAAAAAAAGGAAAGAGAGAGAAATAAAAGAAAAAGGAAAATAAAAAGAAGCTCTTTCATGTTTTCTAGAAAGAAAATGTGAAAGAGAGAGGGAGAAAGAAAAAAAAAAGGAAGAAAAGAGGAAGGAAAGAAAAAAGAAAAAAAAAGGAAATATTTTCTAGAAAGAAAACGTGAAAAAAGAGAGAAAAGAAGAAAGAAAAAAAAGGAAAGAAGAAGAAAAGGAAGAAGAAGAAAGGAAGGAAGAAGAAAAGGAAAGAAGGAATTTTCTAGAAGAAGGAAAGAGAAAAAAGAAAGAGAGAAGGGATTTTCTAGAAGAAGAAGGAGAAAAAGGAAAGAAAGGAAGGAGGAAAAACATGGAAAAGAGAGAAGAAAGGAAAGAAAAAAAATGAAAAGAAAGGATTTTCTAGAAGAAAAGAAGAAAAGGAAGGAAGAGAGAAGAAGGAAAGAAGAGGAGAGAGAGGAATGACGTTTCTACTCTAGAAACATGTAGAAAACGTGGAGAAGAGAGAAGAGAGAAGAGAAAAGGGAAGAAAGAGAAGAAAGGAAATAAGAAAAAAGAAAAAAAAAGGATTTTCTAGAAAAAGAAGAAAAGGAAAGAAGGATCTTCTAGAAGAGGAGAGAAAAAGCATAAAGAGACCAAGAAAAAGAGAGGGATCTTTTTCCAAACCACAAGGAGAGAGAGAACATGGGTAAGAGAGAAAAAAGTGAGAAAGGGAGAAAGAAAGAGAGAAGAAGAAGAAAAAAAAAGAGAGAAGAAAAAGAGAAAGAAAGAAAAGAGAAGAAGAAAAGAGAGAAAGAGAAGAGAGAGAAAAGCAGAGGAGAGGAAATGGAGGGTTCGCCTTCAAAGAGCTTGATACGACCTCCAATCATCCTACATCGACGGTTTCTCTCCATTCGAGCACAAGGTTAGTAACCTAAACGAATTTAGAGGTCTTTAGAATGCACGAATGTCAACTGTTCTTGAAAAAGGCTAATTTTTATGAAATCTCGATCAGGAATGCTCTATTGCATGCATATTATTGTTAGGATGCCCATGTCTAGCATTTTTTACGAATGATAATTTGTCTAAACTACTCAATGATGAAGTTTTGAATGCTTTATGATGATGTTTGATGTTTTTTACAAGTTTCATAAAGTGGTTTTCTAATCTGAAATTTTCAGATTTAGGATTCAAACTTAGGACGTACATCACATGTAGTTTTTCTTAGATTCTGAAGCCCAAATTTTTATGGGAGTCTCTCTGATATGTTACAAAACTATCCTCAAAATTTTGTTCCATTTGGAATTGGAAAAATATATCAAAAAATTCGTCTTTGACATTGCTATTTTATTCGGATATAATGCAAATCCTCTTTCAGAAAGTCTCTAGACAAAGGTCTTATGGTTATAATCAGGAAATCCACTTCATATGAATTTTTTAGATATGAAATTATTCTCAAAAGTGGCACTAGTTTAGTATTTTGTCAATTTTTTATTGAATTGATATCGATTTTTAAGTGCATAGTGCTTTGATTTTAAATCTGTCAGGTTGTACTAATTTGCATGATTGAAAAGAATCATTTTTCACAAAGAAATATGCTGTTTTAACTTGTTTTTCTTGATGAAATTTTAGATCAGACAATTATCTATATGAACCTATGTCTGGATTTATTTTTCATTGAGTATAGGATTTTATTCGGAATTTATGGTGCAACTGGTTAAAAAACTGGAACAGACTTGACCAATGCACATGTCCGGTTTTAGGGCCTATCTTTGACCAGTTTTTGCTCTCTGTTGGAATTTGACTCCTTCATATGAAATATAACATGTTGAGTCATCATTCTGTGAAAAAAATTGAGCTTTATTTGAGTTACAGAAAACCTACTTATTGTCATTCTATTGTAATGTGGTAAAATCTGAATGCAGTTCATAGTTTTGTCCATTATCTGAAACCTTGTGTCACCATTTTGACAATTTTAAGTCATTAATCTTTCCAAATGTCTTCATAAAAATTATAATTTTTCAAAGAACATTGAACATATGTTTTTTTGATGATTTTGTATTTTTAAAAAAAAAATTTCATTGATGTCTCATTCATTGTAACATGCAATTGATTGCTTGAATGAATTCTGCCATATTTGGATAAATGACTATATTTGGAGCATTCATATGCTTTGTTTGGATTGTGCACATACCATATTTGACATATTCCATGTGTTGCTATATTTGGTAGAATAAATGGATTTTTACCATATTTAGTAAAATCTTGATAAATACCATTTTTAAGTCTTACTATGCTTAGAAAATAGCATATAAAATATTACTTTTTTTTGAAAATTTCATGCCATATTTGTATTCTATTATTGGTACTTACCATATTGATATATAGATGCATACATTGATTTCTTACCATTTTTAAGTCTTACTATGCTTAGAAAATAGCATATAAGATCTTACCTTTTTTTGAAAAATCCATACCATATTTGCATTCTATGATTGGTACTTACCATATTGATATATCGATGCATATTAGATCTTGCCATATTAAGTCTTGTCATGCTTAGATTAGCATATTAGATCTTGCCATATTAGGTCTTGCCATGCTTAGATTAACATATTAGATCTTGCCATAAAGGTTCTTGCCTTATTTGCAATGCTTGCCATATTAGGGAGATTTTCATCATCTTACTATATGTGAATTTCTTGTCATAAATGTGTTATATGTCATATTTAGATGAATAATTTATTTTAATAATAATTTAATTTATACAACACCCTAGTCGAACTGCCATATCAGTACACCTAGCAAACATATTAGGCATGGGGATGTGTATTTTGGCACCCACATTCTTGGGAAGGGCATAATGGGAATAATAATAAAAATATTAATAAAAAAAGAGAATGCTTTGCCAAACCTTCCAAAATTAGAACTTAGAATGAAAAGGGTAACTTAGGACGATTTTCACCTCTCAGTAAACCCTAAACTTTGAATAGGTTCTCAATCCTAAACCTAAAATAGGTTGTAAACCCTAAACCTAGAACAGGTTCTCACATTCTAACCTAGAACAGGTTATCCAGTCCCTGATTCCTAGGGCAAACCCTAGGATACGTAGGCCATTTGGGAAAAATCCAAATTCGAATCCGCATCTTAGTCCACTCGGACTATCCATAGATCCACTAGGATATTTACCCATATTTTGACCCAAATAGGGTTATCCATCCCGAACTACGTGGAATCTGATTCCTAGGGCAAACCCTAGGATACGTAGGCCATTTGGGAGAAATCCAAATTCGGATCCACACCTTAGTCCACTCGGACTATCCATAGATCCACTAGGATATCCTTCCACATTTGACCCAAATTGGGTTATCTACATTCCAACCCAGAAAGGGTTATCCACATTTTGACCCAAATAGGGTTATCCACATTCAGACCCAAAAAGGGTTATCCATTCTTAGATCCACTAGGACTATCTATCAGTTTGCATGGACTATCCAGATCCTAACCCATAGGGTTTCTCATCCTTTCAAGCATAAATTTCAACCTGAAAAATGAACTAAATCATGCACAAGCATAAATCACATCCATAAACTTTAATCACACCTGAACTACGATGGTGAACCTGATTTTCAGAATAATTCCGTCATACGTAGGCAATCTGATGGATACAGATTCGGTTCAATGATATCAAACCACTTG
The DNA here is from genome assembly GCA_028583415.1 of Protea cynaroides. NCBI lineage: Eukaryota > Viridiplantae > Streptophyta > Magnoliopsida > Proteales > Proteaceae > Protea > Protea cynaroides. The sequence goes on from CM053266.1 coordinate 88,748,367, forward strand.
ATTTGGTTCGGTTTAACAGATAGAGTCTAGCATAGGAAAGGTATAGGAGACCGATTTTGATCGGACAATTTGGGTGCCTAACCCCTTCCCATAACTGTAACCTGACGCTTACCCAATCTCTGATGGACCAGAAATCCAATCTAAGGGTCATGAGTCAATCGAAATTTTACCTTACGGTGAGATTTCACATTTCTAAGGTCCTAGATTTTAATCTAGGTGGCGACTTCCAAAAAAGATTACGATCTTTGTCCTCACAGTGGCGACTTCACTGGGATACAAATGTCAGACTCCTAAATGAAAACTTTCCTTATGTGAATTGGATGCTAGCTCTTAGGATACTATATTTATGCTTGTATGATATTGTTTTGGGGGGAATGGGTTCAGTCACACTTTCGTGCGATTAGCCGAACCGGGTCCCATATAGATGGGGCAGCCTGCTAGGCAAAACACACAACCTTTGGCCTGTACTTTGTGAGATCACGACCGACGAGCAGCCTCTAACGAGCGTTTCTTGGGTCTGCCTGGGAATGCGTTATGCTATCCACGTTGTTTGATCTTGTAGCATAGTATATAAAGGGATTGGGGGCCCATTATTCATCGTGCATTCGGTGATAGGTTACCCCGTCCTTGTCAAGGTAGCCTTTTCTATCCTAACCCAGATTGTAGCTCAATGATTGTTATTTTTTATTCATCCTTGAACCGACCCAGTAAAATCTGCTTAACCATGACATCCTTATTCGAGACATCGAATTTCTGTCCGTTTTTGTCCTCGATTGGTTAACATGTTAGAATCTACACGAAGAGCATCTTGAACTCTTACCCATTGGGAGTATGAGGTATGTATACACCTGTTCTACATCATAGTAGACGGTTACTATACACCCTCCATTAAGTATGCTTGATGTGTCAAACCTCTCATTGTTAACACGTTGATTTCGAAAAACGAGCAGAAAATCCCTGTCAAGACATAGATACCATGGTCAAGAAGAAATTTACCAATTTGTTCCTCCATGAACTACTTTTTCTAACCATCCCTAATAAGGACAATGGATTAATATATCCATTTCAATTTCATTGAATTCGGTAACCCATTTGGCCAGACCTTGGTACCACTGATTATCTATTTTGGAATCACGAGGTCCCAAGACCGAACACATGGCTTAATCAAATTCAATTAAATTGACTCAGATAATGTTTACCCAATCGCCCTTATGAGGGAGCTAACTTTGTTTGGTTAAGTCATCTTTGATTGTGCATGTGACTTCTTCCATTCCTCTAGAGATGTCTAGAATCTTGATATTTCTCCATTAGATTTCAATGCCTTTGGAAAAGAGAATCAAACTTCAACCATATCCACCCTTTTAGGGTGAGAGGCCCCTACAATTAGGGAATTGTCTTGATCTCCCACCTTGAGATCCATCCATGTTATCTTTCTAAATAAATCAATGGAAGTCATGAATCTAGATCTTTATTAAACATCAAATTTTATAAGAAAAAAGACAACCAGATTTGGGAACACAATCAGTAACTCAATCAATCTGGTCCAATAGAGCATTCAGTTTAGGCAGTAACAAGCACCTATACCTGAAAAAGGTTTATAATATTCCCGTATAGTTAGTCCTTGGGCTTACTCAAACATCATATTCAATTCATCTCAAAATCAATGTGAGATTTAGCCCTTAGGCAAATCCAATCACTGTTCCCAATGTACCTCAAAATTAAGGAAAGATTCAGCCCCTAGGCAAATCAAATCACCATTCTCGATTTACCTCAGAGTTAAGGAAAGATTCAGCCCCTAGGCAAATCCAATCATAGTTCTCGATTCATCTCTGAATTAAGGAAAGATTCAGCCCCTAGGCAAATCCAATCACTTTTCTCAATTCATCTCAGAATTAAGGAGAGATTTAGTCCCTAAGCAAATCCAATCATAGTTCTCGATTCATCTCTGAATTAAGGAAAGATTCAGCCCCTAGGCAAATCCAATCACCGTTCTCGATTCATCTCTAACTTAAGGAGAGATTTAGCCCCTAGGTAAGTCCAATCACCCTTCCTGATTCACCTTTGAATTAAGGAAAGATTTAGCCTCTAGGCAAATCCAATCATTGTTCTCAATTCATCTCAAAATTAAGGAGAGATTCAGTTCCTAGGAAAATAAAATCACCATTCTCCATTCACCTCTGAATTAAGGAGAGTTTCAATCCCTTGGCAAATCTAATCACCGTTCTCGATTCACCTCTAACTTAAGGAGAGATTTAGTCCCTAGGTAAGTCCAATCACCCTTCTTGATTCACCTTTGAATTAAGGAAAGATTCAGCCCCTAGGCAGGTCCAATCATCATTTCGGTTCATCCAGAATTAAGGAAAGATTCAGCCCCTAGGCAGATTCACACACATCCAGTTCATCTCAGAATCAAAAAAAAGTATTAGCCCCAGATTCAACCACCATTTCCAATTCATCTCTGAACTGAAGAATGGTTTAACCCCTAGGCTGGTTCAATTACCTCCCAGATCATGTTAGAGTAGAGGAGACATTCAGCCCCTAGGCTTTTTCACCCTTCACCTCCTGTTTAGGTTCTGGTTCATGTCGGAACTAGGAAAAGTTCCATTCATCTGAATTTAATTAGCCACTAGGCTTATCCAACCATCAACTTTGGTTAGGGTTCTGATTCATGTCGGAACTAGGAAAAATTCCATTCATTTTAATTTAATTAGCCACTAGGCTTATCCAACCACTTTGGTTAGGGTTTTGATTCATGATGGAACTAGGAAAAGTTCCATTCATCTGAATTCAATTAGCCACTAGGCCTGCCCAACCATCAACTTTGGTTCAGGTTCTGATTCATGTTGGAATTAAGAAGAGTTCCATTCATCTGAATTCAATTAGCCACTAAGCTTATCCAACCATCAACTTTGGTTCAGGATCTGATTCATGTTGGAGCTAAGAAGAGTTCCATTCATTTGAATTTAATTAGCCCCTAGGCTTGTCCAACCATCAACTCCAGTTCAGGTTCTGATTCATGTTGGAACTAAGAAAGGTTCCATTCATATGAACTCAATGTGAGCATGAGTTAGCCTCTAGGCCTGTTCAACCATTACCTCTGGTCCATGTTCCATTTCATGAAGGAATCGAAGATAATTTTAGTCATTTCAACTCAATCAATCCAACATCTCTAGCAATTACAGTCCAATCCATGATTGTCATCCTTGGCCTCTATCAATCGGAGCCCAACTCAAGCAATCCTTGCCTTTAGCAATTAGAGCCCAGTCCATGACTGTCAATCTTGATCTCCATCAATCAGAGACCAATTCAAAGTCAATCTTGATCTCTATCAATTAAAGACCAGTTTAAAGTTAACCTTGTCTCTATCAATAGGAGATCGATTCAAAATCAATCTTTGGCTCTATCAATTAGAGCCCGATTCATGTCCATCATAGCCCAGTGCTACAAGTTAGGATCGCTAGTCAGGAATGGCGAATGAGAAGCATTCCTCATTGCCTGTCAGTAAAGATCAATTCCAGATTCTGGAGTCATCAGGAGACCATGAAACTTTAGCTATGATAGTGCTATCCCATCATGGGTATTTCTACCCCATTGGCCAAGGAAAAGCTAGAATCCAAAGAGTTGCCCTCATATTTCTCATTATTCAAAGAGAAGGAATGGAATTTTTCCAAGCAGTAGGTTAGACCAAGGAAGAGATCCAATGTACCCTAGGCTAGGATAGGAACCAGAATCACGGCTAGGGAATGGTCCAATGATGAAACCCTTAACCCATAAACTATGGCATGAACCAAATTAAACTTGGACCCAAATTGAGTGCGGTCCAATGAGGAAAGCCAATGACCCCTGAACTGGGGCATGAACCGGATTGACCTTGGGCCTGAATTGGGTATGGTTTAATGAGGAAAGCCCTTGAGCCCTAAGTTGAGCATGAACCAGATTGAACTTGGACCCAAATTGAGTGCGATCCAATGAGGAAAGCCATTTAGCCCTAAGCTGGTCATGAACCAAATTGACCTTGGACCCAAATTGAATGCGGTCTATGAGGAAAGTCATTATGTCCTAAACTGGGGCATGAACCAAATTGACCTTGGACCCAAACTGAGAGTGGTCTAATGAAGAAATCCATTGAACCCCCAAGTCGAGGCATAAACTAGTCTAATCTTGGACTCAAAATGATGTAGTGCAATGGCGATACCCCTTGCTCCCCAAGCTGGGGCATAAGCTAGAATGATTTTGAACTCAACTAGAAGCGGTCCATTGATGAATCCATTGAACCCCAAACTGGGGCATAAACCAGAGTAACCTTGAGCTTAAAAAGCAATAGTCCGGTTATGAATGGATCCCAAACTGGAAAAAAAAAATTGTATGGAACCCTGAAAGGTAGGCATCTTGCACCTATTGATAGAGGGACATGATGAGCCCTGCTGTTAGAGGTCTGAAGGAAGATTTATTCCCACAACAACTGAAGGTGGTCGTCGAAGGCGTTATGCCCAACTGGAGCTGCTTGGACAAACTAGTTGTTTCAACTTTCTATTATCGGTATTCAATAGGTCATCCATATCTAGGTCCAAGATTGATATGCTTGTTGACAAGTCCAGTCCAATCTATCCTGCAAGTAAATGAAAATCACCCCGTTTGATCTTCAAACTCTGTGCTTTGTATCTTCCATACATTTCCTCCCAGTTTCATACATCCTCCTATTCTACGTGCGCAGTCAATTCTGACTCTGAAGATGACTGAAACGATGAGCCGTCTCTTGAACTTCTACGCCACCTGGCCTCTTAAGAAAGAAAGGTCCAACCCGTCTGGGAAAGCTTTAAATGATCGATCGGGAGACACAAGAGTACTCTCAAGAAACATGTATTGGAGAAGCCGTCATTTGTTCTACCTATGAAAAGATTCCAAGGAAAGCATCAGATAGTAACAGATCATATCAGCAGGTCAGCCAGTCAGTACGAATGAGTGGAGGACAGATGTGCCACTAAAAGGATAGAAATTCCAAAGTCTTATAAAGTACACTATCTACAAGCAAGAGATACATGATGAATGACCAATCTCAAAATCAAAGAATGAGGTCATTGGAATACCCAAGAGAAAAAAAAGAAAAAAAAAATTCAAGCCTATGTTTTATCTACATCATAATGGGAGGTAGTCACGTCAGATAAAAGGTGATGATTAACTTTCAGAGGATAGCATATGGATTCACCATTCAGATAAAATCAGATACTAGATGAGCAGTCACAAATGTTCATAAAGTTTTCAGAAGATCAGAATACTAACTGGGGCATTGATGTTTTATCTGATTGGAAATGTTTGGAAGAAGAAGATTCCAATCCAATATTAAAAGTCATGATTCAACTTTGCGATCAAGCGAAGCACTGCATTATGTGGCCTCCACATCGGAAAAAAAATGAAAATAGTAAGATGTTGAAAAGCATTGGAGCTCGACAGTAAGCCAATTGTCCCTCTCACTTCAAGAGGATGGTAGTTCCAATCAAAGCCTGATAGCAAGTTTGATCATTAGTCAAGATTCATAGCATGTTGGACCAGACTTTTGATTTTGGCCAATTACATCCCGCCTTTACAAGAGACGATCTCATCACTTCTTCATCATCAGAGAAAGATTTCTCATCGACATTAGACTCTCTCTCTCGTCTATCAATCTGACGGCCTTCCAAAGAGTCTCTATCACAAGCCCTTCTTTTCATTATCAGTTTTTATGGCATTGTATCTCGTGATCATGTCATCATTTTATGTATAAATTCATGAATCTGGCTAGAACTCTCATCTGTCGTTTGTTACATCCGATGACTTCCCAAGGTTCCTATAAGCCCTTCATTTCTCAAGCCAATAAAATGGGATCTTCTCGGTAAGATAAACCCATTCTACATAAACAATCAAACACTCTTCCAATGGTAGACCCATGTGGACAGTTTCACATCAGTCCTCCCAGACCTTCAACATCAATACTTGTCAACAAACATAAAGGTTTCAGGACCAGATATGATCGCGACTGATTCGGCATCTCGATGTAGCTTGATTGAGACACGTGTTCCATCTGAACATCTCCAATAAAGGAAAACATAATTAGGCACCATTTTAATTTTGGTGTGGGACTGCATTTCCCTAAGGTTGCTTTAGTGATGATTCAAATAGCTACCCGCCTATCAATGCGTGTAGGTGTCAACTTAAACAGTGGGGCAAGGCTATCCATTTGTCATAAAAGTCATGCCGTTCAGATTTCCCCTAAGGTTTCAGACCATTGGATAGGACCATAATTTTGGCAATATCCTCAACATTTTAGGACTCTTTATTCAACCCAAGATGGGGTTTGTAAAAAAAAATTAAATAAATAAATAAAGAAATAAAGAAGAAAATTCAAAGAAAAAATGAAAAAATGAAGGGAAGAAAAGAAACCTTGGCAAGGAAAAGCAACCCATAATACCTCAGTGGGGATAGGTGACCTGATGCAACCTTAAAGCATTGCCCTCATTGGCCCTTCATAGAAAAATTTAGTGGTTCATGTGGACAAGTGTCATACCCAGTTTACCCTCCATAAGGAAAGGAACCCCTCTTGCTCTCTAGTGAATCATACTCAGAGGAGTTGAACAAACCATCACCTGTTTGCCTTTTGGGCTCCATAGCATTGCCTTTCAACATAATTCTATCTTTAAATCCTTTTGTCACGTTAATGAGAGGGCAAATTCTCATGGCCTGGTTAAGGATGTAGCCAAATTCATCAAATCATCAGCTCCCTCATTTTTCTAGATTCAAGAAGGGTTTATCCAAGAAGTCACTTTCTACAATCAATCTATCAATCTTCCCTTGACCTTGGAAGCATGGTCAAATTCTTGATGCAATCCAGATTCAAACTTGTTCCAACTCTGTTAGGTTGCTCGTTTCCTTCTATAGTAGCAGTCTGTCACAACATGCAGACACTAGGGCATAGATGTCCCTATGCAGAGGAATTGAACTTGATAATGAGCATTACATCTAGGATCCATTGTCTAGTCTGAAGTCACTGACTTTCCTAGTCAATAGAAGTAGGTCCATCCAAGTTGGTTTTTACCAATTTCTCATTTCTCCCAATCATGTTGATGAAGAAAATCCAATGTGGTCGTTCACCTGTTAGGATTTGGTCACCAAATTCTCTGAAGGAACACTTCGAATCCTTTGCTCCTCGTGCCAACTTTGGGGCCATGGTTCATTCATCTTTCAAAATTGGCACAACAATGTTACAAAGCCCTGAGCATTTCATGAGCCTAGATCAAGGGCCAAACTCATGTCACATTTCATCGCCGCTTAGCTATTCTACCAATTTGGTCTACCATAGTGCACAGTCAAAACTTAGTTGACCAGATGCCCCTCGACAGTTTAACACCAAGGTCAATCAATAAAATCACTTTGGTTAGAGATTGTCAATCTCCCCTCATTCTTGTCCAAAATCCTCGCTAGAGTTTCTTTCAATCCAAAATCCAACAACACCAATGTTGGCTGAAGAAAATCATCACTTTCAAATTACATGGAATCCTTCCAAGGGAGCAACCAAGTCATCACTACCATGCTGAAATTGAGTCAAACTTTCAGTACCTGGGTATAAATGGCAAATTTCAAATCTAGGTATCATGCCAGCAAAGTCCATGACACCATTTCTATTGATGCCATGTTTTATGCCTTCACCAACAAAGCAGAGGCAAAAACCTTGGAAAACTGTCAAGGAATTCACCATCATTTCAAATATGTCCAGCACTCTATAGGTTCAAAGTCAAAAAACTTCCAAGATGGGTCAGATTTCAACCCTAAAGGTTCAAAGTCAACAAAGACTTCCTATATGGGTCACTTTCGAGCATCCTAAAGGTTCATAGCAACAAAGCTACTTAAGAGGATATTCTAGTTTCCATTCCCGAAGGTCCATAGCCATAGAGCTTCCAAGAAGGATATTCCAATTTTCAATCCCAAAGGTCCAAAGCTGGTAGGAACTTCAAAGATAAGTCATTCAGTATCACCCTATAAGTGACCTTCTGAGTTCTTGCTCATTTCAGAATCAATAGCAAATTCCTCACCCTATAAATGACCCTCTGAGTTCTTGCTCATTTCATAATCAAATGCAGAGCCCTAGCTCATTCAAAGATTAAATCAATCTCAGTCTATAAATGAATCAAATGCAGAGCCCTAGCTCATCCAAAGTTCAAATCAATCTCAGCCTATTAGTGAATCAAATGTAAAGCCCTAGCTCATCCAAAGTTCGAATCAATCTCAGCCTATAAGTGAATCAAATGCAAAGCCCTAACTCATTCAAGGATCAAGTCAATCTCAGTCTATTAGTGAATCAAATGTAGAGCCCTAGCTTATCCAAAGATCAAATCAATCTCAGTCTATTAGTGAATCAAATGCAGAGCCCAAGCTCATCTAAAGATCAAATCAATCTCAGCCTATAAGTGAATCAAATGCAGAGCCCTAGCTCATTCAAAGATCAAATCAATCTCAACCTATAAGTGAGTCAAATGTAGAGCCCTAGCTCATTCAAAATTTAAATCAATCTCAGTCTATTAGTGAATCAAATGTAGAGCCCTAGCTCATTCAAAGATCAAGTCAATCTCAACCTATAAGTCAATCAAATGCAGAGCCCTAGCTTATTCAGAAAATCAATCCCAAAATCTCAATCAAAAGAGCCTCAGTTCAATCAAAGAAAAGACAATAATTCTTCCACCAAAATAAATCAAAGCTGGGCCCAAGCTCGTGCAATCAGCCTTGTATTCACAGCCTAGCTCCATACAAGAAGAGGTTCTAAGCCTACAAATCAGTCTTGTATTCACAGCCTAGCTTCATACAAGTAGAGGTTTTTATCAGCCTACAAATGGATCAAGCCGGGTTCAAGCCTGGGCGTACCTTGCATCATGAGTTCCACCTTAGCAAGAAGAGGTTCCCAGCCTACAAATGAGCCTTGTATTCATAGCCTAGCTTCATACAAGAAGAGGTTTATCAGCCTACAAATGGATCAAGTCGGGTTCAAGCCCGCACATACCTTGCATCATAAGTTCCACATCAGCAAGAAGAGGTTCGCAGCCTACAAATGAGCCTTGTATTCACAGCCTAGCTTCTTACAATAGGAGGTTTATCAGCCTACAAATGGATCAAGCCGGGTTCAAGCCCGCACATACCTTGCATCATGAGTTCAACCTCTACAAGAAGAGGTTCCTAGCCTACAAATGAGCCTTGTATTCATAGCCTAGTTTCGTACAAGAAGAGGTTTATCAGCCTACAAATGGATCAAGCTGGGTTTAAACCCGCGAGTACCATGCATCATGAGTTCCACCTCAGCAAGAAGAGGTTCCTAGCCTACAAATGAGCCTTGTATTCACAGCCTAGCTTCATACAAGAAGAACAATCACCAATTTTTCAAAAAGAGCAAACCTTCTTGCCAGTCGAACTACGTTCTGGGCTTGATTTCTAGGACACCCTTAGAATACGTAGGCAATTTAAGATAAATTACCCTAAGTAAAACCCAATAAGCAATCTCACTCACATCTAAAAATGTGGTTCTTTTGTCTTTAGCCTTTAATTGGTAACATTCTCGGCTACAGAGTGGCATCTGTAAGCACCCCATTTTTACCACCCTCAGCATAAGTGAACCAATATGACAGGTTTTTAACTTTTAACCCAAGGGTTTGTGATTCTCTAATGAACCCCACAGTAGGGTCACGGGCTATTACCTACTTGGATGTATAGGTTGTGAAATTATCTTCGAAATGAGACCAGAATCATCAAATTCGGACGTCAAACAAGGAAGATATTACAGTTTGAAAGTACAAGGGCATTTACGTAATTATCGTATGATGCATGCATTATCATTCAAACTTCAAGACATCATATCTTGATCATCTGGTATCGGAATCAGACGATTCAAAGGCCAATATTTCTTATTTTTAGTCCTCTTCAAAGTGGATGTGAAAAATCCTAGGTAGAAGTCACCAGTGGGCCCCATGCATGCTTTCATGCAAAATTATCGTGAGAACTTCAAAGCTTCATATATTTGTCGTTCTACGTCGGATTCAGTTAATTCCAAGGTCATTATTCTTCATTTATGATGTTTTACAAAATGGACGTAAAAAATCTCGGGTAAAAGTTTTGAATGATCCAATGCAAAATTACACATGAAAATGATCATTTAATCTTCAAAAATTCATATTTTGGTCACCCCATATCCAAATCAGGTAATTTCAGTTTTATTATGTTCTATTTTTAGTACACTACAAAGAAGACGTAAAGGATTTTCAGTAGAAGACTTCGAAGGATCCCATGCAGAATGGTCAGTCAAATTATCGATAATAGACCTGCTTAAACTTCAGAAATTCATAAGTTGGTCATTTTATTTTCAAATGAGGTGATTCAAGTTCTAATACTCTTCATTTTTAATGTTCTACAAAGTGAACGTAAAAAATTTAGAATAGATGCTATTGAAAACTTTCATATGGAAGGGTGACAAAATGGACTATGAAATGTCAACCATGGTTCAAACCAGCTTAATCCAGCTTAATCTAACTTAGCCCGGCCCAGCTCCAACCAATCCAGACCAAGTTATGTCAGCCCATATGCATGCATTTCTTTTATATGTGTATAATGTATAATATATTATTGTATACAATATATATATATATATATATATATATATATATATATATATATATATATATATATATATATATATATATATATATATATATATTATAGGAAAGAGAGGCTGTGGAAAGAGAGAGGAAAGAGAAGCCATGGGAAAGAGAGTGGGAGAAAGAAAAAAAGGAAAGGGAGAGAAATAAAAGAAAAAGGAAAAGAAAAAGAAGCTCTTTCACGTTTTCTAGAAAAAAAACGTGAAAGTGAGAAGGAGAAAGAAATAAAAAAGGAAGGAAAGAGGAAGGAAAGAAAAAAGGAAAAAAAAAGAAAAAAAAAAGAAAACATGAAAAAAGAGAGAAAAAAAAAAGGAAAGAAGAAGAAAAGGAAGAAGAAGAAAGGAAGGAAGAAGAAAAGGAAAGAAGGAATTTTCTAGAAGAAGGAAAGAGAGAAAGGAAAGAGAGAATGGATTTTCTAGAAGAAGAAGGAGAAAAAGGAAAAAAAGGAAGGAGGAAAAACGTGGGAAAGAGAGAAGAAAGGAAAGAAAAAAAATGGAAAGAAATGATCTTCTAGAAGAAAAAGAAGAAAAAAAAAGAGAGAAGAAGGAAAGAAGAGGAGAGAGAGGAAGGACATTTCTACTCTAGAAACATGTAGAAAACGTGGAGAAAAGAGAAGAAAAAAGGGAAGGAAGAGATGAAAGGAAAGAAAAAAAAAAGAAAAAAAAGGAATTTCTAGAAAAAGAAGAAAAGGAAATAAGGATCTTCTAAAAGAGGAGAGAAAAAACATAAATAGGCCAAGAGAAAGAGAGAGGGATCATTTTTCAGACCACAAGGAGAGAGAGAACGTGGGTAAGAGAGAAAAAAGTGAGAGAGGGAGAAAGAAAGAGAGAAGAAGAAGAGAAAAGAAAAAAAAAGAGAAGAAGAAGAAAAAGAAAGAAAAGAGAAGAAGAAAAGAGAGAAAGAGAAGAGAGAGAGAAGCAGAGGAGGGGAGAAGGAGGGTTCGCCTTCAAAGATTTTGATACGACCTTCAATCATCCTACATCGACAGTTTGGCTCCATTCGAGCACAAGGTTAGTACCCTGAATGAATTTAGAAGTCTTTAGAATGCTCGAATGTCAATTGTGCTTGAAAAAATTAATTTTCATGAAATCTCGATCAAGAATGCTCTATTGCATGCATATTAATGTTAGGATGCCTATGTCTAGCATTTTTTGGGAATGATAATTTGTCTAAACTACTAAATGATGAAGTTTTGAATGCTTTATGGTGATGTTGATGTTTTCTACAAGTTTCATAAAGTGGTTTTCTAATCTGAAATTTTCAAATTTAGGATTCAAACTTAGGACGTACATCACACGTAGTTTTTCTGAGATTGTGAAGCCCAAATTTTTATGGGAGTCTCTCTGATATGTTAAAAGACTATCCTAGAAAATTCGTTCAATTTTGAATTGGAAAAATATATCAAAAAATTTGTCTTTAACATTGCTATTTTATTCGGATATAATGCAAATCCTCTATCAAAAAGTCTCTAGACAAGGGTCTTATGGCCATAATCAGGAAATCCACTTCATATGAACCTTTTAGATATGAAAGTCTTATCAAACATGGCACTAGTTTCGTATTTTTTTGATTTTTTATTATATTGATATCAATTTTATTTTTAAGTGCATAGTGCTCTGATTTTGAATCTATCAGGATGTACTGATTTGCATGATTGAAAAGAATCATTTTTCACAAAGAAAATATACTGTTTTAACTTTTTTTTCTTGATGAAATTTTAGATCAAACAATTATCTACATGGAAATATGTCTGGATTTATTTTTCATTAAGTATAGGATTTTATTCAGAATTTATGGTGCAACTGGTTAAAAAACTGGAACAGACTTGACCAGTTCACATGTCCGGTCTTAGGGCCTATCTTTGACCTGTTTTTGCTCTCTGTTGGGATTTGACTCATTCATATGAAATATAACATGTTTAGTCATCTTTCTATGAAAAAAAATTGAGCTTGATTTGAGTTACAGAAGACCTACGTATGGTCATTCTTGTGTAATGTGATAAAATCTGAATGCAGTTCATAGTTTTACCCATTATCTGAAACCTTGTGTCACAGTTTTGACAATTTTGAGTCATTAATCTTTCCAAATGTCTTCATAAAAATTATAATTTTTCAAAGAACATTGAACATATATTTTTTGATGATTTTGTATTTTTCAAAAAAGTTTCATTGATGTCTCATTCATTGTTACATATAATTGATTGCTTAAATGAATTCTGTCATATTTGGATAAATGGCTATATTTGGAGCATTCATATGCTTTGTTTGGATTGTGCACATACCATATTTGTCATATTCCATGTGTTGCTATATTTGGTAGAATAAATAGATTTTTATCATATTTAATAAAATCTTGATAATTACCATTTTTAAGTCTTACTATGCATAGAAAATAGCTTATAAGATCTTACTTTTTTTGAAAAATTTATGTCATATTTGCATTCTATGATTGGTACTTACCATATTGATATATACATGAATACATTGATTTCTTATCATTTTTAAGTCTTACTATGCTTAAAAAATAGCATATAAGATCTTACCTTTGTTTGAAAAATTCATGCCATATTTGCATTCTATGATTGGTACTTACCATATTGATATATAGATGCATATTAGATCTTGTCATATTAAGTCTTGCCATACTTAGATTAACATATTAGATCTTGCCATATTAGGTCTTGCCATGCTTAGATTAGCATATTAGATCTTGCCATATAGGTTCTTGCCTTATTTGCAATGCATGCCATATTAGGGAGATTTCAAAATCTTACTTTATGTGAATTTCTTGCCATAAATGTGTTATATGTCATATTTAGATGAATAATTTATTTTTGGTAATAATTTAATTTATGCAACACCATAGTCGAACTGTCATATCGGTACACCTAGCAAACATATTAGGCGTGGGGACGGGCATTTAGGCACCCACATTATTGGAAAGGGCATAATGGGAATAATAATAAAAATCTTAATAAAAAAAGAGAATATTTTGCTAAACCTTCCAAAATTAAAACTTAAAATGAGAAGGGTAACTCAGGACGATTTTCACCTCTCAGTAAAACCTAAACCTATAATAGGGTCTCAATCCTAAACCTAAAATAGGTTCTAAACCCTAAACCTAGAACAGGTTCTCACATTCTAACCTAGAACAGGTTATCTAGTCCCGAACATCGCGGATTCTGATTCTTAGGGCAAACCCTAGGATACATAGGTCATTTCGGAGAAATCCAAATTTGAATCCACATCTTAGTCCACTCGGACTATCCATAGATCCACTTGGATATTTACCCATATTTTGTCCCAAATAGGGTTATCCATCCCGAACTACACAGAATCTGATTCCTAGGGCAAACCCTAGGATACGTAGGCCATTTGGGAGAAACTCAAATTCGGATCCACACCTTAGTCCACTCGAACTATCCATAGATCCACTAGGATATCCATCCACATTTGACCCAAATAGGGTTATCCACATTCCAACCTAGAAAGGGTTATCCATTCTTAGATCCACTAGGACTATCTATCAGTTCGCATGGACTATCCAGATCCTAACCCATAGGGTTTCTCATCCTTTCAAGCATAAATTTCAACTTGAACAATGAACTTAATAATGCACAAGCATAAATCACATCCATAAACTTTAATCACACCTGAACTACGATGGTAAACCTGATTTTTAGAATAATTTCGTAATACGTAGGCAATCTGATGGATACAGATTCGGTTCAATGATATCAAACCACTTGATTTGGTTCGGTTTAACAGATAGAGTCTAGCATAGGAAAGGTATAGGAGACCGATTTTGATCGGACGGTTTGGGTGCCTAACCCCTTCCCATAACCGTAACCTGATGCTCACCCAATCTCTGATGGACCAAAAATCCAATCTAAGGGTCATGAGTCAATCGAAGTTTTACCTTAGGGTGAGATTTCACATTTCTAAGGTCCTAGACCTTAATCTAAGTGGCGACTTCCAAAAAAGATTACGATCTTTGTCCTCATAAATAGCAGAAATATTGGATGACATGTGAGATGCACATTACAAGCATACAAGCATAGAATCAATCATGGCATTGGACTCAATAAAAATAAACAGTTTGCTATTAACCAATTAGTTTAGGTCTTGTTCCCTCTCTTGTTAGCAAATCTCAATCTCCTTCCAAGCCATGAAATTCTTTTTCAATCATTCTAACAGCCTAAAAGTTATATGAATTTAAGTTAGGGTTCATATGTAACATGTTACAATAGTAGAAAATCGAAACAGAGCACTGATAGGTGTCTGATTGGTCCTATGGTCTCATACTTTATCGACCTTACTGCCTGTGGTCGATACCCTACAGTAGCATATGATGCGACCATAGCTGCAACCATATGATTCTTGAATCTTCCCGAATTCCTATGGTCGATCCTCTGATCAGGCTGATCATGCTATGGTCAACCGTAGCTGTGACTTTGGGATTTCTGGTCACAGACTACAAGCAAGTCAAGTTCTTCCTAGGTCAATTCCTTTGTTCTTCAATTGGGTTTGTCCTAAGGTCATCCTATGGCCATCATTAACAGTTTCATATCAACCCTAACCATCAAACTCATCCCCCATGGTTATCCTTGGAAATTACTCAAGGAATCACATGGATCATGATAGGTTAACATCCCCAATCCTCCATAGAATCCTTAGTCCATAGAATTAATGTAAGACCCGCACTTGACTAACTTGGTTTAACCGTGTCGTGTCAGGTCTTCCCATCATTCTTCGATCAAGTGGACCGATAGTCTGAAGATGGATCACAAATCAGGTATAAGAATCGAGTTAAAAACACTGAAAACATACCTATGGTTAAATACCTAGGTAGGTATGGTAGACCATAAGGAAGGAAACAAAAATCTCAGACCATGAACCCCACGGTCGATGATTTTGACCCTACGATCGACGGGTTCTACGACTGTAGCCATCGATCGTGAGACCCCAGATCAGATTTTGAGTTTTGAAAGCTTTTCTAAACTAAGGGATTGCTTTTCTAATTGAAAGATGACTCCATATGGAGAGTTTTCCTCTATATAAAGGACGTCCCTCAGCCCTTTTTCACTCTTTTAGAACATAAGTAAACCCTAGAGAAAGAGAAGGAAGATAAGGAGAAGAAGAAAAGGCTAAGGAGAGAATTTGCTGAGAAGATATTGACTCTCTATCACAGGCAAAGGTATGAACCTAATCTCTAAAGATGTTAATTCTGTGGACAAAGGATTGTATGGAGGATTACGGATGTCAACCTATCATGATCCATGTGATTCCTTGAGTAATTTCCAAGGATAACCATAGGGGATGAGTTTGATGGTTAGGGTTGATAAGAAACTACTAAT
Organism: Protea cynaroides; assembly: GCA_028583415.1. Classification (NCBI taxonomy): domain Eukaryota; kingdom Viridiplantae; phylum Streptophyta; class Magnoliopsida; order Proteales; family Proteaceae; genus Protea; species Protea cynaroides. The sequence goes on from CM053266.1 coordinate 88,764,390, forward strand.
GATGACCATAGGATGACCTTAGGACAAACCCAATTGAAGAACAGAGGAATTGACCCAGGTAGAACTCGAATTGCTTGTAGTCTGTAACCAAACATGTAAGACCCGCACGCCACGAACCCGGCCTAACCTTATATTTTGTGTTGGGACCCGTCTACATATCATGGTCGAGCCAAGTGGACTAAGTGTGTGAAGAAAAACCAAGACCCAATATGAAAATTTACTCAAAAATAGTCAAAATGAGGGTAGGGTCGCAGGTTTTAACAGGCAAGTTTGACCCCCCCCATCGACCCCCCATCGACCCGTGACCAGGGGTCGCAGGGGGACTCGAATTGTCCGACCCCCCCATCGACCCTCGGTAATCGAGAAAAACAGCACGAACCAAAAATTAAGAAACTTTCTTAATTTCAATTGAAACCTTTCCTAAACTCAATGGGACTTATTTTGGGAGGTTTTACTCTATAAATAGGACATCCCTAAGCCTCTTTCACTCCTTTTACAACCCTAATTGGATTGAGAGAAAGAGAAGAGAAGGAAGAGAAGGAGAAGAGAAAGAGAATTGAAGAAGAAGACTAAGGAGGAGGAAATTCAGAGGAAACTCTGAATCTCAGCAAACCTAAGGTATGAATACATTCTCCATGATTTATTTAAGACCTTAGAATGGTTTATGAAGAGGGTATGACTTAGAAGAAACCCAAATCACCCATCCATGGTTAGGTTTCAATGGAAACCATGGAGGAGATCATTGAAACCATGTAGGTGAATAAAGAATAGTTCTAAACCATAGAACATGTATGTAATGGACTATAGAAGCAAGCCATAGGACCCCAAACATGAATGAATGGACGAAATTTGATAGTTTTGACTCAAACCATGGGGGGTCGCACCTAGGGTCAATGGAACCTCTGACCCTAGCATCGACCCCTAGCATTCGGGAAGTTCAGGAAAGGAGGGGTAGCACCTAGGGTCGATGGAACATCCGACCCTAGGCATTGACCCCCAATTAACAACAAGCTGTAAAAATTAGAATAAATTCTAATTAAATTCTATCGACTTTGTTAGGTCTTCTAGTAATATAATATTGATATAAAAGTGATTCTTAAGGCTTAAAAGAGGATCTACAAACAAGCAAGGTGAGGAAACAAGACTCTTAACTAATTGGTTAATAATAAACTATTTTATATCTTGAGTCTGATGCTATGCTTGATACTATGCGAATATGCTTGTAATGTGCATACAACATGTCATCCAATATTTCTATTATTTGTTCATGCATAATTACTTTATTGTTTATAACATGATGATAGGAATAGGCATGTGAATGTATGTGTGTGGTTGGTGTACTTGATGCGAGCGAGTATCAGGGGGGTGTCATAGGCTGGGCCTCAGCACTCTAGCTCTATCTCTAACTCAAGTCTTATGCACTAGCATCGTCGTATCGCCATTACTTTAGCAAAACTATTACATCGTAGAGTATCAGGGGAGGTGGTCTCGGTCCTTGTAGTCTCTGACTCTACCGGGGGGCCTTAGCTCTATCTCTATGGACGTTCTGAGGGATGCTGGGGTGAGGCCTTGGATACACTGTTTGGCATTAGGATTGGTTAGTTGCGAGCCCAGTTTGCAGCCCTCGCCAACAGGGGCTTAAGTGTTGGTATGGCACTTTACAGCAATAAACGTTAACCTTTGTTGTACAATGTTATGGTAGGGTAGATGGGGACGACAATAAACGTTAACCTTTGGGCAGACTTCCACACCCTGTGTATAGAGGCGGGGTCAATAAACGTTAACCTTTGACCACCTAAACCTTTCTATTGTGCATTGCAAACTTTAAACCAGACCAAAGATATGAATTGATTGCATGTATATGTATTGTTGCATTGTTTTGTTTACTCACTGAGCTCAAGTTGGAGAGCTGACCCTCGCGCGTGCAATTCTTTTTAGTTTCTGATGTTGCAGGTACTATGATTGAAGATTTGGTTTACACGCCAACCTATGAATGGGTGGAGGCTATGAATGAGCAAGCTGTGGAGAACGAACATGGTTCGTTAAGCGAGCGTTTCAACGGTGGATACGTTTAGTGTTTAGTTTTCGTATTTGGATATTGTAATATGTATTAAGTTATGTTTTGGTTACTTAGAAATAAATGGAATATTAATTATTTATCATGATTAGACCTCAGTTCGTTATTATTTATTTTATTTCCTCTAATTAATGTGGAATGTGTTTTGGTTTATCATATGTGGGATAGCCTATTGTGAGATCCTGATTGAACCGTTGGTTTATTGATGGTTCATCACACCATTCTGGTTGGAGCAGAATTGGGGTGTGACAACTTGGTATCAGAGCTCTCTCAGGCCTTCTCGTGAAACCTGAATACTTCCACTAGAGTCCATGAACTGAGTTAGGATAAATTAAAAGTTTCAATAAAAACACACAATAAGCACCTGTGTTGGTTGAGACAGAACTTAAGCAAGACAATAATGTACATATAAAAGGTGGAACCATATATATACACTCAAACAGAAAGAGAAGACCAAAAAAAAAAATTCGATAAACAAAAATTGTAGGGTATTATCTATAAGTTGGGTAGTTATCCAAGTATACAAGGATATGGTACAGAAGCAAGAAGGGAGCTTTTGTAAAGCAAAAAATTTGAATACTGAGTTGGTACTCACAAGATGGGAAACTTGATGTATGACAGAGAGAGAAGAAAATGGCTAGTAATGCCTAAATCCCTGTAAAGGCAAAGGGAAAGATCTCAGACTAAATCCAACAGAGATAGGAGAATAATGGCCATACATTAAGAATATGAGTAACTACAAGAAGATAAAGCTATACCCCTAGGTGACATGGAGACTCAGAGTGAAATCCACCACAAGCTGATCCATTACCCGTTGAGCATTAAGATGAGGTTACAACTTGACCCCACCACTATCTGGGTCGAGAATGGGTAATGAAAACTCATCTGAGTTGGTAATCAGATTAGAGCAAATAAGAGGAAGTGAACAACCAGGCCACTCCAACCAACCACCTGGACTACCAATTACCTTGGTCACGGTTGTAATAAACTTGGCCCAATAGAATACAAGAGCAACCACAAATGAGATCGACTATGCAAGTTGCTATCCAAATTGCCAATGCTACATCAACACCTCTGGGTCAAACCAAGTATGGTACCAATTGGTAGCATCACTGTACCCCAACACATGTTAGCTATAACACAGTGCCTACCATACAGCAAGTCCCAGTAATGCATACCCCAGTGCAGAAGTTTGGTGCACAACAAGCAGTATATCAAGGTGGTTAACCTTATCAGCCACCGATGTATGGGATAGTTGCAATGATCCGACCAAGGATTGAGGAATATTTTTTGAAGACGAAGCCTTAAACATTTTCAGTAGAGGATCAAATCTAATTGTGGCCATATAACTGGATATGTTTATATAGGATGCGGTGCATTATTGATTTACTCTTATGATTATAAAGGATGCACATACCAGATTTTAAATTCTCGTGTCTTGACAGGATACCTTCTTGATTTAACATGTCAATTGGAGTTATAGATATTGTTTCTTTAGTATGAGTCCTGATTATACCAATCTGAACCATTCTCATGATCGATAACATGAACAAAGATATGAACTGAATGAACAGTTAAATGTTTAATCATGTTGAACGTACATCTTTTCAATTTTACCTGATTTACTGATGTACGAAATCTTTCTCCATATTTATTCATATAGTGCCTTGACCAATGGCATTATATATATACTCAATAAAACATGTAACTATGAGATTAAGAGTTGTAAAACCTCTATTTTCATATATTTGGACCACCGTGCAACTTGACGATCTTTTAATGCCGGTTGAATTACCACAGATTTACTCCTGATCTTTTAAACTTAAGTTCATTAGATAAAGAAAGTGTTTATCGTCATACTAAATTGAAAGAAAGAAATGAATTGTGTTGGATAAACATTCTGATTCTTACATTTTTCGACATCCATTGATAAGATGTTTAGTGATAATTGAATTATTGGAAGAAAGATGATTGGATTCAGATTAATACTATGGCCAATGAACCTCAGATGAAGTAATGGAGAATCTATTTTGAGATTGCTAAATTGATGGATATGAGTCATGTCTATAAAAGAGTGCATGAGCAAAAATGAGAACTATCAAGAGTAGTCAGTAAAGAAATAAATAGCAATCAAGTAGAGTTAAAGATGGTTATATCGGTATGAATTTTGACAAGGTTGAAGATTCCTAAAGGCAAATTTAAGAGTGGATACAAGGATAAAGTCACGGCATAAGTAGTACTCGATTTAATACAATGATAATTGAGTTATGCCCAATGTTGAGGGATATGATTAAGTAAAGACAAAAATAGTTTGGCTGAATTAATGAATTTATAAGCATATATCCTAATGCTTAGAAGTAGACTTGGGATATGAAGTAACAATCACAAGATATTTTTCGAGGTATATGAAAGAGAGATCAGGTAGAACAGTAAGGATAAAGAAATATAAGCTAATGAGAATATGATATTTTGACGATAGTCCTTGAAAAATCATAAGAGATGAAGGAACTAGACAAGCTCTTAAGACCTTTACACCAGATTTTGCTAGTTCAAGCCCTTTTGGACTAAATATTGCATTAGATGAGTGTCATGAACAATGATTGAATCATATGGATGGACAGAGTTTGGATGCAACCTAAATCGACTTGAGATGGCAGACTTTGACGTCATCTTGGGAATAAACTGGTTGTCTCAGCACTCTACAAGTGATTAGGTGCATAGAAGAGGTTATCATTCAAGAATAAAGACAACATATAATTTAGTTTTATTGGAAGCATATTGCCTAAGAAGTGAAAGCTGATCCTCTCTATGCTAAAGGCAAAGAGATGCTTTGAAGAGAAAGAAGTTGGATATATGGTATCTGTGGTATACGTTACCAAAGAAGCACCACAGATGGAAGATATTAATGTGATGCATAAATTCCTGATGTGTTCCAGGAGATTTACCTAGGTTACCATTTGATCATGTGACCGAGTTCGTCATCGACTTGTTACCAAGGACGATACTTGTGTCAAAGGCACCTATACAGTAGCTCCTATGGAGTTGAAGGAACTGAGATTCAACTACAAGAGTTATTAGACTAAGGTTCTAATCAGCTAAGTATTGCATCACGGAGAATGCCAACGCAACTCGTGAAGAAGAAGAACGGTAGTGTCAGATTATGTATAGACTACCGAGAACTAAACAAGCTCACGATCAAGAATCAAGATCTACAACCTCAGATCAATGACTTGTTTTACTAGTTGCAAGGAGCAAAGGTATTTTCTAAGGTTGATCTTCGATCAAGATATCATCAGCTGAAAATTTGGACAGCGATATCTCGAAGATAGCTTTTAGAATCGGGATTGGCCAATTATGAGTTCTCAATTATGACGTTTGAATTAACCAATGCCCTTACGTCTTTTATGGAGCTGATGAACTGGGTATTTCATGACATATTGGACACGTTGATCATAGTTTTCATTAAGGGTGTCAACGGGCCGGTCCGGGCCGGTTTTGGTCCGGGCTGAATCGGTGTCGGGTTTTATAAGCCCAGCCCAAAACATGTCCATTAAGAGTTCGGGCTGGGTTGGGTTGCGCTGAACACAATAACTAACTGGTCCGGTGTCGATTTGTTATCGGGTTGGGCTTATTGAGGTGATTTCGGACTGATTCGGTCCGGACCGGGCTTATCACGCTTATTGGGCCAATTTTATATGTAAGATATATTGCCTATTTTATTATTTCTATCTATAAAATTAGCATCATTCCTTCTATATGTATGTAATTCAATAAATTGTAACAATTAATATACTTTTTTCAACTATAGATTCATATAATCTTTCGGATCAAGAAGTGAACTATAACAGTGTAATATAATCATCAAAATTTAAAACCACAAAAATTAAGAAATTGGGTCTGGATGAACCTTACTGGTGTTTGGGCTAGTTCGAGCTTCTTAACGGGCCGGTCCGGTCTGGTTTCGGTCTGGGCTGAAACGGTGTCGGGTTTTACAAGCCGAGACCGAAACCTGTCCATTAAGGTTCAGTCCGGATTGGGTTCGGGTTATTTCGGGTTGGCTTGGTCCGTGCTACCGGGTTAGACCCATTTTTGACACCCTTAATTTTCATAGATGATATTTTGATTTATTCCATGAATGAAGCAACTCATACAATGGATCTTGGAGTAGCTCCACAATAGTTGAAAAGGGAAAAAGTTTTATGCCAAGTCCAAGAAATATGAGACATGATTAAACAAAATGATCTTCTTAGATCACGTAGCATCATAAAAAGGGATTAAAGTGGACCCTATTAAGATAGAGGTAATCATATGGTGAAAAAAAACTTAAAGAGTATTACGAAGATCAGAAGTTTCTTGGGTTTAGCTGGTTATTACTGACGATTTTGGAGGACCACTCTAAGATTGCAAAACCTCTTACCAAGCTAACCAGGAAGGGAGAGGAGTTTAATTTGACTGACAAGGGTGAAGAATATTTCCATATTCTAAAGTAAGATTGATATCAGCTCCCATCTTGATCGTTCCGGCACCAGGGAAACCTTGTACCCTATCCATCGGAGCTTTCGGATTGGATCTAGGATGCAGGTTGATGTAAGGTAAATAAGCGATTTCATATGCTTTAAGAAAACTGAAAGAGCATGAGAAGAGTTACCCAACTCATGATTGGAGTAAACAATTGTGATTCATGCAATCAAGACTTGGAGACATTATTTAACGGAGAAGAATTTTAGATTAGATCGGATTACAAGTGTTTTATTTATCTCTTCATTAGAAAGAGTTGAACATGAGGATAAGGAGATGGTTAAGAATACTTGAAGGATTTAGACTATGATATTCAATGTCACCCGAGCAAGGCTAATGTAGTAGCTAAGGCCTTAAGCAAAAAGTGAATTATGAAGTCTGAAGAAGGACCCAGTATAAATGCTGTCTTATGTTCTGCAGCAACAGATTCAGATTTGGAAGAAGAGTAACATATAATAGAAACTCGTGATGATCCAATTGAGCGAGAACTTAGGGATGAAGAAAAAATAGTAATTTTGTTATATATGTATATAAGAATGGTACAAGAAGATTTAGAGAAAGAAAAACCTACCCTGACTTACTTTGGATGCGAAGACGGTACTCAGATACAGAGGTAGACTCTGAATACATGAAAGTAAAGACTCGGATATCATGAAGAGGATAAGGATAAGAGCCCATTGTACTCCATATTCAGGATATCCTGGAGTACCAATATGTATCATGACCTGAAGAGATAACAAGTGTGGCTTAGTGGGTGTTCCAGTGTCTGAATTATCAGAAATAAAAGCTGAAAGACAAACACCACCATGGCTTACAATAAAAACTATTGGAGCCAGTTTGAAAGTGGAATTGCATTACAATGAATTATGTCACTAATTTGCCACTGACTCCCAGAGTGGTTGATGCAGTTTGGGGGATTGTTGATCGCCTTATGAAGGTAGCTCATTCCATTGCTATACGACCTCGGTATACTTTGGAGCGGCTAAATAAGCTATATGTGGATAATATTGCCAGATTGAATGGTATGCATGAGAGCTTCATGTCGGTCAGAGGCTTATGCCTTATCTCGAAGTTTTGGGAGGATCTACAGAAAATAATGGGGACAAAGTTGAAGTTTAGTACCGCATTTTACCTTAAACCGACGGACAGTCGGAGCGGACTATACAGATCCTAAGAGATATGCTCCGAGCTTGTAAAATTGATTTCAAGGAACTTAAGTTGAGAAGTTATCGTGAATTGAAGTTGCCACTAAGTTACCATGTAAATGTTACCTATGAAGCATGGTACGGTAAAAATGTCAAATTCCTTTATTTTGGAATAAAGTCGGTGAATGAAAAATTTTGAGACCTAAGTCTAATGAAGAAAACTATCGAGTGGCAGACAAGATCAAAGAAAATGGGCAGGATAGCTCAAGATGTCAGAAGAGACACCAAGACCTCAAGTTCGCCATAAGGGACAAAGTGTTCTTGAAAAATCACTTATGCGTAGTTTGAAACGATTAGACAAGAAGGGAAAGTTATATTCTATATATGTGTTGGATCTTATAAACTTTGGAGAGACGTAGAAAAGTTACATATCAATTAGACCGCTGTCCATGTCTATGTGCATGATGTATTTCGTGTGTCTCTATTGAAGAAGTACATTGGAGATCCATATCAAAGGTATTGACCACGGAATCACTGGATTAGATAGAATGTTTAACCATTGAAGTGGTACCATCCTAGTTCACTAGTTGGAAGGTACAATGTTTCCAAAGCTGGGATAATTATTATATAAAGGTAACCTGGCAAAGACAAAACGTAGAGAAGATTGCACAGGAGGAAGAAGATGCAATGCGGAAATAGAACTCCCACCTATTGACTCTGAAGTAAATCCAAATTTTGATGACAAAATTTATTTTAAGGATGGGAGAGTTGTAAGATCCATACGTTTAAATTTCGAGGACGAAATTTCTTTTAAGGGTGGTGGAGTTGTAAGACCCGCACGCCACGAACCCGGCCTAACCTTATATTTTGTGTCGGGACCCATCTACATATCATGGTCGAGCCAAGTGGACCAAGTGTGTGAAGAAAAACCAAGACCCAATATGAAAATTTACTCAAAAACAGTCAAAATGAGGGTAGGGTCGTAGGTTTTAACAGGCAGGTCCGACCCCCCCCCCCCATCGACCCGTGACCAGGGGTGGCAGGGGGTTTCGAATTGTCCGACCCACCCATCGACCCCCGGTAATCGGGAAAAACAGCACGAACCGAAAATTAGGAAACTTTCCTAATTTCATTTGGAACATTTCCTAAACTCAATGGGACTTATTTTGGGAGGTTTTACTCTATAAATAGGATGTCCCTAAGCCTCTTTCACTCCTTTTACAACCTTAATTGGATTGAGAGAAAGAGACGAGAAGGAAGAGAAGGAGAAGCGAAAGAGAATTGAAGAAGAAGACCAAGGAGGAGGAAATTCAGAGGAAACTCTGAATCTCATCAAACCTAAGGTATGAATACATTCCCCATGATATATTTAAGACCTTAGAATGGTTTATGAAGAGGGTATGACTTAGAAGAAACCCAAATCACCCATCCATGGTTAGGTTTCAATGGAAACCATGGAGGAGATCATTAAAATCATGTAAGTGAATAAAGAATAGTTCTAAACCATAGAACATGTATGTAATGGACTATAGAAGTAAGCCATAGGACCCCAAACATGAATGAATGGACGAAATTTGATAGTTTCGACTCAAACCATGGGGGGGTCGCACCTAGGGTCGATGGAACCTCCGACCCTAGCATCGACGCCCAGCATTCGGGAAGTTCAGGAAAGGAGGGGTAACACCTAGGGTCGATGGAACATCCGACCCTAGGCATCGACCCCCAGTTAACAACAAGTTGTAAAAATTAGAATAAATTCTAATTAAATTCTATCGACTTTTTTAGGTCTTCTAGCAATATAATATTGATATAAAAGTGATTCTTAAGGCTTGAAAGAGGATCTACAAACAAGCAAGGTGAGGAAACAAGACTCTTAACTAATTGGTTAATAATAAACTGTTTTATTTCTTGAATCCGATGCTATGCTTGATTCTATGCGAATATGCTTGTAATGTGCATACAACATGTCATCCAATATTTCTATTATTTGTTCATGGATAATTACTTTATTGTTTATAACATGATGATGATGATGATGATAGGAATAGGCATGTGAATGTATGTGTGTGGTTGGTGTACTTGATGCGAGCGAGTATCAGGGGGGTGTCATAGGCTGGGCATCAGCACTCTAGCTCTATCTCTAACTCAAGTCTTGTGCATTAGCATCGTCGTATCGCCATTACTTTAGCAGAACTATTACATCGTAGAGTATCAGGGGAGGTGGTCTCGGTCCTTGTAGTCTCTGACTCTACCGGGGGGCCTTAGCTCTATCTCTATGGACGTTCTGAGGGATGCTGGGGTGAGGCCTTGGATATACTGTTTGGCATTAGGATTGGTTAGTTACGAGCCCAGTTTGTAGCCCTCGCCAACAGGGGCTTAAGTGTTGGTATGGCACTGTACAGCAACAAACGTTAACCTTTGTTGTACAATGTTATGGTAGGGTGGATGGGGACGACAATAAACCTTAACCTTTGGGCAGACTTCCTCACCCTGTGTATAGAGGCGGGGTCAATAAACATTAACCTTTGACCACCTAAACATTTCTATTGCGCATTGCAAACTTTAAACCAGACCAAAGATATGAATTGATTGCATGCATATGTATTATTGCATTGTTTTGTTTACTCACTGAGCTCAAGTTGGAGAGCTGACCCTCGCGCGTGCAATTCTTTTTAGTTTTTGATGTTGTAAGTACTATGTTGAGGATTTGGTTTACACGTCAACCTATGAATGGGTGGAGGCTATGAATGAGCAAGCTGTGGGGAACGAACATGGTTCGTTAAGCGAGCGTTTCAACGGTGGATACGTTTAGTGTTTAATTTTCGTATTTGGATATTGTAATATGTATTAAGTTATGTTTTGGTTACTTGGAAATAAATGGAATATTAATTATTTATCATGATTAGACCTCAGTTCATTATCTGTAAGACTTCCGCTATTTATTTTATTACCTCTGATTAATGTGGAATGTGTTTTGGTTTATCATATGTGGGATAGCCTATTGTGAGATCCTGGTTGAACCGTTGGTTTATTGACGGTTCATCAAACCATTCTGGTTGGAGCAGAATTGGGGTGTTACAAAAAATCCCAAGGTCACAGCTACGGTCGACCATAGCATGATCAGCCTGATCAGAGGATCGACCAAAGGCATTCGAAAAGATTCAGGAATCATATGTTGCAGCTACGATCGCATCATATGCTACCGTAGGGTATCGACCGAAGGTAGTAAGGTCGATACAGTATGAAACCATAAAACCAATCAGACACCTATCAATGCTCTGTTTTGATTTTCTACTAATGTAACATGTTACATATAAACCCTAACTTAAATTCATATAACTTTTAGGTTGTTAGAATGATTGGAAGAAAATTTTATGGCTTGGAAGGAGATTGAGATTTTCTAACAGGTGAGGGAACAAGACCTAAACTAATTGGTTAATAACAAACTGTTAATTTTTATTGAGTCCAATGCCATAATTAATTCTATGCTTGTATGCTTGTAATGGGCATCTTATATGTCATCCAATATTCCTACTATTAATGTTCACGCATATTTAATTCTGTTTATTTATAATATGATGATGATGATGATGCTAGGAATAGGCATGTGAATATATGTGTGTGGTTGGTGTGTTGGATGCGAGTAGAGCATCAGGGGGAGGACATGGCATGGTGGCCTTTGACCTCGTCACCAGACTCTAGCTCTATCTCTACTCAAGTCTCGCCCACTAACATCGTCGTATCGCCATTACCTTAGCAAAACTATTACGTCATAGGGCATCAGGGGAGGTGGTCTCGGACCGTGTGGTCTTTGACTCTGTCGGGGGCCTTAGCTCAATCTTTATGGACGTATTGAGGGATGTTGGGGTGAGGCCTTGGATACACTGTTTGGCATTAAGATTTGTTAGTTGTGAGCCAAGTTTGCAAGCCCTCGCCAATAGGGGCTTACGTGTTGGTATAGGTAGGGCATCAGGGGAAGTGTTGGCGGTGTTTGATTTGGACTTTTTAGCTCTATCTCAATTCCATGGTGGGTGCATGTGGGACGGCAATGATGTTTGATCAATTGGGTGGATTCACACACTCGTGTATAGAGGTGCAGGGGCCACCAAACCTTTCTATAGCACATTGCAAACTTAAAAACTAGACCAAAGATATGAATTGAATGCATGTATATGTTTATTGCATTGTTTTGTTTGCTCACTGAGCAGTGATGTGTGCTCACCCTTTCGACGTCGAATATTTTTTTTTGATGATGTAGGACCTACTGCTGAAGATTATATAATTGCGATGTATGGACATGTAGCGGCGATGGACCGGGAATTAACGGAGGAGACGTGTGATTCTTCATGCGAGTGCAACCACCATGTTTATGATTAGTTTAGCTATATTAGACTACTGGAACATGTAATATATTAATTATTTTTATGTCTCAAGTTTTGGAGGTAATCGGATTAATTATTTATTATCATTGTTAGACACTCAGTTCATTATCTGTAAGACTTCTGCTTATTTGTTTATTACCTCTGATTATTACTGTGGAATGTGTGTGAGGTTTGATATGGTGGTTACGAACTATGTGAGATCCTGGTTGAACCATTGGTTCGGTGACGGTTCATCACACCATTCCGATTAGACCAGAATTGGGATGTGACAACTTGGTATCAGAGCATCTCATGTTCTATCCATTGACCTAACTATTTTCACATGATTCATGAACTGAGTTAAGATAAAAATTAAAAGCTGTAATAAGAACACACCATAAGCACCTGTGTTATATGAGAGATAAACTAAGAAAGAGGATAATGCACATATATAAATGAAAAACCAATTTTATATATATATTCAAATGAGAGTAAGACAAGATACATCCGAATCAGAGTACGGTCCACAAATTCGAACAGTTACTCTGTAAAATAAATGAGAAAAAGAAATAAATGATATCATGGAACTGGAGGTGCTGGAGGAGGAGATGCTTCACGATCTCTATCATAGTCCTCAACATATACTCTCGTGAGCCAGGCCACCTGAGTCTGAGTCACTCGAAAACTAGCTATCAGATCCGCTACCCACTGGTCTGTAGAGCACTGGGCATCTAGAAACTCTCCTACTCTCCAATCGGTCACGCGCTGAGCCTCTCAAATCTCATGTAATAGCCCCATCATGTCATCTGGTGGTGGGCGTGAATGGCTAGCTGAATGAGAAACCCGAGGGGCCAGCTCCAATAGAATGCTATGGTGATGGGGGAGGGATGGCATCCACATCTATGTACATTCGATCATCATCCTCCTCATCATCACTCACGTGTGCCTCTGCTACTGCTACTGTTGTCGCCTCTGCATCTGCTGTCGTTACCAGAGTGAGAGGACATCTCATAGCATTCCTCTCGTCATCACTGACCTGTATCTCTCTCTTTCCCATCCTGCTGATGGCCTCCCAATCAAGGTCAGCTGAGAAGGTATCCTCAAAGATCCTCTCATCTACTAATTCCACTTGTAGACGAGCGAGTAGGGTGGAGATCAGCCGCCCATAGGGCAAGTTACCTCTCGAGTCAGGCAATGTAGCTTTGTGAATAGTGCAAAGAATAATATATGGGAGGCAAATTGGCTGCCTAGTACAGATACAGTACAGTAGGTACTGAGTCAACTGTGAGACCATCTCATAGTGTCCGCCCTGGGGAATAAAATTATGCTGGATAATCTTACGATAGACCTGTGGCTCTAGACGCAGGTTAACTGCTTTCATCTCCCAGCAGTCATCCCGAAGAATTTGGTTATCTATTTCTGCACGCAACTATGTAGACAGAAACTGTGGCTCCCTGTGTGCACAGTAAACCAACTGACCATCATTTGAGATGCCTAGGAGATCAGCCAACTCTTGACAATTGAAAGAAATCAGAACCCCTTTCACCCAGCTGGTGATCCGAAGCTCTCTACCCCTGTCAACATCCTCTAGGTCACCCTCTACCTGTAAGTGACAGTAGAACTGGTTGACCAAGTCTGGGCGAGTGCAAGCCTCGTACAGAATCACTGGAAGCCAGCCCATATCACCAAACGCTCTTTCCACATCAAACAGGGCTAAATAGGCTAAGTTAACACATCTACCCCCTTCCACCTTCTTTTGATTTATCCAAGGGTATTGTGTTTCTGCTTCCACGGACTGGAAGCGACGTGGGTCATGAACTCGAGGAACCTTAGTGTGAACCATGATAACTGCAAGAGAAGAAAATAAGAAAAATAAGTTAGATAAATTTGAAAATTTGACAGCATAATGACGTAGAATGGGAAAAAGCCTCACTTTTCACCCAAACATTTGGGTAGGAGGACTTACATAGGTCCCAAACCATCCTGCAAGGCTCATACAATCGAAAATTTAAACTAGGTAGGTCGAATTTGAAGAAATTTTGACAATTGGGAAAAACCCCAAAATTTAGGTTAAAAATGGGAATTTTCAAGTTTCTACTAAACTAACCGATGAAACTCAAATTTTCTTGAGGGTTTTCATCCATTGGGAAGCCAATAGCAATAACCCCCAATAAAAATCAAATTTTTAAGGTCAGAAAAATATTAATTTGAAGAAAATCCTATAAATAAAGCAAAACCTAGGTATGAATGCTTAAAAAGGAGAAAAAGTAGAGAACATACCTCGAGGAATGGAATGGAGATTGTGGATCAATGAAAGAATACCAAACTCGTGCGATTGACACTGTAGCAACTCAGTGGTGGCAAGTTGAGTTGTGACCATAGGAAAGGAAAAGAGAATGGGAGGGAAAAATCTCGAAAACATGTTTTAAAACCTGATTGGGATCTTACGGTCGCACAATTCGACCAAAACCATCGATCGTATGATCGACCATAGGGTCTCTGTAAGTTGCCAGGGATTTGATGGTCGCACCTATGGTCGCACAACATGCGACTGTAGGCCATTGAACGTATAACTAACTGTTGTTTGCATTTTGATTCTGTTTAAACTTTTGCCTATTGATTTTGTTCAAATTACTATTCATGCATATTTAATTTTGTTTATTTATAATATGATGATGATGATGATGATGATAGGAATAGGCATGTGAATGTATGTGCATGGTTGGAGTGTTGGATGCGAGTGAAGCATCAGGGGGAGGACGTGGCATGGTGGTCTTTGATCTCGTCACCAGACTCTAGCTCTATCTCTACTTAAGTCTTGCCCACTAACATCATCGTATCGCCATTACCTTAGCAGAACTATTACGTCGTAGGGCATCAGGGGAGGTGGTCTCGGACTCTGTGGTCTCTGACTCTGCCTAGGGGCCTTTGCTCTATCTCTACGGACGTATTGAGGGATGCTGGGGTGAGGCCTTGGATACACTATTTAGCATTAGGATTGGTTAGTTGCAAACCTAGTTTGTAAGCCCTCGCCAATAGGGGCTTACATGTTGGTATGGGTAGGGCATCAGGGAAAATGTTGGCGGTGTTTGATCCGGGCATTTTAGCTCTATCTCTATTCCATGGTAGGTGCATGTGGGACGGCAATGGTATTTAATCTATTGGACGGATTCACACACTCGTGCATAGAGGTGCGGGGGCCACCAAACCATTCTATAGCACATTGTAAACATAAAAACCAGACCAAAGATATGCATTGAATGCATACATATATTTGTTACATTGTTTTGTTTGCTCACTGAGCCATGATGTGTGCTCACCCTTTCAATGTCGAATATTTTTAGTTGATGATGCAAATCCTATTATTAAAGAATATATGAATGCGCCGACGTATGGACACGTTGTTGTGATGGACGTAGAAGCTGAAGAAGATGCGCATGATTCATCATGCGAGTGCAACCAATGTGTTTTTGCTTAAGTTTATTTATAATTTGAACACCAGATATGTAATTGATTATTTATTTTTATGTCTTGTGGTTTAGAGATAATTGGATTAAATACTTATTTATCAATGTTAGACTCTCAGTTCATTATCTGTAAGACTTATCTTATTTGTTTATTACCTCTGATTATTACTGTGGAATGTGTGTGTGGTTTGATATGGTGGGAACGACCTATACGAGATCCTGGTTGAATAGTTGGTTTATTGGCGGTTCATCACATTAATCTGGTTAGACCAGAATTGGGGTGTGACAACTTGGTATCAAAGCATCTCAGGTTCTACCCATTGATCTAACTACTTCCACGTGAGTCACGAACTGGGTTAGGATAAAAATTAAAAGTTGTAATAAGAACACACCATAAGCACCTGTGTTGTATGAGACATAAACTAAGAAAGAGAATAATGCACACATGTAAATGGGAAACTAATTATATATATATATATATATATATATATATATATATATATATATATATATATATATATATATATATATATATATATCCAAATGGGAAGATACATCCAAATCAGAGTACGGTCCACAAATCCAGACAGTTACTCTGTATTATAAAAAGGGAAAAAGAAATAAATGATATCATGGAGCTGGAGGTGCTAGAGGAGAAGATGCCTCACGATCTCTATCATAGTCCTCAGCAAATACTCTCGTGAGCCAAGCCACCTGAGTCTGAGTCGCTCAAAGACTAGCTATCAGATCTGTTATCCGCTGGTCTGTAGAGTGTTGGGCATCTAGAAGCTCTCCTACTCTCCAATCAGTCATGCGCTAATCATCTGGTGGTGGGCTTGAAGGGCCAGCTGAATGAGAAGCCCGAGAAGGACCAGCTCTAGTAGAATGCTATGGTAATGGGAGAGGGATGGCATCTACATCCATGTACATCCAATCATCTCATAGCATTCCTCTCATCATTACTGACATATATCTCTCTCATACCCATCCTACTGATGGCCTCCCAATCAAGGTCAGCTGAGAAGGTGTCCTCAACGATCCTCTCATCCACTAGGTCCACCTGTAGATGAGCGAGTAGGGTGGAGATCAGCCATCCATAGGGTAAGTTACCTCTCGAGTCAGGCAATGTAGCTCTGTGCATAGTCTAAAGAATAATATATGGGAGGCAGACAGGCTGCCTAGTACAGATACAGTACAACAGGTACCGAGTCAGTTGTGAGACCATCTCGTAGTATCCACCCTGAGGAATAAGATTATGCTGGATAATCTTGCAATAGACCCATGGCTCTGGACACAAGTTGACTGCTTTCATCTCCCAGCAGTCATCCCGAAGAATTTGGTTATCTATTTCTACATGCATCTGTGTAGACAGAAACTGTGGCTCCCTGAGTGCACAGTAAACCAACTGACCATCATTTGAGATGCCTAGGAGATCAGCCAACTCTTGACTGTTGAAAGAGATCGGAACCCCTTTCACCCAGCTTGTGATTCGAAGCTCTCTACCCCTGTCAACATCCTCTAGGTCACCCTCTACCTGTAGGTGACAATAGAACTGCTTGACCAAGTCCGGGCGAGTGCAAGCCTCGTACAAAATCACTGGAAGCTAGCCCATATCACCAAACACCCTTTCCACATCAAACAGGGCTAAATGGGCTAAGTTAACGCATCTACCCCCTTCCACTTTCTTTTGATTAAACCAAGGGTATTGTGTTTCTGCTTTCACAGACTTGAAGCAACGTGGGTCATGAACTTAAAGAACTTTAGTGCAAACCATGATAACTGCAATAGAAGAAAATAAGAAAAACAAGTTAGATAAATTTAAAAATTTGACAGCATAACGACATAAAATGAGAAAAAGCCTCATTTTCACCCAAACATTTGGGCAGGAAGACTTACATTGGTCCCAAACCAACCTGCAAGGCTCATACAATCAAAAATTTAAACTAGGTAGGTCGAATTTGAAGAAATTTTGACAATTGAGAAAAACTCCAAAATTTAGGTCAAAAATGAGAATTTTCAAGTTTCTACCAAACCAACCAATAAAACTCAAATTTTCTTGAGGGCTTTCATCCATTGGGTGGCCAATAGCAAAAGCCCCAATAAAAATCAAATTTTTATGGTCAAAAAAATATGAATTAGAAAAAAAACCTTACGAATGGCAAAAACCCTAGGTATGAAAGCTTCAAATGGGAGAAAAGTAGAGAACATACCTCAAGGAATGGAATGGAGATCGTGGATCGATGGAAAAATCACCATGTTCATACGGTAGACACCGTAGCAACTCAGTGGTGGCGAGTTGAGTTGTTACTGTAGGAAAGGAAAGGAGAATGAGAGGGAAAAATCTCAAAAAACAGGTTTAAAAACCTAATTTTGAACCATACGGTCGCACAATGAGACGATCGACCATAGGGTCTCGGTAAGTTGCCAAGATTTTAAAGGTCGCACCTATGGTCGCACAACATGAGACCATAGGCCATCGACCGTATGACTGACTGTTGTCTGCATTTTGATTCCGTCTGAACTTTTGCTTATTAATTTTGTTCTTCTTTCGCTTTCCATTGTGAGACTAATCCAATACTTTCATTCTATTTTGTCTCACATGTGTAGCTTTGCCAATGACATACCACCCAAGAGTTTAAATGGCTGAGCGTAGAGTAAGCAGAAGGAGACAGAATGCAAACATATCTCCACCACCTATGGAGACCAACGACAACAAAGGTCAGCAAGGATAGGAAGGAAATATTAGAGCTCAAAATGTTGCACCTCATAATGTTTACACCCAAGCCAACCCAACCAACTTACCTGCACCACCTATGGATTTGGCTACTGGGGTGATGAACTTGGCACAGCAAATGCAACATATACAGCAAATGCAAGCCAACATGCAAGCTGCTATTAGAATTGCTTTCCCAGTTGCAAACACAACATCTTTACCTGTAGGACAAGCTAGTATTGCTTCTAGTGGTAGCAACATTGTACCTCCAGCACCGCAAACACCAGCAATACAAGGCCAAGTACAAAACCCTGAAGCACCACAAGGCGGGTATAACCAAGGTAATTATCAGTACCAACTGCCGATTTAGGGGGCATATGCACAGTATCAACTTGATCACTCCAGACTGATCGAGCATATCCTGAAGTTGAAGCCGAAGGTATTCATAGGTAAGCCATCAGATCCTTTGTGGCCAGCTCACTGGATCGACGAAATAGAAAAAAACTTTATGATGATCACTATAAATGAAGAAGAGAAGGTATTATGTGACACATTTATGTTGAAAGGTGACGAACACCACTGGTGGAAATCAATTAGAAGATATCTGTTAACAAAGCACACCCAACTGACATGGGTTATTTATAAAGAAGCTTTCTTCGAGAAGTATTTTCCAAGGAGTTTAGAGATCAAATGAAAAAGGAGTTCTTGAGTCTATACCAAGGACAGATGACTGTAGACGCATATCAACAATGTTATGAAGAACTGTTCTTCTTTGCTCCCTCTAGCATGCAGGAGGAAAATACCAAAACCCAAAGGTTCGTCATGGGACTTAGGGGAAGCATTCGTAAGCTTGTATTGAGATTGGAAAAGAAGATTTATAATGAAGTTATACAGATTGCTTGAGTACTGAAATCAAGCTAGAGGGAAAGTTATTTTGCTCAGAACAAAGGTATAAAGAGGCCCAATGGAAACTCATACAATGGAGGGAACCCAATGATATTTAAACCCTTCCTTACTCAAGGCTTCAATGCTACAGCCAAGACTACTCCGACAGCCCAACCTCAATGGAAGCAAAGTAATGCTAAAGTCAAATGCTTCAATTGCGATCAAGAAAATCATTATTCAAGAGAGTGTCCTAAGCCAAGGAAGCAACTATAGCAAGGAAAAGTTTATGCAGTTACTTATGAGGATGCTGCCGCATCGCCTGATGTAGTCACAGGTAATACTTGAATCTTTTGTTTTGTACTATCTTGTGTGAGCATATAGATTAATATAAGAAGAAAATCACAGGTATCAAACCTATAAATGGCATACCTGCCAGAGTACTCTTTGACTCTGGGGCTACTCATTCTTTTATATCTGTGTCGTTTGGAAAGAAGTTAAATCTACTCCTCAGACCTTTGGACTGCAAACTACTTGTACGATCACCTATGGGATTAGAAGTGGAACTGGACAAAGGTTATGGATCATGTCCAGTTCTTATCGACGAGAAGATTTTGGATGCAACCTTAATTCAACTCGAGATGACAGACTTTGACTTTATCTTGGGAATGAATTGGTTAGCTTGGCACTCCGTAAACCTATTATGTGCGAAAAAAAAACTGACATTTAAAGATAAGGAAGGAGCAAAGTTTAGTTTTGCGGGAACCAAACTTTCCAGTAAACGAAAACTTATTCTCTATGCATTAAAGGCTAGAAAATGCCTCGAGAAAGGGGAAATTGGGTATCTAGTATCCGTGGTCGACCTCACCAAGGAAGCACCATAAATGGAGGATATTGAAGTTGTGTGTGAATTTTCGGATGTATTTCTTGAGGAACTACTAGGACTACCACCTGATCGAGCGACAGAGTTCGTTATAGATCTTATATCCGAAGCCGCACCAGTATCGAAAGCACCCTATCGAATGGCTCCTACTGAACTGAAGGGACTGAAGGTACAATTATAGGAATTACGGGACAAGGCCTATATTAGACCCATTATATCACCATGGGGAGCGCCAGTATTATTCGTGGGAAAGAAGGACAGTAGCGTTCAATTGTGTATAGATTATCGAGAATTGAATAAGCTTACAATCAAGAATCGATACTCGTTGCCTCGGATCGATGACTTATTCGATCAGTTGCAAGGTGCCAAAGTGTTCTCCAAAATTGATCTTCAGTCAGGATACCATCAGTTGAAGATTAAGGAAGGTGATATTCCAAAGACAGTATTCAGAACTAGATATGGACATTATGAATTTTTAACTATGTCTTTTGGATTGACTAATGCACCTGCAACTTTTATGGAACTCATGAATCGGGTATTCCATGATATGTTGGATACATCAGTTATTGTATTTATTGACGACATACTAGTCTACTCCAAGGACAAAGAAACTCATATCACAAATCTAAGAGCCGCTTTGCAGCGACTAAGAAAAGATAAGCTTTACACAAAATTTACTAAGTGTGAGCTCTGGCTGAATGAAGTCTCTTTCTTAAGCCATGTTGTATCCACTGAAGGAATTAAAGTGGATCCTAGCAAGATTGAAGTCATTGTAAAATGGGAAGCACCTAAGAATGTTGCAAAAATTAGAAGTTTCTTAGGTTTGGCTGGTTACTATCGACGATTCATGGAAGATTACTCTAGAATCGTTGTACCTCTCACCAGTCTGACTAAGAAAGAAGAAAAGTTTGTTTGGATAGACAAATGTTAAGAGTGTTTTCAAACATTGAAGGCTAGATTGATATCAGCTCCCATCTTGACTATTCTGATTCTAGGACAACCATTTACCTTGTACACCAATGCGTTTGGGTTAGGTTTGGGGTCTATGCTTATGCAAGGAGAACAAGTAATTGCGTATGCTTCTAGAAAATTAAAGACACATGAGAAAAATTACCCAACTCATGACTTGGAACTAGCAGCAGTAGTACATGCTGTCAAGATATGGAGACATTATTTGCATGGTAAGAAATTTCCGATTAAATCAGATCATAAGAGTTTCACTCATCTTTTTTAATCAAAAGGAGTTTAACATGAAACAGAGACGATAGTTGAAATTACTGAAGGATTATGATTACGATATCCAGTATCATCCAAGAAAAGCTAATGTAGTTGTTGACATACTAAGTAGGAAAGTAATGACAAAATCTTAGGAAGAAGCTAGTACAAATGTTGTAGCATGTCTCACAGGAAGAGTATTTAATTACGATAATGAGCAATTCGTGATTGATATTACAAATGAATCAACTGACTAAAGATTTATTCATCTATTCTCAAACATGTTTGCTACATTGAAGATTGTACCTGATTTGTTAGATGAAGTAAAAGCAGCCATTAAATCAGACCTTTATTTGAGAACGGTGCAAGAAGACCTTGAAAAAGGTGGACTACTCCTAAGTTCACCTTGAACGTTGAAAAGGTACTAAGATACAAAGGGAGAGTATGTGTTTCTGAAAATGAAGACTTAGATATTAAACACAGATTAATGAAGGAAGCCCACACCACTGCTTATTTGGTACATTCTGGAAGTATAAAGATGTATCATGATCTGAAGAAACTATATTGGTGGAGAGGAATGAAAGCGGATGTAGCTAAATTTGTGTCTCAATGCCTGAATTGTCAGCTGGTTAAGGCTGAAAGGCAAAGACCTGCAGGCTAATTGCAGCCACTATCAGAACTGGCATGGAAATGAGACTGCATCACTATAGACTTCGTCATCAGGTTACCATTGATTCCCAGAGTAGTTGACACAGTCTGGGTGATTGTAGATCGTTTGACTAAGATAGCTTGTTTTATAGCTATACGACCTCAATGTACCCTAGAGAGGTTAGCTAAGCTATATGTAGATAATATTGTCAGATTGTATGGTGTGCCTGAAAGCATCGTGCCCGACAGAGACCCACGCTTTACCTCAAAATTTTAGGAAGGATTACAGAAGGCTATGGGTACAATGTTGAAGTTTAGTACTGCATTCCATCCTCAGACAGACGGACAGTTAGAGTGTACTATTCAGATTTTAGAAGACATGCTTCGATCTTGTGTCATTGATTTCAAAGGATCATGGGATGAGAAATTACCATTGATCAAGTTCACTTATAATAATAGCTATCAAGCTACAATACAGATGTCGCCCTATGAAGCAATGTATGGTAGAAAATGTCAAACTCCTTCATTTTGGAACGAAGTTGGAGAACAGAGTATTGTTGGGCCGGAGTTTATTGAAGAGACTTGTCTAGTGGTCGACATTACTAAGGAAAGAGTCTGAACAGCTCAGAACCGTCAGAAGCAATATGCGGATAATCGACGTAGAAATCTCAAATTCACCATAGGTGATAAGGTATTTCTGAAAATATCTCCTATGCGTGGTTTGAAAAGGTTCGGACAGAAGGGAAAGCTGTGTCCCAGATATATTGGACCTTATCAAGTTCTAGATAGACGTAAAAAGGTAGCATATCAGTTAGCATTACCACCATCAATGACTAGTGTACATGATGTATTACATGTCTCACAATTGAAGAAGTACGTCAGAGATCCAACACACGTGTTAACAGTGGATCCCCCGGATTTGATTGAAGATTTGACATTCGAAGTAGTACCTTTTGAGATCACTAGCTGAAAGGTGCAAGGTCTATGCAACCGCGACATCTATTATGTGAAGGTTACTTGGAGAAGCCAAAATGTAGAAGAAATTAGATGGGAAGAAGATAACGCTATGTGGAACCAATATCCTCACCTATTCGACTCGGAAGGTATGTGTAAATTTCGAGAACAAAATTTTTATAAGAGGGGGGAGTTGTAAGACCCGCACTCCACTAACTTGGTTTAACTGTGTCATGCCAGGTCTTTCCATCATTCCTGGATCAAGTGGACCAATCGTTTGAAGATGGATCACAAACTAGGTATGAGAATTGAGTTAAAAACACTGAAAATATACCAATGGTCGAATACCTGGGTAGGTATGGTCGACGACAAGGAAGGAAACAAAAATCTTAGACCATGAACCCCACAGTCGATGATTTAGATACTACGGTCGATGGGTTCTGCGACCGTAGCCATCGACCGTGAGACCCCAGATCAGACTCCAAGTTTTGGAAACTTTCCTAAACTAAGGGATTGCTTTCCTAATTGAAAGAGGACCCTATACGGAGAGTTTTCCTCTATATAAAGAATGTCCCTCAGTCCTTTTTCACTCTTTTAGAACATTAGTAAACCCTAGAGAAAGAGAAGGAAGGGAAGGAGAAGAAGAAAAGGCTAAGGAGAGGATTTGCTGAGAAGAGATTGCCTCTCTATCACAGGCAAAAGTATGAACCTAATCACTAAAGATGTTAATTTTATGGACTAAGGATTCTATGGAGGATTGCGGATGTCAACCTATCATGATCCATGTGATTTCTTGAGTAATTTCCAAGGATAATCATAAGGGATGAGTTTGATGGTTAGGGTTAATAAAAAACTACTAATGATGACCATAGGATGACCTTAGGACAAACCCAATTGAAGAACAGAGGAATTGACCCAAGTAGAACTCGAATTGCTTGTAGTCTGTGACCAAAAATCCCAAGGTCACAGCTACGGTCGACCATAGCATGATCAGCCTGATCAGAGGATCGATCAAAGACATTCGGGAAGATTCAGGAATCATATGGTTGCAGCTACGGTCGCACCATATGCTACCGTAGGGTATCGACCGAAGGCAGTAAGGTCGATATAGTATGAGACCATAAAACCAATCAGACACCTATCAGTGCTCTGTTTCGATTTTCTACTACTGTAACATGTTACATATAAACCCTAACTTAAATTCATATAACTTTTAGGTTGTTAGAATGATTGAAAGAGAATTTCATGGCTTGGAAGGAGATTGAGATTTGCTAACAGGTGAGGGAACAAGACCTAAACTAATTGGTTAATAACAAACCGTTAATTTTTATTGAGTCCAATGCCATGATTGATTTTATGCTTGTATGCTTGTAATGTATATCCCACATGTCTTCCAATATTCCTACTATTATTGTTCATGCATATTTAATTCTGCTTATTTATAACATGATGTTGATGATGATGCTAGGAAAAGGCATGTGAATGTATGTGTGTGGTTGGTGTGTTGGATGATAGTGGAGCATCAGGGGGAGGACATGGCATGATGGTCTTCGACCTCATCATCAGACTCTAGCTCTATCTCTACTCAAGTCTTTCCCACTAACATCGTCGTATCGCCATTACCTTAGCAAAACTATTACGTCGAAGGGCATCAGGGGAGGTGGTCGGCCTTAGCTCTATCTCTATGGATGTATTGAGGGATGGTGGTGCCTTGGATACACTATTTGGCATTAGGATTGGTTAGTTGCGAGCCCAATTTGCAAGCCCTTGTCAATAAAGGCTTACGTATTGGTATGGGTAGGGCATCAGGGGAAGTGTTGGCGGTGTTTGATCCGGACATTTTAGCTCTATCTCTATTCAATGGTGGGTGCACGTGGGACGGCAATGGTGTTTGATCTATTGGACGGATTCACACACTCGTGTATAGAAGTGTGGCAGCCACCAAACCTTTCTATAGCACATTGCAAACTTAACAACCAGACCAAAGATATGAATTGAATGTATGCATATGTTTGTTGTATTGTTTTGTTTGCTCACTGAGCCATGATGTGTGCTCACCCTTTCGATGTCAAATATTTTTAGTTGATGATACAGGTCCTATTGTTGAAGAATATATGAATGCGCCGACATATGGACACGTTGCTGCGATGGACGTAGAAGCTGAAGAAGATGTGCATGATTCATCATGCGAGTGCAACCAATGTGTTTTTGCTTAAAAGTTTAGTTATAATTTGAACATCAGATAGGTAATTGATTATTTATTTTTATGTCTTGTGGTTTGGAGATAATTAGATTAAATACTTATTTATCATTGTTAGACTATCAATTCATTATCTGTAAGACTTTTGTTTATTTGTTTATTACTTCTGATTATTACTGTAGAATGTGTATGTGGTTTGATATGGTGGGTACGACCTATACAAGATCCTGGTTGAACCGTTGGTTTATTGGTGGTTCATCACACTAATCTAATTAGACCAGAATTGGAGTGTGACAATTAACATCTTTAGAGATTAGGTTCATACCTTTGCTTAAATTTTGGGGGTTTTTCCAATTGTCAAAATTTCTTTAAATTCGACCTACCTTGTTTAAATTTCCGATTGTATGAGCCTTGCAGGATGGTTTGGGACCTATGTAAGTCCTCCTGCCCAAATGTTTGGGTGAAAAGTGAGGCTTTTTCCCATTCTACGTCGTTATGCTGTCAAATTTTAAAATTTATCTAACTTGTTTTTCTTTTTTCTTCTCTTGCAGCTATCATGGTTCGTACTAAGGTTCCTCGAGTTCAATACCCACGTCGCTTCCGGTCTGTGGAAGCAGAAACACAATACCCTTGGTTTAATCGAAAGAAGGTGGAAGGGGGTGATGTGTTAACTTAGCCCATTTAGACCTGTTCGATGTGGAAAGGGCGTTTGGTGATATGGGCTGGCTTCCAGTGATTCTGTACGAGGCTTGCACTCGCCTGAACTTTATCAAGCAGTTCTACTGTCACCTACAGGTAGAGGGTGACCTAGAGGATGTTGACAGGGGTAGAGAGCTTCTGATCACCAGCTGGGTGAAAGGGGTTCCGATCTCTTTCAATTGTTAGGAGTTAGCTGATCTCTTAGGCATCTCAAATGATGGTCAGTTGGTTTACTGTGCACCCAGGGAGCCATAGTTTCTGTCTACACAGGTGCGTGTAGAAATATATAACCAAATTCTTCGGGGTGACCGCTGGTATGAAAGAAGTCAACCTGTGTCCAGAGCCACGGGTATACTGTAAGATTATCCAGCATAACCTTATTCCCCAGGGCATACATTACGAGATGGTCAGCTGTGAGACAATATATTATTCTTCCCCTGTCTGCCTCCCATATATTATTCTTCGGACGATGCACAGAGCTACGTTGCCTGACTCGAGAGGTAACTTGCCCTATGGGCGATTGATCTCCACCCTACTTGCTTATCTACAGGTGGACCTAGTGGATGAGAGGATCCTTGAGGACACCTTCTCAGCTGACCTTGATTGGGAGGCCATCAGCAGGATGGGCATGAGAGAGATACAGGTCAGTAATGAAGAGAGGAATGCTATGAGACATCCTCTCACTCGAGTAGTGATAACAGATGCAGAGGTGGCAGCAGCAGTAGTAGCAGAGGCACACGTGAGTGATGATGAGGAGGATGATGATCGAATGTATATGGATGTGGATGCCATCCCTCCTCCATCATCACAGCATTCTACTGGAGCTAGTCTTTCTCGGGCTTCTCATTCAACTAGCCCTTCATGCCCACCACTAGATGACATGATGAGGCTGTTACATGATATTCGGGAGGCTCAGTACATGACTGATTGGAGAGTAGGAGAGCTTCTAGATGCCCAGTACTCTACAGATCAGCGGGTAGTGGATCTGACAGCTAGTCTTTGAGCGACTCAAACTCAAGTGACCTGGCTCACGAGAGTATATGCTGATGACTATGATAGAGATCATGAGGCACCTCCTCCTCTAGCACCTCCAACTCCATGATATCATTTATTTCTTTTTCCCATTTATTTTACAGAGTAACTGTCCAGATTTGTAGACCGTACTCTGATTCGGATGTATCTCGTCTTACTCCCATTTGGATATATATATATATAATTAGTTTCCCATTTACATATGTGCATTATTCTCTTTCTTAGTTTATCTATCATACAGTATAGGTTCTTATGGTGTGTTCTTATTACAGCTTTTAATTTTTATCCTAACTCAGTTCATGACTCACGCGGAAGTAGTTAGGTCGATGGGTAGAACCTGAGATGCTCTGATACCAAGTTGTCACACCCCATTTCTGGTCTAACCAGATTAGTGTGATGAACCGCCAATAAATCAACGGTTCAACTAGGATCTCATTTAGGTCATACCCATCATATCAAACCACACATACATTCCATAGTAATAATCAGAGGTAATAATCAAATAAGCGAAAGTCTTACAGATAATGAACTGAGAATCTAACAATGATAAATATGTATTTAATCCAATTATCTTCAAACCACAAGACATAAAAATAAATAATCAATTACATATCTGATGTTTAAATTATAACTAAACTTAAGCAAAAACACATTGGTTGCACTCGCATGATGAATCATGCGCATCTTCTTCAGCTTCTACATTCATCGTAGCAACGTGTCCATACGTCGGTACATTCATATATTCTTCAACAGTAGAACATGCATCATCAACTAAAAATATTTGACGTCAAAAGGGTGAGCACACTTTACGGCTCAGTGAGCAAACAAAATAATGCAACAAACATATGCATGCATTCAATTCATATTTTTGTCTGGTTTTTAAGTTTATAATGTGCTATAGAAAGGTTTGGTGGCCCCCGCACCTCTATACATAAGTGTGAAAATCCGCTCAATGGATCAAACACCATTGCCATTCCACATGCACCCACCATGGAATAGAGATAGAGCTAAAGTGTCCAGATCAAACACCGCCAACACTTCCCCTGATGCCCTACCCATACCAACACGTAAGCCCCTATTGCGAGGGCTTATAAACTGGGCTCACAACTAACCAATTCTAATGCCAAACAGTGTATCCAAGGCCTCACCCCAGCATCCCTCATACATCCATAGAGATAGAGCTAAGGCCCCCGTGCAGAGTCAGAGACCACACGGTCTGAGACCACCTCCCTTGATGCCCTACGATGTAATAGTTCTGCTAAGGTAATGGATACGACGATGTTAGTGGACAAGACTTGAGTAGAGATAGAGCTAGAGTCTAGTGACGAGGTCAAAGACCTCCATGCCACGTCCTCCCCCTAATGCTCTACTCACATCCAATACATCAACTACACATTTACATTCACATGCCTATTCCTAGCATCATCATCATCATCATGTTATAAATAAACAGAATTAAATATGCATGAACAGTAATAGCAGGAATATTGGATGACATGTGAGATGCACATTACAAACATACAAGCATAGAATCAATCGTGACATTATACTCAATAAAAATAAATAGTTTATTATTAACCAATTACTTTAAGTCTTGTTCCCTCACCTGTTAGCAATACTCGATCTCCTTCTAAGCCCTAAAATTCTCTTTGAATTGATTTACAACCTAAAAGTTATATGAATTTAAGTTAGGGTTCATATGTTACATGTTACAGTAGTCGAAAATCAAAACAGAGCACTGATAGGTGTCTGATTGGTCCTATGGTCTCTACTATATCGACCTTACTGCCTACGATCGATCCCCTATGGTCGCATATGGTGCAACCATAGCTGCGACCATATGATTCTTGAATCTTCCCGAATGCCTATGGTCGATCCTCTTATCAGACTGGTCATGCTATGGTCGACCGTAGCTGTGACCTTGGGATTTCTAGTCATAGACTACATGCAATTCGAGTTCTTCCTAGGTCAATTCCTCTGTTCTTCAATTGGGTTTGTCCTAAATTCATCCTATGGCCATCATTAGTAGTCTTATCAACCCTAACCATCAAACTCATCCCCCATGGTTATCCATGGAAATTACTCAAGGAATCACATGGATCATGATAGGTTGACGTCCCCAATCTTCCATAGAATCCTTAGTCTATAGAATTAACATTTTTAGAGATTAGGTTTATATCTTTTCCTGTGATAGAGAGCCAATTTCTTCTCAGTAAATCCTCTCCTTAGCCTTTTCTTCTTCTCCTTCTTTTCCTTCTCTTTCTCTAGGGTTTACTAATGTTATAAAAGAGTAAAAAAGGGCTAAGGACATCTTTTATATAGAGGAAAACTCTCCATATAGAGTCATCTTTCAATTTGGAAAACAATCCCTTAGTTTAGGAAAGTTTTCAAAACTCGGAGTTTGATTTGGGGTCTCATGGTCGATGGCTACGGTTGCAGAACCCATCGATCGTAGGGTCGAAATCATCGACCGTATGGTCTAAGGGTGTCAAAACCCCGGCCCGAGCCGGCCCGAATAACCCGAACCCAACCGACCGAACCTTAATGGACGGTGATATGGTCGAACTAGCCCGAACACCGATGAGCATTGTTTCTTTCTTAATTTTTATGGTTTTAAATTTTGATGGATTATATTACATACCTTGACCCGAAAGATTATATGAACCTATAGTTGAAAAAGTATGTTAATTGTTAAATTTATTGAATTACATACATATAGAAGGAATGATTTTAAAGAAATAATAAAATAAGCAATATACTTACGAAATTCGTCGATAAGCTGCCCGGTGTGATGACAAAAGACGGAAATCTTTGGAAGTCGCCCAACCCGACCTTATTGGATAGTTTTGGGCCGGGCTTATAAACCAGGACCTTAGAAATGTGAAATCTCACCCCAAGGTAAAACTTCGATTGCCCAAAGTGCCCCTGAGTGAAATCTCACCCCAAGGTAAAACCGATGACTCATGACCCTTAGATTTGATTTCTGGTCCATCAGAGATTGGGTAAGCGTCAGGTTACGGTTATGGGAAGGGGTTAGGCACCCAAACCGCCCGATCGAAATCGGTCTCCTATGCCTTTCCTATGCTAGACTCTATCTGTTAAATTGAACCAAACCAAGTGGTTTGATATCATTGAACCGAATCTGTATCCATCAGATTGCCTACATATTACGAAATTATTTCAAAAATCAAGTTCACCATCATAGTTCAGGTGTGATTAAAGTTTATGCTTATGATTTATGCTTGTGCATGATTAAGTTCTTTGTTCAAGTTGAAATTTATGCTTGAAAGGATGAGGAAAACCCTATGGGTTAGGATCTAGATAGTCCATGTGGACTGATAGATAGTCCTAGTGGATCTAAGAATGGATAACTCTTTCTGGGTCAAAATATGGATAACCCTATTTAGGTTGAAATATGGATAACCCTATTTGGGTCCAAATGTGGATAATTCTTTCTGAGTTGGAATGTGGATAACCCTATCTGGGTCGAAATGTGGATTGATATCCTAGTGGATCTATGGATAGTCCGAGTGGACTAAGGTGTGGATCCGAATTTGAGATTCTCCCAAATGGCCTACGTATCCTAGGGTTTGCCCTAGGAATCAGAATCCGCGTAGTTCGAACTAGAATGGGGATGGATATCCTAGTGGATCTATGGATAGTCCGAGTGGACTAAGGTGTGGATCCGAATTTGGGTTTCTCCCAAATGGCCTACATATCCTAGGGTTTGACCTAGGAATCAGAATCCACGTAGTTCGAGATAATAACCTGTTCTAGGTTAGATGTGAGAACCTGTTCTAGGTTTAGGGTTTAGAACCTATTCTAATTTTATGGTTTACTGAGGGGCAAAATCATCTTGAATTACCCTTTTCAACCTAAGCTCTAATTTTGGAAAATTTGGCAAAGCATTTTCTTTCTTTATTTTTATTATTTTCATTATACCCTTCCCAAGAATGTGGGTGCCTAAATGCACGTCCCCACATCTAATATGTTTGCTAAGTGTACAAATATGGCAGTTCAACTAAGGTGCAGCATAAATTAAATTATTACCAAAAAAAAAATATTCTAAGCATAGTATGTATGATATTTATGGTAACTATCACAACATATAGTAAGATTATGAAAATCTTCCTAATATGGCATGTATTGTAAATAAGGCAAGAACCTAATATGGTAAGATATAAGCATGGCAAGATCTAATATGACAAGATCTAAGCATGGCAAGATCTAATATGGCATGATCTAATATGCATCTATATATCAATATGGTAAGTACCAATCATAGAATGCATATATGACATGAAGTTTTCAAAAAAAGGAAAGATCTTATATGCTATTTTCTAAGCATAGTAAGACTAAAAAATAGTAATTATTAAGATTTTGCTAAAATATGGTAAAAATTTATCTATTCTACCAAAAATAGCAACACATGAAATGTAGCAAACATGGTATGCACAATCCAAACAAAACATATGAATGCTCCAAATATAGTCATTTATCCAAATATAGCAGAATTCACTTAAACAATCATTGATGTTATAATGAATGAGACATCAATGAAACCTTTTTTTGAAAAGTGTAAAATTATCAAAAAATAAACATATGTTCAATGTTCTTTGAAAATTGTAATTTTTATGAAGAAATTTGGAAAGATTAACGACTCAAAACTATCAAAATTGTGACATAAGGTTTCAGATAATGGACAAAACGATGAACTGTATTCAAATTTTGTCACATTACACAAGAATGACCATAAGTAGGTCTTCCGAAACTCAAATCAAGCTCAACTTTTTTTCATAGAAAGATAACTTAATATTTTATATTTCATATTAGGAGTTGAATCTCAAAAGAAAGCAAAAACAGATCAAAGATATGCCCTAAGACCGAACATGTGCACTGGTCAAATCTGTTCCAGATTTTTGACCAGTTGCACCATAAATTCCAAATAACATTCTATTCTTAATGAAAATTAAATACAGACATATGTCTATGTAGATAACTGTCTGATCTAAAATTGCATCAAGAAAAACAAGTTAAAACAATATATTTTCTTTGTGAAAAATGATTCTTTTCAATCATGCAAATAAATACATCATGACAGATTCAAAATCAGATCATTATGCACTTAAAAATTGATATCAATTCAATAAAAAATTAAAAAAATACGAAACTAGTGCCATTTTTTAGAAGACTTTCATGCCTAAAAATTTCATATTAAGTAGATTTTCTGATTATGGCCATAAGACCTTTGTCTAGAGACTTTCTGATGGAGGATTGCATTACATCCGAGAAAAACAGCAATGTCAAAGACAAATTTTTTTGATATATTTTTTCAATTCCAAATGGAACGAAATTTTTAAGGTAGTCTTCTAACGTATCAGAGAGACTCCCATAAAAATATGGGCTTCAAAATCTTAGAAAAAATGCATGTGATGTACGTCCTAAGTTTGAATCCTAAATCTGGAAATTTCAGATTAGAAAACCACTTTATGAAATTTACAAAAAACATCAAACATCATTGTATATCATTCAAAAATTCATCATTGAATAGCTTAGATAAATTATCATTCATGAAAAATACTAGACATAGGCATCCTAAAATTAACAAGCATATAATAGAGCATTAATGATTGAGATTTCATGAAAATTAGTATTTTTCAAGCAAAATTGGCATTCGAGCATTCTAATGACCTCTAAATTTGTTTAGAGTACTAATCTTGTGCTCAAATCGAGCGAAACCATCGATGAAGGATGATTGGAGGTTGTATCAACCCCTTTGAATGTGAATCCTCCTTCTCCTCTCTTCTGCTTCTCTCTCTCTTCTCTTTCTCTCTTTTCTTTTCTTTTCTTTCTTTTCTCTTTTCTTTTCTTCTCTCTTTCTTTCTCCCTCTCTCACGTTTTCTCTCTCTCACTCACGTCCTCCTCTCTCTATCACGTCCTCCTTCTCTCTATGGTCTGGAAAAAGAGAACCACCTCTCTCTTCTCTTGCCTATTTATACTTTTTCTCTCCTCTTCTAAAAGATCCTTCTTTCCTTTCTTCTTTTTCTAAAAAATCTTTTTTTCTTCCTTTTTTCTTCTTTCCTTTCTTCTCTTCCTTCCCTTTTCTCTTCTCCCTCTCTATTCCACACATTTTATCTCTCTCCCTCTTCTAGAAAATCCTCTCTTCCTTTCCTTCTTCTCTCTTCCTTCCTTTTCTTCTTTTTTTTCTTCTAGAAAATCTTTTCTTTCTATTTCATTCTTTTTTCCTTTCTTTTCTTCCTTCCCACGTTTTTTCTTCTTCCTTTCTTTCCTTTTTCTCCTTCTTCTAGAAAATCTCTTCTCTCTTTCCTTTCTATCTTTCCTTCTTCTAGAAAATTCCTTCTCTCTTTCCTTTATTTCTTCTTTCCTTTTCTTCTTCCTTCTTTTCCTTCCTTTTTTTCTTTCTCCCTCTCTTTTCACGTTTTCTTTCTTAGAAAATATTTCCCTTCTTTTTTTCTTTTTTTTTCTTTCCTTCCTTTGTTTTTTCTTTCTCCCTCTCTCTTTCACGTTTTCTAGGGAAATCTTATCTCTTTTTTTTCTTTTTTTTTATTTCTCTCTCTTTCCTTTTTTCTTTCTCCCATTCTCTTTCTTATGGCTTCTCTTTCCTCTCTCTCTTTCTACGGCCTCACTTTCCTCTCTCTTTTCTAATATATATATATATATATATATATATATTAATACATATAAACATCCATATATGTATCAAAAAAAATATCATTATTAAATATAATAATAAATTTAAGTGGTTTATACAATCGTGTTAAACACTGACAATAAAAACAATAAAAAATTTCTTTTTAAGTTTGAAAATTTTCACTTCCCCTTCCTTTTACTTTCCCTTGCAACCAAATTGAACCTTAATCAAAAGTGTTTAGAGCTTTCAGCAAATATTAAATAGGAGGGTCCAAGTCATAGGGCACTACCATATTACCTCAATAAATGTATCAACAATGCAATGATCTCATCAAGGGGGGAAACAACAGAGGAGAGAATAGTGGTCAAATGATTGGGTTGGTATTAAATCTAAAAATTTTGCAGGACTGACCATGAATGATAGTCTATCCAAATCTGCATGGGTGCTGCATGTACCAGAATAAGGATGTGTCTGTCCTGAGTGCTTAATCAATTCTTTCTTCATTTGGTGAATCCTTCACGACTTTTAAACTCCCTGAAACTTTAGTCATTTCATCATTGTGACAGCTATACAAAGAGATCTAGGCTATCATGTTCAAGAGAAACAAAACCAAGTTTATAAAAGAAATGCCATGAATATGTTGAATGATCTTTGTAACATAACCCACCCTTCAAGATCTGGAATGATCTTTACTATGATTCAGCCGTACTTGCTGCATACTTTGATAATCATGCAATTTCTACAAGTTTCACTTCTTAATCCCATTTCTGAATATTAAACTTGCTATACATTGTTTATAAGAGAAATGCCATGAATATGTTGAATGATCTTCGAAACATAACTTTCAAGATCTGGAATGATCTTTACTATGATTCAGCCGTACTTGCGGCATACTTTGATGTTCATGCAATTTCCACATGTTTCGCTTCCTAACTCCATTTCTGAACATTGAACTTGCTATACATAGTGTATCAGTTGCACATGAACCACGCTGCTTTTTGCTCTTCTGAAATCTTTTCTTTTTCAAGTATTCGGATGTCTGTGCCTGAACTGATGAATCTAAAAACAGAATCCAGAAAGTTACCAACTGGATTAAAGTTCTGCCAAAAATACACCATAATACAAAATACCAAGCTGATATCAACTAAGAGAATGAAAGAACAACTTGAGAAGCAGTGAAGTCGCATATAATCGATGAAGGTAATACTGTTAATAAAAAGACTATCAGCTAACAATATTCAGCAAATGTGATGTCTATTAGCACAACAAGAAAAAATGAAGTATGCGAATTACAAAAGCCACACTGCAAAACAAGGTGGATAACTCAGCATGGTACCACCAACAATACCTTGATAGCACATCCACGTGTACAACCCAATTATGATGAGTCAAAGTGCCACATGTACAGCCCACCCATTAGAGGCCACAAGTGAGGAGTATTTGGGAATAATCGCATATCGACTAAGTTTGGGACTATGGATGACTTCATATACCAGTTGGACCTCTCCACCTAAAAGCTTTAGCTTTTGATTGGATTGTTCAAGAGGATCACACTCTAGCTCATAGACCAAAAGAAAAAGGAGTAGACCACCTTCCAGAAGACCAAAATTAGAAGGGACTAGATCTGCCCACCAAAACAAAATATATATAATAACATGATCAGGTCAAGGCAAATAGAAGTATAGAACTAACAAAGGGACAAGATTGTAGTTTCCGTAGATATTTAGGAACTTATGGTATAATGTACACTCTATGGTTAAAGAGTGTGAAGCAATATGAAGCATCAGCAGCACAAAAAGCAAGAGGCAAAAGCAATAGCTTCCCAACTTTTAATCAAGCATCTCAGAAAATATGGTACAAAGTTCTACAAATGATAAACGGTAAACTCAACAGCTGCCACATACTCGATGTCCACATATCTACTAACTAGATCCACATATGATAAACCTAGATAGATTACAAGCTAGATTCTGGAGAGGAGAATCCGAAATAATTAATGTGAAGAAAAAATTTTAATTAATGTTGTGGCAAAAAATATGCGAAAAAATTTTAATTAATGTTGTGGCAAAAAATATGCAAACCTAAAGACAAAGGAGGATAGGCTTAAGATCCTCCATGACTCCAAACAAAAGTCTATTAAAAAAACAAGCAAGGGGAGCCTTGACTGCCCTCCAACTCTACGGCCCTCAACAATTTTAAGAACTAGAAATTACCCTCAGAGCAACATTTGTCCCTCATCATCTTCACCTTGTTGGAAAAGAATGTACTCCATACTAGATTAATGGTATGATTATTGTTTCCATAGAATGGATCATTATTTTGATATGACCGATTTTTTTAGGGGTTTTCTTGATGGAACCATGCTTGGAACCAAATGGTCACGGTACCAATCTGTTTTTATCCAAACATCTGCACATTACATGTGGAGATATCAAGATTTCACATGAGAAATTCCCATCAAATGAGAGAAAGTTCGAAAAGCAGGGGAATAACCTCTTCCAACTCCCTAGCCTCTTACCTCTTTGAAAGTTGGTTTCTCTCTGCTAACATCGAACTAATATCTTTCCATGAAATCCAACTCTTCCCAGTAACAAGTGTATGACTCAGTGTAACTCAACACAAAGAAGATTCTCATTTTCTCCTTCTTGATCTTAATAAAGTGAAAACCCTATCCTGCTGCAGTAGCCATGTTCTCTAGAATGGGCACAAGACGGGATATGAGTCCATCTCCTTGTTTAGGGTTTCTAACCACTAACACCAGGGGAAGGAGAAAATTGTTCTACAATGTAGAAATATTTTGATACAACGTCTTGTAAGTGCAAACAGCAAGGAAAAGGACATACTAGAATTTGAAGGAACTAATGCCAAGGCAACATCCTTAAGCTTCTTTAATTGATTGATAGCTTGCAGATCAGCAAAGAAGATGTGTGATTTGGGGTCAACAATGTCTTCGGGCTGTAGGCATAAAGATGCATGTTCACATGCCTACAAAACCAAGTGATAAAAATGATGATGAACACAGAAAGTGCACAACCAATATCAGCTCTGATATGAAGTTACAAAATTTAAAGCTTAGACCATGCCAGAAGAGTAAAACCCGAAGAGAAAATATCTAAGAAAAAGAGTGAGGATAACTGCAATGAAACAATGAAACCACCGCAGATCTAAAAAGCAAGTATTTAATTTTAGGGTTTTCCTCTGTAACACTATGAGGAGATAAAAAAAAATTTTCACTATATCACATTTTTCCCTCGGAAATGTAAGGCATAGGTACTGCTGCTACCTATGTGAACACCCTCCTTCCATCCCTGGTGAACCTGTTCCGAGTATTGCTGCAACCTTGGCTTTAGATGGTGAGTCCAGGGCTGGACAGACCCCCCTCCAAGCTGGTCAGGACTTTTTGTGGGTTCAACATCGAAGGTGAAGGCTCCTTCCACCATTAGATTCATTCCTCCACCTATCCGAAATGGAAAGAAAGTAGGAAAATGTGCTCTTGGTTTGGTTGTGGATGAGCTTCTTGATCTCTCGAGCACCTTGGTTGGTTTTTTCATGGGGCAAAGACCCAGCTTCTCCTATGCAAAGAATGCTTTGGAAAAACTGTAAGACCCACACCTGAAATCCCCCACTAACCTGGATTTCTATTGTGCTAGGTCTTCCCGCACCGACACATGATAGACCCGACATCAAGGCCCAGTGGATGTGCCGGGACATAGACTAGGATTTCCCATGAGGGAGTAGAAGGAGTTAAGGAACCATAAATGGCCCTTGCTTACGATCCCATTGAACAGGGCCCATCGAGCTGAGTCTAGGGCCATCCTTAGGCCCAACCGGTGGCACAGCCGGCAATATGAGTCAACCGGCTCTCTACCGCTGGCTTGATCTCTTTAGATGGACTCCTCTCTCCTCGGGTAGATAAATATAGACCCATTAGACCATTTACTCCTTGTTGAAACCAAGGAGAGTGTGTGTAAGAATGAAGCTTGGGTGATCTTGGTGGGAGGCTTGAAGTTCAAGAGCAACCTCAGCTTGGCATGTAGGCTCTCTCTTTCTCTCTCTCTCTCTTCCTGAACAAGGTGTGGTATCCACCACTGATGGTGATTGTTCCACCATAAATGGCCTCCATTAAATAAACCCTAGGAACTAGGTAAGGACCAACAACCAACCAATGTTGAGTTCAATGAACTCAATTAAGTATACCAAGGGTGGGAATGTGCTTCCCACCACTTAAAATATGTTGGGTATTGTGGGGAGTCAAAACTCCCCAAAATGAGACCATCGTCCCCGTTGAGTCTGATTTTCCGGACTCAACTGGCGGACCTGTACCGGAGGCTAAGGCACTGCCTCTACCTCCTGGTCCAACACCTTGACCATGTATGGTTCGACTGCGGAGGGGTTGGCAAGGCCCCATCCTCCGCCAGACCCATACTTAACCAATTATCTTGGTTGAGATGAGCTAGAGGCAAAATTGGTGGCACCATCCGCCACCAGTGCCTCCACCTCGCTCTCTGTAAGTTTCCCTGCCATAATGAGGTTAGGCTGGCGATTCAGGCCAGTGGCATGACCCTCCGGGTGGCAACCCCCAGCTACACCCTTATGAGGCTGCCAT
This sequence comes from Protea cynaroides, assembly GCA_028583415.1. Taxonomy (NCBI): domain Eukaryota; kingdom Viridiplantae; phylum Streptophyta; class Magnoliopsida; order Proteales; family Proteaceae; genus Protea; species Protea cynaroides. Next base: position 88,802,442 of record CM053266.1, read on the forward strand.
ACCCAAAGGGGGGGGCTAAGCCTTATTGGGAGGCAGAGGCAAAGCCGACGGAATAACCATCCGCCAGTACCGCCGCCTCCCTCTCTGAAAGTCTCACTGTTATAATAATGACTCATCCAACGGATGATTCTAGAGGCATGACCATCCGCCTTGATCCTCTAGCTCTCCAAAGCTGAAAACCATTAAGGTTCAACCGGCGACTGATTCCAGAGGCACCATCCCCCGCCTCCATCTACCGCCTTGGCCACTGTTGGCCAATATGCCTAGTTAGATCCTTCGGGGACCAACCGTTGGGTCCCGGCTTATCTTGGGACCCGCATAGCGACATTTTAAACATATCTATGCCGGTTTAAAACTTACTCAACTAACCTAATGAAACTAATGTAATTTAATAGGTAAATCGACATTGGTAGTTGACAAAACCTTTCGCCAGCTTCCAGGTTCTGCAGCACTTGTGGTGCCTACAGGTGAAGAGTCGGGTCCGTAGAATTAGGACATATCATGTATGTCTCTATTGTATGCTATATAACATGTCATCCAATTATTGTGATACTTGAGCATGCATTTGCTTTTATAACAACTATGTCTAATTGGATGGTGTTGTGGTTGGTGGTATGTGTGACTTGTGTGACGTGCGAGTACCAGGGGAAGGTAATGCATAAGTACACGGGCCCTGGGCTTGTGTAACATGCAGGATTCAGGGGAAGGTGACGCATGAGTATACGAGCCCAGACTTATTGCTAGCACCTTAGCGGGGACACAGTGGCCCAAGGGGATGGGGACCGGAGGTCTCTGCTGGGATGCAGCCTCATTATATTTCCATGATGTTTAAATGATAGGCATTAAGAGGTTGCATCACCCCGGTTCAAGCCCAAGGTAGGTGGCACGCCTTGGACTGGAAATCCGAAGGGGGTCCGCTTATAAAAACAATTTGGCAAAAGAGACTTGGGCATCTTGCTTCTATCTTAGCCCTGTGCATGAGGTATGAAAGCCGTCGAGCCGTAGGTAGGGTCGAAAGCTGTGGTAGACACACTAACTGCACCTATAAAACCATACCATGACCTAACATTAGAACATCATATTCATTTGTGCATGGCATATGATACTTGATTCCTTATTGAGTTGGGATGGAAGCTCACCCTTCGTATCAATACTTGGTTACAGATTCTGATGCAGATTATTCTATGGCTGAGTATATGGAGTCTCCGCTGAAGAGCAACGCATCCGTGGGCAAGGATTATTCCAAGGAGCACGACGAGCTTCCTCTCTCTTATGATTATTTTGTAGATAGACTTGTACAGTCTGTCTAAGCTATTGAATAGATTAATTCCTTTTGTTTCGGGTACATGTATATGGAAATTTATATTATTTTGTGGGAACAGTGGATGTAATTCATAAGAAACAATCTATTTATGTTATGATATTATATAGTTAGCATCTACCATTTAGTATCTCGTTTCCCCTATTATTACTCTGCTTTCTTTATTAATTATTGTGGATATTGCTTATGTAAACTGTGAGATTTATTGGTAGATCACTGTAGTTGTCAGTTCCTGGGTGGATTCGGGTCGTCTCGCGGGTTAACCCGGATATCACACCCGATTCCCGGACTGGGCTGTGACAAAAACAATAGAGGCCCAAAGGTTTGGTCAAGTTATATCTCCTCTTGCATGGAGGTTTTGCATTCATATTTTCCTCTAATGAAGATAAAGAGAGGATATTAAACCAAGGTATCCTCTATGTTAGGGGTAGACCTATATTCATTAGAAAATGGGAAAGGAGTGTTCACTCGGGTATTTTTGGGCTGAAGGCAATCCCTCTTTGGGTGTCTCTCCCTGGATTACCTTTGCATTTGTGGGGGAATGAAGCTTTGAGCTCCATATGTTGTGTTTTGGACAAACCGTTGTATGCAGATGCAACCATTGTTGTGTATCGCCTTTCCTTTGCTAGGGTTTGCATAGAATTTGATAGCACTAACCCCCGAGAAGACAATATTTTGATAGAAGAAGATGAAGGAGTTATGTTCAACCAACCACTCACTTATGATTGGCATCCTCCCCCATTTCATCAGATGTGGTATTTTCAGTCACTCAAATCAGGGCTATCCCTCAAAGCCAGCGGAACCTCCAGCAAGGCTGGCTGAGGACTCAAGGAGGAATGGTGGAGAAGTGCCGATGGTGTTAGAGGTGCTGGTCAGGCAGTCGGAGGCGATGCTGGTCCTAATCCTCATTCCCATAATCTGGGTGCAAGAGAAAGCAAAGCCTCTCCTAGGCTTCCGAAGGGGCTCCAACCGTTGGTTGCAGGTGTTGGGTTGACCGGTAGAGGTGTATCCAAAGGGCCGGGATGCCCACGCTTCCGGATGGCTCGGCAAGTGGCTGTCGCGGTTGCCGCAAGGAAGAAGGAGAATGCTGAGGAAGTAGCTTCGCATTTGTTGTTATCCCAAAACCCTATTACTAGTTCCCCCACCCCCTCCCCCCAACGATCTGCTGATGTGGCAGCTTCTCCTCTGGTGATTGGATATCTTCTTTTGAAGGTTCTGAGGCCTCCTTCAATCTCCCCCAACGTTTGGATCATAGTCCAGTTGTGGTTAAAATTGGAGATGCATTGGACTTTGGTTTCAAGCCCTTCAAGATCTTCAATTCTTGGGCAGATCACCCTGATTTTTCAAATGTTGTTTCTGAGGCTTGGGTTACTCCAATTAGAAGTGGTATGGACCCTTTGTCATCCTTGGCTGTTCGGTTGAAGAATGTGAAGATGGTTTTGAGGGAAAGGAACAAATCAGTGTTTGGGGATGTTAATGATGCTGTTTATCATGCAGAGAAAGCATTAGAAGATGTCCAGATTCGGCTTGTCAATAATAGTGATTCCTCTGTGGATTTTGTTGAGGAAGGTAGAGCTAAAGGGGAGCTCTTCCAAGCTCTTAACATCCAAGAGCACTTTCGAAAGCAGAAATCCAGGGTGGAACGGATTGACTTGGGAGACAAGAACAATAAGTTCTTTCATTTCTCAGTTAAAGGCAATCAACAAAGTGGAAGGATCTCTTCCATAACAAAGGCGGATAATGTCATTTTGGAGAGACCGGAGGATATCAAGCTTGTGGTATTGTCATACTTCAGCACCCTCTTTGGTGAGGGGATGTCTGGTGAGCCCCCTGACCTCTCTCATATTAATTTTGATAATTGTCTGTCTAGAAACTGACAGGAAGTAGTGGGAGCTATGGTTTCAGATCTTGAGATCAAAAGGGTGCTTTTCTATTTTAAAGATAAAAAAGCTCCTGGGCTGGATGGTTTTAATGCCTGTTTCTTCAGGAGGACTTGGAGTGTTATTGGGGAGGATGTGATATTTGCAATCAAGTGGTTCTTCTAGAATGCTTATATGCCAAGAGCTATCAATTCAACATTCATCTGTTTGATCCCAAAAGTGGAGAGGCCTTCCTCCTTTAAAGATTTTAGGCCTATTTCCTTATGCAACCTGCTGTATCAAGTGCTTACAAAAATCATTGCAAACAGGCTTCAAGAAGTGATCCCATTGCTTGTCTCCAAGAACCAGTCGGCCTTTATCAGAGGAAGGGCAATTTCAGATAACATCTTGGTGTGCAATGAAGTTACGAGAGGGATTGAGAGAAGGAATTGTGCTCCCATAGCTGTTCTTAAAGTGGACCTCCATAGAGCCTATGACTCCATCAACAAGGAGTTTCATTGAAGTTGGCCTGGAAAAAATGGGATTCCCTCAGGTCTTCATTAAATGGGTGTAATACTCACCCATTTTCTCTATCCTGGTTAATTGATCCCTTGCTGGATATTTTAAAGGGTCTAGGGAATTAAACAAGATCATCCCATGTCCCCTCACTTAATGACTCTTGCCATGGAAGTTTTCTCTGGGCTCTTGAACCAAGCTGTGATTAATGGAAGGATTGCTATGGCAAACAAATGCAAACCTCTTGGGCTCTCACATCTCCTGTTTGCTGATGATCTCATGATTATTGTTAAAGCTAAAGAGGGATCTCTGACAGCTTGTAACAGTGTGTTGGAAAGGTTCTCTAGGTTATCTGATTTGTATCCTAACCCTGAGGAATCTTCTATATTCCTAGGAGAGGTTCCTATAAGCAACAGAGTGGAGCTTGCTGGTTTGGTCCATTTTCCTTTGGGTAGGCTTCCTGTGAAATATTTGAAGTTCCCTTGGTTGCTGGCCATCTCTCCTATTCTGATTGTTTGCCCCTGATTGATAGTGCTAAAGCCAAAATGGCTGGGTGGAAAGGAAGGATTCTATCTAATGCTGGCAGATTGCAGCTTATTATCTCTGTTTTTCAGGGGGAGCATCTACCGGACTGGCCTCCTTGGCCTCCTTGCTAAAGACCATTCAAACTCTGGAGTCCATGTTTTCTCATTTCCTGTGGTCTGGTCCGGATGAGAAGAGTAGGATGCATTTTGTTAGTTAGAAAAGGATTTGCAGGCCAAGTATGAGGGAGGTTTGGGAATCAGAAGAATCAAAGATATGAACAAAGCTGGAATTATCAAGCTTATATGGAATATTGCATCAGGGAAGAACAGTTTCTGGGTGGATTGGGTTTAAGTCCCATCTCAAAAAGGACTCATTGTGGACAGCAAAGTAGATCTTGTCTTGCTCTTGGGCTTGGATATCTATTGTCAAGATCATACATCTTATTGGCCCAAATATCTCAACCAAGGTTGGAAATGGTGAGAAAACCAGAATGTGGCTCGATCCTTGACATCCGAATGGGATTCTTGCTTTAAAGTATGGTCCTGAGATCATTGAAGAGTGTGTTTCTTCCAGGCTCGATCTGATCAGTTCTTTGGTGGTTGAAGGTCAATGGGTGGATAGGACAACCACCATGTCAGAGGAAACCCAAGAGGCCTGGAGATCTATTGTTTCCTTCTCTAGTTCTTCAGAGGATGTGGTTCAATGGCTTGCTCCTTCTACTAGTGCCTTCTCTTCATCAAAGGCTTGGAACTCTATTAGGGAAGTTAGGCCTCGGCTTGCATGGACTGCAGCTATCTGGTTTCCCTCCAATGTCCCTAGACATTCTTTCATTGCATGGAGGTGTCTTCTGAACTCCTTGGCTACTACTGACCTTTTGAGAAGAAGACGGATTTTGGTGCAGGATGCTTGTGTCTTTTGTTGGGCAGGTTCAGAATCCCGAGATCACCTCTTCTTTCAGTGTGAGTTTCCCAAATTTGTTTGGAAATCTATTTTGGCTACTTGTCATGCTAATCACTCCCCTAGGAGGAAGGTTAAGAAGGAAGCAACTTGGGTGGGAAAAACTTTTGGCAAAGAGGGGAACATTAGCATGATTGGCAAAATTGCCTTCAATGCCACTATTTACATGTGTGGAAAGAGAGGAACCAAAGGTTCTTCGGCAACAAATCAACCTCTAGGTAAGATACTGTTATGAGGATCAAGGAAGACTTAAAGCTCAAGATCAAGTCCATGAAATTCAAAAAACCCAGCTCTGATTATCTTGACCATCTTATTCAAAGATGGGATCTTGATGTAACCTAAATTTGCTCTAGGTGGAGGGAGATCTACTCCTGAGGTTGGCCTTTTGGTCTTGTTTTCTTGGTTTTTGGCCTTCCTTCAGGGGGATCTTCCCCCTTTGGAAGCTTGTTGTGCTCTTTTCCCTCTTGGGAAGCAATAAAAATATCTACTTACCCAAAAAAAAACAGTAGTGTTTGGAATTTCAAGTTTGTAGGAATCGACAGAGAGAGCTGATTCAAAGGGTTAAACTGGGAATTCAACCACAAGTTTGTGGGATTCACTTTCACTTTCCCCAATTTGTGTTCATTCTGCAACATTTTGTCTTCTTCTCTGTATTCGATAGTAACGAAAACCTACCACCTTCAGACCTCACTTCTCTGTGCGTCACTTTGTCGTACCTCGATGGACTTGAGTCTTCATCGTTGGAGAAATCACCTGTATCAACTGGCTCAGTTTTCACTCGATGGACTTGATGTAGGAGATTTTATCTCCACACACAATACTTCTTCGTGAATCTTTGCTATTTGAATATGGAACATCATAACAACGAATAGGAATGAAACGACAGCATAAAAATGCCCCAACGACCAATTGAGTAATGGCATGGTATATATCTCATAATATTGTATTTGGGTTAATTAAGGAACCCATGCCTATCAAACCAATGGAATAGTCCTAACGGGATTGCCTTCCTTAATGGGAGGAGGCAATTTATATAAAGGACTTTAGGTCCTCTCTATCTCACGGTTATCACATACAAGTTCCATTGCTGAGGAACATTACAAGGACATGATTATGGCAGTCGTCACTCCACAGTATATGATTCATTGAATGCTTGGCAAGGTCCTGTTGATGTGTTTAAGAGAGTAAACCCCTACAATTGGTATTAGAGCGTTGGTGTCGTGTCTTTTATTCTTGAAATCCTATTGTTCCTTGTTAGCGTTTCAATCATGGTGTGAGCTGGTATTCATACCATTCAATGAATCGAGAATCGGGTTCCCTTACGTTTTGGCACTTGTAACTAAGGCCTTCTCATGTGGTATTTTGTTGCTTGCCGTGCCGTTTTCCATATTCTGTTATTGGTCAGGTTTTCTGGCCATGAGAGAAGGTTGGGCTGCTGGAAAATTATCGTCAGCAAAAGGCGAATGTGGTTGTAAACTAGGATGCCACCACTCCAGTGACTATAGGGAACTGCATCTGAACTTCTGTTTGTAGGTTATTTAAAAAAAAAAGGAAATTCTCATTGCCTGATTCTGTCACAGGCTTGAATAATGCTTCAGACTGTTAAAATAATTATGTCCAGGTTTCCACATTAAACATAATGATCCATCCAATGATCTAGAATACAATGGGACTATTGTTGAAAACTGGATTGTAATTGTTGGCAAAAATAAGCCATCCTTGATGAAAGAGAAAATGAGGAGAAAGAAAGTGTCAGCCCATTTCCGGATACGGGCGTGATACCCGGGTCACCCCATGAGGTGACCCGAATCCACCCAAGATCCACTAAGCTGCTGTGATCCACTAACCAACCCACAGTTTTTTTTTTTTTTTTTTTTAGTAAATAACTCACAATTTACATATGCAATATCCATCAACAATCAAAAAACAAATCAAAGAAATAATAACGGAAGCAAAATTTAATAAGTAAACAAATGCTAGCTAAATGATAACAAGATCATAGTCATGTGTTTGTTATGTTTACATCCCAGAATGTTTCCAAAAATATTATTTTGTATCAAATATACACATATAACCGAAAAAGAATAAATCTGTATACATGAATCCTATATAGATAGATCTACAGTATCTACAAAATACTACAGGTGAGAGAGAGAGAGAGAGGGCACGACATCATGCATAGATTGTTCGAACTCAGATTCCCCTAAACGGATGTGAATTCGAATCAGATCCGGATTTTCGGCTATCCATTTACATCCTTATTTACAACCAGTCCAAACAATAGGATAAATAAAAACTAGGAAACAGCAATCGAAAACTTAGCTTGCCGGTCAATCCGACCGTTGGTTGCTCATATAATTTGGAGGGCTTGTAGATCAATATGACTTCACCATTGTATCCAAATTTTAAATCGATCCAACCAATGACCAAAGAGACATGAAATTTCGAAAAATCTGTTGTGATTGGTTCTGTTCTTGATATTTGCAGCAGGGATAGCAATACAAATACAAAGAGAGAACTAAAAGAAGAAAAGGTTTACAAGAGATAAAAGAGAGGGAGAGAGGCCTTACAAGAGAAGGGAGAGAGAGGAGGAAAGGAAAGCATGGAAGGCATGCCCTAAAAGGAAGGGGTAGGGGTCTACTTATAAAAAAAAGTCATGTGTTCACTATTTGATTAATAATGACATTTGAATAGTGCTTTTTGAGTAGTGTTTGTCGGTGGCTTTATTCACTATTACAGTAACGTAAACAGTAATTAGTGCAATAGTAACTTGAATAATGTTTACTGCTACAGTAACTTGCTACAGTATTTACAGCTTGAAATGACTAGTCTTCAGGGATGTCGTATGCTGGATTTTTAGCACGTAGACATTTAATGGGTCTTCATGCTAACGTGTGCAGTTGGTCATTATCCCGAGACTTATTTTGTCAGCAAGTACCTCCTGTACTGAGTCTGCTGTCAGGTTCGGACATGAAAGTGTCGGTGTTATCTTCCAAATTAAGTAACACCCTTTCTAATCGACGCTGATCCAGGATTTCTTCAACTTCAAATAGAAACTCGAAATGAATGTCGAGAAGGTCGAGTTTGATGAACTGATCCAACCGTGTGTGTGTCTCTCTTTCTTGCTGAGTGATCTGGTAGTTGATGTTTATATTTGTACAAAATACTCTGTCCATCAGTGATTTGAAAGTCAAAAAGTTGGACCGACTGTGCTGCATCATGGAGTTTGACGAGTGAGTTGTTGTAGAATTGCTCGGCTCTGATTTGTCAAGCAATTTGTAATGCTTTGTCAGCTTCAATTTGAAGAGAGCCAACAAGTCTGTCCGCTGGTCTGGTTAATGTCCAGAATTGATAAGGGGCGAAAAACCTTTCTCGTTTCCACCAACCAATGGTTTCAAAAATGTTAACCTCCAAATAATGATCAAAATTCCAAGTTACGACAACATGATAAATCATGGCTTTGATCATATTAGGAAAATGTTGTATTAAATCGGAATTGGTATTTTTGAAAAAGACTTTAGATACTAATCCCCAAGAAAATGTTGTTTCATCCCAAGGGTATAGTTCTAAGTAAAAACATAAGCGCAGATGTTTGTATTTATTTTCAAATATTCTTTCGAAATATTAGGTTAAGATATTATTAAAAGCAGTATATTGTTCTTCGTTGCAGATTGATTTAATCTGATTGAAGATATCAACGGGGAGAATATGCCTGCTTTCTTCGTATAAACAAATGCGATATATTTTATTAAAAACACTGTTGCAAGAATAAGGTGGTTTCCATATATTTTTCTATTTTCAAAAACATGTTGATTTTGCCAAAGTCAAAATCGTCATTCCAGTTCATTTGGTTAATGATACCGATAAGAAGTTTTTGAAATCACTGTTTTGTTTCGGCAAGGCATTGACACTCCTATCATAACATTTCTCTTTGATAAAAGATTCATCGAAAATCCTGCATCAACCTTGATAGGAGGAATAGATTCCAATCTTGTGGTCGGAAACATTTGGTTTAGGGTAAAACCTAATTACTTTATTTCAATCACAGACCCCAACATAGAAGACTCCTTAGTTCTACGTATAAAAACCGAAAGACTAGGAACGAAATCAAATAGCGAAAACTAGCAATTTCATGGACAGTCATTCACGAGTTGACTAATACGCTAAAACTTCCATTAAGCCAATTGACAAGCGAATAGTTGAGATTTTTGAACCCAAACCTTTTGAAATGGAAATTCAACTTCGCTTAATTAATTGACATGATCTTGGTCTTCCAAAACAATGTTTACTAGATGATGTTATTAACAAAGAAGAAAGAAAATTTTCCACTCTAGAAATAGAAGCATCGGGAAAAAATCTTTACTTTCAACGTCAATTTTCTGAGCAACAGAAAATTTTAATTCAGCACAGTTTTTCTGAACATGAAAAAAGCTCTACACCTTTAAAAATAGAAGAACCAAAATCCATTGCAACAAAAACTGTTCAGATACTTAACAGGTTAGGAACAGGATCTCACTCCTCTAAAGACAAAGGAATCATTGGTAATAATGAAGAGGCTAAAACCCTAGCCATTTATCATTAAACTTTTATAGACAATGATGAATATATTTTTTCTGCTAAACAAAGTAAGAAAAAATATTTATATGTAAAAGCAAAATTTCACTTTCCAAATTATAGACCATATACTTTGGATGTGTTGCTTAATACGAGAGCCACAACATGTTGTAGTAGATGGCAAATTTTACCTACCGAACAATGAATAAAGATGAAAACACCAATCCCAGCTATTGGAGTTGAAAGGCATCTCACATATTTAGAATATAAGAAAAAACATAGCTGTTATTTTAGGAAATGAAAAATTTTTCATTCCTAAGATCCTCGGTTTCCCTATCATGCATGGAGATTTCATCTTAGGAAACAATTTTACACGATTATACCTTCCAATGGAATGGCATAAATGTAATATCATTATGACTAATGATAAAAGGACAAAAATTCCTATTTTATCAAATCATATTCATAAATGTGAAACAGGTTTCACTCCTATACCTCATCACGTACTAACTCTTTATGAAACACATTAAATGTTTCTTAAATTAAAAGAAAATTTTAGTGAAAATCCTTCACAATTATGGGAGAGATCTCCTAGATACTGCTCATTAAAACTCAATGATCCAACCAATATCATTAGAGTTAACCCTATTATATATACACTACAAGATATCCAAGAATTTAACAATTAACTAAAAGAGTTGTTAGAAAAAGGGCTTATTGAACCCACAATCAAGCCCCCATTCTTGTCCAACATTTCTAGTAAGAAATCATGCTGAGATAAAAAAACGAAAGGCTAGAATGGTAATCAATTATAAGAGCTTACACAAGCATCTTATATTTGATGGTTATTTTATTCCTAGAAAAGATGTTTTCATTAACAAAATCAGAAATGCAAGTATTTACAGTAAACTCGACTATAAATCAAGATTTTGGCAAGTAAATTAAGAGAAAAGTTAAAACCATTGACAACTTTTAGCACACCATACTATAAACACTACCAATGGACAATTATGCCCTTTGGTTTGTATAACGCCCCTCAAGTCTTCCAACGATGGATGGACAATATTTTCTCACGTCTAGATTTTGTGTTGTCATTATTGATGATATCTTAGTGTTCTCTAAAAACAGAGAAGAACACAAAACCCATCTTGAAAATATGATTGATTTATTCCAAAAACATGGAATAATTCTTTCTCCAAAGAAAATCGAAGTTGAAAAAACTACTATCGAATTTTTTAGATTAATCCTTAATCTTGATGGTATTCAATTACAAAACCATATTCTTGAGAAATTAAAAGAATTTCTTGACACCTTAATAGATAAAAAACAACTAAAAAGCTTCTTAGGAATTCTTAATTATGGTCGACATTTTATTAAAGATCTCTTTAAAAATGAAAAACCTTTACAAAGGTTGCTCAAAAAAGATCAACCATTTGAGTGGACTTCTAACGAAACCGCCGTTATTCAGTCCCTTAAAGAAGAATTAAAAATCTACCCCCTTAGTACTTTCCTAAAACAGGAGACAACATGATCCTTGAGACTGGCGCCTTCAATGAACATTGGGGAGTTGTTCTCAAATGCAAACCATTAAAAAATCCAAAAATTAAAAAACTTCGTGGGTATAATTCCGGAAAATTCAAACTTACCGAAATTAATTATATTATTTACAAAAAATAAATTTTAGCTATAACAAATGGACTAAAAAGGTTTAAGATTTATTTAGCATCTGACAAATTTCTAATACGGGCAGATAATCAAGCCGTTAAAGATTTTCTTAAATCCAAAAAAAAAGAAGAAAATCCTTGAAGAATAAATTGGTGTAATTTTGTAAGCCAATCCCCTTTTGAAATTGAATGTATTAAAGATACTAACAATGTCTTGGCTGATTTTCTTAGCAAAAAACCAAAAGTTGTTTCGGCGAACAAAAGTCGATAATTTTATTCAACATGTTTGGTAGACCTCCAGATAAATTTGATAAGAGTTGTGGTAAAAAACCATTGGTTCAACCAGCCAAACCCAATAAAGGGAAGCTACCCTTTTTTCCCACTCCCAGAAGAGGTGGCATTAGAATCACTGATCCAGACTCTCCAAATCAAGAAATTCTTGGAAATTATCCACAAAATCTTGGATATTTTGTCCCTACCTATACTCAACATTTTGGACAACAATTTGGGACCAATATCCCACAATAGTTCGAATATGGTGCTAAAATCTTAACCCATTTTCAACATCTCTAGACATCTCAAGGGAAACCTATGGAAGGATATTTTCAAAATCCCTAGGCAACTCCTTCTCAAGAGATTTCATATTCCCAGGTTTTAAAGGTCTTAACCCCTGAACCTTTGCCCAAAACCAATGTGGCTAATTTCTTTAACCCAAGTTTTCCAAAGGTATTTTACAATGAAAATAATGGAGCCTGGAAAGCACATGTCACGGAACAGAAAAAACTGTTTCGCAAACATTTAAGTGCTCTTTCTAACATGCTAACCCAATATTATTTTAAACAAAAAGAATTTCAAAATCTCATTCTCTGTATCATTAACCAAATGAACTAGAATGAAACATGTTTTTGCAAATAGCAGAATATATGAAAACACCTTATTCCTGCGACAGTATTTTAATAAAATAAAATGCATTTGTTTTTACAAAAAAAGCAGGCATATTCTCCTCGTTGATATCTTCAACAGGATTAAATCAATCTACGACGAAGAACAATATACTGTTTTTAATAATATCTTAACCCAATACTTCGAAAGAATATTTGAAAATAAATACAAACATATACAATTATGTTTTTACTTAGAACTATAACCCTGGGATGAAACAGCATTTTCTTCGGGATTAGTATCTAAAGTTTTTTTCAAAAATGCCAGTTCCAATTTAATACAGCATTTTCCTAATATGATCAAAGCCATGATTTATCATGTTGTCGGAACTTGAAAATTCGATCATTATTTGGAGCTTAACATTTTTAGAACCGATGGGGAAGAAGGGGAGAATATGTGGGTAACCAATGAGAATAATAGGGGAAGAAGGGAGGGAGTTGATATCAGCAACAAGGGAGAGAGAGAGAGAGAGAGAGAGAGAGAGAGGCCTTGAACAGATTATGCAAGGGGGAGGGGGGGTGTCGGCTGAGTCACACAGCCTTGAGACTCAACCAAAATCACATATAGCTCTTTTGGTTTTCTTTTAGTCTAACTGATTCCTCCTCCTTTATTCATATATATAGAAAAATGAAGGGTTATATAATGTAGAAGGAAGATCTGGTCAATCCTTCCAAAATCATGGAAGGAAAGTTGACTTTCATTGCCATAAAGTTTCCTAAAACTGAAAAGGAAAAAAATTGAAAACTCCCCTAAATAAACAATGGAAAGTTTCTAAACAGAAATTCTAACTTTAGGCAAGTCTCCAAATTAAAATAACTAACTTAGAAACATACTTACATAGTATCTTAAATATTAGGATAGTAGTAAATTATGGCAGGAACAAGGAGAGGAGAATCTCTCCTTAGTGGACAGCTGCTGGCCAGCTATCCACAACTTCAATGGCTTGGCCAGCAAAGTTGACTGGTCCATGGCTCAGCCACTAGCCATGGCTGGCTTGGCTGGCCAGGACGGTTTGGCTGGGCTTGGCTGGCTTAGCCTTGGCTCTTCTTTTATAAGTTTGTACTGCATCATTCCCCCTGGTCGTCTCCCCATTTAAGCAAAATAGCCCCAGGGCATTCTACCCCTGAGCGGTGGATACAGAACCGGCGGGATCTCCCCTTGGTAGGTTTCCATCGAGTGCTTCTAGTATCCTCAAATGTCTGAGGGCTTGAACGGTGGATCCAACCGGTCATGATCCGCCGGTCATGCACAAAGATAGGGCATCCGAAGGGACCTCGCTCCGGGCCATTGATCTCAACAGGAGGGTACACCCACCGGTTACCCACCCTTAAATCCTAGTTCAATTGGCCTGAGTAGCGGATGTGACCGGAGGATCCTCCCACCGGTTCACTCCACCAGGCACACTATAAAAATGTAATCTAAGTGTAGAATCCCTTCCATATCCAATCTTGGGATCCCAGATTGTTTTGGGACCCGTGCAGTGGACTCTTAAGCTTATCAATCATCCTAATAACTTATAAACCTAAGTCTAAACTTCATGCAACACTTAAAGAAACCTGCATAGGATTCCAGGAAAAGTTTTCAGCCGGCTTCACAGTTCATTTACTTATCACCGTCAGGTGAAGGGGTTGGGTTCTATTACCTTGAATAAAATAAATGTTGCATGAATGAATGTTGATGATCCTTATTTATAACATGCCATCTATAAATTGTCTTTAACTGTTCATGCATTACATTATACTATTTGTTTGATGTTATGTGATGTCGACCGGCTGGTGACTTGTCGGCCAATGGACCCTACTTTGCATTGCTAGCACTCTAGCAAGAACAAAATATCTAACTGACTGGAATCGGGGTTTTCTGATGTGGTGCAGCCCTGTTATATTTTGTGTACACATTTAGATTGTATGCGGTTACATTTTCACACCATGAACTGAACCCTTGCCAATATGGCGTTATGTATTGGCATAGGCTCAGAGTAAAGAGGAAGGATCTAGGACCTGACCTTCCCCATTGGGCTGATGTCTAAGTGGGGGGATTCAGATCAGACCAATGGGATGAGTTGAGGTCTGGGACCGAAACGTAAAGACAGAACCTATGATGGGAATGACAGCACACTTAGTCTAGGACTAAGTGCTGGTGTCTCATTCTTGGGGGTTTTGCGCCCTTCACCCATGCATGAGAGTTGGATCCCAACGGGTTCGGTTAATCTCGAGACAGCACTGTCAAATTCATTACACCAGACTTAATTAATGAATTCAATACTGCATTTTATATTGCATGTTTCCATTGGCTTACCCCCTTGCTGTGCTAGGATGTGAGCTCACCCCCAATATCGATACTTTTTTCAGATTCTAACACTGGTTCCCTCTAAGTGGCAAACTTTGTAGATTCCCCCACTATATGTTCAGACCATGTGGTAGATGCGGGGGATTACTCTGAGGACACTCACGGAGATGGTTACATATGTAGAGACTGCATCTACGGCGTTTAACGCCATCTATTTCTTATTTTGTAGATAGACTTGTGCAGTCTATTCTTTTGGGGCTTGTGTCCAAATATACTCATTCACGAACATGTTATGTAAATGGTATTATATGAATTATCTTCTAAGTTTTGTAATGTCGGAAACATAAACTTGTAAGTATTCAAATATCATTTTAGCGCATCAATTTACATTATATCAATTGTTATATACTTCTGCTATTATTTCATCTACCTTTTATTACTCTGATTGCTGTGGATAATTATATGTGCACTTGTGTGGGTAGTTTGGTGTTCACAACAAGCATATGATCTTGGGTGGTTCGGGTCATTGGTAAGCGACCTGATATCACACTCGATATCGAAAATGGGCTGTGACAACATATCCTTGAATAAGTCCACATATTTGCTTGAAACACTTCTCTTCTCTAGTACTTGCCAGATTAACTCTCTAGGGACTCTGTCATAAGTTTTTTCTAAGTCAATAAAGACCATATGGAGGTCCTTCTTGCATTCTCAAATCATTCCATAAGTCTCCTAAGTAAATAGCTTTTGTCATGGATCTACCTGGCATAAAACCAAATTGGTTCTTCGTAACAGTAATTTCTTGTCTCATACGAGTTTCAATAACTCTCTTTCATAATTTCATAGTATGACTCATTAGTTTTAGGTCTCTATAGTTATTGCAGCTCTGAATATCACATTTATTTTTATAAATTAGAACCACAATGCTTTTCCTCCATACATCTAGCATACATCTAGCATTTTCCTTATGCTCATAATTTTATTTAACAACTCAATTGGCCAAGATACTCTATAGATTCCCAGGCTCTTCCATACTTCTATTAGGACCTCATCTGTGCCTGGCGCTTTGCCAACATTCATCCTCCTTAAAACTTCTTTTGCTTCTGACACACTATGATGCAGTACAAGTATATGCTAGAAGAAGAAATAAGAAAATTAGCAAAGCCAAAAAGCCCAGCCACAAGCCAATATGAACTGGTGCAAAGGCTAGGCTTTATAATCAATCTACACCCTCTAACCTTGCAATAGGATCTTTTACAACCAGTCCCAGTAAGAATATAATCAAAACCAGGAAATCAGAATTAGAACAGTTACAGAAAACTTAACTTTGAGAACAATCCAACCGTTGGTTGGCCACGAAACTTGGAGGGATTGTAACTTAGGATGTACTTGTAACCATATCCGAATTTGCGGTTGATCCAACCATTAGTTGCGAAGTTATGATTTTTCCAAAATCATCTATCACCTGGTGGCAGGTTCTGGAAATCAGCAATAGCAACAAATCTTCAAACTCAGTAACCGATAAAATCTTTGGAGGGGAAACTGTAAGACCCGCACTCTACTAACCCAGTCTTACCATGTCGTCGTGTTAGGCCTTCCTATCATGGTCGGATCAAGTGGACTAAGTGCGTGAAGAAACCACAAGGCTAGGTATGTAAATCGACCCAAAACTAGTTAATTTGGAGTGTGTGGTCACATACCTGAGCTGGTATGGTCAACTACACCTTAGGAAAGTGAGACCACTCAATATCAACGTGTGGTCGCATATTTGAAACATGTGGTCGCATATTTGGGACGTGTGGTGGATGGATTCTACGACCATACGTGCGACCGCAAGATGATGAAACCGACTCCGAGTTTTAGAAACTTTCCTAATCTAAGGGATCTATTTTCTAGTTGAGGGAGAACCCTATATGGAAATTTTTCCTTTATATAAAGGACGTCCCTTAGCCTCTCTCACTCTTTTAGAACTCAAATTGAAACTCTAAACCTAGGAGAGAAAGAGAGAGAGGAAGAGAAGGAGAAGGAGGTCTGAAGAGGCAAGCTGAGAGGAAGGAAGGTTTTAGCTTGCTACAGAAGGCTAAGGAAAGGAATCATCTCTGTAGAAGTAGATCACATAGTCTAGGGTTTTTCCCATTGTAAATTTAGATGTGGAATTAATGTGGAATATCAACCATGAGACCCCATGAACAAAAACTCAAGGGAGATCCATGGAGAGTAGGTTAAGGTGAATAACTTTGTAAAAATTATGAATTTAAGGTCATAGACCAATCATAGGAGGAACCCTATTGATAAACCAAAGGATCGACTCATGAAGGGATTGGATTGAGGATAAAAATCGACCAAACTTCGTGTGGTCGCAGCTATGGTCGACCACAAAGTGATCACATAATCGACCACATGCTCTCGGGAAGATCCCAAAGAAGGTATGGTTGCATGTGTGGTCGCATGATATGCAACCATATGTATCTACCATACACCCTACGGTCGCAAATATTGAGACCACAGGTTCAACCACACCTGCGACCACACAATTTCAGGAAAGCTGTTTGAGACCAAATTAAGTTTTCGACTACTGTAACTTGACAAACTTGAACCCTAACTTAAAATCCATAAATTTCTTAGGTTCTCAAGTAGTTCAAAAGTGATTTACAAGGCTTGGAAAAGATCGAACATCATTAAAAGGTGAAGGAACAAGATCTAAACTAATTGGATAATAACAAACTGTTTTATTTTATTTATCCAATGCAATGAATGATTTTATGCTTGTATGCTTGTAATGTGCATCTCACATGTCATTCAATATTACTGCTATTTTTGTTCATGCATATTTATTTCTATATATTTATAACATGATGGTGATGATGCTAGGAATAGACATGTGATTGTGTGTGTGGTTAGTGTGTGGATGCGAGTGGAGCATCAGGGGGAGGACGTGGCACTGTAGTCTCTGGCCTGGTCACCAGACTCTAGCTCTATCTCTACTCAAGTCTTACCCACTGATATTGTTGTATCGTCATTACCTTAGCGGAACTATTACTTCGTAGAGCATCAGGGGAGGTGGCCTCGGACCGTGTGGTCTCTGACTTTACCATGGGGCCTTAGCTCTATCTCTATGGACGTATTGAGGGATACTGAAGTGAGCCCTTGGATACACTTGGATGGCATTAGGATTGGTTAGTTGTGAACCCAGTTTGCAAGCCCTCGCCAACAAGGGCTTACGTCTTGGTATGGGTAGGGCATCAGGGGAAGTGTTGGCAGTATGTGATCTAGACACTTTAGCTCTATCCTTATTCCATGATAGGGTGGATGTGAGACGACAATGGTGTTTGATCCATTGGGTAGACTTACACACCCGTGTATAGAGGTGCAGTGGCCGCCAAACATTTCCATAGCACAGTTACAAACTTAAAACCAGACCAAAGATATGAATTGAATGTATGCATATGTTTGCGCATTGTTTTGTTTGTTCACTGAGCCGTGATGTGTGCTCACCATTTCGACATATTTTTAGTTGATGCAGGTCCTACTGTGGAAGATTATATGAATGCACCGATGTACGAACACGTAGCGGCTATGGACGTGGAATTTATGGAGGAAGCGCATGATCCGTCGTACAAGTGCAACCAATGTGTTTTTTATTAGTTTAGCTATTTTTAACCGTCGGAACATATAATTGATTATTTTACTTTATGTCTTGAATCATTTGGGGATAATTGGATTTACCTATTTATTATCACTGTTAGATACTCAGTTCATTATTAATAAAGACTTTCGCTATTTATTTATTTATTTACTCTGATTATTGTTGTGGAATGTATTTTGGTTTAACATGGTAGGCACGGCCTATATGAGATCCTAGTCTGAACCGTTGGTTCTCATGACGGTTCATCACACCACCGGTTAGTCCAGAATTTGGGTTAGTCCAGAATTTGGGTGTGATAGAAACAGTTGCATAATCACTAAGGAATACTAGGGAAGATCAAAAGAGAGATTGAGATAAAGTTGGAAGAGAACAAGGGGAAGCGGGAGGGTTCGATTAAGTCTCACAACCAGGAGATCCAACCAGAATCGCAAATTGGCTATTCTAATTTTCTTAAGTCTATTTTTCTCTTCTCCTTTATTCATATATCTATATATATATATATATATAGACTAATGTTTACAAGCTATGAAAATTCGAAAACAGAAAAGGATTAGGAAACTTATAGAAAGCCCAAAACAGAAAAGGATTAGGAAACTTTCTTAACAGGCTATAAAAAGTTTCCAACATAAACTAAGCTACTTAACTATTCCTTTTCTTAATTATATGCTAATACCTAATTAGGAAACAAACCAAAATAACTATAGAGAAGAGATTGCACCAGCTTCTTTTGGTACAGCTGTATACAGCTGCACACAAGCTTGCGGTTTTGGTACAGCTGTGTACAACTGTACTAGTTCACGTTGGCTGGTGGCTGTGCTTCTTGGCTTGGCTAATTTTCTTATTTCTTCTTCTAGCATATACTTGTACTTCATCACAACTCAGCTAAGCCTCATCAACCATAAAGTCGTCAATATCTTTCTCACTTTTTCTACCTAGGTCATTTCGGCCTACCCTTTGTGCTTTTAACTAATCTACACCATGTCTCTCCTCCTTGCCAATGCATTTAATGGCCTTCATTATATGTGTTCACTTAAGTTGTCACCTATTGGAGCCAATCATCCATCTCAACATCCTTACTTATTACATTTATTGATTTATATGACATTTATTGTCACCCACCATTTAGGTTGATACACCATTATTGGTCCTATAGGCTTAAAGCTCAATTATAAATTGTTATATCCATGCTTTTCCCCCTTCAAATATCTTTTCAATCCTCACCACATTTAATACTTTTGTGCCTTTAACTAAAACCCAAACCATAGTTTCATAGTCAATAGATTAGCTTTTGGAATCTTTACTGTCACTAGCTTACATGTTTGAGATGGCAATTCTTGGAATCCTTGATGCAAACAAGTCATTAGAGATTACTTCATATTTTTTTTATAACCGTTTTTCTTATCTTTAATTTAATTTGTGTGCAATGTACTTAACATAAACTGAAACTCCACCACTGTTATGCTGCTGGTCCAAAGCCCAGATTTAGGAGGAGGATTGGTGCATCAAGTCAGCAGCCGGCAGCCAACACCCAAAAAAACTAGCCAAACCCGTAACATAAATTCACAAACAAAAAATATTCAGAGTAATACTAGGGCGTTCTCCTTAAATTACGCATTACACAAGACCCTAATGTAGGGAAAATGGGCAAGGGCCGCTGCATCAGCGCCCGGTGTGCAAGGGTTCTAGTGCCGTCGATGAGTGCGGATAAAGAAGCTAGTCCATAAACATAGGATTAGATTAGCATCTTGGAACATGGGATATTTAACGGGTAAGAGTTTAGAATTGATAGATGTTATGAGGAGAAGAATGATTAACATAGCTTTTACAAGAGGCTAGATGGAAAGGTGATGCGAGATCCTAGGTTGAAAACCCTAATTAGATCCGCTAGTAGGCCCACCTAAATATTAAGCAAGCTTGATTCAAATAACAGTGACAGAATCGTAAATAAATCCAAAACTCAACCAGTAATGACAGACTTGTAATTATTCAGAACATTCTAAGAACCAAACAGACCCTTGATCCCTTAGGATGAAACTGGAATTATAATAAAGAAATAAGGTTAAACTTGGAAGAAAGACTTAAAAGGGACAAAATAAGATTCAATATCAAAGTGAGGGTATTTCTGGAAACCAACAATAAAAAAAGCTTTCTTCAACCTCAAGCTATTCACGTTCAGACCTTGAGGAGGCAAATCAGATTGGGTTGGGGGAGGAGAACTCAGCCAAAAGCTCCCGGATGGACCTGAAACTGGGAAAACAGAATCGTAACCCCCTATTGTCTTGAATCTGACCAAAGAGAGGTCGATACAACCAGCAAGGGTAGGTAACAAGCCTCTGAAATTAGGAAAACCGATAGTAACAGTTTGCAGGCCTGGTTTGAAGCTTGATGTCCTTGGCTTAGATGGCTTTTGGCAGGTAAGGGGATAGAGCCTCTTAGATCCAGGAAACCTGTACCAGAAGTTCAGGGGAAAAGGGAAGGAGATGAGGGAGTACGAAGTCCCTTGGGTGGGCTGGAACTGCAGCCCAGAACAGGGGAGGGGCCAAGAAGAAAGAGGAAGAAATAGGGAAAGAGGGAGAGGAAGAGAAGAAGGGGAAGAAAAGAGGAATCGTCTTAAGGAAAAGACTGTCCTGATCACACAGACGAAGGAGAGAGAGAGAGAGAGAGAGAGAGAGAGAGAGAGCACAATTCTGCCCATAGGCACACAACTTCAAAACTCACTTTTTCATTCTTTTAATTCTTCTAAATCTTCCTCCCCTCATTACTCTATTACATGCCTCTTTATAAAGGAAATAACATTCCTAAACTAACTTGAAGTAAACTTAGAAAGTAAATAACATCGTTATGAAAAATCTAATCTCTATGGCATAAAACAGAAATAATAAATAAGGAAAACCTAATACTGAAACTTCCTATTCTAATTAATCATCTACCAACCCTTTCCAGACCAAAAGGTTGGTTTGGGTTTGAGCCGCTTGGGTAGCCAAATTGGCTCGTGTCATCCATCAATGACACTGCTACTGCATCAAAAGGTAAAAAGGCTAAGGAGTTGGATGATTTTAAACTTCAGTATACAAGGGATAAAAGTACTAACAGCGGAGTGGGCATAGTAGTGGATATAGATTTAAAGAATGATGTGGTGGATGTTAAAAGATTTGGTGATAGGATAATAGCCATCAAGCTGGTCTTGGAGAAAGGGGTTGTCAATATAATTAGTGCTTACGCACACCAAGTAGGATTGGATGCAAGTATGAAGCTACAATTTTGGGAACACATGGATGGTTTAGTGCAAAGTTTTAGACAATGAGAAAAGATTATAATAGGGGGTGACCTGAATGGATGTGCAGTAAGAGATCGTAGAGGTTTTGAAGGTGTACATAGAGGATATGATATTAGAGTAAGGAATGAGGAAGGGACTTCAATTTTAGATTTTACTGTCGTTTATGATATATTCATTGATAACTCATACTTCAAAAAGAGAGAGGAGCATTTAGTTACATTCAAAAGTGGGCATCATAGTAGCCAAATAGATTTCTTTATAACTAGAAGGTCTGATAGATTGCTATGTAAGGATTGTATGGTTATACTAGGGAAGAGCCTAACCACACAACATAGATTACTTGTGGGATATGCATCTCATTACGCCGAATCGTAAGAAAGGTCAGGTGTTTTTCCATAAGATAAGGTGGTGGAGCTTAAAAAGAGATACCTTCAAAACCTTTTTTGATAATGTGGTTAATCAAGGAAAGTGGGACTTTGAGGGAGATGACTGCTTGTATTAATAAATTTGCTATAGATGTCCTGTGCGTATCGAAAGGAAAACTTCATTCCCCTAGGAAGTCTTGGGGGTGGGATGATGAGGTTCAAGCAACCATTAAAGCTAAGAAAAAAATTTTACGACATGGCAAAGGACTAAGGATATAGGGAATCTAAAAAAGTAGAAACTTGCCATAAATGAAACCAAGAAGGTTGTGGGAAAAGTAAGGGCAAAGAAATATAAAGATCTTTATTAACAATCTAAGCACAAAGGAAAGGGAAAATACTATTTGTGAAATAGCTAAGATGAGGGAAAGGAAGAGTAGAGATTTAGACTATGTTAGATGTATTAAAAGAGCTGATGGTAGAGTTCTGGCAAAGGATGAAGACATTAAAGAGAGATGGAACGATTATTTCTATAGCCTACTAAATGAAGGCGAGTAATAGTGCCCCAAAAGGCCGCATTACCCATCAAGACACCACAGGTCGTAGGTATATACGAAAAATTAGAGTGATGCAAAGGCTAGGGAGAAGATGCAGTACAAGTATATGCTAGAAGAAAAAATAAGAAAATTAGCCAAGCTAAGAAGCCCAGCCGCAAGCCAACATGAACTGACACAGCTATACCAAAATAGCAAGCTTGTGTACAGCTGTATATAGCTGTACCAAAAGAAACTAGCGCAATCTCTTCTCTATGGTTATTTTGGTTTGTTTCCTAATTAGGTGTTAACATATAATTAGGAAAATGAATAGTTAAGTAGCTTAGTTTATGTTGGAAACTTTCTATAACCTGTTAAGAAAGTTTCATAATCCTTTTTTGTTTTAGACTTTCCATAAGTTTCCTAATCCTTTTTTGTTTTGGTCTTTCCATAAGTTTCCTAAGCCTTTTTCTGTTTTGGACTTTCCATAGCTTGTAAACATTAGCCTCTATATATATGAATAAAGGAAAAGAGAAAAGTAGACTTAAGAAAATCAGAAAAGCTGTTGCGATTTCTGGTTGAGTCTCTCTTAGTTGTGAGACAACCGCAGGCCTGTTCTTGGATCTTACTTGTTCTTTTGCTTTCCAATCTCTCTCCCATCTTCTCTTGGGTAATTGTGATACTAAGGCGAGTACAGAAATATTGGGAGATTGAAAGTTTACAACCAGTTCAAGCTATTCTGAGATTACCAGTGGTGGCAGCAAGGTATAGGCAGTTTTCGAAATTTCGTTTCTCTTCCTTCAATAGTTGGATCATCTTCAGATTTCGGTATGTTATCAAATACATCCTAAAGCTCAATTTCTCCTAGTTTGGCGATCAACCAACGATCGGATTTTCAAATAAGTTAAATTTTCTATATGGTTTTTATTCTGGTTTTCTGGGTTGGTTGAGAAAAAGGTCCTACCATAAGGGGGGGTATAGTGTAGGTGTAATTCCTAAGCCCTTTGGCATTCAACTAGTATCAGAACTTAATAATGGAGGGTTCTAACTCTCCTAACCAGCCCTTTGGCTCCATGATTATGGTGCTCCAACAATTGACTATCTAATTAGCCACTAGCCCACCTATCATGGCTACTAGTGATCCCAAGCGCTCTAAACTAATGGCTCAGATACTCAGGTTAACTTCAGAAATTGCTGCGGTGTTGGGACGCATAGACAATAAATTGGATGTTTTCATTCAGGAAGAGGGGGCACAGTAGCAAACAACTTCCCCAATAAGTTAAAGAAGCAAAATTTAATACAATCTCAATTCAACCTTGCACTATCAAAGGAAGATGCAACCTCCACAAATAAATCTATTGTGATTGTAGTTCAAAAAAACTTCAAGAGCATCCATCGTGGTAACCGTGAATGTTACCAACAATGTTAGTAATGCTGATTACAAAGTTGAGCATAATGAATAAGTGCTCCCACCTCATTTTTTTGAAGCAAGAGGTCCCAAGGTCAAAGATTTCCTTCCCAACTTTCGAGAGCAATTGGATTTCTGTTTTCAAAGGAAGTTGAATACTCACCCTGACCTGTTGATACTAAACAAATTCAAAACTCATGGTCGAGTTTTTTTTTAAGCAGAGGAAAACTAATGCAGTACAAGCATATGCTAGAAGAAGAAATAAGAAAATTAGCCAAGCCAAGAAGCCCATCCGCAAGCCAACATGAACTCGTATACATAGCTGTACCAAAAGTGTGCAACTGTATACAGCTGTACCAAAAAAAGTTGGCGCAATCTCCTCTATAGTTATTTTGGTTTGTTTCCTAATTAGGAGTTAGCATATAATTAAGAAAATGAATAGTTAAGTAGCTTAGTTTATGTTGGAAATTTTCTATAGCCTGTGAAGAAAGTATCTTAATCCTAAACTGTTTTGGACTTTCCATAAGTTTCCTAATCCTTTTCTGTTTTGAACTTTCCATAAGTTTCCTAATCCTTCTCTGTTTTAGACTTTCCATAGCTTGTAAACATTAGCCTCTATACATATAAATAAAAAAGAAGAGAAAAGTAGACCTAAGAAAATCAGAATAGCCAATTTGCGATTCTGGTTCGGTCTCCTGGTTGTGAGACTCAACCAACCCCTCCCCCTTCCCCTTGTTCTCTTCCAATCTTTCTCTTAATTTCTCTCTCTCAATCTTCCCTATTGTTCCCTAGTACAAGTGTTTCCCCTCCAAAGATCCTATCGGTTGCTGAGTTTGAAGATTTGTCGCTATTGCTGATTACCAAAACTCATCACCAAGTGAGAGACGATTTTGGAAAAATCATAACTTCGCAACCAATGGTCGGATCGACTTCAATTTCGAATATGGTTAGTTAATTACAAGTACATCATAAGCTACAATCCCTCCAAGTTTCGTAGCCAACCAACGGTTGGATTATTCTCAAAGTTAAGTTTTCTGTTACTGTTCTAATTTTGATTTCCAGGTTTTGATTAAATTCTTATTGGGACTGGTTGTCAAAGATCCTACCGCAAGGTTAAAGGTGTAGATTAATTATAAACCCTAGCCTTTGCATCAAGCTAAGTATGGGACCATTAACAAGGTTCCTTCTAAACCATGACGATGAAGCAACTAAATAAACAGAAACATCCAACAATGAGAGTAGAGAAATAATAGGTACATTTGATTCAGAAAGATACACAAAAATTTTACATAAAATGTAGCTACTGAAAAGGTTTTTTCTTTTTTCTTTTTTTCTTTTTTTTTTTTTTTTTTTTTGGGGGGATTCATAATCCTATAATCAAAATCAAATAACCAATTCTACAGTTGAAAAGTCTCCCTGAATATTTACTACACCCCCTTTAAAAGAAAACTTAAATGGCACATTTATGCCTGTGGTGCCTAAATGTTATTATTGTTCTTATAGAACATGAACTGTTCCTTCAGCTTAAACAACTATAACTAAATCACCTAGAAATGATGACAGTGAGACAATCGAGTGTCTGGTTGTCAAAGATCCTACCGCAAGGTTAAAGGTGTAGATTAATTATAAACCCTAGCCTTTGCATCAAGCTAAGTATGGGACCATTAACAAGGTTCCTTCTAACCATGGCGATGAAGCAACTAAATAAACAGAAACTCCAACAATGAGAGTAGAGAAATAATGGTACATTTGATTCAGAAAGATACACAAATTTTACATAAAATGTAGCTACTGAAAAGGTTTTTTTTTTTTTTTTTTTTTTTTTTTTTTTTTTTTTTTTTTGGGGGGGAAGATTCATAATCCTACAATTAAAATCAAATAACCAATTCTACAGTTGAAAAGTTTCCCTGAATATTTACTACACCCCCTTTAAAAGAAAACTTAAATGGCACATTTATGCCTGTGGTGCCTAAATGTTATTATTGTTCTTATAGAACATGAACTGTTCCTTCAGCTTAAACAACTATAACTAAATCACCTAGAAATGATGACAGTGAGACAATCGAGTGTTTAACTCAATTGATAACAGTATAATGTGAATGAGTTCACTCTAGGAGAACCATTTACCTTAACTGCAACAGAGTAAAATCCATTATCTAATGAATGTTCAATGAATGCTAGCCATTCCTCGTATGAAACATGAAGCCAGTGGTGCGTTGCGGAGTAACGTTCCCGAAGAATTAAGGCCTCGTATCTTAACATCAAGCAACTCTGGAACAGGGAATGTACAAATAACGACATATCAAAATGGATACATCTCTTTTCAAACTTTTTCTTGGTAAAATACTTTTTGCTTTAAGTTTATGCAACAAAGATAAAATGCCAGAAAATTTCATATTCCGAAATTAAATGCATAAAGTGAGAGTAGCATAGATGGAATACAGCATTGCATCCACTACCATTATTGGAGATGGGCCCTTTCTACTTAATATACCAACAAGCAGTGGGAGCAAAGTAACTATTATTATGAACCAAGGAACGCACTTAGGAGTAAGGACTTTGATGAGTTTAGAGAAATCTAATGCATTTAAGGACATAAGGAATCACTGTGATAAACAATAGTCACAAGGTGTGCAACTAAAAACAGCAACTTGGAATTGCTTTCAAGAAAAGGTAACAACATATCTATAATCTAGGAGAGTGTCCCTGAGTGTAGAGCAATAGAAAGTAAACCGACAATCTTGCATACGCATCAACAATAAGTGCCAATTTTTTGTGGTTGGATGATTTCTAAAAAATGTTGGCTTAGAACTTCCTTGGATCAATTCATACATTTGCAGTATGAAGTTCAGATACTACCGACTTCAGTCACTCACCTTTTGCTCTCTTTTCGTTATTTAAGTATCCTGTAAATGTTATATTTTGTCTTACTAAAGGAGAGAACAAGCTAATAACAGCAAACAAGAGAAAGAGAATCATGAAAGAGATAATGATCAACAATGGTCACCAGATTAATTATTTAAAGCAGTCAAGAGCCTGAAGTTATAAGCAGAAGCAGAGCCAGGGGCAAGGGAGCCAGCCCTCCCCCCCCCCCCCCAGAAAAAAAAAAAAAAACTTTAGAGTCCCATAGAAATTTAGCAAAGAGTGCGCCCCCTCATTACAAATAAAAGGCATCACCCCTTGTAATGTCTTGAAATATGAATTTACCTCATTACATATAAGATGCATTGAAAGTGGGCCATCATTTAAAAGTAAAAATCATCATATGTGTTGAGATGTGGGTGACTAGTTAAAGCTAAAGGGCCAGTGGCCTGCCACCTCTCAGTTGGCTCGCATGTTTAGACCTTCAGTCTTGCTCAGTTCAAGTCAACAGACTTTCTATTTTTCTTGCTTTTTTTCTTTTTTTTTTTTTTTTTTTTTTTGGGAAAATGCACCAGACTTTCATTACACCCTAACATCTAAAACCTGGTACTTTAAATCACATTAAAAATTTTGGCAGGTCAGACTGGGCTGGTGTCGACCCACTCAACCTAAGCTTGGCCATTTCAGTTGTCCTCAGCCCAATTTGTAGATTTTAAGATAGCCCCATCTTAAAGAGATTAAAAAAACTATAGCAATTGATTAACATAAGTGTGGTTTCTTTAAATGAGCGCCTAAAGAGGGATACCTAAGTACATTCCCTTGGAGGCTTTTATTTGCCACATGTTAAATTAAGACAAAAGTTTTTCTGCACAGCCCCTCAACTAAGGGACTCCATGAAATGGAATCATCCACTTTCAAAAAGGCACAAATCTCCCAACCCTCCCATTTTTTAAGTTCCATTAATGCCCCTATCCCATCTAAGAGTCATTATGACTCCTTTTTTCTACTCCATTCCCCAGAGAAATTCTCCCCTTGAATTAATTCATACTTAAATTTAGTGGACATATTGACCACATCAACCTCAACTCTTATGCTAAGTTCAATCCAAAAGCATTGTGCATATGGTACAATCAACACATCAAATTTTGAACAAGATTTGAAAGACTAATTATACAAGGGGAAAGGTTAATACATGGCAGGCTATGTGATTGAATCTGGCTTTGAAATTTGCTAGATGGCCAACCATCAAGGTATCTCATATATCTAACCATCAAAATTACCACATCAGCCTTCCATTCATCAATACACTAAAAATAGAATGGAAGAGAAATATACTTAAAAGAGGACAATTTAGTCGAGATGGAACAAGATACGCCAAGATACTTAGCATGTATATAATCCAAGGTGTGCATCATTTTTCCAATGGGCAGATTGATTTCATCAACCCAAGAACATCATTTCAAAATCCAGATCAGAGATAATGGAGATACAAGCCCTGATTCGAATCTGAACCAGGTCCCCCAGATTAAATCCTGGCTCCGACAGTCCGACCCTGGTTTATAAGCAGAAAAAAGATCCTCTTACCAGTTTAAAATTGAATAAGCTAGTTGAGTCTGACAGTACCAATTCAAAATATGATCTCTGCACAAAATATTTTGAAATAGTTTGACAGTGATCAATTTCATAAACTAATGTTGTTGACTCAATATAAAGTTAACTAATCCAAATTAACTGAAAATATGACTTATGATGTAGGCATTTCTAAACTACTCCCAATAGTCGATCAATCCAGGTATCCGGCCATCAAACCAGGGTATATGAACCAAATAAAATAAATTAATAAATCGGTAAATAAGAGGACAAAAATGAGAACAATACAAGTTCGCAAAACCATAGACAATAAATGGATGAAGAACACTTGCCTCCACATCGCCTGCAAGGAAAAAGGCACGAACGAAAAATTCAAGGACGGAAAGCTTCTGCTCGACGGTTTTCTCTTCAACCTCTTGAAGAATAGAAACGAGTTCAGATCTCAAAAACTCTGACAAGCAGGATCGAATTTCGAGCAACGACTTCACGTCTTTCGAGATCAAAACAGACTCCATAATTTGTAAAGTTCCTTCGTTTAATCTGCTAATTAGTCCGTAGATTTGAGATTAAAAAGTAAACGAAGAATTTGACAGTAAATGAACATTGAACAACGAAGTGAAGCGTACACAGGCGAGTATTGGAGATTTGGAGGGAAAGAAACGATACCTTCGGTTTTCAAGTTGGGAACGGAAGAGGGATGTTCTGTCGACAACGGTTCCCCAAATTTGACCCATTTGGGAGGGAAATGGTGACGATAGAGTTTAGGACACCTTTCTCATTTTAGATAAGGGATAATTTCTCTTACGAAAAAATTGCGGGTACCTCCGGTCTAGTTTCATCAAATACTAGGTACGCCCTCAAATCTTTTGTATAATTATAAAAACACCCCTTAAAATCTAAAAAAATATTAGAAACACCCACGTCATTGGTCATTTTCTATTAATTGACGATATAAACACAAAATTAAACATTTATAATGCTCAAAATACCTTTACCTTCCTCCTCTAGCATTAAATACCCTTACCTTCCTGCAAAAAAATCGTCTCCCAGCCTTCCAGTATTCCAGCCCGTCAGATGATGGGCTGGAAGGCTAGGGCGCGGGAGACGATTTGAGTCTTACCTTCCTCCTTTCATCTTCCTGATGAGTTCTACCCAAAACCAAATCTCAAACTCACCCGGTTAAACCGTTTCCGTCTTCGAGAAACCTGCAAGCTCAAAACTTGACAAAGAACACAGCTTTCTCTACTCCATCCCTTCCTCTTTCACAGGTTTTACAATCTCACTCTTCTCCTTTTCGTTTGTGGATTTTGCCTGATCGTTTTTGGGCTCCTCGAGGCCATCGTTGTTCCATTCCTCTAATCTCATAGGTTCCGCCAGATAGACCGTGGGTACCTCGGAGCCAACGTTCTTGGTCTCCTCTCCATTCGCAGCTTCCATCACATCGACCTAGGACTCCACCTTGGTTAGGGATTTTTCCACATCACTCTTCACCTCCTCTTCAATTTCAGGCTTTGCAGCATCGTTCTTCTTTTCCTTCTTCGCATACGAATGCTTAAATCTCTTATTGATCGAATTCTCAGAAACTCCATTGGCAGAGGGGCTATTCTGAAACTTTCTCGCTCTAGTCCGACCAAGTGAATTAGACAGCTCCGATCAAATCTTCAAGGCAAAAGCGAATTCACGTTTGAGACCAGTTCGAAGCCCGGAGAGCACTACGAACTGCTGCTGCAAATCCGTCCCGTTAGCCATCCGGCTAAAGTCAACCAATAAATCTGCTAGAACAAAAACATCTGCGGGCAAAAAAGGGGTTTCTTCAACCCACAAACCTCACAAAACAAGAAAAGAAAACCCTAATTTATCGTTTCGAATTCGTCCCTGTGCATTCTTGTTGTATTGGGTCCAATTTGTTCAAATGGGATCCATTTTTATGTAGTTTTTTGGTTCTGTAGTATTTATTACGTTTAGATGTCGAGTGAGCGGCCGTAGGCGTTCGTTTTGTAAGTTTTTATTGTTTGATTGAAGATAATGAGGAGCATTTTTTAATTCCTCTATAGCTAAAAAATTAATAGAATCAAGTTGTTCGGATCATCTAAATTCAATACATGATCGTAAAAGGATACGAGTTCGAGTTGTTCGTCGCCATCGTTGTAGATCTGGTGGTGCTTTTCCATCGGATCCAAATCGTCTCATCCCTGAGATTCGGGAGGTGTGGCGGCGACCCCACTGGAAGGTCGCCATGTGGAGGTCGGATGATTCCGATCCCTCCGTTCGAGCCGACAAACCAAGCCGACAAGAGAGTGTCGGCTCGAACAGAGGGGTCGGATTCATCCGACCCCCACATGGCGACCATCCAATGGGGTCGCCACGCCTCCCGAATCTCAGGAATGAGACGATTTGAATCCGTCAGGGATTGCAGGGAAATTACCCGTCAGATCCTCTGGTGCTTGACCTTTTGGCTTTAATAAGTTTGGGTAATTTTGTCCATTGTCTTTGATAAAATTAGAGGGGTGGCACCAGTAATTTTCCTTTCTCTTAAATTACTCAAAGTACAGAAATTTTGTTTATTAGTGTAGTAGTTACAATATAAGTTACAACCTTTCTTTTTTGTCCAATGTTATACAACTATTTCTCTTGCTACATTGGATTAGAAGGTCATTTCACTTGGGATGTAATAGATACGAGGTATCTTGTAGAATTCGAATGTCAATCTTCCAGGGTTGTCTTTTGATAATAGGGTGATGGATACTAAGTTCCGATCTATGGCTCTAGGACCAATGTTTGCCACCTCCAATTAAGTGCCCTTCTCGTCTCTATTAATGAATTTCCAGTTACTAAAAAAAAAGATACCAAGGTATCTTATTCCGGTGGAGTTTTCTTTTTAGGGAAAAAGACAATTACCTCCCTTGTAACTTACCTTAATGACAGTTGACCCAAGTTTTAGAAAAAGACAAATACCTCCTCTAAAAACACTATTAAAATACAAATAGACCCACGCCGTTAGGAATATTCCATTAGATACTAATGGTGGGAGTCCAATATTTTCTTAATGATCAAAATAACCCTTTACAAGGGTGATTGATTAAAAAAAAAAAAAGGGGGTGAAGGAGAATGCTTGAGAACCCAATTCGTATTTCTAGGTGACTCAAATCGCCAGAGAACCCAAGATCAGTTCTATTTGGGCTTCCACCAACTTCCTCTTTCTTCTCATAACTACTACTAAGATCTTCAATCTCATCCTATCCTGGAGAAACGTCAGATGTGGTTTAAGAACAATCACAACATTCCTCCAATTAAATGATATTCGCATCTTCTTACTGCTGGTCTGCTAGATCTGGGAATTCCTTCGATTCTTTTTTTTTTTTTTTTTGGTTTTCCCTGATTTAGCGATCTGTGCTTTCTGTGTTCGATTTGAGCTCTGCAAGCTTCGCCTGTGTTCCTTTGTCTTCTATATCACTATTTTGTGGTCCCGATTTAGGTTTTATAAACCTAAATCTGGTTTTGTCTGGTTCTTGTCTACAGATTTTCAACATCTGAGTTTTGTCTTGATTTAGTTTTTTTTTTTTTTTTTTTTGTCTGGTTTCTAAACCTAAATCACTTGTGCAGTGATTCTTATCTTGAATTTCTCTTCCTCGATCAAAATCTTAATCTCTTGTTTAGGTTTTATATACCTAAATCCCTTGATTTCAACAAAATACAGAAGGTGGAGTGAAAAAGAAGCCGAAGAGAGAGGGAGAGAGGACCTGAAGAGAGAATAAGAAGGGAGGAATCTGAGAGAGAGAGAGAGAGAGAGAGAGAGAGAGAGAGAGAGAGAGAGAGAGAAAGAGGGAGAGAAAGAAGGGAGAGACACGAGGAGAGAGAGAAAACCACCCAGCCGTGGCCACCCACTCCCCTAAAACTCCTTAACCACCCCCCTGAAATCTAGTCACCAACCTACTCCCACCCACAAGTCCCTCCACCGACTGCACTATCCCCATCTCCTGCTGTACACATCTCCTACAACCTATGGCTGCTTACACATCTCTCCTTAATTCGACAACTCACACTAATCCACCCTTGAATTTCCTCCTCCGACAATTGTAGGAAAGGAGAAACGGATTGAAAGGGACAGAGAGACAGAGGAAGAAGATGGTCTTAGGGGTAGAGTTATCCACAAAAAAAAATATAACTTTAACACAGTTAAAAATTGGGCCATCTGTCTTGTAAGACCCGCACTCCACTAACCCGGTTTAACTGTGTCGAGCCAGGTCTTCCCATCATTCCTGGACCAAGTGGACCAAGCGTGTGAAGATGGATCACAAACCAGGTATAAAAATCGACTCGACAACCAAAACTATATGCATATGGTCGGATACCTGGGTAGGTATGGTCGACCATATGGTAAGAATGAAGATCTCGGATCCAGGACCCTACGATGGATGATTTCAACCCTACTGTTGATGGGTTCTGCAACCGTAGCCATCAACCGTGAGACCCCAGATCAGACTCTGAGTTTTGAAAAATTTTCTAAACTAAGGGATTTCTTTCCTAATTGAAAGAGGACTCTATATGGAGAGTTTTCCTCTATATAAAGGACGTCCCTCAATTTTTTTCACTCTTTTAAAACATTAGTAAACCCTAGAGAGAGAAAAGGGAAGAGAAAAAAGAGAATGAGAAGAAGAAAAGGCTAAGGAGAAGAATTTGCTGAGAAGAGATTGACTCTCTATCACAGGCAAAGGTTTGAACCGAATCTCTGGAGATGTAAACTCTATGGAATAAGACTTCTATGGAGGATAGAATATATCAACCTATTATGATCTATGTGATTCCATGAAAAAATCCCAAGGTTAACCATGAGGGATGAGTTTGATGATTAGGGTTGATAAGAAACTACTAATGATAGTCATAGGATGACCTTAGGATAAACCCAATTGAAGAGTAAAGGATTTGACCCAGGAAGAACTCGAATTACATGTAGTCTGTGATCAGAAATCCAAAGGTCGCAGCTATGGTCGACCATAGCATGACCAGCCTGATCAAAGGATCGACCATAGGCATTCAGGAAGATTCAGGAATCATATGGTCACAGCTATGGTCGCACCATATGCAACCGTAGGGTATCGACCGTAGGCAGTAAGGTCAACACAGTATGAGACCATAGGACCAATCAGACATCTATCAGTGCCTGTTTCGATTTCTGACTACTATAACATGTTACATATGAACCTTAACTTAAATTCATATAACTTTTAGGTTATTAAATCGATTCAAAGAGAATTACAAGGCTTGGAAGGAGATCGAGTTTTGCTAATAGGTGAGGGAACAAGACCTAAACTAATTGGATAATAACAAACTGTTTACTTTATTGTGTCCAATGCCATGAATGATGCTATGTTTGTATGCTTGTAATATGCATCTCACATGTCATCCAATATTATTATTGTTACTGCTCATGCATATTTACTTATGTCTATTTAATACCATGTTGATTGATGATGATAGGAATAGGTATGTGATTGTGTGTATGTGGTTAGTGTGTTGGATGCGAGTGGGGCATCAGGGGGAGGACGTGACATTGTGGTCTCTGACCTGATCACCAGACTCTAGCTCTATCTCTACTCAAGTCTTCCTCACTGATATCGTCGTATCATCATTACCTTAGCAGAACTATTACGTCCTAGGGCATCAGGGGAGGTGGTCTCGGACCGTGTATGTAAGACCCGTACTCCACTAACTTGGTCTAACTGTGTCGTACCAGGTCTTTCCATCAATCCTGGACCAAGTGGACCAAGCGTGTGAAGATAAATCACAAATCAGGTACGAGAATCGAGTTAAAAACATTGAAAACATACCTAAGGTCGCATGCCTGGGTAGGTATGGTTGACCATAAGGAAGGGAACCAAAAATATCAAATCCAGAACCCCATGGTTGATGATTTCGACCCTACGATCGACGGTTTATGCGATCGTGTGATCGACCATGAGAACCCAGATCAGACTCCGAGTTTTGGAAACTTTCCTAAACTAAGGGATTGCTTTCCTAATTGAAAGAGGACTATATGGAGGGTTTTCCTCTATATAAAGGACGTCTCTCAGCCCTTTTTCACTTTTTTAGAACATTAGTAAACCCTAGAGAAAGAGAAGGAAGAGAAGGAAGTGAAGGAGAAGAAGAAAAAGTTAAGGAAAAGAATTTGGTGAGAAGAGATTGGCTCTCTATCACAGGCAAAGGTATGAAACAAATCTTTGGAGATGTAAACTCTAAGGAATAAGACTTCTATGGAGGATAGACAATATCAACCTATTATGATCTATGTGATTTCCTTGAGAAAATCCCACGGAGAACCATGAGGAGTGAATTTGATGATTAAGGTTGATAAGAAATTACTAATGATGGCCATAGGATGACCTTAGAATAAATCCCATTGAAGAACAGAAGAATTGACCCCGGAAGAACCCGAATTTCATGTAGACTGTGACAAAAAATCTCAAGGTCACAGCTACGGTCGACCATAGCATGATTAGTATGACCAGAGGATCGACCATAGGCATTCAGGAAGATTTCAGAAATCATATGGTCGTAGCTACAGTCACACCATATGCGACCGTAGACAATAAGGTCGATACAGCATGAGACCATGGGACCAATCAGACGCTTATCAGTGCTCTATTTCAATTTTCAACTACTGTAACATGTCACATATGAACCTTGACTTAAATTTATATAACTTTTAGGTTGTTAAATCAATTCAAAGAGAATTTCAAGGCTTGGAAGGACATCGATAATTGCTAACAGGTGAGGGAACACCTAAACTAATTGGTTAATAACAAACTGTTATTTTTATTGAGTCCAATGCCATGATTGATTCTATGCTTGTATGTTTGTAATGTACATCTCACATGTCATCCAATATTCCTGCTATTACTGTTCATGCATATTTAATTCTGTTTATTTATAACATGATGATAATGATGTTGATGCTAGGAATAAGCATGTGAATGTATGTGTGTGGTTGGTGTGTTGGATGCGAGTGGAGCATCAGGGGGAGGATGTGGCATGGTGGTCTTCGACCTTGTCACCAGACTCTAGCTCTATCTCTACTCAAGTCTTGCCCACTAACATCGTTGTATCGTCATTACCTTAGCAAAACTATTACGTCGTAGGGCATCAAGGGAGGTGGTCTCGGATCATGTGGTCTCTAACTCTGCCGAGGGGCCTTAGCTCTATCTCTATGGACGTATTGAGGGATACTGGGGTGAGGCCTTGGATACACTGTTTGGCATTAGGATTGGTTAGTTGCGAGCCCAATTTGTAAGCCCTCGCCAATAGGGTTTTACGTGTTGGTATGGGTAGGGCATCAGGGGAAGTGTTGGCAGTGTTTAATCCAGACACTTTAGCTCTATCTCTATTCCATGGTGGGTGCATGTGGGACAGCAATGGTGTTTGATCCATTGAGCGGATTCACACACTCGTGTATAGAGGTGCGGCGGCCACCAAACATTTCTATAGCACATTGTAAACTTAAAAATCAGACCAAAGATATGAATTGAATGCATGCATATGTTTGTTGCATTGTTTTGTTTGCTCACTGAGTCGTGATGTGTGCTCACCCTTTCGACGTCGAATACTTTTAATTGAAGATGCAGATCCTACTGTTGAAGAATATATGGATGCGTCGACGTATAGACACGTTGCTGCGATGGACGTAGAAGCTGAAGAAGATGCGTATGATTTATCATGCGAGTGCAACCCATGTGTTTTTGCTTAAGTTTAGTTATGATTTGAACATCGGATATGCAATTGATTATTTATTTTTATGTCTTGTGGTTTGGAGATAATTGGATTAAATATTTATTTATTACTGTTAGACTCTCAGTTCATTATCTGTAAGACTTCCGCTTATTTGTTTATTACCTCTGATTATTAATGTGGAATGTGTGTGTGGTTTGATATGGTGGGTACGATATATGCGAGATCCTCGGTGAACCGTTGGTTTATTGGTGATTCATCACACCATTCTGTTTAGACCATAATTGGGGTGTGACAACTTGGTATCAGAGCATCTCAAGTTCTTCCCATTGACCTAACTACTTCCACATGAGTCATGAACTGAGTTAAGATAAAATTAAAAATTATAATAAGAACACGCCATAAGCACCTGTGTTGTATGAGACATAAACTAAGAAAGAGAATAATGTATATATGTAAAATGAGGAACCAATTTGATATATCTATATGAGAATAAGACAAATATACATCAAATTCAGAGTACAGTCCACAATCCGGACAGTTACTCTATAGTATAAAAAGGAAAAAGATAGAAAGGGCAATCATGGAGCTGGAGGTGCTAGAGGAGGAGGTGCCTCACGATCTCTATCGTAGTCCTCAGCATATACTCTCGCGAGCCAGGCCACCTGAGTTTGAGTCGCTCAGAGACTAGCTGCCAGATCTGCTACCCGCTGGTCTGTAGAGCGCTGGGCATCTAGAAGCTCTCCTACTCTCTAATCAGTCACGCACTGAGTCTCTCTAATCTCACGTAATAGCCCCATCATGTCATCTGGTGGTGGGCATGAAAGGTCAGCTGAATGAAAAGCCCTAGAAGGGCAAGCTCCAGCAAAATGCTATGGAGATGGAGGAGGGATGGCATCCACATCCATGTACATCCGATTATCATCATCCTCATCACCACCCTCGTGTGCCTCTGCTGCTGCTGCTGCTACCGCCTCTGCATTTGTACCCGAATGAGAGGACGTCTCATAGCATTCCTCTCATCATCACTGACCTGTATCTCTCGCATGCCCGTCCTGCTGATGGCCTCCCAATCAAGGTTAGTTGAGAAGGTGTCCTCAATGATCCTCTCATCCACTAGGTCCACCTGTAGACGAGCGAGCAAGGTGGAGATCAGTCGCTCATAGGGCAAGTTATCTCTCGAGTCAGGCAATGTAGCTCGGTGCATAGTCCGGAGAATAATGTATGGGAGGCAGACATGCTGCCTAGTACAGATACAGTACAGAAGGTACTGAGTCAACTGTGAGATCATCTCATAATGTCCGCCCTAGGGAATCAGATTATGCTGGATAATCTTGCAATAGACACGTGGCTCTGGATGCAGGTTGACTGCTTTTACCTCCCAACGGTCATCCCGAAGAATCTGACTTTCTATTTTGGCACACATTTTTATACACAGAAACCGTGGCTCTCTGGGTGCACAGTAAACCAACTGTCCATCATTAGAGATACCTAGGAGATTAGCCAACTCCTGGTAGTTGAAAGAAATCAGAACCCCTTTCACCCAGCTGGTGATCCGAAGCTCTCTGCCCCTCTCTACATCCTCTAGGTCCCCTCCACCTGAAGGTGACAGTGGAACTGCTTAACCAAGTCTGGGCGAGTGCAAGCCTCGTATAGGATCACTGGAAGCCAACCCATGTCATCAAACGCCCTTTCCACATCAAACAGGGCTAAGTGGGCTAGGTTCACATACCGACCCCCTTCCACTTTCTTTCGGTTAAACCAAGGATATCACACTTCTGCTTCTACAGACCTGAAGCGAAGTGGGTCATGAACTCGAGGAACTTTGGTGCGAACCATGATAGCTGTAAGAAAAGAAAATAAGAAAACAAGTTAGAAAAATTTGGAAAAATTTGAGAGCATAATGACGTAAAATGAGAAAAAACCTCACTTTTCACCCAAACATTGGGCAGGAGGACTTACATAGATCCCAAACTATCATGCAATGCATATCCAATCGGAAATTTTAACTAGATAGGTTGAATTTGAAATTTTTTTGACAATTGGGCAAAAACCCCAAAATTTAGGTCAAAACTGGGAATTTTCAAGTTTTCACTAAACTAACCGATGAAACTCAAATTTTATTGAGGGCTTTCATCCATTGGGTAGCCAATAGCAAAAGCCCCCAATAAAAATCAAATTTTTACGGTTAGAAAAATATTAATTAGAAGAAACCCTACAAATGGCAAAAACCTTAGGTATGAATGCTTAAAAATGAAAGAGAATAGAGAACATACCTTGTGGAACGGAATGTAGGTCGTAGATCGAAGTAAAAATCACCAAGTTTGTATGGTCTATACTATAGCAACTCATTGGTAGCGAGTTGAGTAGAGACCGTAGGTGGAAGAAAGAGAATAAGAGGGAAAACTCTTGAAATTAAGTTTTTAAAAACTGATTTTGGATCTTACGGTCGCACAATTCGACCAAAACCATCGACCATATGATCGACCATAGGGTAAGTTGCCAGGGATGTGATGGTTGCACCTATGGTCGCACAACATGCGACCGTAGGCCATCAACCGTATGACCTACTGTTGTCTACATTTTCTGTTTGAACTTTTGCCTATTGATTTTATTTTTCTCTCGTCTTCCATTATGAGACTAACCCAATACTACCATCATATCTTGTCTCACATGTACAACCTTTCCAAGTACCATTCAACCAAGAGTTTAAATGGCTGGACGCAGAGTAAGTAGAAGGAGGCAGAATGCAAACCCATTTCCACCACCTATGGAGACTAATGACAATGAGGGTCAGCAAGGACAAGAAGGAAATATTGGAACTCAAAATACTGCACCTCAGAATGTGCACACCCAAGCCAACTCAACCAACCTACCTGCACCACCTACAGATTTGGCTACTACGGTGATGAATTTAGCACAACAAATGCAACAAATACAGCAAGTGCAAGCCAACATGCAAGCTGCTATGGGAATTGCTTTCCCAGCCGCAAACACAACACCTCTACCTGCAGGACAAGCTAGTACTGCACCTGGTGGTAGCAACACTGTACCCCAAGCACTGCAAACACTAGCAGTACAAGGCCAAGTACGAAACCCTGAAGCACCGCAAGGCGGATATAACCAAGGTAATTATCAGTACCAGCCGCCTATGTATGGAGTATATGCATAGTATCAGCTTGATCACTCCAGACTGATCAAGCATTTTCTGAAGTTGAAGCCGAAGGAATTTACAGGCAAGCCAACAGATCCATTATGACCAGCTCATTGGATTGATGAGATGGAAAGAAAATTTATGTTGATGACTATAAATGAAGAAGAGAAGGTATTATGTGCCACTTTTATGCTGAAAGGTGATGCGCACCATTGATGAAAATTAACTCGGAGTTATCTGTGGACAAAGTACGCCCAACTGACCTGGGCTATCTATAAAGAAGCTTTCTTTGAGAAGTATTTTCCCAGGAGTTTCAGAGATTAAATGGAAAAGGAGTTTCTGAGTCTGTATCAGGGACAGATGACTATAGACGTATATCAACAGCGTTATGAAGAACTGTTCTTCTTTGCTCCCTCTAGCATGCAGGAGGAAAATACCAAAACCCGAAGGTTCGTCATGGGACTTAGGGGAAACATCCATGAGCATGTATTGGGACTGAAAAAGAAGATTTATAATGAAGCTGTACAGATTGCTCGAGTACTGGAATCGAGACAAAGGAAAGTTATTTTGCTCAGAACAGAGGTATTAAAAGGCCCAATGGAAACTCATACAATAGAGGAAACTCAAAGACATTTAAACCCTTCCATACTCAAGGCTTCAATGTTGCAACCAAGACTACTCTGACAGTCCAACCTCAACAGAAGCAAAGTAATGCTGGAGTTAAATGCTTTAACTGTAATCAAGTAGGACATTATTCAAGAGAGTGTCCTAAGCCAAGGAAGTAGCTACAACAAGGAAAGGTTTATGCAGTTACATCTGAGGATGCTGTCGCATCGCCTGATGTGGTCACAGGTATGACCTGAACTGTTCATTTTGTACTAACTTGTGTAAGCATGTAGACTAAATTAAATCAAATCACAGGTATCGTACCTATTAATGGCTTACCCGCCAGAGTACTCTTTGATTCTGGAGCTACTCATTCTTTTATATCTGTGACGTTTGGAAAGAAGTTAAATCTCCCCCTCAGACTTTTAGACTGCAAACTGCTTGTACAATCACCTATGGGATTAGAAGTGAAACTAGACAAAGGTTATAGACCATGTCTAGTTCTTATCGGCAAGAAGATTTTAGATGCAACCTTAATTCAACATTGAGATGACAAACTTTGATGTTATCTTGGGAATGGATTGGTTAGCTCGGCACTCTGCAAACCTATTATGTACAGAAAAGAAATTGACATTTAAAGACAAGGAAGGAACAGAGTTTAGTTTTCCGGGATCCAAACTTCCCCGTAAAAAAAACTCATTCTCTGCATTGAAGGCTAGAAAATGTCTCGAGAAAGGAGGAATTAGGAATCTAGTATCTTTAGTTGACCTCACCAAGGAAGCACCACGAATGGAGGATATTGAAGTTGTGCATGAATTTTCAAATGTAATTCCTGAGGAACCACCAGGACTACCACCCGATCGAGCAACAGAGTTCGTTATAGATCTTATACCCGGAGCCACACTAGTATCGAAAGCACCCTATTGAATGGCTCCTACTGAACTGAAGGAACTGAAGGTACAATTGCAAGAATTACTAGACAAGGGTTATATTAGACCCAGCATATCACCATGTGGAGCACTAATATTGTTCGTGAAAAAGATGGACGGTAGCGTTAGACTGTGTATAAACTATCAGGAATTGAATAAGCTTACAATCAAGAATCGATACTCGTTGCCTCGAATCGATGACTTGTTCGATCAGTTGCAAGGTGCCAAAGTGTTCTTCAAAATTGATCTTCGGTCAGGATACCATCAGTTGAAGATTACGAAAGGTGATATTTCGAAGACAACATTTAGAACCAGATATGGCCATTATGAATTTTTAGTCATGTCTTTTGGATTTACTAATGCACCCATAATATGAAACTCATGAATCGGGTATTCCATGATATGTTGGATACGTCAGTCATTGTATTCATTGATGACATACTAGTATACTTCAAGGACAAAGAAACTCATGTCACAAATCTAAGAGCCGCTCTGCAGCGACTAAGAAAAGAGAAGTTTTACGCAAAATTTACAAAGTGTGAGTTTTGGCTAAATGAAGTCGCTTTCTTAGGCCATGTTGTATCCGCTGAAGGAATTAGAGTGGATCCTAGCAAGATTGAAGCCATTGTGAAATGGGAAGCACCTAAGAATGTTGTAGAAATAAGAAGTTTCTTAGGTTTAGCTGGTTACTATCGACGACTTGTAGAAGATTACTTTAGAATCGTCGTACCTCTCACCAATCTGACAAAGAAAGGAAAAAAAGTTTATTTGGACTGATAAATGTGAAGAGTGTTTTCAAACATTGAAGGTTAGATTGATATCAGCTCCCATCTTGACTATTTCGATCCTAGGACAATCATTTACCTTGTACACTGATGTGTCTGGGTTATGTTTGGGATGTGTGCTTATGCAAGGAGAACAAGTAGTTGCTTATGCCTCAGACAACTGAAGACACATGAAAAGAACTATCCCACTCATGACTTGGAATTAGCAGCAGTAGTACATGCTGTTAAGATATGGAGACATTATTTGTATGGAGAAATTTTTTAGATTAAATCAGATCATAAGAGTCTCACTCATCTTTTTAATTAGAAGGAGTTGAACATGAGACAAAGAAGATGGATGGAATTATTAAAGGATTATGATTGCGATATCCAGTATCATCTAGGAAAAGCTAATGTAGTTGCTGACGCACTAAGCAGGAAAGCTATGACAGAATCCCAAGAAGAAATTAGTGCAAATGCTGTGGCGTGTGTCATAGGGAGAGTATTTAATTACGGTAAAGAGCAGTTCATGATTGATATTCCGAATGAATCAACTGACCAAGGGTTTATTCATCTATTCTCAAACATGTTTGCTACATTAAAGATTGTACCTGATCTATTAGACGAAATAAAAGCCGCTATTAAATTAGACCCTTATCTGAGAACAGTGTAAGAAGACCTTGAAAAAGGTAGGACTACTCCTGAGTTCACCTTGGACATTGAAAAGGTACTAAAATACAAAGGAAGGATATGTGTTCCTGAAAATGAAGACTTGGATATTAGACACAGACTAATGAAAGAAGCTCACACCACCGCTTATTTGGTACATCCTGGAAGTACAAAGATGTATCATTATCTGAAGAAACTATATTGGTAGAGAGGAATGGAAGCGGATGTAGCTAAATTTGTGTCTCAATGCTTGAATTGTCAGCAAGTAAAGGTTGAAAGGCAAAGACCTATAGGATTATTGAAGCCATTGCCAGAACCAACATGGAATTGGGACTACATCACTATGGATTTCGTCACCGGATTACCATTGACTCCCCGAGTAGTTGACGCGGTCTGGGTGATTGTGGATCGTTTGACCAAGACATCTTGTTTCATAGCTATACGACCTCAGTATACCCTAGAGAGATTAGCTAAGCTTTATGTAGATAATATTGTTCGATTACATGGTGTACCTAAAAGCATTGTGTTCGACAGAGACTCATGATTTACCTCAAAGTTTTGGGAAGGATTACAGAAGGCTATGGGTACAATATTGAAGTTTAGTACTACAATTCATCCTTAGACAGACGGACAGTCGGAGCGTACTATTCAGATTTTAGAAGACATGCTTTGAGCTTTTGTTATTGATTTCAAAGGATCATGGGATGAGAAATTACCATTGATTGAGTTTGCTTATAACAACAGCTATCAAGCAATTATATAGATGTCACCCTATGAAGCACTGTATGGTAGGAAATGTCAAACTCCTTTTTTTTGGAATGAAGTTGGAGAACAGAGTATTGTTGGACTAGAGTTTGTTG
This sequence comes from Protea cynaroides, assembly GCA_028583415.1. Lineage (NCBI taxonomy): Eukaryota > Viridiplantae > Streptophyta > Magnoliopsida > Proteales > Proteaceae > Protea > Protea cynaroides. The sequence continues at coordinate 88,845,451 of CM053266.1, forward strand.
AAGAGACTTGTCGAGTAATCAACATTATCAAGGAAAGAGTCCGAATAGCTCAGAATCGTCAGAAGCAATATGCAGATAATCGACGCAGAGATCTCGAATTCACCATATGTGTCACACCCTAATTCCACACTATTCAGAATGGTGTGATGAACCGCCAATAAACCAATGGTTCAACCAGGATCTCTAATAGACTGTGTCCGTTTGCTTAAACCATACACATCCACAATAAAAATCAGAATAAATACACGATAGCGAAAGTCTTTAATATTAAGTGAACTAAGAGTCTAGCAGTGACAAAGTAAATAAATTATCCAATTATCTCTCAAAAGGACTAAGACATAAATTTAAAATAATTAAATCAATTACGTTATCTATATAACTTAAACAAAATCTAATAAAAAACACAGGAGTTGCACTCGCATGATGAATCATGCGACTCCATCATCACTTTTTCCTCCATTGCCGCCGCATGCCCGTATGTTGGAGCATTCATATAATCTTCCACTGTCGTACCTGCATCATCAACTAAAAATATTCGAATTCGAAAAGGGTGAGCACACATCACGGCTCAGTTAGCAAATAAAATAATGCAACAAACATATGCATGCATTCAATTCATATCTTTGGTCTGGTTCATAAGTTTGCAATGTGCAATAGAAAGGATAGGTAGCCGCCGCACCTCTATACACGAATGTGTGGAACCGCCCAATGGATCAAACACCATTGCTGCCCCCACATGCACCCACCATGGAATAGAGATAGAGCTAAAGTGCTTAGGACCACACCGCATCACACTTCCCCTGATGCTCTATCCATACCAACACGTAAGCCCCTATTGGCAAGGGCATGCAAACTGGGCTCGCAACTAACAAATCATAATGTCAAACAGTGTATCCAAGGCCTCACCCCAGCATCCCTCAATATGTCCATAGAGATAGAGCTAAGGCCCCCCGGCAGAGTCAGAGACTACACGGTCCAAGACTACCTCCCCTGATGCCCTACGACGTAATAGTTCTGCTAAGGTAATGGCGATACAATGATGTTAGTGGACAAGACTTGAGTAGAGATAGAGCTAGAGTTTGGTGACCAGGATGAACCACAGTGTCACGTCCTCCCCCTGATGCTCCACTCGCATCAAGTACACTAACCACACACATACATTCACATGCCTATTCCTAGCATCATCGTCATCATCATCATGTTATAATAAACGAAATTAAATATGCATGAACAGTAATAACAGGAATAGTGGATGACATGTGATATGCACATTATAATCATACAAGCATAGAATCATTCATGGTATTGGACTCAATAAACGAAAATAGTTTATTATTAGTCAATTAGTTTAGATCTTATTTCCTCACCTTTGATTGCTAGAAGATCCTCGTTCAAGCCTTTTAATTCACTTTTAAATCACTGGAAAGACCTAACAAGTCGATTGATTTTAATTAGAATTATTTCCAACATGTTTAAACTAATAGAACCTGTAGGGTCGTAGGTAGGGTAGCAGTTTCTGCGACCCCAGGGTGTAGTGTCGCAGGTGGGGTCGGATACCATTCAACCCTACGTGTGACCACACCCTCCCTGGGACTTCCCGAGGGCATGCGGTCGATCATATGGTCTCGTAGGGTCGGATATCATTCGACCCTACGTACGACCACACGTATTCTGAGTCGACCTTTCATTCTAAAGTCCATCCCTTTATGTTTGGATCCTTTGACTTACTATCATGGTCCATTCTATGATTGTTCTATGACTCAAAACTACAATTTATACACCATTCATTGTCCATAATGATTTCCTCCATGGAATCTCTTGGAACTCGTCCATGGATGGATGATTTGGGTTTCTCCTAATCCTAAATTCTTCATAACTCTTCTAGGCTCTCTTATTCAGGTAGGGAATTAGTTTCATACCTTAATTCAGAGGTTTCTTTGAACTTCCTCCTCTTCCTTAGTCTTCTTCTTCAAGTTTCCTTCTTTTCTTCTCTTCCTTCTCTTTCTCTTTCTCTCACTTTCAATTAGGGTTCTAAAGGAGTGAAAGAGGCTAAGGGACGTCCTATTTATAGAGGAAAACCCTCCATAATAAGTCCCAATGAGTTTAGGAAAGACCCCCTTTGAATTAGGAAAGTTTCCTAATTTCTGGATTCTGTCTGCTATCATAGGGTTGCATGTAGGGTTATAGAATCCATCGACCTACGTTTTTCTAGTCATGCGACCCCACGACTAAAAACTCATGGGTTGGACTCTTTTTGAGGTGGGGTCGATCATACCTGTTTAGGCATGCGACCCTACCCTCATATTTGACTGTTTTTGGGTTAGACTACATACCTGGTCTTGTGGTTTCTTCACGTACTTGGTCCACTTGGCTCGACCATGATAGGTAGACCTGGTATATGGTGGTAAGACCGGTTAGTTCGATACGGGTCTTACAACTGCCCCCCTCTTATTATAAATTTCGTCCTCGAAATTTACACATGTCTTCCGAGTAAAAAAGGTGAGGATATTGCTTTCGCATAACATTCTCTTCTTCCCATGTAATCTCTTCTATATCTCGGCTCCTCCAAGTGACTTTAACATAGTATATGTCACGGTTGCGTAGACGTTGAACCTTTCGGCTAATGATTTCAGTTGGTGCTACTTCGAATGTCAAATCATCAGTTAGATCTGGTGGATCCGTTGTCAAAACGTGCGTTGGATCTCTAACGTACTTCTTTAATAATGAGATATGAAATACATCATGTACACTTGACATAGATGGTGGTAGTGCTAACTGATAAGCCACTTTTCCTCGTTTAGCCAAAATCTCATATGGCCCGACATATCTCGGACTTAGCTTCCCTTTCTGTCCGAATCATTTTAAACCTCGCATAGGTGATACTCTCAAGAATACCTTATCACCTACAACAAATTCAAGGTCTCGACGTCGAGTATCCGGATACTGTTTCTGATGATTCTGAGTTGTTCTAACTCTTTCCTTGATAATGTCGACTACTCGACAAGTCTCTTCAATAAACTCTGGTCCAACGATGCTACGTTCTCTAATTTTATTCCAAAACAGAGGAGTTCGACACTTCCTACCATACAGTGCTTCATAGGGTGACATCTGTATAGTATCCTGATAGCTGTTGTTATAGGCGAACTCAATCAATGGTAGTTTCTTGTCCCATGAGCCTTTAAATCAATAACACAGGCTCGAAGCATGTCTTCTAAGATTTGAATGGTATGCTCCGACTGCCCGTCTGTCTGAGGATGGAATGCGGTACTGAACTTCAACATTGTACCCATAGCCTTTTGCAATCCTTCCCAAAACTTTGAAGTAAAGCGTGGGTCTCTATCGGACACAATACTTTCAGGTACTCCGTATAATCTGACAATATTATCCACATATAGCTTGGCTAACCTCTCCAGGGTATACTGTGGTCGTATAGCTATAAAGCGAGCTATCTTAGTCAGACGATCTACAATCACCCAGATCGCGTCAACTACTCGAGGAGTCAATGGTAACCCGGTGACAAAGTCCATAGTGATGCAGTCCCATTTCCATGCTGGTTCTGGTTGCGACTGCAATAATCCTGTAGGTCTTTGCCGTTCAGCCTTTATCCTCTGACAATTTAGGCATTGGGACACGAATTTAGCTACATCTGCTTTCATTCCTCTCCACCAATATAATTTCTTCAAATCATGATACATCTTTGTACTTCCAGGATGTACCGAATAAGCGGTGGTGTAAGCTTCCTTCATTAGTCTATGTCTAATGTCCAAGTTTTTCGTTTCAGGAACACATACTCTTCCTTTGTACTTCAGTACCTTTTCATCGTCCAAGGTGAACTTAGGAACAGTTCTACCTTTTTCGATGTCTTCTTGTACCATTCTCAGATAAGGGTCTGATGTAAGAGCAGCTTTCACTTCATCTATTATATCAAGTACAATCTTTAATGTGGCAAACATATTTGAAAATCGATGAATAAATCCTTAGTTGGTTGATCCACCCGGTGCATCTATCACGAACTGCTCATTACCATAATTGAATATTTTCCCTGTAGCATACATTGCTGCAGTCGTGTTAACTTCTCCTTGAGATTTTATCATTGCTTTTCTGCTTAGCGCATCAACAACTACATTAGCCTTTCCTGGATGATACTGGATATCACAATCATAATCCTTCAATAATTCCAACCATCTTCTTTGTCTCATGTTCAACTCCTTTTGATTAAAAAGATAAGTAAAACTCTTATGATCTGATTTAATCTGAAATTTCTCTCCATACAAATAATGTCTCCATATCTTGACAGCATGTACTACTACCGCTAATTCCAAGTCATGAGTAGGATAATTCTTCTCATGTGTTTTTAGTTGTCTTGAAGCATACACAACTACTTGTTCTTCTTACATAAGTACACATCCTAAACCCAATCAAGACGCATCGGTGTACAAGGTAAATGGCTGTCCTAGAAGAGGAATAGTCAAGATCGGAGCAGATATCAATCTAGCCTTCAATGTTTGGAAACTTTTCTCACATTTATCAATCCAAACAAACTTTTCTCCTTTCATAGTCAAACTGGTAAGAGGTACGACAATTCTGGAATAGTCTTCCATGAATCGTTGATAATACCCTGCTAGACCTAGGAAACTTCTAATTTCTACAACGCTCTTCGGTGCTTCCCACTTCACAATGGCTTCAATCTTGTTGGGATCCACTTTAATTCCTTCAGCGGATACAACATGGCCTAAGAAAGCGACCTCATTTAGCCAAAACTCACACTTTGTAAATTTGGCGTAAAGCTTCTCTTTCCTTAATCGCTGCAGAGCGGCTCTTAGATTCATGACATGAGTTTTCTTATCCTTGGAGTAGACCAATATATCATCAATAAACACAATGACCGACGTATCCAACATATCATGGAATCCCCGGTTCATGAGTTTCATAAAAGTTACGGGTGCGTTAGTCAATCCAAAAGACATGACTAAAAATTCATAATGTCCATATCTTATTCTGAATGCTGTCTTTGGAATATCACCGTCCTTAATCTTCAATTGATGGTATCCTGACCGAAGATCAATCTTGGAGAACACCTTGACACCTTGCAACTGATCAAACAAGTCATCGATCCGAGGCAATGGGTACCGATTCTTGATTGTCAGCTTATTCAATTCCCAGTAGTCTATACACAGTCAAACGCTACCGTCCTTCTTCTTTACAAACAATACTGGCGCTCCCCATGGTGATATGCTAGGTCTGGTGTAACCCTTGTCCAGTAATTCCTGTAACTGTACTTTTAATTCCTTCAATTCAGTAGGAGCCATTCGATAGGGTGTTTTAGATACTGGTGCGGCTCCGAGTATCAGATCTATAACGAACTCTGTAGCTCGATCGGGTGGTAGTCTGGGTAGTTCCTCAGGAAATACATCTGGAAAGTCATGCACAACATCAATATTCTCCATTCATGGTGTTTCCTTGGTGAGGTCGACCACTGATACTAGATACCCAACTCCTCTTTTCTCGAGGCATTTTCTAGCCTTTAATGCTGAGAGGATGAGTTTTCGTTTACGGGGAAGTTTGGTTCCCGCAAAACTAAACTCTGCTCCTTCCTTGTCTTTAAATGTCCGCTTCTTTTCTGCACATAATAGGTTTGCAGAATGCTGAGCTAACCAGTCCATTCCCAAGATGACGACAAAGTCTGTCATCTCAAGTTGAATCAAGGTTGCATCTAAAGTCTTCTCGCCAATAAGAACTGGACATGGTCCATAACCTTTTTCTAATTCCACTTCTAATCCCATAGGTGATCGTACAAGCAGTTTGTAGTCTAAAGATTTGAGGGGTAGATTCAACTTCTTTCCAAATGACACAGATATAAAAGAATGAGTAGCTCCAGAATTAAAGAGTACTGTAGCGGGTTTGCCATTAATAGGTACGGTACTTGTGATTTATTTTAATTTAGTCTACATGCTCACACAATGTAACACAAAATGAAAGGTTTAGGTCATACCTGTGACCACATCAGGAGATGCCGCAGCATCCTCAGATGTAACAGCATAAACCTTTCCTTGCTGTAGCTGCTTTCTGGGTTTAGGACACTCCCTTGAATAATGTCCTACTTGGTTGCAGTTAAAGCATTTTACTCCTTCGTTATTTTGCTTTTGTTGTGGTTGAGCTGCTGGAGTAGTCTTGGCTGCAGTATTGAAGCCTTGATTACGGAAGGGTTTGAATGTCCTTGTATTCCCTTCATTGTATGAATTTTCGTTTAGCCTTTTAATACCCCTATTTTGAGCAAAGTAGCTCTCCTTCTGGCTCGACTCTATTACTCGAGCAATCTGTACTGCTTCGTTGTACACTTTCTTTTTCAATCCCAGAACATGCTCATGGATGCTTCCCCTGAGTCCCATGACGAACCTTCGGGTCTTTGTATTTTCCTCTTGCATGCTACCGGGTGCAAAGAAGAATAGCTCTTCATACCGCTGTTGGTATGCATCCACAGTCATTTGCCACTGATATAAACTCAGGAACTCTCTTTCCATAGAATCTCTGAAACTTCTGGGGAAGTACTTCTCAAATAATGCCTCTTTATAGATAGCTCAGGTCAATTGGACATGCTTTGTTAATAGATAAGTCCATGTGGACTTCCACCAGTGGTGTGCATTGCCTTTCAGCATGAAGGTTGCACACAGTACTTTCTCCTCCTCATTCACTGTCATCATCATAAAATTCCTCTCCATTTCGTCGATCCAATGTGCTGGCCACAAAGGATCAGCTGGTTTACCATTATATTCTTTAGGCTTCTTCTTCAGGAAATGCTCAATCAGTGGGGAGTGGTCCAGCTGATACTGAGCATAGGCCCCATACATAGGTGGTTGGTATTGGTAACTGCCTTGAGCTACCTTAGGATTCTGCACTGGAGTCTGCATAACTGGTGTTTGAGGTGCGTGGGGTACCGTGTTGCTTCCCTCTGGTACTGTGCTAGCTTGTCCTACTGGCATAGGTGTCGTATGTGCAGCTGAAAAAGCCATTCCTATAGCAGCTTGCATATTGGCTTGCACTTGTTGTATTTGCTGCAGCTGTTGTGCTAAGTTCATTACGGCTGTAGCCAAATCCGTAGGTGGGGCTGGCAAGTTTGTAGGATTTGCTTAGCCATTAGCTACTAGCGGTGCCATATTTAGATTCTCTTGTGCTTCAGGATTTACATGGCTGTCTTCCTCCACAGGTGGTGGTGGTGGAATTGGGTTACGGCCTCGTCTGGTCACTCTTCGCCCAGCCATTTCCTATTCTGGTGGTGGTAGTGTCTAAAAACAATCATAGAACATGTGAGGCAATCAATATAAGTTGTTCCCAAGTCAAACTCCAACTAATCAATATAAATTTCTAATTTTTCAAGTCATTTAGTGAAAATACAAAATTTTCCATCGTCGGGTCGATGGTAGGGTCGCTCCTTATGCGACCCTAGGGTATGCGACCCCAAAAACCCTGTCAGCTCACCGAGAGCCTAGGGTCGATCATAGGGTCGGTATATGTCTGACCCTAGGTCCGACCCATGGTTTCTGTCAGATCACCGAGAGCCTAGGGTCGATGGTAGGGTCAGTCGTAGGGTCGCACATTTTGTCGAATTCTGCGACCCTACGATCCATTCATTTCCTATTCTTCATCTTTTCTTCCAACTCAACTCGCTTCCCCTGAGTTGCTATAGTATCGACCCCTAGGGTTTGGTGATTGTTTCTTCCGTTCACGACTCCCACTCCGTCTCTTCAGGTATGCTCTCTACTGTTTCTAATTTTTAAGCTTTCTAAACTAGGTTTTCATCCATTTACATCGTTTTCTTTAAATTAAACTTTTTCACGTAAAAATTTAATTTTTATTGGGGGCTTTTGCTATTGGTCACTCAATGGACAAAAGCCCTCAAAAATATTTGAGTTTCATCGGTTGGTTATCGAGAAACTTGAAATTTTCCATTTTTGACCTAATTTTTGAGATTTTTCGAATTTATTAAAATTTCTTCAAATTCGATCTTTCTAGATTAAATTTCCAACTATATGAGCTTTGCAGGATGGTTTGGAACCTATGTAAGTCCTCCTGCACAGTTGTTTGGGTGAAAAGTGAGGCTTTTGGCCAAATCATGCCGTTATAATGCCGAAATTTTTGAGTTTTTCACAATTACTAATATCTTGTTTGTTTTTCTGTGTCTTGGCAGATAGTATGGCTCGTACCAAGGTTCCTAAGGCTCATGACCCCGTTCGTTTCCGCTCCAACGAGGCAGAAGCTCAGTATGCTCCCTATGAGCGTAAGAAAGTAGAAGGGGGTCGCTGTGTAAACTTGGCTAGTCTAGCCTTGTTTAATGTGGAGGGTGCTTTTGGTGACATGGGCTGGCTCCTTGTGATCACCTATGAGGCTTGTACTCTTCCTGCTTTGGTGAAGCAGTTTTATTGCAATCTCCAAGTAGTGGGGGATCGCAATGACGCAAAGAGGGGTAGGGAGCTCAGGATCACTAGCTACGTAAAAGGGGTGGAGGTTTCTTTTAACTGCCAGCAGTTGGCTGATCTTTTGGGCATATCAAATGACGGCCCTTTGGTGTACTGTGCTCCCAAGGAACCCCAGTTCCTATCCTTGGCAATGTGTGCTGAGATTGATAGTCAGCTCCTTAGAGGTGATCGCATTGGAGATGAAAGCGATTAACCTACGGCCAGAGCCTCGGGTGTATTGCAAGATCATCCAGCATAACCTGATTCCCCAGAGTGGACACTATGATAGGATTTCTCAGTTGACTCAGTATGTCCTCTCATCGCCTCGCACCGGGCGATGCATGCGCCTTCCTTATATTATTATCCAGACGATGATCTGCGCTACGCTGCCTGGTCAGTTAGGTAACCTACCCTACAGACGTCTGATCACTATACTGCTCACATGCCTATACATTGATTTATTGGATGAGAGGATTCAGGAGAAGACCTTCTCATCGGACCTTGACTAGGAGGCCATCTGTAGGATGGGTATGTGGGATGCACAGGTCAGTGATGATGAGAGGAACGCTCTGGTGCGTCCTCGCACTCGGGTAGAGATGGCAGATGTCGAGGCAGCAGCAGCAGCAGCAGGGGTCCCTGGGGGTGATGCTGAGGATGAGGATCGTATGTTCATGGATGTAGACGCCATCCCTCCTCCATAACCTCTACATTCTACTGGGGCTGGTCCATCTCGGGCTCCTTCACACACTGCTGGTCCTTTACGCCCACCCTCTGATGATATGATGGGGCTACTGCATGAGATTAGAGAGGCTCAGTGCGTGACTGATCTGAGAGTAGGAGAGCTTCTAGATGCTCAGCGCGTGACTAATGGGAGAGTAGGCGAGCTTCTAGATGCTCAGCGTGCGATTGATGGGAGAGTAGGCGAACTTTTAGATGCTCAGCGTGCGTTCGATCAGCGGATGACCGAGTTAACAGCTAGTCTCCAAATGACCCAGACTCAGGCAGCCTGGTTAACTAGAGTGTATGCTGAGGACTATAACCGGGATCGTGAGGCACCTCCTCCTCCAGCACCTCCAGCTCCATGATGTACATTTTTCTTTTTTTCTTTTTCTTTGTATTACAGAGTAACTGTCTGGATTGTGGACTGTACTCTGATTTGGATATGTATAAATGTTGCTTTTTATTTACTGTATATGATACTTGTTTCTCCTTTTAATAGTGCATTATTTTCTTTCTTAATTTTGTCTCATACAACACATGTGCTTATAGTGTGTTCTTATTACAGCCTTTAAGTTTTATCCTAACTCAGTTCACAAATTTTGTGGAAGTATACTGGTTTAATAGACAGGGCCAGAGAGCTCTGATACCAAGTTGTCACACCCCAATTCTGTACTGTTCAGAATGGCGTGATGAACCATCAATAAACCAATGGTTCAACCAGGATCTCGAATAGGCTGTATCCGTTTGCTTAGACCATACGCATCTACAACAAAAATCAGAATAAATACACGATAGCGAAAGTCTTTAATATTAAGTGAACTGAGAGTCTAGCTATGATAAAGTAAATAAATTATCCAATTATCTCCTAAAAGGACTAAGACATAAATTTAAAACAATTAAATCAATTACATTGTCTGTATAACTTAAACAAAATCTAATAAAAAACACAAGAGTTGCACTCGCATGATGAATCATGTGACTCCATCATCACTTCTGCCTCCATTGCTGTCGCATGCCCATATGTTGGAGCATTCAAATAATCTTCCACTGTTGTACCTGCATCATCAACTAAAAATATTTGAATTCAAAAAGGGTGAGTACACATCACGGCATAATGAGCAAACAAAACAATGCAACAAACATATGCATGCATTCAATTCATATCTTTGGTCTGGTTCATAAGTTTGCAATGTACAATAAAAAGGATAGGTGGCCGCCGCACCTCTATACACAAATGTGTGGAACCTCCCAATGGATCAAACACCATTGTCGCCCCCACATGCACCCACCATGGAATAGAGATAGAGCTAAAGTGCTTAGGACCGCACCGCATCACACTTCCCCTGATGCTCTTCCCATACCGACACGTAAGCCCCTGTTGGCGAGGGCTTGCAAACTGGGCTCACAACTAACCAATCTTAATGTCAAATAGTGTATCCAAGGCCTCACCCCAGCATCCCTCAATACGTCCATAGAGATAGAGCTAAGGCCCGCCGGCAGAGTCAGAGACTACACGGTCCGAGACCACCTCCCCTGATGCCCTACGACGTAATAGTTCTGCTAAGGTATTGGCGATACGACGATGTTAGTGGACAAGACTTGGGTAGAGATAGAGCTAGAGTCTGGTGACCATGATGAACCACAGTGTCACGTCCTCCCCCTGATGCTCCACTTGCATCAAGTACACTAACCACACACATACATTCACATGCCTATTCTTAGCATCATCATCATCATCATCATGTTATAATAAATGAAATTAAATATGCATGAACAGCAATAACATGAATAGTGGATGACATGTGATATGCACATTACAATCATACAAGCATAGAATCATTCATGGTATTGGACTCATTAAACAAAAACAGTTTATTATTAGTCAATTAGTTTAGGTCTTGTTCCCTCACCTTTGATTGCTAGAAGATCCTCGTTTAAGCCTTTTAATTCACTTTTAAATCACCGAAAAGACCTAACAAGTCGATAGATTTTAATTAGAATTATTTTCAACATGTTTAAACTAATAGAACCTGTAGGGTCGCAGGTAGGGTAGCACCTAGGGTAGCAGTTTCTGCGACCCCAGGGTGTAGGGTCGCAGGTGGGGTCAGATACCATTCAACCCTACGTGGGACCACAGCCTCCCTGGGACTTCCCGAGGGCATGTGGTCGATCATATGGTCTCGTAGGGTCGGATATCATTCGACCCTATGTGCGACCACGCGTATTCTGAGTCGACCTTTCATTCTAAAGTCCATCCCTTCATGTTTAGATCCTTTGACTTACTATCATGGTCCATTCTATGTTGTTCTATGGCTCAAAATTACAATTTATACACCATTCATTGTCCATAATGATTTCCTCCATGGAATCTCTTGGAACTCGTCCATGGATGGATGGTTTGGGTTTCTCCTAATCTTAAATTCTTCATAACTATTCTAGGCTCTCTTATTCAGGTACGGAATTAGGTTCATACCTTAATTCAGAGGTTTCTTTGAACTTCATCCTCTTCCTTAGTCTTCTTCTTCAAGTTTCCTTCTCTTTTTCTCTTCCTTCTCTTTCTCTTTCTCTCACTTTCAATTAGGGTTCTAAATGAGTGAAGAGGCTAAGGGATGTCCTATTTATAGAGGAAAATCCTCCATAATAAGTCCCAATGAGTTTAGGAAAGATCCCCTTTGAATTAGGAAAGTTTCCTAATTTTCGGATTCTGTCTGCTATCATAGGGTCGCAGAATCCGTCGACCCTATGTTTTTCTAGTCATGCGACCCCACGACTAAAAAGTCATGGGTTGGACTCTTTTTGAGGTGGGGTCGATTATACCTGTTTAGGCATGCGACCCTACCCTCATAGTTGACTGTTTTTGGGTTAAACTTCATACCTGGTCTTGTGGTTTCTTCATGTACTTGGTCTACTTGGCTCGACCATTATTGGTAGACTTGGCACAAGGTGGTAAGACCGGTTAGTTCGATACGGGTCTTACAATAGGTGATAAGGTATTTCTGAAAATATCTCATATGCGTGGTTTGAAAAGGTTTGGATAGAAGGGAAAGCTATGTCCTAGATATATTGGACCTTATGAAGTTCTAGATAGACGTGGAAAGGTAGCATATAAGTTAGCACAACCACCATCCATGTCAAGTGTGCATGATGTATTTCATATCTCATTACTGAAGAAGTACGTCAGAGATCCAACACACATGTTAACAATGGATCCACCGGATTTGATTGAAGATTTGACGTTCGAAGTAGTACCTTTTGAGATTACTAGCTAGAAGGTGCGATGTCTTCGCAACTGATACATTTACTACGTTAAGGTTATTTGGAGAAGCCAAAATGTAGAAGAAGTTAGATGGGAAGAAGAGAACACTATTCGAAAGCAATATCGTCACCTATTCGACTCGGAATCGGAAAGTATGTGTAAATTTCGAGGACGAAATTTATATAAGAGGGGGGAGTTGTAAGACCCGCACTCCATTAACTTGGTCTAACCGTGTCATGCCAGGTCTTCCCATCATTCCTGGACCAAGTGGACCGAGTAAGTGAAGATAGATTACAAACCAGGTATGAGAATCAAGTTAAAAATACTAAAAACATACCTAAGGTCGCATGCTTGGGTAGATATGGTCGACCATAAGGAAGGAACCAAAAATCTCAAATCCAAAACCCCACGGTCGATGATTTCGACCCTACGGTCGACGATTTATGCGACCGTATGATCGATCGTGAGAACCCAGATCAGACTCCAAGTATTGGAAACTTTCCTAAACTAAGGGATTGCTTTCCTATTTGAAAGATGACTTTATATGAAGAGTTTTCCTGTCACACCCCAATTCTGGTCTAACCAGAATGGTGTGATGAACCGCTAATAAATCAACGGTTCACCCCGGATTTCGCATAGGTCGTACCCACCATATCAAACCACAAATACATTCCACATTAATAATCAAAGGTAACAAACAAATAAGCAGAAGTCTTACAGATAAGGAACTGAGAGTCTAACAGTAATAAATAAATATTTAATCCAATTATCTCAAAACCACAAGACATAAAAATAAATAGTCAATTACATATCCGATGTCTAAACTATAACTAAATCTAAGCAAAAACACATTGATTGCACTCGCATGATGAATCATGCGCATCATCTTTAGCTTCTATGTCCATCGCAGCAACGTGTCCATATGTCGGCACATTCATATATTCTTCAATGGTAGGACCTACATCATCAACTAAAAATATTCGACGTCGAAAGGGTAAGCACACACCACGACTCAGTGAGCAAACAAAACAATGCAACAAACATATGCATGCATTCAATTCATATCTTTGGTCTGGTTTTTAATTTTACAATGTGCTATAGAAAGGTTTGGTGGCCGCCGCACCTCTATACACGAGTGTATAAATTCGCCCAATGGATCAAACACCATTTCCGTCCCACATGCACCCACCATGGAATAGTGATAGAGCTAAAGTGTCCGGATCAAACACCACCAACACTTCCCCTGATGCCCTACCCATACCAACACGTAAGCCCCTATTGGCGAGGGCTTGCAAAATGGGCTCGCAACTAACCAATCCTAATGCCAAATAGTGTATCCAAGGCCTCACCCCAGCATCCCTGTCACACCCCAATTCTGACTAAACCAGAAATGTGAGTGAACCGTCACTGAACCAACGATTCACACTAGGATCTCAATAAGACCGTATCCACTCATACAAACCATTGCACATAACCATAATCAGAATATAATAAAATACAACGGAAGTCTTAAATTAAATGAACTGAGTACTTCTATTGATAAATAAATTATCCAGTTATTCAAAATATCAAAACATAAATAATTATCCTTACATCCCAATTATAAATCCAACTGAATATAAGTAAAAGAAACCAAACCAACATCCTAGAGGTACACGCAGAAAGGGCACTCGCATGAAGCGTCATGCTCGTCCTTCCCTGCTTGCACTTCTAAAGCAGCAACACCTCCATATACTGGAGCATCCATGTAGTCCTCCACAGTATAACCTGCATCAACATCTAAAAACATGTATATATACAAGGGTGAGCTCACAACTTAGCCTAGTAAGAAAATCAGACAATGCAACAAACATATGCATGAGTAACATTCACATTATGGTATGGTTTTAAGTTTTCAATGTGCTATAGAAAGGATTGGCGGCCACCGCACCTCTATATGCGAGTGTGTGAAGCCATCCAATGGATCAAACACCACTGTCGTCCCACATGCACCCACCATGGAATAGAGATAGAGCTAAAGCATCCGGATCAAACACCGCCAACACTTCCCCTGATGCCCTACCCATACCAACACGTAAGCCCCTATTGGCGAGGGCTTGCAAACTGGACTCTCAACTAATCAATCTTATATGTCATCACAGTAGGCCCTATCCCAGCACAGCTCCCTACGGCATAGAGAGAGATCTAGAGTCTAGTGGCCAGGCCCAAGACCACAGTGCCACTTCCTTCCCCTGATACCCTACCCGCACCAAGCATGCTAAGATAGAAACGATACGAAAAGGTGCTAGTGTGAGGAATGATCCCAGACCCCAGGCCCTTCCTATTCCTCACACCAACGAAAATAATCACATGTCTAACAGTCACATCCTAGCATAGCGAGTATGCATGAACAATATAATAACTTTAAGTAAAGATGACATGCGAGTATGCACAAACATCAGTCCATAGAATCATAATTATTAACAACGTTTTACTGTTATTAAATTATTAGGGTTTAGGTCCGATGACGCTTGATTGATAGCTTGCTCCGCGTCACAAAATCCAAACTCACTATCACAAGGTCCTACATGATGTTAGGGTTGAATTAAAAATAGTTTCTTAGGGTTTACATTGGTAAAAAACCAACTGGGTCAAAAACACTCCTCACAGTGCATACCGGTCGCAGGTACAGGTCGCGGCACTATGGGGAAAGGTGCGACCGGTATGGTCGAACGGTCCCCACAGACCAGTCCCCGGGAGGTACCAGTCACAGTACCAGTCGCATAAGGTGCGACTGGTATGGTCGACCGGTATGTCTCCGGTAGACCATACGCTCGGTTCTCACCTTCCGTTGGTCACCCCCTATTGATCCTAGGGTTTCTCCTATACAATCTATGTAAGACCTGTATCAAACTAACCCGGTCTTACCACCTTGAACGAGGTTTACCCATCATGGTTGAGCAAAATGGACCAAGGGCGTGAAGGAGATCGTGATCCCAGGAATTAAATCGACCAAAAACACTTAAATTAAGGGGAGGGTCGCATACCCAGCAAGGGAGGGTCAGACCCCCCAAGACAGAAGGTCAGACCCCCAGTTTTACAAAGGGGGTCGGACACTATAGGAACCAGGGGTCGACGGGATCATCGACCCCCTCATCGACCCCTAGTTGCCGCCAGAAATAGAAATTAGGAATGTTTCATAATTTCGGTTGAACTCTTTCCAAATCTCAATGGGACTTATTTTAGGAGTTTCTACTCTATAAATAGGACGTCCCTAAGCCTCTTTCACTCATTTTACAACCCTAAATTGAATTGAGAGAAAGAGAAGAGAAGGAAGAGAAGAAGAAGAGAAACAAGTAAAAGAAGAAAGCAAAAGGAGAAGAGTTTCAGAGAAGGAGTATTCTTCTCAGGTATGGATACTAATTCCATGAGTTTCTACAGACCTTAGGTTAGATAATGAAGAGAGTATGATCTCGGAGAATCCCAAACCATCAACCCATGGTTAGGTTTTCATGGAAAACCATGGGGAAGTCATGAAAGCCATTTAGGTGAATGAATCATGGTTCTAGGCCGTAGAACATGTGTAATATGGACTGTAGTAGCAAGCCATAGGACCCCAAACATGAAGAATGGACTGAAAGTAGAAAAAAATCAACAAAACCTACAGGGGGTCGCATGGGGGGTCGATGACCAATCGACCCTACCAGACCCTGAGCATCGACCCCCAGTGTTCGGGAAGTCCAGAATAGGGGTGGTCGCACCAGGGGTCGATCATTACTCCGACCCTACCTCCGACCCCCAGTTAATAGTATGGTTTTTAAATTCAGAATAAATTCTAATTAAGTTCTATCGACTTTGTTAGGTCTTCTAGGAATATAATAACAATATAAAGGTGATTCTAAAGCTTGGAAGAGGATCTATTAACAAGCTAAGGTGAGGAAACAAGACCTAAACTAACTGGTTAATAATAAACTATTTTATTTCTTGAGTCCAATGCCATGTTGATTCTATGCGTGTATGCTTGTATGTGCATTCAACATGTCATCCAATATTTCTATTATTTGTTCATGCATATTTACTTTATTGTTTATAACATGATGATGATGATGATGATAGGAATATGCATGTGAATGTTTATGTTTGGCCAGTGTATATGGTGCGGGTAGGGATGGTATCAACCGGTACTTCGATGCCGTTTTCATCGGGGTATATTGTGTCATAGCCTACTCAAGTCATGTCCACTGACGTCGTCGTATCGCCATTACCTTAGCAGAACTATTATGTCGTAGAGTATCAGGGGAGGTGGTCTCGGTCCTTGTAGTCTCTGACTCTATCGGGGGGGCTTAGCTCTATCTCTATGGATGTTCTGAGGGATGCTGGGGTGAGGCCTTGGATACACTGTTTGACATTAGGATTGGTTAGTTGCGAGCCCAGTTTGCATCCCTAGCCAGCAGAGGTTTATTTGTTGGTATGGTATCAACCGGTAAAGCCTTGACCGTTTTTCATGGGGTGTATATTGTGCCATTCTGGGTGCATGTGGGGCGACGGTGCCTTTTTCATTGGGCGTTTCCACACACTCGTGTATAGAGGTGCGGTGGCCACCTATCCTTTCTATAGCACATTGCAAACTTTAAACCAGACCAAAGATATGGTTTGACTGCATGCATATGTATTGTTGCATTGTTTTATTTGTTCACTGAGCCATGATGTGTGCTCACCCCTCGACGTCGAATATTTTTAGTTGATGATGCAGGTATTACTGTCGAAGATTATATAAATGCTCCAGTGTACGGAAACGTGGCGGCGATGGAAGTTGAAGATGCAGTGGATACACATGACTCCTCTTGCAAATGCAACTCATGTGTATTTGATTAGATTTTTAGTTTTTTTTATTTGGATTTATTAAGGACATGTATTTGATATTTATTTATGTCTCAGTTGATACAGAATAATTTGCTATTTAAATATTAATATCACAATAGATTTTCAGTTCATTTTACTATAAGACTTCTGCTATTGTGTATTTACTCTGATTATGAATGTGGATGTATGAGGTTTAGATCAGTCGAATACCATCTGTATGAGATCCTGGTTGTACCGTTAGTTTGCTAGCTGTTCATCACACCATTCTGAAGTGTGTAGAATTGGGGTGTGGCAATCTAGGTCTAAGCAATGAGTTAGAGTTGTTTCAAACTCCATTCAAGTCCTAGTTTCGATGATCCTCAGCCTAGAACTTGAATATAGGGTTTATCGATTGTATTAGGGTTTGACGGCAAATTCTGGTTTAGATCAATACCTTGCCCTGCATGGTATTGATCCATTCATGACTAACGCTTAACTTAGAGGATGGTTTAAGCACTTATCGTTGGTTCACAGTAGAGTATTCTTCGTCCAACTACAACGGTGGCTCCTCTCCTCCTTCCTTAGCTCTTTGTCCTTCTTCGATCTCTTTCTCCTCTCTAGGATTTGTGAGGATCAATGAAAGAGATTTTAGGAGGTTTATGGGTCCTTAAATAGACTAGGATTGAGTTTAGGAAGTCCCCTTACATTAAGAAAGTCCTAGGGTTCGATATTTGGAAAGTGGGACCCGTAGAGATCCAGTTTTGGATCTAAGCAGTCTACTTGCGCAGACATACCGGTCGACCAGTACCATCGACCGGTATGAAATAATTATTATACATGGTCCGTTTTCATACTTGGTTGTCATTCGTTCATCTAGTCTGGCCCAGTGATGATTGGAAGACCTGTTACGACATGAATTAAAGGTTTAGATCGGGTTCATGGAGTGCGGGTCTTACAACTCCCCCACCCTTAAAAGAAATTTTGTTCTCGAAATTTGCATGTAGGTTTCACAACTCCCCCACCCTTAAAATAAATTTTGGGCTCGAAATTTGTTCGTACCTTGTTTTTTCGAAAAGGTTAGGGTATTCCTTTCGCATCGTGTTCTCTTCCTCCCAAGTGATTTCTTCTACATCTTGGCTTTTCCAATGCATTTTCACATAATGAATATCTATGCTTCGGAGATGTTATACCTTTCGGCTTGTAAGCATCACATGTACCACTTCAAATGTCATGTCCTCTGTCAAGTTTGGTGGGTCTGCTGTCAAGATGTGTGATGGATCCCCGACATACTTTTTCAATAAAGAAACATGGAACACATCATGAACGCTTGACATGGATGGTGGTAGAGCTAGTTGATATGCCACATTACCATGTCTGGTCAAAATCTCGTATGGTCCCATATACCTGAGGCATAGCTTCCCCTTCTTACCAAACCGTTTCTGACCTCGCACAGGTGATATCTTCAAGAATACCTTGTCACCCACTACAAACTCCAGATCTCGACGTCGGTTATCTACTGTTACGGTTGGAAATCGCCCGTCGATCCGCGATCTGAGTTACCTGCAACCACAGAGATGAGACAAGGGAGTTGGGCACCTAAGCCCCGGGTATACTCCGATGCCTAAGTCAGATTCCCAAAGTAAGAAGTCAAGAGATAACAGAAAGCTATCTCCAGTTTAAAGTGTGGGACGATGAGAGAGTTTGAACGTGCGAGAATGAGAGAGAGAGATATTATGAACTGTGTACTAGTCACCGACATTACCTTGAGGGATTGCCCTCTACTTATAGATTGGGAAGAAGCATGGAGGTACCAGGACTCAGGGGAGTAGACTGCCAATAGGATTGCCACGTGTCGCTCTAAGGGACACCCGTGTGGTAGACTCCGAGTAGGAGTAAGAGACCTTAGCCAAGGAAGCTAGGTCGGTCAGCTCTGGGACTAACACATGTCAACGTATGAGTAATCATGGACCGCGATAGTCGGTGTCGTATCAGGCTGGGAGAAGGACTCCTCAGACATAGCATAATCACATTAGGACTCTGACTACCGACTGCGAAATGTAGCCGGGTAGGACTATGACTCCGAGCGCTACCATAGATGATGATAACTAGACGGCATAGGACGAGTGCGACATGCCGGGAGCATGAGAGGCCGGGCGTAAGATACCGAATGCCTCATAAGCCGAGCGCAAGATACTCCGAGCGGTCGGTTCCGAAGGTCAAGCTTGACACGTGTAAGATTTTAAATGGATGGAATTTTTTCTACATAACAGATGCCCCTTGCGCTGTCGGATACAGCGAATTCGATAGTGCAACAAGATTAAACAAAGTGTCGAGAACGCGCGCCATATGAGGCCGATTGCAAAATCGTTGGCCGTATTAGCTGCTTCCGAGTGCCTCCCCTTAAGATCGAACTTCACGTCTGAGTGGGAGACGGTTGTCACCAACCGTCTGCACAATTGATGGATGCACGGGGCTCGAGGTGTTAAACTCGAGTTCCGTAACTGCGCTCGTTCATCGATCTTCGAAGTGACGTGGATCGACACCTTGATCCAACGGCCACCAGGAGGCGGTGCACCTCGAGAAGGAGCGGTATCAATAGCCGCTCGTCTTCGAACGGTCGAATGCATCGGACGGCTGTAATCGATCCGATCGTCTCGAGAAGGAGCGCCATCATTACGCGTGACGTCAGACTGTCATGTCGCGTCCAGCGCGGCAGACGACGACCAATGGCGTTGAGCCACGTGGTCGGAACCCGAAGAGACGGTTCATGGTCACAACGCCTATAAATACTCCGATTCATTCATTCGACCATTTGGTTGAGTCGCGATCGGAGTTTCCTCAGAGCAGTCGGATCTTCCTGGGTCATCGAGTCTTCAAGCTTTCTTCGTGCATTCGGAGTCCCATTTCTTCCAACAGTAAGTCCTCTTCTTCTTTTCCTTCCTTTTTATTGTCATTTCATGCTTAGTAGCTCCCATTCGTCCAATAGTTTTACACCCTCCGGTAGAGTGAATGTGAGTGAGAGAATGGCCCAATCCCGAACCTCTTCCTCTGAAAGGTCATCCTTCTCAATGGAGGGATTCTCCACTGCTCCCGAACCTTCGGGACAGATTCGAGATTCCGTTAGCCGGGAGTTCGAGTCCGGGACCTCAGAGTCGGCAAGTAACGGAGGAGAGGCCATCATCCAAAAATCTCTGGAAGCCGTCTTTGTGTCTTCCGATCCGGCTCCAAAGGAGGAACTCGAGGAGAGTTTCTCTGAGGCCAACAAGGGTGGTCGCCCTGCTGGCACCTCAGCTCGACGGGCTTCTCGCCAGAGAGGTGGCCGACCATCTGTCCCTTCTCTCGACGCACTCCCTGCATGGAGGGTGCCGAGCAAGATTAGGACCGAACCGACTTTGTCATTGATCTGTCGGGCATACCAGCTCGTAGAGCCGTTGACGGACGTCTAGGTTCGGCTCCCTTCCTTCGACGATCGGGCTTGTACCGTGAATACGTCAGAGATTTGCGTGTACGAGCACGCCTTAAAGTCCGGGCTCCGGTTTCCCCTTCACCCTATAGCAGTAGAAATTCTCCAAATCTACTACATCGCCCCCTCCCAACTAGCTCCGAATGGGTGGCGATGCATATATGCCTTCATCTTGTTTGGCCGCCGACTGGGAGAGACTCCAACCGTGAACTTGTTTCGATCACTCTTCCAGTTGGCCAGTTTGACCGAGTCCGGCTTTATGACCGGGTGGTACTTTTTTAGTCAGAGGAGCACAAAGAAGCTCCCGGCCATCTCCCAAAAGCCTTCTTCCATCCACGGATGGAAGGATAAGTTTTTCTTCATGGGCCCTCCCGCGGGTGGCCCCGCTCTCCCTCTGTCGAACGTTTGGCTGGTGGTCGACGCCACGGGATTCAACAAAGTCCCCTTTCTGACGATGGAGGAGAGACGGGCTCAGCGCAAAATGATGGTCGGGAAGACGGTGCGCTATGCCGACCTCGCGGATCCCGTGCAGTTGGCCGAGCACGGCCTCCTTGGTGAGTTTATTAATTGTAGGACTCAGACTGTACACTGCTGTTATTCCAATTTTGTTACTAACCGTCGTCTCGTCTCATTACAGTGAACTTTGCCGACGATCAGATCGTTGCTCGGATCCTGCGCAAGCGGACAGCCGATGCTGCAAAGGGGGTCCAGTCGGCAGGCGAGCCAGCGATTGCGCCTCCTTGCAAGGAACAGAGGGCGACAGCTGAGGCAAAGGGCAAGAGGCCCATGCTAGAGGGTCCGCACAAGAAGAAAATCAAGTCGGCCGCGGAACTCCCGGCCGACATCTACAAGACGAGGCCGGCGCCTAGGCTGGGCCGACAAGACGAAACAAGGACGGAGGCTGCGACGAAGGAAGTCCAGCCTCACCAGGGGTTGTGACAAAGGAAGTCCAGCCCCGCCAGGCGGCCGCGATGAAACCGGTTCCAGCCCGCCAGGGCGCGGCGGCGCCCTCGGCGAAGAAGACCCCTCAAGGTCCGAAGGTGGTCGATCTGACTGAGGCCACCGGTGTCTCTAAGGGGGAGGCTGAGCCCGCTCCCCAACAGGGGAGCGACAAGCTGAAGGTGGGGACAATGACCTTCTCTTCTGCGCTCGGACTAAGGTCGACGAACTCGGTCTTCAAGAGCGCGAAGGTGGTGCAGGTCATCGTTACAGAGGGACGCCTCCCGGACGACGTGGCCTTCACGTCCAGCTTGGAGAACAACGAGCTCTTCAAGTGAGTGTTCCTCGCGTGCTCTCAGGTAAAGTTTGAAATTCCCAATTTCTTCTTTTCTCTTTTTTTGTGTTGCTATGTTTGTCGTATTGACACTGTCGTTTCCTTTTGTATGGACGAGCAATCTTCTAGCCGAGGTCTGCCAACGAGCCGTCCGTGCCATACTTTACTTGGACGAGAAGGAGGTCCTGGAGATCTCGCTGCGTGAGGCTCTGAAGGCAACCAAGGAAAACCTCAACAATAAATCCTCGGAGGTCGAGGGCCTTGTTGTAGAAAAGGTCACCCTCCGGGCTTCCCTGGACAAAGCCGAGGCCACCCTCGACGAGGAGCACAAGAGAGTGCACCAGGAGGAGGAAAAGCTTCGGTCGGTCGAGGACGGGCGGCGGACTACCGAGGATGCCTTGCAAGTTGCGGAGAAGGCACGGCTGGTCCTGGAGGAGAAGCTCCGGAAGTCCGAGGACGAGGCCAGATCCGCCAAGGAGGCACTGGCCAAGGCCGAAGAGGCACACCGGGAGGCCTTGGGTCGGGCTGTGGCAGAGTACCGATCCTCTCCTCAGTATGAGGAGGACGTGGAGGAGGCCGCCTGCGGGTTTTTCTAGAGGGGTGCCAAATACCTGAAGGAAGAACTCGTGGAAAGGGGCGCCGACTTCAACTGGTCGGAGATCCCGATTATGGCCGAGGTACTTGGGGTGGAGCCAGCGGTGCCTGTAGAGACCTAGGTCATGGCCGAGGATGATCGGGTGGAGCCGACGGCCCCTACGGAGGCTGACCGTATGTAGGAGGATGACCTTCCTCTGTACGAGGTGCCCCAGATGCTGATCATGGAGCTCCCGGACCTTCCGCTGCCTTCCGAGGGTCCCATAGACCCGACCGCCGAGGAGAATCGGTCTTGAGGACTTCCGAGTCGTGCCTTGTAAATATGTACTTGTATTTTTTCTTTCTTCTTTTCATGTGTAATTGTACGACCGCCCTTCTTGGACTTTTATTAATAAAGCATACTTTTATTTTTCGGACTTCTGTTGCCTTCTTTCTTTCCTCTCGGATGTTGGTTCCCATTTTGCGGTTATCCCGAAAGTATTGTCGGCTCGGCCCTCTGGTAGGCCGAGAACACTTATATAATAAAAATGGCAAAGGCATTATTGACTACCCTACCCCAGAAGTGTTGTCGGCTCGGCACTCTGGTAGATCGAGGACAATTAAGTAGTAATGGTGAATGTGAACAATGTTGAGTGCGGCTCGTTCCGAGCGCTGGTTCTGTTTCGAGAAATGGCAAAGGTGCCCCTATCCCGGGAGTGTTATTGGCTCGGCGCTTTGGCCGACGGAGAACACTTGGGTATTTTTGAAAAATGGCTTTGTTAGTCCCGGACTCTGAGTGGCCAAGTGTTCGGTATGCTTCCGACTACTGCCCTCACCGCTCGTACCGACTGCGTATGCATTCGCGTGCTTCACTTAGGCAGGGTGTTTGAACACCTGCATGCTGTCTACACCTGTTTGTGGGTGTGAACAGGCAGTGTTTATTTTGATCGGCCTGCTACCCTTGCCTGCTTGTGGGCCTGGATGGGCCGAGTGATTGAACACTTGCATGCTGTTTACACCTGCTTGTGGGTGTGAACATGCAATGTCAATTTTGATCGGCCTGCTAACCTTGCCTGCTTGTGGACGTGGGTGGGCCGAGTGATTGAACACTTGCATGCTGTTTACACCTACTTGTGGGTGTGAACAGGTAGTGTTAATTTTGATCGGCGTGCTACTTTTGCCTGCTTGTGGGTGGGGGTAGGCCGATCGTACGATCGTCTGCATGCTACTCGCGCTCGCTGGGGGGTACGAGTAGGCAGGGTCGTAGGGCCGGCATGCTGCCCAAGCCTGCATGGGCTAGTGGGCAGGTCGATCATACCAGAAGGAGCGGTTTTGCTAAGTGTTGCTTGCTGCACTCTGAATGAAATCACTTCTTGTATTAAAAGAAACCAAGCGGATGCCCTCAGGGGGTCCGGTTTACAACTGGGACTTGCTGAAAAAATAATTAAAAAATTCTATAATAAACTGAGAATAAACACTTGCTAATTATTGATAATATTTCCGAAGGTTGGTGGCATGCCATGTCCTCGGAATTTCCTCACCACCGAGGGTGGTTAGCTTGTACGAGCCCGGTCGTCCGGTCCGGAGCACGCGGTAGGGTCCTTCCCAGTTTTTGGCCATCTTCCCTTGATTGGTGGGGTCAGAGACCGCTGTTTTTCTAAGGACAAGATCTCCGACCTTAAATTGTTTTGGTCGGACTGTCTTGTCGTAGTGCCGCGCGGTCGTCTGTTGGTAGCTAGCCATTCGGAATGCTGCTGACTCCTGTACATCTTTGAGATTGTCTAAGTTCGTCCGGAGATCTTCAGAGTTGGTGTGCTCGTTGAAGTTCAGCATTTGGAACGTGGGATGGAATACTTCGATGGGGACGACCGCCTCCGTGCCAATGGCAAGCATGAAGGGCGTCTCCCCCATGGGTGTTCGGTTGGTCGTCTTATACGACCAGACGATACTCGGTAGCATATCCACCCACTTTTCTTTCTGATCGGCTACCATCTTCTTCAGACCGTACAATATCATTTTATTGGTGGCCTCGGTCTGTCTGCTTGTCTGTGGCTGGCCAACTGACCCAAACCTATGGTCGATTCAGAACTCTTCACAAAAGTCTACGAAGGATGCACTAGTGAACTGAGTGTCGTTGTCTGTCACAAGAACCCTCAGCACGCCGAACCTGTACACAACTGAGTGTCTAAAGAACTGCTCCACCTTGGACGTATCAATCTTGGCCACCGTTTTGACCTCGATCCATTTAGTGAAGTAGTCGATGGCCACAATGATGTACTTCCATTGATATGTGGCTTGGGGGAAGGGCCCCATGATATCCATACCCCATACGGCAAAGGGGAGAGGACTTGTGATCGGCTGCAGAGGAGCGGCTGGAGCATGTGGCACGGGTGCGTAGAACTGGCACTTGTCACACCTTTGGACCAGCTCAGTGCAGTCGTCATGCATTCTCGGCCAATGGTAGCCTTGGCGGAGGATCTTTTGGAAAAGCGATCGTCCACCCTGGTATCGATCGCAGATGCCTTCATGTACTTCTTTCATAACATGCTCGGCCTCGTCTGATCGTAGGCACCTAATCAGTGGTAAGGTATAGGATCTCCTGTACATTACATCGTTGTGTATGGTGTATTGCCGTGACTTGGCTTGGATGCGGCGAGCATCTTTTCTGTCAGTCGGAAGTGCGCCCATCCGGAGGTATTGGTATATGTCGTCATATCAACTGGATATAACTCCGACGGGGGCAACGACTTCAACAGAGCTGCTGGCGTGGTCCAAGAATCCCACCTATATGGCCGAGTCCATCGCATGGATGTCTTCCAGGTATAGTCTAGATACCTCGTCTGCTTCGGTGTTCTCTTCGCGACCGACGTATTATAGTTCGACACTTTTGAAGGCCGTGATGGCCAAGTTCACCCTTTTGAGGTACTTCTGCATCTCGGATTGTCTGGCCTCGTAGTCGCCCTGTACTTGGCGGATGACCAACTGTGAGTCGCGTTGTATTAGTAGTCGACGGACGGCTAGGCTTTTGGCTAGTCTGAGTCCGGCCAGTAGGGCTTCGTACTCGGCCTCATTGTTCGTTGCGCGGAATCTGAACCTTATGGCTGACCGAACTTTAAACCCTTCCGAACTTGTCAAAATTACTCCTGCCCCTGCGTGGCCATCCGTGGAGGAGCCGTCCACGTGTAGGGTCCATGCAACCTCGGCTGGTTCTGGAGCCTGTACAGCCTGAGGTTCGGCAAAGTCTTCGTCAGGTAAGGTGCTTTCGACGATAAAGTCCGCCAAGGCTTGTGCTTTGATGGCAGTCCTGGGGGTGTACTTTATGTCAAACTCGTCGAGCTCTACCGACCAATACATGAGTCGACCAGATACATCGGGCTTCCACAACACCTTCTTCAATGGCATGTTGGTCAACACCGAGATGGGGTATGCTTGGAAGTATGGTCGGAGCTTCCGCGCGGCCATGACCAAGGCAAGCGCCAGTTTTTCAATCGGATTGTACCTGGTCTTGGCGTCGAGCAATACTTTGCTGACGTAGTAGATTGGCCGTTGGACCTTGTCGTCGTCCTTCAGCAGTACAGCACTAACTGCCCGGTCGGACACTCCGAGGTATAGCTGTAACTCGTCCCCCGGGTTTGGCTTCACCAGTAGAGGTGGTGATGACAAGTATGCCTTGAGGTCTTCGAAAGCCCTCTGGCACTCTCCAGTCCACTCGAACTTCCTGGTTCCCTTCAGTGGTTTGAAGAACGGGAGGCAACGCTTGGCCGACTTAGACATGAATCGGCCGAGTGCGGCTCTTCGGCCATTCAGCTCCTGTACTTGTTTGCCTCTCGTCGGCGCAGCCATGTCCATGATGGCCATGATCTTTGAAGGGTTGGCTTCAATGCCCCTCTGTGAGGCCATGAATCCTAAGAATTTTCCGGATCCAACGCCGAAGGCACACTTTGTCGGGTTGAGCTTCATGCTGTGTCTTCGGAGGACCTGGAATCCTTCGCCGAGGTCGGCCATATGATGGTCAGCTCGCTGGCTCTTAACAAGGAAGTCATCGACATACACTTCCATGTTTCTGCCAATCTGATGTCTGAAGACCTTGTTCACTAATCTCTGGTAGGTGGCTCCTACGTTTTTGAGGCCAAAAGGCATGACCGTGTAGCAGAAGAGCCCCTTATTGGTGACGAAGGAGGTGCATTCCTCGTTTGCCCTTCGCATCTTGATTTGATTGTAGCCGGAGTATGCGTCGGGGAAGCTGAGTAACTCATGCCCGGCTGTAGCATCTATCAGCTGGTTGATGCGCGGCAGCGGATAGCTGTCTTTTGGACAGGCCTTGTTGAGGTCGGTGAAGTCTATGCAAATCCGCCACTTGCCGTTAGACTTGGGCACCATCACAACATTGGCTAGCCATTCCGGGTAATCGACCTCCCATATGAAGCCAGCTGTCAGTAGTTTCTGTACCTCCTCATCTATGACAGACAGCCGGGCAGGTGCAAAGCTTCTCTTCTTTTGCCGCACAGGTCGATGCTGAGGGTCGACTGCGAGGTGATGTTCGATCACGTCTCGGGGAATCCCCGGCATCTCCGAGGCCGACCATGCAAAAACGTCGAGGTTCTGCCTTAAAAATTCGATCAATTTTTCCCTTTGTTCCTCGGGCAGCAGGGAGCCGACCTGGAATGTCTTCTCGGGCTGATCGTCCACGATCGGAATTTGTAGGAGTTCCTCTGCGGGCTCTCCTCTACTTGAAGAGGCATTTTTTCGAACATCTACCATGTTCAGCTGTGCGGTTTTCAAGGCTCGCTGACTGTTCTTCAGCTCGGTGGAGTACCATCTTCGTGATGTGCCCTGATCTGTTCAGCACTCTCCGACTTCGTCCTCTGTCGAGAATTTCATCACCAGGTAGTAGGTGGACATGAATGCCTTCAACTTGTTCAGCAAAGGGCGGCCGAGGATAACGTTGTGAGCAGATAGTCGATCAACCACCATGAATTCGACCATCACCCTCTGCTATTTGGGCTTTTGGCCGAGGATGACAGGCAATTGGATGCCCCCCTTCACCGTGATCGGGTCTCCGGAGAAGCAGATGAGGTCGAAAGTGACAGGTTGGAGCTGGTCGTCTGTCAGCTGCATCCTTTGGTAAGCATGATAGAATATGATGTCTATCGAGCTCCCCATGTCTACCAAACACTTTGCGACGTCGCAGTGTCCGATCCCGGCTGTGAAGACATTGGCATCCTCATGGGGGACCGCGACATTGATGAGATCCTCATCGCTAAAGGTGATGACCTCTCTGATTCGAGCTCTTTTTAATGGCCACTCTGTCTTGGCTACCAGACGCGAGTAGGCCTTGGCTGACCTGTTGGAGGTGTTTCCGGCCGTTGGTCCTCCTATGATGGTGAAGATTGACTTGCCCTTGGCTAGGGGTCCCTTAGTGATGGTATAGACACCATTGTCACCAAGGATGCGCAAGCCCATTGCCGTGCGTGGTCGGTCCTTGGGCTGCGGACTGCCCACGAACCTCCGCTCGGCTTTTCTTCTCTTTGAAGCCGGATGGGACTTCTTTCTTCTTCTTCCTTGGTTTTCTAGTTCTGACCAGGACGGGATGAACCCGGACTGGATGTGCTGTCGGCCTCCAAGCCTTTCTTTTACCGACACCCTTTCTTTTCCAGCTCCAGATGAGCTTTCTATCGACCCAAACTGAATGGCGCCGACCCACTATCTGGGGGCAGCAGGTCCTCCATCAGGGTCTCTATCGTCCCTCCGAGTGGAGTTTTGATTATCGCCAGCGTCCGCTCGATAGTTGTTGGGTTGGGGGTTCCTCGGAGGTGGAGGTGGTAATCCCCGGTCTCTCCGAGCGAGAGCCGGTCCTCGGTCAGCATTCCGAACAAAATTGCCGTAGTATCCTCGTCGGATGAGGTCCTCAATCTCTCCTTTGAGGTACTTGCACTCCTCCGTTTCGTGGCCGTAGTCGCGATGAAAGCAATAGTATCGGGAGCGATCTTTATTCCTCCCATCGCCGAGGGGTTTTGGCGGAGGTCGGAGGTTCCGATCGTTCTTGATTACTTTGAGAATCTCCGTCATCGAAGTGTTGAGTGGAGTATAATACTCGAATGTCTTGTATGGATGCCGGTAGGTTTGATTCTTACTGAACTTCTGCTTCTTGGGGTCGAACGAGTTCGGCGCCTGGTCGGCTGACTCAGATCTCTTCTTATCGACAGGCTTAGGATCGGCCTTCAGGTTGTTGACCGCATTACTCTTTTGAGCCTTTGTCGTCTCGTCGGCAATGATGTACTTCTCACACCTGGCCAGTAGGTCATCCAGATTCTTGGGTGGATTTTTGGCAAGGGACCAACAAAGCTGCCCGTCGGTGACCCCGGCCTGCAGACTGGACATGTGCATTGTGGGCTCGACGTTCTTGATTTCCAGCACTTCAGCATTGAAGCGCTTGATAAAGTCCCTCAAGGACTCGTTTTTTTGCTGTTTCACCATAGACAGGTGATAAGATGTCTTCTTGTGCACTTGGCTGGCCTGGAAGTGCGTCAGGAATTTGTTCGATAATTGCTCGAACGAAGTAATACTCCTTGGAGGTAGGTTATTAAACCATGTACGAGCGATGCCTCGGAGCGTTGAAGGAAACGCTCTGCAGATAAGGCAATCGCTCAGAGGATAGAATAGCGTTGTAGAGACGAACGCATCCAGATGCTGTTCGGAATTCGTGCTCTCATTGTAAGAGTCCAGGACGGGCATCTTGAAATTGTTAGGAGGGGGAGCCTTCATAATCTCATCAAAAAGCACCGTGACTGCCGTATAGGCCGTCCTCGGCGGAGCTACCCGGTTCTGCTCCACCTGCTGAAGCCGAGTGGTTAGCTCCAGTAAACGTCGCTCGACCTCGGACTGAGGCGTATCCGGAGGTGGCGCAACAATTGTTGGTGTCTCTACATTAACCCTCTCCTGGCGGAGGGCATCGAGGAAGGACCTTGCACCTCTCACCGGAGGTGGCGCTGCCGGCGCCTGGTGTTGATTTGTCGGGGGATGCCGAGCGGCTGACCCCGCCACACTCCGTGCGGGCGCTTAATATCCCATGGGGGGATTGCTCGGCAAGGTTCTGGTAGAAGCCGTCGGTGCTGGCTGCGGATGGACCGCTGGCGGGGCTTTAGGGGGTGCATTCGGTACCGGATGGGGATTTTCTCCTCCTGCTGCCGAACCGCTTGCTCGAGCGCCCCTCAAGGCTCTAGCCAGCTGTTCGATTTGTTGCCTCAACTCATCAAACTACTGATGAGTAACATACTGAGGGGGTGGTGGTGGCGCCATCGCCGTTGGCGTAGGAGTTGGAACCGGTGTTGGCACCGGTGGGCACCGGTGGTGGTATTGGTGCTAGTACAGGCGTGGGCGTGCGGTTCATCCTCGTCGTACTTCCACTGCTGCGTACCTGAACCTGCACAAATGGATCCGAAGGTGCATCAGATGCCTGTGCTCGAGTTCTCCTGTGAGCCATTGAAACCAGAGTGCTCATGCGCTAATCTTCAAACTCAGTCAAAAGAAGCCCCATGGTGGGCGCCAAACTGTTACGGTTGGAAATTGCCCGTCGATCCGCGCTCTGAGTTATCTGCAACCACAGAGATGAGACAAGGGAGTTGGGAGCCTAAGCCCCAGGTACACTCCGATGCCTAAGTCAGATTCCAAAGTAAGCAGTCAAGAGATAACAGAAATCTATCTCCAGTTTAAAGTGTGGGACGATGAGAGAGTTTGAACGTGTGAGAATGAGAGAGAGAGATATTATGAACTGTGTACTAGTCACTGACATTACCTTGAGGGATTACCCTCTACTTATAGATTGGGAAGAAGCATGGAGGTACCAGGACTCAGGGGAGTAGACTGCCAATAGGATTGCCACGTGTCGCTCTGAGGGACACCCGTGTGGTAGACTCCGAGTAGGAGTAAGAGACCTTAGCCAAGGAAGCTAGGTCGGTCAGCTCTGGGACTGACACATGTCAACGTATGAGTAATCACGGACCGCGATAGTCGGCGTCGTATAGACTGGGAGAAGGACTCCTGAGACGTAGCATAATCACATTAGGACTCTGACTACCCACTGAGAAAAATAGCCGGGTAGGACTGTGACTCCGAGCGCTACCATAGATGATGATAACTAGATGGCATAGGACGAGTGCGACATGCCGGGCGCATGAGAGGCTGGGTGTAAGATACCGAATGCCTCATAAGCCGAGCGCAAGATACTACGAGCGGTCGGCTCCGAAGGTGAAGCTTGACACGTGTAAGATTTTAAATGGATGGGATTTTTCCCACATAACATCTGCATAGTGCTTTTGTAGAACTTGAGCTGTCTTCACTCTTTCCTTAATTTGATCAATCGCTCGACAAGTTTCTTCTATGAACTCCGGTCCTATAATCCTTCTCTCTCCCACCTCATTTCATAACAGAGGTGTACGACATTTCTTCCCATAGAGTTCCTCATATGGAGCCATTTGGATCGTAGCCTGGTAACTATTGTTATACGCAAACTTGATGAGCGATAGCTTCTCGTCCCAAGCTCCTTTAAAATCTAGGGCACACGCCCGAAGATATCTTCTAAGATTTGAATAGTTCTTTCTGATTGCCCGTCTGTCTGAGGATGAAAAGCTGTACTAAACTTCAACTTGGTTCCTATGGCTATCTGTAACCCAGAACTTTGATGTAAAATGGGGATCTCTGTCAGATACTATACTTTCTGGGACGCCATGAAGTCTGACTATATTATCCACATATAGCTTGGCCAGATTCTCCATGGTATACTGAGGTCTGACAGCGATGAATCGAGCTGTCTCGGTAAGTCGATCGACTATAACGCACACGGCATCCATTGACTTTGGTGTCAAGGGTAGGCCAGTGATGAAATCCATTGTAATACAATCCCACTTCCATGCTGGCTTCGGTAGTGGTTGTAACAATCCAGCTGGTCACTGTCTCTCTGATTTCACTTGCTAGCAATTTAGACATTAGAATACGAATCGAGCTACATCCGCTTTCATACTCCTCCACCAATATAATCTTTTTAAATCATGGTACGTCTTGGTGCTTCCTGGATGTACCAAATATGGGGTATAATGAGCTTCTATCATAATTCTGTCTCTGATATTTGAGTTCTCACTCTCAAGTATACGTAATTGTCTACGATACTTGAGTACCTTGTCTGAATCCAAGGTAAAGTTAGGGTTTCTTTTACCCTTCTCTAGATCTTCTTGCACAGTCTTGAGGTGTGGATCCTGTAGGATTGCTATTTTGACCTCATTTATTAGATCCGATGAGATTTTCAAAGCTGCGAATATCGATGTGAACTTATGAATTAAGCCCTGTTCCACCGGATCTCCTGTAGTCTCTAATATATGCTCTTCATCATCCTCTATTAAGCCTGAGGCTGCAGCACATAATGCAGCATTTGTTCTAGGTCCTGCCTCTGGTTTCCATGCCCACTTTCTGTTTAAGGCATCAGCCACAACGTTTGCCTTACCCGGATGGTACTGGATGTCACAATCATAATCTTTTAATAGCTCCAACCATTTCCTCTGTCTCATATTCAGGTCCTTCTGAGTAAAAAGGTAAGTTAAACTCTTGTGATCTGACTTAATCTGAAACTTTTCACCATAAAGGTAGTGCCTCTAAGTCTTGATTTTGTGAATGACCGCTGCTAACTCCAGATCATGCATAGGATAGTTCTTCTCATGCTCTTTCAACTATCTTGATGCATAGGCAATCACCTGTTCTCCTTGCATCAACACACATCCAAGACCCAACCCTGAGGCATCCGCATATAGGGTAAACGGCAAGCCTGGTGCTGGGATGGTCAAGATAGGTGCAGAGACTAGTCTTGACTTCAAAGTCTGAAAGCACTTCTCACACTCATCTTTCCATATGAACTTTTCTCCTTTCTTGGTTAGTCTGGTATGTAGTCTTCCACGAATCTTCTATAGTAACTAGCCAATCCAAGGAAACTACGAATCTCTGCAACTGATTTTAATGCATCCCATCCTACTATAGCTGCGATCTTGCTTGGATCTACCTTGATACTGTCTGTAGATACTACGTGACCCAAGAAGGCCACTTTCTTTAGCCAAAATTCATATTTCTTGAACTTGGCGTAAAGCTTCTCCCTTCTCAGCTGTTGTAGGGCTGCTCTTAAATGTGTTGCATGAGTCTCCTTGTCCTTTGAGTAGACCAAGATGTCGTCAATGAATAAGATGACCAAAGTGTCTAACATGTCATGAAACACTCGGTTCATCAGTTCCATGAACGACGTTGGAGCGTTAGTCAACCCGAATGACATTACCAGGAACTCATAATGCCCATACCTTGTTCTGAAAGCAGTCTTCAGAATATCTGCCGCCTTGATCTTCAATTGGTGATACCCTGATCTAAGATCAATCTTTGAGAAAACCTTTGCACCCTGCAATTGATCGAACAAATCATTGATCCTAGGCAAAGGATATCGGTTCTTAATGGTTAACTTGTTCAACTCTCGGTAGTCGATACATAGTCGTACGCTACCGTCCTTCTTCTTTACGAACAATACAGGTGCTCCCTATGGAGATATGCTTGGTCATATAAAACCCTTATCTAGTAGCTCTTGTTACTGGGTTTTCAACTCTTTTAATTCTGCAGGGGCCATCCTGTATGGTGCCTTAGACACCGGCGCCGACCCTGGCATGAGGTCTATAACGAACTCTGTAGCCCTGTCTGGAGGTAAACCTGGTAGATCTTCTGGAAATACATCTGGAAACTCTCATACCACAACTAGATCTTCCATCTTTGGCACCTCTGTAGTGATGTCGACCACAGACACTAAGTACCCCACTCCTCCCTTCTCTAAGCATCTCTTAGCTTTTAGGGCAGAGAGGATCAGCTTCCACTTCCTAGGTAATTTGGTTCCAGTGAAGCTAAACTCCTTTCCCTTATCATCTTTAAAAATAAGTTTTCTTTCGCCTTTATAATAAGCTAACTGAATGATGGCCTAGCCAATCCATTCCCAAGATGACGTCAAAGTCTGCCATCTCAAGTTAAAGCAGATTTGCTTCTAGGTTTCGCCCCTCAATACTAACTGTACATGACCCATAGCATTCATTCAATGCCACTTCTACTCCAAACGGAGAGAGAAATATCAAGCTTGGGGTTAAATACTTGATAGGTAATTCCATTCGCTTCCCAAAAGACATAGAAACGAAGGAGTGTGTAGCCCCAGAGTCGAAGAGTACTCTGGCAGGTACACCAGCTATATCTACAGTTCCTGAAATTTAATTATCCCTTAGTTCTACATGCTCATACATAACAAAGCAGTAAGGAAAATAGTAAGGGACATAATCATACCAGTAACCACATCAGGTGATGCGGCTGCCTCTTCAGTGGTGACTGCAAATATCTTCCTTTACTGTGGCAGTTGCTTTTTAGGTAGAGTACATGTCTTTGCGTAATGGCCCAATTGTTGGCAGTTGAAACATTTGATGTTTGGGTTTTGTCCAGCTATCTGTGATGGTGGTAGTGCAGTAGTATTCCTTGCTGGCACCATAGCAGACTGAGCCTTGTATGGGCGGAATGGTCTAGTGTTCCCTCCACCCGAAGTCTCAGTAGTAGGCCTCTTCAGTCCCCTGTTTTGAGCAAAAAAACTGTCTCTTTGGCTTGATTCAATCACCCTAGCAATCTGCATAGCCTCATTATACACCTTCTTCTCCAAACCCAAGACGTGTTCTTGGATACTTCCTCGCAATCCCATGGTGAACCTACGGGTCTTGCTTTCCTCCTCTTGCAT
Source organism: Protea cynaroides (assembly GCA_028583415.1). Taxonomy (NCBI): domain Eukaryota; kingdom Viridiplantae; phylum Streptophyta; class Magnoliopsida; order Proteales; family Proteaceae; genus Protea; species Protea cynaroides. The sequence goes on from CM053266.1 coordinate 88,879,795, forward strand.
GCTTGCTGGAGTGAAGAAAAACAACTCTTTATACCTCTGCTAGTACGCATCAACAGTCAATTGGGATTGTTGCAGGTTAAGGAATTCCTTCTCCATTTGATCACGAAAGCTCTTCGAAAAGTACTTATCAAATAAGGGTCCCTTGAATATTTCCCGGATGATCTGGGTGTGCTTTGTCTCCAAGTATGTTAGCATCTTCCTTGAGCATGTGTGTAGCAAATAACACCTTCTCATCCTCCGTACAAGTCATCAGACGGAAGTTCTTCTCCATCTTAGCAACCCACTGTGTAGGCCATAGTGGTTTTCCTGGATTCCTGTGAAGGTAGGGGGTTTTAATTTCAAAAACCTATCTACCGCTCGGCTTAGGACATTCTGCCCCTGTGCATTTATTCCATACCATGGTGGTGGGTATGGATAGATCCCTTGATAGGTAGATGACATTGGAAATTGGTGTGGTGGTTGTAGATTCTATCCTTGGCCCATCGGCCTAGTACTACCATCCATTGGCAGTGTGGTGGTATTTCCCCCAGACTCAGGCATACCTTCTGTAGGAATATATCCCGGTGGCCTGAACATCTTCAGCATCTCGTTCAAGAACACCTTCTGCTGAGCTTCCATCTGATAAACTAGATTCGTCACAATAGTCTCAGAGTCAGTGTGAGGAGGGCCTGGCAAATTTGTTGGTGCTCTGTGACTTTTCTCTTCTCTACCTTCCGGGTTCAGGTTTTGCTCATCTACAGTTTTTGCTTCCACATTGTTCTCGGTTTGTTGCCCCCTTGAGTGGTGACGCTTTCGAGAGCCTCTACGACCATTTTCGCCTACCATCTTAAATTACTCTTTCCTGTTTGGATCTGGGAAGAAGACATAACACATGAGGTACAATCGAATAGTCATAATAGTGTTAGTCTTTAACAAGTGCAAGGCAAAAATCGTAAAGGACGCTTTGATCAAAATTTTTAAAATTTCCTCATTTTTTTTGTCCGGTCGCGACTTACAGGTCGCGACACTGTCGAGTGTGGTGCGACTGGTCAGCACCACTCTTGTGGCTGAGAGGTACCAGTTGCAGGTACCAAGGGATACCGGTCGATCAGTGTAAGGCAAACCGTCGACTGGTATGCCCAAAAAGGCTTTAAAATTGTAAAAAGTGAGTCTTTTCTCACTTTTCTTCTTCCATTCTCTCCGGTGACAATTTCTCTCTGACTTGGTGAGTTGCTACAGTCCGACTGGTGACCTTAGGAGCGATCTTCTTCCGATCAAGACCTTGAACATTATCTCCAAGTAAGGTTCTTCCTTCCTCTCTTCGTTTTACATCGTTTCTTCATGGTTTCTTGCCCAAAAACTAGATTTTTCTTGGTTTAGAAGATTCTAACTGTAGGAACTCTTTTCCTTCGGCTTAGAAAGAGTTTAGGGACCTCTATGAACAAAAGCCCTCAACTTATTTGAGGTTCCACCGTATGGTTTTTCTCAAAATCAAATTTTTAGGTTTTTGACCTAGGTTTTGGTCAAAATTGATTTTTTTCTTGTAATTGTTAAATTTCTTGCTTGTTTGATGGTTGTTTGGTTTCCATATGATGTTAGATTGTTACGTAGGTCCTCCTACCCAGATTTTGGGTGAGTTCATGGCTTTTGCTTCAATTACTGTCATTATGCTGCCGAAATTTTGAAAATTCTAACCAATTTCTCATGTGTTTTGTATTTGTTTTGTAGTTCACCATGTCTCAACATCGTGGTGCTGGTAAACATGCATATGCTCCTAGCCTGAACCGTCCGCATCCGCCGGTTCCGTCATTTGATGAGCGGTGGTTTCGTTCTGCAGCGGTGCAAGCCCGTTTTCCCTGGTTTGAAGAGAAGAACATAGAATCGGGGCGATGTGTAAACCTGGAGCAGCTACAACGATTTGACGTTGAAGTAGCCTTTGGTGCACTTGGGTGGTTACCCGTTATTACTTACACAGTGACTACCCGTCCCAACCTAGTCAAGCATTTCTACGCTAACCTGAAGGTTGAGGGGAATGTTAACGACTTCAGCCGTGGTAGGGACCTCCGCCTAACCAGCTTTGTCAAAGGTGTTCCCATATCCTTCGACCCTCACCAGCTCGCTAATCTCTTGGGGATTCCAAATGATGGTGACTTGGTTTACTGCACCCCCAAGATGAAGGGCTTCTTTATGGATGATCTACACCAGGAGGTTTCAGAGCAGATCCTTAACCCAGGGGCGCCCATGAAAGCTGCCAGTTTGAGACCTATTCCTTGAGTATATTGCCGCATCATCCAACATGACATTGTTCCTTAGAGCGGCCACTATAGTGAGTTATCTCAGCTCACCCAGTACCTGACTTACTCTGTCTGCACTAAGGAGCGGGTCTGTCTTCCTTACATTATCATCAGGACCATGTGTCAGGCTACCATGCCCGATCAGATAAGCAACCTTCCTTATGGCTGCCTTATCACTACACTCATGCAGCACCTTCGAGTAGACATGAGGGGTGAGATTGCGGTTGAGGACACCATGACCTCAGACATTGACTGGGATGCCATTGTCCGGATGAGGATGGACAATCTGCCCATCAGTGACGAGGAGCTAAAGGCTCATCTTCATCCACTTAGGAGGGTAGCAGTAGCAGCAGCCAATGCGGCTCATGCAGAAGAGGCAAGGGATGATGATGATCAGATAGAGGACGTTCTTGCACCGGAACAGCAGCCCATACCTGCAGCAGGACCATCCTAGCCTCCTCCCGATACCATGATGGGTATGTTTATGGAGATTCGAGATGCCCAACGCGAGATGAACTGTGACCTAGGGTGCCTCTCTCGCAACCTTAGAGTCACGCAAGAGCAGGTACACTGGCTCAGGGTAGCATATGAGCGTGACTATGACATTGTTGATCCTATTCCTCTTATGCCCCCAACCCCATGATAGGTCACTTTATTTTCTCTCCTCCTAAAACTTTGACTTTTATAACAGGGTAATTGTCCGGTTTGTGGACTGTACCCTGTGGCACAATTAACTCTTGATACTCTTTGGATATTTTATGTTTTTACAATTTTCTTTTTACTTGTTATGGTATTTCATGATCATTCTGCTTGTCACTATGGCTTCCTCACTAGAGCATGTGTATTTATTAATTCCACCTTTAGTATAGTACATTATGCTCCTTAGTATTTAGTCTCATGCATCAAACAAGTGCTTAAGGTACCTTTTTATTAAAACTTTAAAATTTTTCCTATCTCAGTTCATTGACTCAATCAAGTCCATGTATGGTCTGTTGAACAGAGCCTAAGAGCTCTGATACCAAGTTGTCACACCCCAATTCTAGCTGAACCAGAAGTGTGAGTGAACCTTCACTGAACCAACGGTTCACACCAAGATCTCAATAAGACCGTGTCCACTCATACAAACCATTGCACATAACCATAATCAGAATATAATAAAATATAGCGAAAGTCTTAAATTAAATGAACTGAGTACTTCTATTGATAAATAAATTATCTAGTTATTCAAAATACCAAAACATAAATAATTATCCTTACATCCCAATTATAAATCCAACTGAATATAAATAAAAGAAACAAAACCAACATCCTAGAGGTACACGCAGAAAAGGCACTCACATGAAGCGTCATGCTCGTCCTTCCCTGCTTGCACTTTAAAAGCAGCAACACCTCCATATACTGGAGCATCCATGTAGTCCTCCACAGTATAACCTGCATCAAATTCTAAAAACATGTATATATACAAGGGTGAGCTCACATCTTAGCTCAGTAAGAAAATCAGACAATGCAACAAACATATGCATGAATAATATTCACATTATGGTATGGTTTTAAGTTTGCAATGTGCTACAGAAAGGATTGGCGGCCACCGCACCTCTATACTCGTGTGTGTGAAGCCGCCCAATGGATCAAACACCACTGTCATCCCACATGCACCCACCATGGAATAGAGATAGAGCTAAAGCGTTTGGATCAAACACCGCTAACACTTCCCCTGATGCCCTACCTATACCAACACGTAAGCCCCTATTGGCGAGGGCTTGGAAACTGGGCTCACAACTAACCAATCCTGTATGTCATCACAGTAGGCCCCATCCCAGCACAGCTCCCTATGGCATAGAGATAGAGCTAGAGTCTAGTGGCCAGGCCGGAGACCACAGTGCCACTTCCTCCCCCTGATACCCTACCCGCACCAAGCATGCTAAGATAGAAACGATACGAAAAGGTGCGCTAGTGTGAGGAATGATCCCAGACCCCAGGCCCTTCCCATTCCACACACCAACAAAAACAATCACATGTCTAACAGTCATATCCTAGCATGGCGAGTATGCATGAATAATATAATAACTGAAAGTAAAGATGACATGCGAGTATGTACAAACATTAGTCCATAGAATCATAATTATTAACAACGTTTTGCCGTTATTAAATTATTAGGGTTTAGGTCCGATTCCCTTACCTGACACTTGATTGATAACTTGCTCCATGTCACAGAATCCAAACTCGCTATCACAAGGTCCTACAAGATGTTAGGGTTGAATTAAAATTAGTTTCTTAGGGTTTACGTTGGTCGAAAAACCAACTGGGTAAAAAATACTCCTCACAGTGCATACCGGTAGCAGTATCGATAGTAGGTACCAGTCGCGGTACTGTGGGGAAAGTGTGACTGGTGTGGTCGACCGGTCCCTACAGACCAGTCCCCGGGAGGTACCGGTCACAGTACCGATCGCATAAGGTGCGATCGGTATGTCTTCAAAAGACCATACGCTCGGTTCTCGCCTTCCGTCGGTCACCCCCTATTGATCCTAGGGTTTCTCCTATACAATCTAGGTCTATGCAATGAGTTAGAGTTGTTTCAAACTCCATTCAAGTCCTAGTTTCGATGATCCTCAGCCTAGAACTTGAATCTAGGGTTTATCAACTGTATTAGGGTTTGACGGAAAATTATGGTTTACATCAATACCTCGCTTTGCATGGTATTGATCCATTCATGACTAATGCTTAACTTAGAGGAAGGTTTAAGCACTTACCGTTGGTTTGCAGTAGAGTGTTCTTCGTCCAACGGCAACGGCGGCTCCTCTCCCTCCTTCCTTTGCTCTTTCTCCTTCTTCAATCTCTTTCTCCTCTCTAGGGTTTGTGAGGATCAATGAAAGAGATTTTAGGAGGTTTAGGGGTCCTTAAATAGACTAGGATTGAGTTTAGGAAGTCCCCCTTACGTTAGGAAAGTCCTAGGGTTTGATATTTGGAAAGTGGGACCCGTAGAGATCCGATTTCAGATCTAAGCAGTCTGCCTGCGTAGACATACTGGTCGACCGGTACCATCGATCGGTATGAAATAATTATCATACATGGTCCATTTTTGTACCTAGTTGTTATCCGTTCATCCCTTCTGGCCCGGTGATGATTGGAAGACCTGTTACAACATGAATTAATGGTTTAGATCGGGTTCATGGAGTGCGTGTCTTATAACCCCTCAATACATCCATAGAGTAGATCTAAGGCCCCCCGACAGAGTAAAAAACCACACGGTTCAAGACCACCTCCCCTGATGCCCTATGGCGTAATAGTTCTGCTAAGGTAATGGCGATACGACGATGTTAGTGGGCAAGACTTGAGTAGAGATAGAGCTAGAGTCTGGTGGAGAGGTCGAAGACCACCATGCCATGTCTTCCCCCTAATGCTCCACTCGCACACACACCAACCACACACATACATTCACATGCCTATTCCTAGCATCATCATCATCATCATCATGTCATAAATGTTGATCCCAGGTAATCACTAAGAGGGGGGGGGGGTGAATCAGTACCCTCAAAAAATAATCCCACTGAGATGATTTGGCCTATTGTTTTGGAAACTGCTGCCAAGAGCTATTGTTCACTGTGTGCTACCTTGAGCTATGAAATGGACTTTTTCCACTGTCAATTTGTTAAACACATTTCGTGCACACACCAACCACACATCCATAGGTATCCATACCAGGGGCTTGGCCAGTCAAGTGTGTACACCCAGACCTGCAGCACACAGACTTTTATTCTACATACACAGACATCCACATTTACAACCACAACATAGAATATAACGTGGTTCACCAAACACTCATTGTGATGGCTAATCTATGGGGTAATACCCTAACCAGGGTTTTGTATTATACCCAATACATAACTATAATAAGTGGAGTTCAACTGTTACGAAGCGAAGTACCACACCACCAGGGTACGACGAGCTACAACTCGAATATGAGCTACAACCCACAAGTCTACTAAGCCCCAACCCAGTAGACTAAAAACATGAATATCTTGATTACAAACCCTTCCCACTAAGCATAAACATCATACTGAGGGTTTGAGAGTGAGATTACCTTCTTAGCGTAATCACTCCTTCTGTGGAACACTCTAACGAGCTTGTTCATCACTTCTAATGGACACTCATGCCATTTCTTCCACACCAACTTCTATGAGAGCTCAATAGAAGCTCAATGGAACCTTTCTTGTACCTTACTGAGTCATAGACGACAATAGGAACAATCTGGAATCCTAAATCAACTCGAAGATGCTTCAACAAATGTTTTTCAACCAAACCCCTATTTTTTTCTCGCACAAACAGTCCTCAAAGTTGTTTTTTCAGATACTACTTCAAAAATAAAGACCAAAGAAATTTGAATCATCTCGATCTGAGCTCGGACGGCCGAGATATGGCCGATCAAAGTTTGACTGCTCAGATCATTCCAAATGGAATCTGCAGAGTTGATTCCATGTGGCACGATGCACCGTAGCGCCGCCGCCACTGTCCCACCATACAACGTTGTGGAACTGCGATTGGCACAGATGGCATCTTTTGTTTGAAGCCGCTGGATCTGTCAGATGGAGGCGGGAAAGACTCTTGGCCGTTCGATCTGGATCCATCGCGTTAGGCGCGATCGGCAGGGATTCTGTCCGAAAGATTGAGATCTGGCTCGAAGCTGCTCTGTACGCGCGACACATACAAGCATGGATCTAGCTTCATGCGCCGCATACCACTGTTTTAAGCTACATCTAGCCAACCAGAGTGCACGCGATTGGATCTGACGTGAAAGTACGTGCTATACAGTAGCCTGCCTCATTGTGAGTTGCCTGATCAGAATCCATGCATCGTGGCTCTATCTGAGCCATTGAAAACAAATCTGCCACTTTTCTTTTGACCAAAATACCCTTAAACAAAGTGTGGTAATGCCTTGAAAGTCTTTTTTTTTCCAGAGAGTTTTTCTTTTTGGTCTTCTTTGCGGCAAAACGTCGAACACCTTGCGGGTGTTTGATGGTGCATGCGTGTGGCAATTGCGTGAGTGCATGCATGCAGATCTGCTAGCGGCAGCGTACTGGCCTTGTGAGGCTAGTTGTGTGCTGGCCTGGCGAGGCTTACTGCTGGGTAGCCTTGCGAAGCAGCTGCTGGCTTCGTGCCGCGGGCTTCGGCCACGCTGGCCTGGGTTGGTGCCAAGATGGAAAGCCACATCATGTGGGACCCACATGGCCCACAGTCTCTCTCCTCTTTCTCTCTCTTATTTCTCTCTCCTCATCTTCTCTCTCTTTTTTCTCTCTCCTCATCTTCTCTTTCTTCTGTTTTCTTTCCTTTTGAACTGGAGAATTATCAGACTGCCCATACTGCCATTGGATTACACATATGCAAACCATGGTTGCCAACAATGACAACACACTTGGAACTGCCCATGAACTACTTAACACTGGCCAAGGTTCCAACAATCTCTCCCTTTGGAATTGTTGGCAACCCAAACTTTATCTCAGATATGTAGCCTTTCTCCCCCTTTGACAACAAGCCCAAAGGGCCATGTGATGAAGCTCCCCCTTCACATATGCTCCCCCTATATAGCCTCACTAATAGGAGTGCCCACCGCATCTTTCCAATCCTATTGGTGAAAGATGATGCTATGTAGACAGCAATTCCCCCTGCACACATGCCACTACAGTGTGTCAAGAGGTATTACTCCTAGCCGGTCCCTCAGTTTCTCAAAAGAATCCTTAGGGAGGGCCTTTGTGAAGATATCGGAACAAAATCCAGTTTCACCTCTCCTTCAAGCACCTTCTCCTTCAAGAAATGATATCTTATGTCAATATGCTTTGTTCTCGAATGTTGCACAGATGTTGATGACACTCGTGTTGTCACACTTGATGATCATTGGCTCCTCACAGGTAAAACTGAAATCTAAAATCTGCCTTTTCATCCAAATTACCTGAGTGCATGTAGCTACTGCTGTAATGTATTCTGCCTCTGCTGTGGACAAAGAGACAGACTCCTACTTCTTGCTATGCCATGCAACTAAGCTCTTCCCTAGAAATAATGCACCACCACTTGTGCTCTTCCTGTTATCAAGACTTCCTGCCCAATCTGCATCTGAATATGCAATCAAAGTGAACTTCCCAGTTCTAGGATACCATAAACCATGGTCCACTGTGCCTTTTAGGTATCTCAAAATCCTCTTCACTGCCATCAAGTGAGTCTCCTTTGGGCAAGCCTGAAACCTAGCTACTAAGTAAACTGCCTGCAGTATGTCAGGTCTAGAAGCTGTCAAGTACAATAAACTACCAATCATTGATCTATATAGTGTCTGATCAACTGTTGGTGAATCATCTTCTGAGCTCAACTTGATATTCACTATCATTGGTGTCCCCACTGGTTTACAGTCCTCCATCACAAATTTCTTCAACATCTCTTTGGTATACTTCATTTGAGAGATGAAGATGCCATCGTCTTTCTAATGAATCTGCAGCCCCAGAAAATAGGACATCTCTCCAAGCATAGACATTTCAAACCTTGTCCTCATCTTCTCAACAAACTGCTTGTAGAAATTCTCACAATGTACCCCAAAAATGATGTCATCCACATAGACCACAATTACTAGTTGACTGCTGTCTTCTATCATGACATATAAATTGCTGTCCACTATTCCTCTTCGTAGACCCAATTGATGTAGATATGTGTCAAGCCTTTCATACCAAGCTCTTGGAGCTTGCTTCAACCCATATAGAGCCTTCTTCAACTTGTATACCATGTCTTCATCATTACTGAGTTGGAACCCTTTAGGTTGCTCAGTGTACACCTTCTCTTCTAGATTACCATTCAAAAATGTAGATTTTACATCCATTTGATAAACCTTGAATCCTCTGTGCACAGTTAATGCTAAGAACATTTTAAAAGACTCAAGCCTTGCCGCAGGTGCAAAAGTCTCATCGAAATCAATTCCTTCTACTTGGGCATAACCTTTGCATACAAATCTGGCCTTGTTTCTCACAACCTGACCATCTTCATTTAGTTTGTTCCTGAAAACCCACTTTATGCCAATCACATTTTTATTTGCTGGTCTAGGAACTAGCTCCCAAGTGTTGTTCTTCCCAATTTGGTCAATCTCATCATTCATAGCTTTCAACCAAAATTCATCCTTGTTAGCCTCATGTACAGTCTTAGGCTCTACCTCAGACAGTAATGAATAAGCAGTAGCTTTCATCCTTCTGGTTTGCATTCCTGCATTTAAATCTCCTATCACTTGATGATTAGGATGAATTCTCAACCATTTGTTGTCTTTCGGTCTGCCATCTTTCTGCACTTCAATTTGAATCTCTTGCATTTCAAATTCTTCTTTATCTTGCTGCCCTTTGTCAACTGATACTGTGTCATCATCATCAAATTCTTCAAGAATGGAACCTTTTGGTTCAACCCCTTTTAGGTTCCCTATTTTCTCATCAATTTTCACATCTGAACTCTCCATAATTCTTCCTAGTCTTTTGTTGTAGCACCTGTATGCCTTACTTTTAAGAGAATAGCCCAGAAATATGCTTTCATCAACTCTGTCATCAAACTTGCCAAGGTTCTCCTCCTTTTCGCTTGATGTAGCACTTGGAACCAAAGACCCTAAAATACTTCACTATAGCTTTTCCCCCAAACCATAATTCATAAGGTGTCTTGTTCTCATGAGGCCTTAGTAGATATCTGTTGGTGATATGCACTGCAGTATAGATGCCTTCTCTCCAGAAATGCTTTGCTGTGTTATTTTCTGTCATCATAGTTCTAGCCATTTCTTTACTGTTCTGTTCTTTTTCTCAACAACTCCATTTTGCTGAGGGGTTCTAGCAGTTGAATGTTGAATTCTGATTCCACTTTCACTGTAAAAATTTGAGAATTCATTCCATGTAAATTTCTTGCCTTGATCAAACCTCAAACACTTAATTGTGTTTCCTGTCTCATTTTCCACTCTCTTCTTGAATGCTTTGAACTTGTCAAGAGCTTCAGTTTTGTCCTTCAGAAACATTACCCAGGTCATTCTAGAATACTCATCTATGAACATGATGAAGTCTCTCTCACCTCCTATGGCCTGTGTTCTCATAGGTCCACACAAGTCTGTGTGTATCAAGTCAAGAGGCTTACTTGAATGGTACTCCTTTGATTTATAAGTGGCCCTTGCTTGCTTACCCTTCTGACATGAACCACACACATGGTTCTCTGGAGTCTTCATCTTGGGAAGATCTCTAACTGCTTGCTCCTTGCTAATTTTAGTTAAGTTCTTGAAATGAATGTGTCCCATTCTTCTATGCCACAGCCAATTTTCATCTTCTTGAGTTATCATGCACTTGTTGATGGCATCTGTCAGCACATAAAAATTTCCAATTGTTCTTTCACCAATGGCCACTGCCTTTCCTATTCCAACTCCGTGGACAACAAATCCTTCATTGTTGAAAGTGATCTCATGTCCTTGATCACATATCTGGCTCACACTGAGTAGATTATGTTTCAATCCATTAACAAACAAGACATTGTGAGACTTTATCTTCCCATTGTTAATGTTTACAGAACCTCTTCCTTCAATTCTAGCACCTTAATTATTTCCAAATCTCACTGTTCCTCCTTCTGCAGCATTGAGACTTGTGAATTTTTCTTTGTTGCCTGTCATGTGTGTAGAGCATCTACTATCAAGAATCCATGGAGATTGCTTACTTTTGTTTGCTTTAAGTGCTGCTTGCACCATCAAAGATTTGTTTCTTTTCAACTGTGGTCTTTCCACCCATATAGCCTTGTCTTTTACTGTAATAGGCTCCCTTGCTTTTCTTTCCATTTCATTTCTTTCTTCTCTCTGAATTGGTTTTTTTGGAGAATCTTTTCTTGCCTTCCACTTAGCTTGCCTTTGAGATGGAAAAATTATTTTGCAGTTTCTGGCAATATGCCCAAGTCTCTCACATCTGTAGCACATTACTCTCTCATCAGCAAGAGGAGCAAATATGTTTCTGTCAATGAATACTAGAGGTCTCTCTTGTCTTCTACACTCTGCGACTTTATGCCCATAGACATTATAACCATAGCAGTATCCTCTGAAACTGTTTCTCTGAACCTGTTTGTTTCTCTGAAACTGATTATTCCTCTGAAACTGACTCTGTTTTATCTGTCTGCCTTGCCTGACTGTCTTGAAACCCTCTTCATCATTCTTACTTTTTGTAGCCCTCACTGCTTGTGATTCTTTTTACTTTGCCTTTACAAACACAATGGGATTATCTGTAGACCCTTTATCCTTTATCTTCTCAGATAGCTGCTCGGTGTATCCAAGTCCAAATTTAATGTGAGAGGATCTCTGGTAACTCAGAATCTCATCAAAGATGTTGTCTTCCTCCTTGTCTTCATCTTCAGAATTGCTACTTTCTTCATCTTCTTGTAACCTGACATTCTTATCTTTTGACTTTAGAAAGGTTACAGGAAGGATTTTTGCAGTAGCCTCAACATAAATTTTCTTCTTTGTAGACTTGGCCAATTCTGTTTCAAGTCTTACAACAACTTCCTCAAGCTTCTTACACTCAGAAGTTTTTAGTGTAAAATCATTGTCAAGCTCATCAGTAATTATCTTTGCTTTCTTGAATGTTTCCATAATTTCAGCATTTATGTCATTGGCTTGGTTGAGCTGATCATTCAAACTTTTATTTTTCTTTCTTTCTAACTTGAGCTCTGTGAGTGCAAAAAGCAACTCTGCTTCAAGATATGGGTTGTCATCATCTTCTACTCTCCTCTTGAAATTATCACTTCTCTTCTTTGTTGCTTCAATCCCTGTAGGAGTTTCTTCAAGTCTTGTCATGAAAAGAATATCAACATCATTTTCTTCCTTAGACTCATTAGAGGGGTTATCATGCTTTGACAGATAACTCCTCTTTCTTGGAATGAATTTCTTCTTTCCTTTCTTCTCTTGACTCCCTTTAGGCTCTTCTTCATCAGAATCATACACTCTACCCTTTTTCTGGCACTTAGAAGCAAAGTGTCCTAAGCCACCACAGTTGAAACATCTCATTGAAGACTTATTTTTGAACTTCTCAGATCTCTTCTTGAGTTTGTTAGCCAGATAGGCTATAAGCTCATCATCAAAATCATCTGAGTCATCCTCTGCATCAGCTTTTACATTCTCCACTAGCTCTTTTATTTTTAATTTTTTAAAAGCCTCAAAAGTGGCTTCCTTCTCAACTGGCACTGGATCAATCATCCTCATCTTATAGGTAACCAAAATACCATGCGGTTCAACTATGGTCAACGTATTCAAAATAGTGATTTCTTCAAGGGCTGACACCTTGACATTGTATAGTTTTGGAAGTGTCCTCAATACCTTCTTGACCATATGAATCTCCTTCAGTTCTTTACCCAATGCTCTGATTGCATTGGTGACCTTGTTTACCCTATTCAGGTAGAACTCAATTGTCTTACCTTCACTCATTCTCAAGCTCTCATATTGAGATATCAGTATTTGTAATTTGGCCTCCTTAATTTTACTATCACCTTCATGTATACTCTGCAACTTGTCCCATATCTCCTTTGATGTTGGACAACTGATTACTCTAGTAAGTTCATTGCTTGCTAGTGCAGCTAGAAGAGCTGAAACTGCCTTAGCTTCATTCTCTCTTTTCTTCATCTCAATTGCATCACTGATATCTTCAGTTGTGTGCTTGTACCCATTCTTCACAGCTAGCCATACTCCATATCCTTGTGCTATCAGGTATGCCTCCATCCTGACTTTTCACACACTATAGTTGGAGCTGTCAAACACACACTGTAGTTGGAGCCGTCAAACATAGGAATCCTACTGTGTCCATGATGCTCATTATTTGTAGCCATATCTCTATCTGTCCCCGAAGCTATCAAACTTCTTCCCTTGGGAACGCAGCTCTAATACCAATTGTTGATCCCAGGTAGTCACTGAAAGGGGGGGTGAATCAGTACCCTAAAAAATAATCCCACTGAGATGATCTGGCCTATTATTTTGGAAACTGCTGCCAAGAGCTATTGTTCACTGTGTGCTGCCTTGAGCTGTCAAATGGACTTTTCTCACTGCCAATTTGTTAAACATATTTCGTGCATACACCAACCACACACCCACAGGTATCCATACCAGGGGCTTGGCCTGCCAAGTTTGTACACCCAGACCTGCAGTACACAGACTTTTATTCCACATACACAGACATCCACATTTACAACCATAACACAGAATATAACGTGGTTCACCAATACACTCACTGTGATGGCTAGTCCACTGGGTAATACCCTAATCAGGGTTTCGTATTATACCCAATACATAACTATAATTAGTAGATTCGGCTGTTACAATAGCGAGGTGCCACACCACCAGGGTACGACGAGCTACAACTCGAATATGAGCTACAACCCACAAGTCTGCTAAGCCCCAGCCCAGTAGACTAAAAACATGAATATCTTGATCACAAACCCTTCCCACTAAGCATAAACATCATACTGAGGGTTTGAGAGAGAGACTACCTTCCCGGCATAATCACTCCTTCTGTGGAACACTCTAACGAGCTTCTTTACCACTTCTAATGGCCACTCCGGCCATTTCTTCCACACCAACTTCTATGAGAGCTCAATAGAAGCTCAATGGAACCTTTCTTGTACCTTACTGAGGCATAGACGACAGTAGGAACAATCTGGAATCCTAAATCAACTCGAAGATGCTTCAACAAGTGTTTTTCAACCAAACCCCTATTTTTTTTTCTCGCACAAACAGTCCTCAAATTTTTTTTTCAGATACTACTTCAAAAATGAAGACCAGGGAAATTGGAATCATCTCGATCTGATCTCGGACGGCCGAGATATGGCCTATCAAAGTTTGGCCGCTTAGATCATTCCAAATGGAATCTGCAGAGTTGATTCCATGTGACGGGATGCACTGTAGCTCCGCTACCACTGTCCCACCATACAGCATTGTCGAACTACGATTGGCGCAGATGGCATCTTTCGTTTTAGGCCGCTGGATCTGTCAGATGGAGGCGGGAAAGACTCTTGGCCGTTCGATCCAGATCCATCGCGTCAGGCGCGATCAGTAGGGATTCTGGCTGAACGATTGAGATCTGGCTCGAAGCTACTCTGTACGCGCGACACATACAAGCATGGATCCAGCTTCGTGCGCAGCATACCATTGTTTTAAGCTACATTCAGCCAACCAGAGCGGCGATTGGATTTAATGCGGAAGTACGTGCTACACAGTAGCCCGCCTTACTGTGAGTCGCCGGATTAGAATCCACGCATTGTGGCTTGATTTGAGCCGTTGACGACGAATCTGCCACTTTTCTTTTGACCAAAATACCCCTAAACAAAGTGTTGTAATGCCCTATAAGTCTTTTTTTTCAGAGATTTTTTCTTTTTGGTCTTTTGCGGCATCGAACACCTTGCGGGTGGCATCGAACACCTTGCGGGTGTTCGATGGTGCATCCGTGTGGCACTTGCGCGCGCGCATGCATGCAGATCTGCTGGAGGCAGCGTGCTAGCCTTGCGAGGCTGGTTGCGTGCTGGCCTTGTGAGGCAGGTTGCATGTTGGCCTTGCGAGGCTTGCTGCTGGCTGGCCTTGCGAGGCAGCTACTGGCTTGGTGCCGCGGGCTTCGACCATGCTGGCCTGGGCTGGTGCCAAGATGGCAAGCCACATCATGTGGGACCCACATGGGCCACATTCTCTCTCCTCTTTCTCTCTCTTCTTTTTCTATCCTCATCTTCTCTCTCTTCTTTCTCTCTCCTCATCTTCTCTTTCTTTTATTTTCTTTCCTCTTAAATTAGAGAACTACCAGACTGCCCATATTGCCATTGGATTACACATGCAAACCATGGTTGCCAACAATGACAACACACTTGGAACTACCCATGAACTGCTCAACACTGGCCAAGGTTTCAACAATAAATAAACGAAATTAAATATGCATGAACAGTAATAGCAGGAATATTGGATGACATGTGAGATGCACATTACAAGCATACAAGTATAGAATCAATCATGACAATGGACTCAATAAAAATAACAGTTTGTTATTAACCAATTAGTTTAGGTGTTCCCTGTAAGACCCATGTCAATCTAACCCGGTCTTACCACCTTGAACCAGGTTTACCCATTATGGTTGAGTCAAATGGACCAAGGGCGTGAAGGAGATCGAGATCCAGGTATCAAATCGACCCAAAAACACTTAAAATAGGGGAAGGGTCGCATACCCAGCTAAGTAGGGTCGGACCTCCCAAAACAGAAAGTCAGACCCTCAGTTTTGAAGGGAGGGTCAGACAGCTTAAGACCCTAGGGTCGACGGGATCATCGACCCTCCCATCGACCCTCGGTTTCTGCCGAATATAGAAATTAGGAAATTTTTATATTTTTCGATTGGGATTCTTTCCAAATCTCAGAGGAACTTATTTAGGATGTTCCTACTCTATTTAAAGGACGTCCCTAAGCCACTTTCACTCCTTTCACAATCCTAATTGAATTGAGAGAAAGAGAGGGGAAGGAAAAGATGAAGAAGAGAGGCAAGCAAGAGAACTTAGCAAAAAGGAGAAGAATTTCAGAGGAAAAGTTATCTTCTGAGGTATGGATACTAATTCCATGAATTTCTACAGACCTTAGGTTAGTAATTGTTGAGAGAGTGATTTCGGAGAAACCCAAACCATCAATCTATGGTTAGGTTTCCATGAAAAATCCTAGGAGAATGCATGAAAGCTATCTAGGTGGATGATTCATGGTTTTAGACCATGGAATGAATGTTGAATGGAATGTAGAAGCAAGCCATAGGACCCCAAACACGAAGAATGGACTAAAAAGTAGAAATTTGACCAAAGTACACCGAGGGTCGCACCAAGGGTCGATGACCATCCGACCCTAGGTGTTCCTGACCATCGACCCTCAGCATTTGGGAAGTTCAGAAAGAGGGAAGGGTCGATAGACCCATCGACCCTAGCATCGACCCTACCTTCGACCCTCAGTAACAGAGTAGTTTTTTATTCTGAATAAATTCTAATTAAATTCTATCGACTTTGTTAGGTCTTCTAGCAATATAATAACACTGTAAAGGTGATTCTAAAGCTTGGAAAAGTATCTTATAGCAAGCTAAGGTGAGGAACCTTAACTCCAAACTAAATTGGTTATTAATAAACTATTTTCTATTTCTTGAGTCCTATGCTATGCTTGATTCTATGCGAATATGTTTGTAATGTGCATGCAGCATGCCATCCAATATTTCTATTACTTGTTCATGCATATTTACTTTATTGTTTATAACATGATGATGAAGATGATGATAGGAATAGGCATGTGCTTGTATGTGTGTGGTTGATGTGTTTGATGCGAGCGAGTATCAGGGGAGGTGTGATGTGAACGTCAATAAACGTTAACCTTTGGCGGGTCTTGGCACTTTAGCTCTATCTCTAACTCAAGTCTTGTGCATTGACATCGTCGTATCACCATTACTTTAGCAGAACTATTATGTCGTAGAGTATCAGGGGAGGTGGTCTCGGTCCTTGTAGTCTCTGACTCTACCGGGGGGCCTTAGCTCTATCTCTATGGGCATTCTGAGGGATGCTAGGGTGAGGCCTTGGATACACTGTTTGGCATTAGGATTGGTTAGTTGCGAGCCCAGTTTGCAGCCCTCGCCAACAGGGGCTTACGTGTTGGTATGACACTATATAGCAATAAACGTAACCTTTGTTATATAATGTTCATGATTGGGTGCATGTGAGTTGACGATAAACGTGATCTTCGGGTAATGTCACACACTATTGTATAGAGGCGGGGTCAATAAACGCGACCTTTGGCTACCTAAACCTTTCTATTGCATACTGCAAACTTTAAACCAGACCAAAGATATAAATTGACTTTTTGCATGCGTATGTATTGTTGCATTGTTTTGGCTACTCACTGAGCCGTGATGTGTGCACACCTATCGACGTCGAATATTTTTAGTTGATGATGCAGGTTATATGGTTGAAGATTATATGAACGCGTCTGCGTACGGGAATGTGGTAGCAATGGAAGCTGGAGCTGAAGTAGATACACACGACTCCTCTTGCGAGTGCAACTCGTGTGTATTTGATTAGATATTTTATAGTTTTCTTTATTTGGATTTATTAAAGACTTGTATTGATATTTACTTATGTCTCGGTTGATACAGAATAAATTGTTATTTAAATTTTAATATCACATAGATTCTCAGTTCATCTTATTATAATCCGCTATTGTGTATTTACTCTGATTATGATTACGGATGTGTGTAAGTTCAGTTAATGCGGGGTTAGCCTATTTGAGATCCTGGTTGAACCGTTGGTTATTTAGCTGTTTATCACACCATTCTGGTTAGATCAAAATTGGGGTGTGATAACTTGGTATCAGAGCATCTCAGGCCTTGTCCGCTGAACTAGCATACATTTAACATAATTGTGAACTGAGATAGGATAAAAATAAAAACAGTAATATTAACACATTGTAAGCACCAGTGATGTTTGAGACAAAATTTAAAAAGAGAATAATGCATCTATTAAAAAGGGAAACAAGTTTACATAACAATGAGAGCGAAACAAAACATATATACATAATGAAAGCAGAGTACAGTCCACAACCCGGACAGTTACTCTGAAGTACAAGGAAATGAAGGTACAATCAAGAAGCAGGAGGCGAAGGAGGAGGCGGTGCCTCACGGTCTTTGTCGTAGTCCTCAGCATAGACTCTAGTCAACCAGGCTATCTGAGTCTGGGTCGTCTGTAAACTAGCTGTGAGACCGGCTATCCTCTGATCAGTCGCACGCTGCACCTCTAGGAGCTCTCCCATCCGCGCGTCTGATGCGTGCTGAGCAGCCAACAGCTCATCCATCCTCAGATCAGATCTGCGCTGAGCATCCCTGATCTCCTGCAGCATCTCCATCATGGCTGAAGGTGGAAGTGAAGGATCAACCGAATGGGAAGGACCAGCCTCGGTGCGGGGAGCCGCCGCGGAAGAAGTACCAACTCCAGCTGCATGTGTAGGTGAAGGCGGTGGTATCGAGTCGACGTCCATATACATACGATCGTCATCGTCGATCGGATCCACACGAGCTCTAGCAGCAGCAGCAGCAGCCTCAGCATCAGCCATCTCGACCCGAGTGTGAGGGTGCACCATCGCGTTCCTCTCCTCATCACTAACCTCCTCATCGCGTTCCTCTCCTCATCACTAACCTCAGCATCTGAAGGAATTAAAAGTGCAACTACAAGAACTACTGGACAAGGATTATATTCACCCCAGTATATCACCATGGGGGGCACTAGTGTTGTTCGTAAAGAAGAAGGATGGTAGCGTTCGATTATGTATCGACTATCGAGAGTTGAATAAACTGACAATCAAGAATCGATATCCACTACCTCGGATCGATGACTTGTTCGATCAGTTACAAGGGGCAAAAGTATTTTTCTAAGATCGATCTTCGATCGGGTTATCATCAACTGAAGATTAAAGGAGGTGATATTCCGAAGACAGCATTCAGGACCAGATACGGACATTATGAATTTTTGGTTATGTCTTTCGGATTAACTAATGCACCGGCAACGTTCATGGAACTTATGAACCGAGTTTTCCATGATATGTTGGATACGTCGGTTATAGTATTTATTGTTGACATATTGGTATATTCCAAGGACAAGGAAACTCATATCAAGAACCTAAATGCAGCCCTACAGTGTTTAAGGAAAGAGAAGCTATACGCCAAATTTTCAAAGTGTGAGTTTTGGCTAAGTGAAGTCGCCTTCCTAGGCCATGTGGTATCCGCTGAAGGAATCAAAGTGGACCCCAGCAAAATCGAGGCTATTGTGAAGTGGAAAGCGCCAAAGAGCGTTTCAGAAATCAGAAGTTTTCTGGGTCTAGCTAGTTATTATCGAAGATTCGTAGAAGACTATTCTCGAATTGCCGTACCTCTTACCAGTTTGACTAAGAAAGGTAAAAAGTTTGTGTGGACCGACAACTGTGAGAAGAGTTTCCAAACACTGAAGACCAGATTGATATCCGCTCCGATTTTGACTATTCCTATTCTAGGACAGACATTTACCTTATACACCGATGCGTCGGGACTGGGATTAGGATGTGTGCTTATGCAAGGAGAGCAAGTGATTGCTTATGCTTCAAGACAGTTGAAGGTACATAAGGAAAATTACCCCACTCATGATTTGAAGTTAGCGGCAGTAGTACATGCTGTCAAGATATGGAGACATTACTTATACGGAGAGAAATTTCAGATTAAGTCGGACCATTAAAGTTTTACTTATTTATTTAATCAGAAGGAGTTGAATATGAGACAAAGAAGATGGCTGGAACTATTGAAAGACTATGATTGTGATATCCAGTATCATCCGGGAAAAGCGAACGTAGTAGCGGATGCATTAAGCAGAAAAGCAATGATAAAATCTCAAGGAGAAGTTAGCACGACCGCAGCAATGTGTACCACCGGAATGGTATTCAATCACGACAACGAGCAGTATGTGATAGATACAATGGATGAATCAGCTAACCAAGGGTTTATTCATCGGTTTTCAAATATGTTCGCGGCATTAAAGATTATACCGGATATAGTGGATGAAGTGAAGACAGCTATCAAAGCAGATCCTTATCTGAGAACAGTACAAGAAGATATTGAGAAAGGTAGGACTAACCCTGAGTTCACCTTGGATGACGAGAAAGTACTGAAATACAAATGAAGAATATGAGTACCTGAAACAGAAAGTATGGACATTAGACACCGACTGATGAAAGAAGCCCATACCACAATCTACTCGATACACCCTGGAAGTACAAAAATGTATCATGATCTAAAGAAACTATATTGGTGGAGGGGAATGAAAGCAGATGTAGCTAAGTTTGTGTCTCAATGCCTAAATTGTCAGAAAGTATAGGCTGAACGACAAAGACCCGCAGGATTGTTACAGCCATTATCGGAACCAGCATGGAAATGGGACTGCATCACTATGGACTTCGTCACGGGACTACCACTGACTCCTCGAGTAGTTGACGCAGTTTGGGTGATTGTGGACCGTCTGACTAAAACAGCTCGCTTCATACCTATACGACCTCAATATATACTGGAAAGGTTAGCAAAGCTGTATGTGGATAATATTGTTCGGTTACACGGTGTACCAGAAAGTATTGTGTCCGATAGAGATCCACGATTTACTTCTAAATTTTGGGAAGGACTGCAAAAGGCTATGGACCATGTCCAGTTCTCATTGACAAAAAAAACCTTAGATGTCACCTTATGAAGCACTGTATGGCAGGAAGTGTCGAACTCCCTTGTTTTGGAATGAAGTTGGAGAACGTAGTATCGTTGGACTGGAATTTGTTGAAGAGACTTGTCGAGTGGTTGACATCATCAAGGAAAGAGTGAGAACAGCTCAGAACCGTCAGAAGCAATATGCAGATACTCGACGAAGAGATCTGGAGTTCGCCGCATGTGATAAAGTATTTTTGAAGGTATCGCCTATGCGAGGATTGAAGAGGTTCGGACAGAAAGGGAAACTAAGTCCAAGATATGTCGGGCCGTATGAAATTCTAGCTAAGCGTGGAAAAGTAGCTTATCAGTTAGCACTACCACCATCTATGTCAAGTGTGTATGACGTATTTCATATTTTCTTGTTGAAGAAGTATGTCAAAGACCCAACACATGTTTTGACAGTAGATTTGTCAGAATTGACTGATGATTTGACGTTTGAAGTAACACCAACAGAAACCACTAGTCGAAAAGTTCAACGTCTACGCAATAGAGATATCTACTATGTTAAGGTCACATGAAAAAGTAGAGACATGGAAGAAATTACATGGGAAGAAGAAAATGCTATGCGAAAGCAATACCCTCATTTATTTGATTCAGAAGGTACGTACAATTTTGAGGACAAAATTTTTATAAGTTGGGGGGAGTTGTAAGACCCGTGTCAATCTAACCCGGTCTTACCACCTTGAACCAGGTTTACCCATTATGGTTGAGTCAAATGGACCAAGGGCGTGAAGGAGATCGAGATCCCAGGTATCAAATCGACCCAAAAACACTTAAAATAGGGGAAGGGTCGCAAACCCAGCTAAGCAGGGTCGGACCTCCCAAAACAGAAAGTCAGACCCTCAGTTTTGAAGGGAGAGTCAGACAGCTTAAGACCCTAGGGTCGACGGGATCATCGACCCTCCCATCGACCCTCGGTTTTTGCCGAATATAGAAATTAGGAAATTTCTATATTTTTCGATTGGGATTCTTTCCAAATCTCAGAGGGACTTATTTAAGATGTTCCTACTCTATTTAAAGGACGTCCCTAAGCCACTTTCACACCTTTCACAACCCTAATTGAATTGAGAGAAAGAGAGGGGAAGGAAAAGAGGAAGAAGAGAGGCAAGCAAGAGAACTTAGCAAAAAAGAGAAGAATTTCAGAGGAAAAGTTATCTTCTCAGGTATGGATACTAATTCCATGAATTTCTACAGACCTTAGGTTAGTAATTGTTGAGAGTGTGATCTCGGAGAAACCCAAACCATCAATCTATGGTTAGGTTTCCATGGAAAACCCTAGGAGAATGCATGAAAGCTATCTAGGTGGATGATTCATGGTTTTAGACCATGGAATGAATGTTGAATGGAATGTAGTAGCAAGCCATAGGACCCCAAACATGAAGAATGGACTAAAAAGTGGAAATTAGACCAAAGTGCACCGAGGGTCGCACCAAGGGTCGATGACCATCCGACCCTAGGTATTCCTGACCATCGACCCTCAGCATTCGGGAAGTCCAGAAAGAGGGAAGGGTCGATAGACCCATCGACCCTAGCATCGACCCTACCTCCGACCCTCAGTTAACAGAGTAGTTTTTAATTTCGAATAAATTTTAATTAAATTCTATCGACTTTGTTAGGTCTTCTAGCAATATAATAACACTGTAAAGGTGATTCAAAAGCTTAGAAAAGTATCTTATAGCAAGCTAAGGTGAGGAACCTTAACCCCAAACTAAATTGGTTAATAATAAACTGTTTTCTATTTCTTGAGTCCTATGCTATGCTTGATTCTATGTGAATATGTTTGTAATGTGCATACAACATGCCATCCAATATTTCTATTACTTGTTCATGCATATTTACTTTATTGTTTATAACATGATGATGATGATGATGATAGGAATAGGCATGTGCTTGTATGTGTGTGGTTGATGTGCTTGATGCGAGCGAGTATCAGGGGAGGTGTGATGAGAACGTCAATAAACGTTAACCTTTGGCGGGTCTCAGCACTTTAGCTCTATCTCTAACTCAAGTCTTGTGCATTGACATCGTCGTATCGCCATTACTTTAGCAGAACTATTATGTCGTAGAGTATCAGGGGAGGTGGTCTCGGTCCTTGTAGTCTCGACTCTACCGGGGGCCTTAGCTCTATCTCTATGGGCATTCTGAGGGATGCTAGGGTGAGGCCTTGGATACACTGTTTGGCATTAGGATTGGTTAGTTGCGAGCCCAGTTTGTAGCCCTCGCCAACAGGGGCTTACGTGTTGGTATGGCACTATATAACAATAAACATAACCTTTGTTATATAATGTTCATGATTGGGTGCATGTGAGTTGACGATAAACGTGATCTTCGGGTAACGTCACACACTCGTGTATAGAGGCGGGGTCAATAAACGCGACCTTTTGGCTACCTAAACCTTTCCATTGCATACTGCAAACTTTAAACCGGACCAAAGATATAAATTGACTTTTTGCATGCATATGTATTGTTGCATTGTTTTGGCTACTCACTGAGCCGTGATGTGTGCTCACCCCTCGACGTCGAATATTTTTAGTTGAATGATGCAGGTTATACGGTTGAAGATTATATGAACGCGTCTGCGTACGGGAACGTGGCAGCAATGGAAGCTGGAGCTGAAGTGGATACACACGACTCCTCTTGCGAGTGCAACTCGTGTGTATTTGATTAGATATTTTATAGTTTTCTTTATTTGGATTTATTAAAGACTTGTATTGATATTTACTTATGTCTCGGTTGATACAGAATAAATTGTTATTTAAATTTTAATATCACATAGATTCTCAGTTCATCTTATTATAAGACTTCCGCTATTGTGTAGTTACTCTGATTATGATTACGGATGTGTGTAAGCTCAGTTAACGCGGAGATAGCCTATTTGAGATCCTGGTTGAACCGTTGGTTATTTAGCGGTTCATCACACCATTCTGGTTAGTCCAAAATTGGGGTGTGGCATTCCCTCACCTGTTAGCAATTCTCGATGTTCTTCCAAGCCTTGAAATTCTCTTTGAATTGATTTAACAACATAAAAGTTAAAATGAATTTAAGTTAAGGTTCATATGTGACATGTTACAGTAGTCAAAAATTGAAACAGAGCACTGATAGGTGTCTGATTGGTCCCATGGTCTCATGCTGTATCGACCTTACTGTCTACAGTCGATGCCCTACGGTCGCATATGGTGCGACCGTAGCTGTGATCTTGAGATTTTTTATCACAGTCTACATGAAATTCGAAAGTTCTTCCTGAGTTCATTCTTCTTTTCTTCAATGAGGTTTATTCTAAGGTCATCCTATGACCAACATTAGTAATTTCTTATCAACCCTAATCATAAAATTCACTCCTCATGGTTCTCCTTGGGATTTTCTCAAGAAAATCTCATAGATCATAATAGGTTGATATTTCCTATCCTCCATTAAAGTCTTATACTTAGAGTTTACATCTCCAGAGATTCGTTTCATACCTTTGCCTGTGATAGAGAGCCAATCTCTTCTCAGCAAACTCTTCTCCTTAGCTTTTTCTTCTTCTCCTTCTCTTCCTTCTCTTCCTTCTCTTTCTCTAGGGTTTACTAATGTTCTAAAAGAGTGAAAAAGGACTGAGGGACGTCCTTTATATAGAGGAAAACTCTCCATATAAAGTCCTCTTTCAATTAGGAAAGCAATCCCTTAGTTTAGGAAAGTTTCCAAAACTCGAAGTCTGATCTGGGTTTCTCACGGTCGATCATACGGTTGCATAAACCATCGACCGTAGGGTTAAAACCATCGACCATGGGGTTCTGGATTTGAGATTTTTGGTTCCCTTCCTTATGGTTGACTATACCTACCCAGGCATGCGACCTTAAGTATGTTTTTAGTGTTTTTAACTTGATTCTCATACCTGGTTTGTGATCTATCTTCACACGCTCAGTCCACTTGGTCCAGAAATGATGGGAAGACCTAGCACGACACAGTTAAATCATGTTAGTGGAGTACAGGTCTTACAACTCCCCCCCTCTTATATAAATTTCATCCTCGAAATTTGCACACACCTTGTGAGTCGAATAGGTGACGATATTGCTTTCGCATAACGTTCTCTTCTTCCCATGTAACTTCTTCTACATTTTGGCTTCTTCGAGTAACCTTAACGTAGTAAATTTCGCGATTGCGAAGACATTGCACCTTCCGGCTAGTGATCTCAAAAGGTACTACTTCGAACGTCAAATCTTCAGTCAAATCCGATGGATCCGTTGTTAACACGTGTGTTGGATCTCTGACGTACTTCTTCAATAATGAGATATGAAATACATCATGCACACTTGACATGGATGGTGGTAATCCAAACTGATATGCTACTTTTCTACGTCTATCTAGAACTTCATAAGGTCCAATATATCTGGGACACAGCTTTCCCTTTTGTCCAAACCTTTTCAAACCACGCAAAGGAGATATTTTTAGAAATACCTTATCACCTATGGTGAATTTGAGATCTCTACGTCGATTATCTACATATTGCTTCTGACGGTTCCGAGCTATTCGGACTTTTTCCTTGATAATGTTGACTACTCGACAAGTCTCTTCAACAAACTCTGGTCCAACAATACTCCGTTATCCAATTTCATTCCAAAACAAAGGAGTTAGACATTTCCTACCATACAGTGCTACATAGGGTGACATCTGTATAGTCGCTTGATAGATGTTGTTATAAGCGAACTCAATCAATGGTAATTTCTCATCCCATGATCCTTTGAAATCAATAACACAAGCTCAAAGCATGTCTTCTAAAATCTGAATGGTACACTCCGACTGTCCGTCTGTCTAAGGATGGAATGTAGTATTAAACTTCAATGTTGTACCCATAGCTTTCTATAATCCTTCCCAAAACTTCGAGGTAAAGCGTGGGTCTTTGTTGGACACAATGCATTCAAGTAGACCATGTAATCGGACAATATTATCTACATAAAGCTTAGCTAACCTCTCTAGGGTATACTGAGGTCGTATAGCTATGAAACGAGCTGTCTTGGTCAAACGATCCATAATCACCCAGACCGCGTCAACTACTCGGGAAGTCAATGGTAACCCGGTGATGAAGTCCATAGTGATCAGTCCCATTTTCATGCTGGTTCTGGCAGTGGCTGCAACAATCCTGCAGGTCTTTGCCTTTCAGCTTTGCTTGCTGGAAATTCAAGCATTGAGACACAAATTTAGTTAGATCCGCTTTCATTCCTCTCTACCAATATAGTTTCTTCTGATCATGATACATCTTCGTGCTTCCAGGGTGTACCGAATAAGCGGTGGTGTGAGCTTCCTTCATTAGTTTGTGTCTAATATCCAAGTCTTCATTTTTAGGAACACATACCCTTCCTTTGTATCTTAGTACCTTTTCAATGTCCTAGGTGAACTCAGGAGTAGTCCTACCTTTTTCGAGGTCTTCTTGCACCGTTCTCAGATAAGGGTCTGATTTAATAGTGGCTTTCACTTCATCTAATAGATTAGGTATAATCTTCAATGTAGCAAACATGTTTGAGAATAGATGAATAAAACCTTGGTCAGTTGATTCATTCGGAATATCAATCACGAACTACTCTTTATCATAATTAAATACTCTCCCTGTGACACGCCACAACATTTGCACTAATTTCTTCCTGGGATTCTGTCATAGCTTTCCTGCTTAGTGCGTCAGCAACTACATTAGCTTTTCCTGGATGATACTGGATATCGCAATCATAATCCTTCAATAATTCTTACCATCTTCTTTATCTCATGTTCAACTCCTTTTGATTAAAAAGATGAGTGAGACTCTTATGATCTGATTTAATCTGAAATTTCTCTCCATACAAATAATGTCTCCATATCTTAACAGCATGTACTATTGCTGCTAATTCCAAGTCATGAGTGGGATAGTTCTTCTCATGTGTCTTCAGTTGTCTTGAGGCATACGCAATTACTTGTTCTCCTTGAATAAGCACACATCCTAAACCTAACCCAAACGCATCAATGTACAAGATAAATGGTTGTCTTAGGATCGGAATAGTCAAGATGGGAGCTGATAACAATCTAGCCTTTAATGTCTGAAAACACTCTTCACATTTATCGGTCCAAACAAACTTTTCTCCTTTCTTTGTCAGACTGGTGAGAGGTACGACGATTCTAGAGTAATCTTCCACGAATCATTGACAATTACTAGCTTAACCTAGGAAACTTCTGATTTCTTCAACATTCTTAGGTGCTTCCCATTTCACAATGGCTTCAATCTTGCTAGGATCCACTTTAATTCCTTCAGCGGATACAACATGCCCTAAGAAAGCGACTTTATTTAGCCAAAACTCACACTTCGTAAATTTTGCGTAAAGCTTCTCTTTTCTTAGTTACTGCAGAGTAGCTCTTAGATTTGTGACATGAGTTTTTTATCCTTGGAGTAAACTAGTATGTCGTTAATAAATACAATGACTGACATATCCAACATATCATGGAATACCCGATTCATGAGTTCTATAAAAGTTACGGGTGCATTAGTTAATCCAAAAGACATGACTAAAAATTCATAATGTCCATATCTGGTTCTGAATGCTGTCTTCGGAATATCACCTTCCTTAATCTTCAACTAATGGTATCCTGATCGAAGATCAATTTTGGAGAACACTTTGGCACCTTGCAACTGATCGAACAAGTCATCGATCCTAGACAACGGGTACCAATTCTTGATTGTAAGCTTATTCAATTCCCGATAGTCTATACATAGTCGAACGCTACCGTCTTTATTGTTTACGAACAATACTAGTGCTCCCCATGGTGATATGCTGGGTTTAATATAACCCTTGTCCAATAATTCTTGCAATTGTACCTTCAGTTCCTTCAGTTCAGTAGGAGTCATTCAATAGGGTGCTTTCGATACTGGTGTGGCTCTGGGTATAAGATCTACAACAAACTCTGTCGCTCGGTCGGGTGGTAGTCCTGGTGGTTCCTTAGGAAATACATCCAAAAATTCACGCACAACTTCAATATCCTCCATTCATGGTGCTTTCTTGGTAAGGTCGACCACATATACTAGATACCCAATTCCTCCTTTCTCGAGGCATTTTCTAGCCTTCAATGCAGAGAGAATGTGTTTTCGTTTACGGGGAAGTTTTGTTTCCACAAAACTAAACTCTGCTCTTTCCTTGTCTTTAAATGTTAATTTCTTTTCTGCACATAATAGGTTTGTAGAGTGCCGAGCTAACCAATCAATTCCCAAGATAACGTCAAAGTCTGCCATCTCAAGTTAAATTAAAGTTACATCCAAAATCTTCTCGCCGATAAGAACTGGACATGGTCCATAACCTCTGTCTAGTTCCACTTCTAATCCCATAGGTGATCGTACAAGCAATTTATAGTCTATGGGTCTAAGAGGTAGATTTAACTTCTTTCCAAACGACACAGATATAAAAGAATGAGTAGCTCCAGAGTCAAAGAGTACTCTGGCGGGTATGCCATTAATAGTACGATACCTGTGATTTGATTTTATTTAGTCTACATGCTTACACAAGGTAGTACAAAATGAAAGGTTCAGGTCATACCTGTGACCACATCAGGTGATGCGACATCATCCTCAGATGTAACTGCATAAACTTTTTCTTGCTGTAGTTGCTTCCTTGGCTTAGGACACTCTCTTGAATAATGTCCTACTTGATTACAGTTAAAGCATTTAACTCCAACCTTACTTTGCTTCTGTTGAGGTTGGGCTATCAGAGTTGTCTTGGCTGCAGCATTGAAGCCTTGAGTACAGAAGGTTTTAAATGTCTTTGAGTTCCCTCCGTTGTATGAATTTTCATTAGGGCTTTTAATACCTCTGTTTTGAGCAAAATAACTTTTCCTCTGGCTCGATTCCAGTACTCAAGCAATCTGTACAGCTTCAATATAAATCTTCTTTTCCAGTCCCAATACATGCTCACGGATGCTTCCCCTAAGTTCCATGACGAACCTTCGGGTTTTGGTATTTTCCTCCTACATGCTAGAGGGAGCAAAGAAAAACAGTTCTTCATAATGTTGTTGATATGCGTCTACAATCATCTGTCCCTGATACAGACTCAGAAACTCCTTTTCCATTTGATCTCTGAAAATCCTGGGAAAATACTTATCGAAGAAAGCTTCTTTATAGATAGCCCAGGTCAGTTGGGCGTGCTTTGTTAACAGATAACTCCGAGTGAATTTCCACCAATGGTACGCATCACCTTTTAGCATAAAAGTGGCACATAACACCTTCTCTTCTTTTTATAGTCATCATCATAAAGTTTCTTTCCATCTCATCAATCCAGTGAGCTAGCCATAACGGATCTGATGGCTTGCCTGTAAATTCCTTCTTCATCTTCAGAAAATGCTCGATCAGTCTGGAGTGATCAAGCTAATACTGTGCATATACTCCATACATAGGCGGTTGGTACTGATAATTTCCTTGGTTATACCCGCCTTGCGGTGCTTCAGGGTTTTGCAACTTGGCCTTGTACTGCTGGTGTTTGTGGTGCTTGGGGTATGGTGTTGCTACCACCAGGTGTAGTACTAGCTTGTCCTGTAGGTAGAGGTGTCGTGTTTGCTGCTGGGAAAGCTATTCCCAAAGTAGCTTGCATGTTGGCTTGCACTTGCTGTATTTGCTGCAATTGTTGTGCTAAATTCATCACGGCAGTAGCCAAATCTGTAGGTGGTGCAGGTAGATTGGTTGGGTTGGCTTGGCTGTGCACATTTTGAGGTGTAGCATTTTGAGTTCAATATTTTCTTCCTATCCTTGCTGACCTTCATTGTCATTAGTCTCCATAGGTGGTGGAGATGGGTTTGCATTTTGTCTCCTTCTACTTACTCTGCGTCCAGCCATTTAAACTCTTGGTTGAATGGTACTAGGAAAGGCTGTACATGTGAGACAAGATATGATGGTAGTATTGGGTTAGTCTCACAATGAAAAGCGAGAGAAAAACAAAATCAATAGGTAAAAGTTCAAACAGAATCAAATGCAGACAACAGTAGGTCATACGGTCGATGGCTTACGGTCGCATGTTGTGTGACTTTATGTGCGACCATCACATCCCTGGCAACTTACCTAGACCCTGTGGTCGATCATACGGTCGATCCTACGGTCAATAGTTTTGGTTGAATTGTGCGACCGTAAGATCCAAAATTAGTTTTTAAAAACCTATTTTCGAGAGTTTTCCTCTCATTCTCCTTCTTCCTCCTACGGTCTCTACTCAACTCGCCACCAGTGAGTTGCTACAGTGTCGAACATACAAACTTTGTGATTTTTACTTCGATCTACAACCTACATTTTGTTCCACAAGGTATGTTCTCTACTCTTTTTCATTTTTAAGCTTTCATACCTAGGGTTTTTGCCATTTGTAGGTTTTCTTCTAATTAATATTTTTCTAACCATAAAAATTTGATTTTTATTGGGGGCTTTTGCTATTGGCCACCCAATGGATGAAAGCCCTCAAGAAAATTTGAGTTTCATCAGTTAGTTTAGTAGAAACTTAAAAATTCTCATTTTTGACCTAAATTTTAGGGTTTTTGCCCAATTGTCAAAAATTTTCAAATTCGACCTACTAGTTAAAATTTCCAATTAGATATGCATTGAAGGATGGCTTGGGACCTATGTAAGTCCTCCTGCCAAATGTTTGGGTGAAAAGTAAGGCTTCTTCTCATTTTACGTCGTTATGCTGTTAAATTTTTCCAAATTTTCTAACTTATTTTTCTTATTTTCTTTTCTTACAGCTATCATGGTTTGCACCAAAGTTTCTCGAGTTCATGACCCACTTCGCTTCAGGTTTGTGGAAGTAGAAATGCGATATCCTTGGTTTGACCGGAACAAAGTTGAAGGGGTTGATGTGTGAACCTAGCCCACTTAGCCCTGTTTGATGTGGAGAGGGCATTTGGCGATATCGACTGGCTTCCAATGATCCTATACGAGGCTTGCACTCGCCTGGACCTGGTTAAGCAGTTCTACTGTCACCTTCAGGTGGAGGGTGACCTAGAGGATGTGGAGAGGGGCAGAGAGCTTCAGATCACCAGCTGGTTGAAAGGGGTTTCGATTTCTTTCAACACCATTGTCGTCTCACATGCACCCACCATGGAATAGAGATAGAGCTAAAGTGTCCGGATCAAACACCGCCGATACTTTCCCTGATGCCCTACCCATACCAATACGTAAGCCCCTGCTGGCGAGGGCTTACAAACTGGGCTCGCAACTAACCAATCCTAATGCCAAACAGTGTATCCAAGGCCTCACCCTAGCATCCCTCAATACGTCCATAGAGATAGAGCTAAGGCCACCCCGGCAGAGTCAGAGACCACACGGTCTGAGACCACCTCCGCTAATGCCCTACGACGTAATAGTTCTGCTAAGGTAATGGTGATACGACGATGTTAGTGGGCAAGACTTGAGCAGAGACAGAGCTAGAGTCTGGTGACGAGGTCGAAGACCACCATACCACGTCCTCTCCCTGATGCTTGACTCGCATCCAACACACCAACCACACACATACATTCACATGCCTATTCCTAGCATCATCATCATCATTATGTTATAAATAAATGGAATTAAATATGCATGAACAGCAATAGCAGAAATATTGGATGACATGTGAGATGCACATTACAAGCATACAAGCATAGAATCAATCATGGCATTATACTCAATAAAAATAAATAGTTTGTTATTATCCAATTAGTTTAGGCTTTGTTCCCTCACCTATTAGCAATACTTAATGTCCTTTCAAGCCTTAAAATTCTCTTTGAATTGATTTAAAACCTAAAAGTTATATGAATTTAAGTTAGGGTTCATATGTGACATGTTACAGTAGTCAAAAATTAAAACAGAGCACTGATAGGTGCCTGATTGGTCCTTTGGCCTCATGCTGTATCGACCTTACTGTCTACGGTCGATGCCCTACGGTCGCATATGGTGCGACTGGTAGGTGTGAACTTGTGCTTTCTGGTCATAGTCTACATGAAATTCGAAAGTTCTTGCTGAGTTCATTCTTCTGTTCTTCAACGGGGTTTATTCTAAGGTCATCCTATGGCCATCATTAGTAATTTCTTATCAACCCTAATTATCAAATTCACTCCTCATGGTTCTCATTGGGATTTTCTCAAGGAAATCTCATTGATCATAATAGGTTGATATTGCCTATCCTCCATAGAAGTCTTATACTTAGAGTTTACATCTCCAGAGATTTGTTTCATACCTTTGCCTGTGATAGAGAGCCAATCTCTTCTCAGCAAACTCTTCTCCTTAGCTTTTTCTTCTTCTCCTTCTCTTCCTTCTCTTCCTTCTCTTTCTTTAGGGTTTACTAATATTTTAATAGAGTGAAAAAGGGCTGAGGGACATCCTTTATATAGAGGAAAACTCTCCATATAGAGTCCTCTTTCAATTATAAAAGCAATCCCTTAGTTTAGGAAAGTTTTCAAAACTCGGAGTCTGATCTAGGTTTCTCACGGTCGATCATATGGTGGCATAAACCGTCGACCGTAGGGTTAAAACCATCGACTGTGGGGTTATAAATTTGAAATTTTTGGTTCCCTTTCTTATGGTCGACCATACCTACCCAGGCATGTGACCTTAGGTATGTTTTTAGTGTTTTAACTCGATTCTCATACCTGATTTATAATCTATCTTCACACGCTCAGTCCACTTGGTCCAAAAATGATGGAAAGACCGGGCACGACACGATTAAACCAAGTTAGTGGAGTACGGGTCTTGCATTTTCTCTATATGAAGGACGTCCCTCAGCCCTTTTTCACTCTTTTAGAACATTAGTAAACCCTAGAGAAAGAGAGGGAATAGAAGGAGAAGAAGAAAAAGCTAAGGAGAAGAATTTGCTGAGAAGAGATTGGCTCTCTATCAGAGGCAAAGGTATGAAACGAATCTTTGGGGATGTAAACTCTAAGGAATATGACTTCTATGGAGGATAGGCAATATCAACCTATTATGATCTATGTGATTTCCTTGAGAAAATCCCAAGGAGAACCATGAGGAGTGAATTTGATGATTAGGGTTGTTAAGAAATTACTAATGATGGCCATAGGATGACCTTAGAATAAATCCATTGAAGAACAGAAGAATTGACCCAGGAAGAACCTGAATTTCATGTAGACTGTGACAAAAAATCTCAAGGTCGCAGCTAGGGTCGACCATAGCATGATTAGTATAACCAGAGGATCGACCATAGACATTCAGGAAGATTTCAGAAATCATATGCTCGTAGCTACGGTCGCACCATATGCGACCGTAGGGTATCGACAGTAGACAGTAAGGTCGATATAGCGTGAGACCATGAGACCAATCAGACACCTATTAGTGCTCTATTTTGATTTTTGACTACTGTAACATGTCACTTATAAACCTTGACTTAAATTCATATAACTTTTAGGTTGTTAAATCAATTCAAAGAGAATTTCAAGGCTTGGAAGGACATCGAGAATTGCTAACAGGTGAGGGAACACCTAAACTAATTGGTTAATAACAAATTGTTATTTTTATTGAGTCCAATGCCATGATTGATTCTATGCTTGTATGCTTGTAATGTGCATCTCACATGTCATCAAATATTCCTGCTATTACTGTTCATGCATATTTAACTCCGTCTATTTCTAACATGATGATGATGATGATGATGCTAGGAATAGGCATGTGAATGTATGTGTGTGGTTGGTGTGTTGGATGCGAGTGGAGCATCAGGAGGAGGACGTGGCATGGTGGTCTTCGACCTCGTCACCAAACTCTAGCTCTATCTCTACTCGAGTCTTGCCCACTAACATCGTCGTTTTGCCATTACCTTAGCAGAACTATTACGTCGTGGGGCATCAGGGGAGGTGGTCTCGGACCGTGTGGTCTCTGACTCTGCCAGGGGGCCTTAGCTCTATCTCTATGGATATATTGAGGGATACTGGGGCGAGGCCTTGGATACACTGTTTGGCATTAGGATTGGTTAGTTGCGAGCCCAGTTTGCACGCCCTCACTAATAGGGGCTTACGTGTTGGTATGGGTAGGGCATCAGGGGAAGTGTTGGCGGTGTTTGATTCAGTCACTTTAGCTCTATCTCTATTCCATGGTGGGTGCATGTGGGACGGTGATGGTGTTTGATTCATTGGGTAGATTCACACACTCATGTATAGAGGTGCAGTGGCTACCAAACCTTTCTATAGCACATTGTAAACTTAAACATCCAACTAGATATATGAATTGAATGTATGCATATGTTTGTTGCATTGTTTTGTTTGCTCACTGAGTCGTGATGTGTGCTCACCCTTTCGACGTCGAATATTTTTAGTTGATGTTGCAGGTCCTACCATTGAAGAATATATAAATGTGTCGATGTATGGACATGTTGCTGCGATGGACATAGAAGCTAAAGATGATGCGCATGATTCATCATGCGAGTGCATTCAATGTGTTTTTGCTTAGGTTTAGTTATAGTTTGAACATCGGATATGTAATTGATTATTTATTTTTATGTCTTATGGTTTTGAGATAATTAGATTAAATATTTATTTATCACTGTTAGACTCTCAGTTCATTATATGTAAGACTTCTACTTATTTGTTTATTACCTCTGATTATTAATGTAGAATATGTGTGTGGTTTGATATGGTGGGTACGACCTATGCGAGATCCTGGGTGAACCGTTGGTTTATTGGCAGTTCATCACACCATTCTGGTTAGACCAAAATTGGGGTGTGACAGTGTAGTCTCTGACTCTGCCGGAGGGCCTTAACTCTATCTCTATGGCCGTATTGAGGGATGCTGGGGTAAGGCCTTGGATACACTGGATGACATTTAGGATTGGTTAGTTGCGAGTCCAGTTTGCAAGCCCTAACCAATAGGGGTTTACGTGTTGGTATGGGTAGAGCATCAGAGGAAGTATTGGCGGTGTGTGATCCGGACACTTTAGCTCTATCTTTATTCCATGGTGGGTGCATATGGGACAGCAATGGTGTTTGATCCATTAGACGGATTCACAAACTCATGTATAGTGGTGCGGGGGCCATCAAATCTTTCTATAGCACATTGCAAACTTAAAAATCAGACCAAAGATATGAATTGAATCATGCATATGTTTATCGCATTGTTTTGTTTGCTCACTGAGCCATGATGTGTGCTCACCCTTTCGACGTCGAATATTTTTAGTTGATGATGTAGGACCTACTGTTGAAGATTATATGAATGCGTCGATGTATGGACATGTAGCGGCGATGGACTGGGAATTAATAGAGGAGACGCATGATTCTTCATGCGAGTGCAACCACTGTGTTTATGATTAGTTTCGCTATGTTTGACTACTAGAACATGTAATGGATTAATTATTTTTATGTCTTGAGTTTTGGAAATAATCGGATTAATTATTTATTATCATTGTTAGACATCAGTTCATTATCAGTAAAACTTTCGTTTATTTGTTTATTACCTCTAATTATTACTGTGGAATGTGTGTGTGGTTTCATATAGTGGGTACGACCTATGCGAGATCCTGGTTGAACCTTTGGTTCATTAACGGTTCATCACACCATTTCGGTTAGACCAGAATTGGGGTGTGACATGTCTTTTCCTAAAACTTGGGTGTTCAACTGTCATTAAGGTAAGTTATAGGGGAGGTAACTGTCTTTTTCCCTTCTTTTTAATGCTAAATAAATCCATGTGGCCATGTAAATCTCCATTCCCATGGTTCTTCATATATTTGGTTTAATCGGCAGTCAGGCTCAGATAATAGTAAGATCAAGCTAGATAAAGCCTTAAAAAACACATGACTCGACTTGAACAAGTGGAATCATCAAGTTTTTTGGTGAGTCCAACTGTAAGACCTACTCGCCATGAACCCAATCTAACCTTACATTCTCCTGTTGTAATCGGTCTTCCCATCATAATCGACTCAAGTGAACCAATTGTATGAAGAAACCACAAGATGAGGTAAGCAACAAGTCAAATTTGGTTCGTGTGGTTGACTATTTAAGTTTGTGTGGAAGCAACTAGTCAAAAACTAAAAACTAGTAAATTTGGGACGTATGGTGGCATTTTTTAGGGGTACTGTCGCACGTATGGTCGACCATATTGAAACCGTACAACGTATGGTCGACTGTTTTGAAAATGTTTGGTCGACGGATTATGCGACCGCACGATTGATTGTACGAACCCAGAACTAACTCTGTGTTTAGGAAACTTTCCTAATTTGAGGAGGACCCTTTCCTAATTGAAAGAGGACTCTATATGGAGGTTTTCCTCTATATAAAGGGCATCCCTTAGCCTCTCTCACTCTTTTAGAACCCAAATTGAAACTCTAAACCTAAGAGAGAAAAAGAGAGAGGAAGAGAAGGAGAAGGATATTTTGAGAAGAAGGTTGAGAAGAAGGTTTTTATAGAGAAGAGTTTTATCTCTCTACAGCAAGCTTAAGGTATGGACTTCACTTTGTAGGGTAGATCAGATAGAATAGATTCTTTTCAAATTGATATATGGAACCTAATACAATGATTCGGTTATAGGTTTTCTATGGAAAATCATAGAGAGTAGGGTAGGGATAATTGATAAGGATAAACTGTGATTAAAGGCCATAGATTGATTTTAGGATGAATCACATTGATGAGTCAAGAGGAGGAACTCGTATGAAAAGTAAAAATTAACCTGACTACGTATAGTCGCAGCTATGGTCGACCATAGGATAAGAAGAGAGTTGACCACTGCCATTCGGGAAGAATTCAAGAAATGTATGGTAGCAGGTACGGTCGCATATAGTGTGACCATAGGGTATCAATCATACGTCGTACATTGGCATATATTGCAACCATAGATCGACCATAGGGATCGACCATACGATAATAGCAAGTATGTTTTGAGACCAAACAAGGTTTTTGATTACTATAACTTGGTACAATCGAACCTTAACTTAAATACATTAATTGTTTAGGTTCCCAATAGATTCAAAGTAACTTTCAAAGCGTGGGAGAAGAACAAACATCAATCAAAGGTGAGGGAACAAGACCTAAACTAATTGGATAATAACAAACTGTTTTACTTTATTTGTTCAATGCAATGAATGTTTATATGCTTGTATACTTGTAATGTGCATCTCACATGTCATCCAATATTACTGTTATTTCTGTTCATGCATATTTATTCCTGTCTATTTATAACATGATGATGATGATGCTAGGAATAGGCATGTGATTGTGTGTGTGGTTAGTGTGCTTAATGTAGGTGGAGCATCAGGGGGAGGACGTGACATTGTGGTTCAGCCTGGTCACCAGACTCTAGCTCTATCTCTACTCAAGTCTTGCCCACTGACATCATCGTATCACCATTACCTTAGCAGAACTATTACGTCATAGGGCATCAGGGGAGGTGGTCTCGGACCATGTGGTCTTTGACTCTACCGGGGGGCCTTAGCTCTATCTCTATGAAAGTATTAAGGGATGCTGGGGTAAAGCCTTGGATACACTAGATGGCATTAGGATTGGTTAGTTGCGAGCCCAGTTTGCAAGCCCTCGCCAATAGGGGCTTACGTATTGGTATGGGTAGGCATCAAGGGAAGTGTTGGCGGTGTGTGATCCGAACACTTTAGCTCTATCTCTATTCCATGGTGGGGTGGATGTAGACGACTATGGTGTTTGATCCATTGGGTGGGCTTACACACCCATGTATAGAGGTGCGGTAGCCGCCAATCCTTTCTATAGCACATTGCAAACTTTGAAACCAGATCAAATATATGAATTGAATGCATGCATATGTTTGTGCATTGTTTTGTTCACTCACTGAGCTCAAGTTGGAGAGCTGACCCTCACGTGCACAATTCTTTTTAGTTTCTGATGTTGCAGATGTTACGATTGAGGACTACATGGATGCGCCAATGTTTGGACATGTGGCGGCTATGGATAAGCTGTGGATGACGAATATGACTCGTCAAGCGAGTGTTTCAACTATGATTATGCTAAGTGTTTAATTTTTGTATTTTGGTAATTGTAATAGGTATTAATTATGTTTTGGTTACTTGGAGATAACGGGACTATTTAATTTACTTATCATTGTAGACACTCAGTTCATTATTAATTAAACTTTCGCTATCTACTTTATTATCTCTGATTATTACTGTGGAATATGTTTTGGTTTAACATGGTTGACACAACCTATATGAGATCCTAGTTTGAACCGTTGGTTCTTATAGCGGTTCATCACACCATTGGTTAGTCCAGAATTGGGGTATAACACAAACTATGGCCAAAAGCGCCAAAGTTGTTGGTACATGTTAAAAGTTATATCAACTCCTTTAAGTACTTCATTCATAAAAGGATAACCTAGATGATCAATCAGTCGGTCTCGGTCAGGCTTAATTGGTCCCCATCATTTTAACACCCCGCACTGTGACCGCTCATCAGAGGGGCATGGACACTTTTATTATTGGTCCGATCAATCTCAATCTATAAGTGGTCTTATACTAATAGGCCTTAATCATTCGGGCTACAATGCATACATGCCCACCGGTCCATAATTAGTTTCATGCTAGCCAAGGAGTATTGAAACTTTATTGCCAAGGAAGTTGGCCATGTGGGCCAAGGAGGTCATGCAATTCCTAACAAATATAGCACAAACATATAAGAAATCTTATCAAAACTATACCTATAACATCATAATAATTTCAAAGTTCTTTAGAATAAGACCTTGCATCTATCTAAGATAATAAAAAGAATAGAACTAAACCCAAATGCAAAAAAGGGCATCCCAGTGCATGAGGCTCCCGCTACTACAGGGTTTGGGGAGGGTAGAATGTACAGAGTCTTACCCCCACAACGTGGAGAGGGAAAATTTCATGTTCATCCCCTGGACTTTGCTTTAAAGGCACTTAACCCCCGAGTTTGAGATTAATTACATAAACCTCCCCTAATTTTTGAACTATGTATCATATAGACTCTGTCCGTTATGACAGGTCTATTAACTGATGACGTGGCCTCCTCTATATATTCCTAATGCAAAAACTACCCTTGTACCCGTGTTAAGTTACCATTTTACCTTTGAAACCCCCTTGACGATTTGGGAGACTTTGAGGACTTCTAGAGCAGAGTTCAACTGTTTTAAGAGAGAATAAAAAGATGATACTTCTAAAAAAAAACCATCCACCCTTACGAAATCATTACAGTTATAAAGAAAAGCTTTGCCATCAAGTTCAACTTACTTCATGATGCAACCAGTTAAGGCTACTCGGGAGAAGCTGATCCAACTTTGGAAGGAACTTATACTCAATCACTATAGAACTCAAGAGATATTTGTGATTGGATTAGAATAAGATTTTCTACTTTTCTCTAATCTTGCAATTGAAAAATCTCTAAGTCATGAAGCTTATTCCTCTGTCTTGGTCTCCGATGGGCATGCAAAGTGGATGGATCAAAGGCATAGGAAATGTCTGATTCTCTAACTTTGTATTCAAATTGGGTTGTTATACTTTGAGGTTTGTGAAGGATAATGGGTTGGAAGACAATGCTATGATGGTTGAGGAAAGACGTTCTAGGATTGAAAACCTTATTTTATACAAAGCCAGAGACCTTTAAACCCTATTTTGAAGAGCTTTACCCGTTCTAGTTGCAAGCCGACAAATAGCTAATCTCCCTAGATAAACTTATGAGATTTCTCTCAAATTTCAGTCACAGGTTAGTCCCAACCAGATGAAAAATTGATACTTGTGAGATTTCTCTCAAATTCCAGTCACAGATTAGTCCCAATTAGATGAGAACTCAATCCAATTTTTAGAGCCAACTAATCTTTGGTTAGTGAGTAATCAAAATTCTCCTTTCTTGCCCTAATTTGCTCCATCGATTTCACTAATGCTATGTGTTTCTGTTATCACTCATTTTGACAGCTATTGTTGTAATACCTGTTGACTAGTCTTCAAGGCGACAATAGGGCAAAGGGTAGCAAAGACTCCAGAGAAAACGTGGCGCCAAGGAAAAATAACTTCGATTTGTCTATCATTTGCCAATCAATATCTGTTGGGAGATGTATTTCTGGGGCCGAAGCTTATTGGCTTAAAGGGAAAAAGATCGTCTATAACACTGCCATGTAGCAGTGCTGATCCTAACAATTGAGAGTGCATTGGGACAAGATCAACACTGCTACAAAGCAGCGCTACAGACAATCCTAGCCCGGCTTAAATCGCCCTTAAAGAAAAGTTCCATTCTTTTAGTTTTTCTTCTCCTGATTTCCAAGTTATTTCTCTGGCCGGTACTTGCAATCCATGCCTTGAGTTCAATCTCTCTCATTTCCCAACCTTCCGTCCTGAAATTTTGAGAGTATCTTCTATCCTTAAGGGTGACTTTAACCCTTGAAATTCACGTCCTACAAACCACTCTACTGTGTGCTATAAAGTGAACTCAGATCCGGTTCCTGCTCCTACCACCAAATCTTCTTTTCACTAACTTTTATATACTTTCTACTTGGTTATTAGGCCTAATGTTAGTTGGATTCAAGAAATGAAAAATAAAAGATGGAAGAAACAGTTGATTCCACATCAGAGAAACCAAGAATATGTTGAGAGAAACCAAAAATAGAGCATCTAATATGTACAATAAGGTGAAGGATACCGTAAAGGAAGGAACAGAGGAGATGATCAAGCATACAATGAAGGAAGGGATTTATGTGGCAAAGAGAAAGTAAGGGAGTTTGATCTGGTTTTCACTCTCTCAGTTTGCAGAGGAGGGTTGAGGAACGGAGAAGTAGACGAGTATTGGATTAAGCGTGTACATAAGAAATGAGAGGTCAAATGGGGCATTTAATATTTTTTGTTAGTCAAGTTAACAGAGTGGGGTGCGATTGTAATTAATCACGAACTCGAGGATTGGGTGTCTTTAAGGAAAAGTAAAGGAGAAGTGTCACACCCCAATTCCGCTCTATTCAGAATGGTGTGATGAACCGCTAACAAAGTCAACGGTTCAACCAGGATCCGTCAAACCCCATACATCCATATTTATAATCAGAGTAAATACACAATAGCGGAAGTCTTATAATAAAATGAACTGAGAATCTACTGTGTTATTAAAAATTAAATAGCAAATTATTTTATACCAACTGAGACATAAATAAATATCAAATACATGTCCATAAACCCAAATAAAGAAAACTAGAAAAATAACTAATCGAATACACATGAGTTGCACTCGCAAGAGGAGTCATGTGTATCTACTTCCTCTTCCACTTCCATCGTCGCCACGTTCCCGTACACTGGAGCATTTACATAATCTTCAACAGTCGTACCTGCATCATCAACTAAAAATATTCGACGTCGAAAGGGTGAGCACACATCACGGCTCAGTGAACAAACAAAACAATGCAACAATACATATGCATGCAGTCAAATCATATCTTTGGTCTGGTTTAAAGTTTGCATTGTGCTATAGAAAGGATAGGTGGCCGCCGCACCTCTATACACGAGTGTGTGGAAACGCCCAATGAAAATGGCACCGTCGCCCCACATGCACCCAAAATGGCACAATATATACCCCATGAAAAATGGTCATGGCTGTACCGGTTGATACCATACCAACAAATAAACCCCTACTGGCTAGGGTTGCAAACTGGGCTCACAACTAACCAATCCTAATGCCAAACAGTGTATCCAAGGCCTCATCCCAGCATCCCTCAGAACATCCATAGAGATAGAGCTAAGGCCCCCCCCCGGTAGAGTCAGAGGTTACAAGGACCGAGACCACCTCCCCTGATACTCTACGACATAATAGTTTTGCTAAGGTAATGGCGATACGACGACGTCAGTGGACATGACTTGAGTAAACCATGGCACAATATACACCCCATGAAGAACGGTCATGGCTGTACCGGTTGATACCATCCCTACCCGCACCATATACACTGGCCAAACACAAACATTCACATGCCTATTCCTATCATCATCATCATCATCAAGTTATAAACAATAAAGTAAATATGCATGAACAACTAATAGAAATATTGGATGACATGTTGAATGCACATACAAACATACACGCATAGAATCAATATGGCATTGGACTCAAGAAATAAAATAGTTTATTATTAACCAATTAGTTTAGGTCTTGTTCTCTCACCTTAGCTTGCTAATAGATCCCCTTTCAAGCTTTAAAATCACCTTTATATTGTTATTATATTGCTAGAAGACCAAACAAAGTTGATAGAATTTAATTAGAATTAATTCCAAGTTTAAAAACCATGTTTTTAACTGGGGGTCGGAGATTGGTTCGGAGTCATGATCGACCCCTGGTGCGACCCCCCCTATTCTGAACTTCCCGAACACTGGGGGTCGATGCTCAGGGTCTGGTAGGGTCGATTGGCCATCGACCCCCTGTGCGACCCCCTGTGGGTTTTGTTGATTTTTCTACTTTCAGTCCATTCTTCGTGTTTGGGGTCCTATGGCTTGCTACTACAGTCCATATCACACATGTTCTACGGCCTAGAACCATGATTCATTCACCTAAATGGCTTTCATGACTTCCCCATGGTTTTCCATTAGTGGTTTGGGATTCTCTGAGATCATACTCTCTTCATTATCTAACCTAAGGTCTGTAGAAACTCATCGAATTAGTATCCATACCTGAGAAGAATACTCCTTCTCTGCAACTCTTCTCCTTTTTGCTTTCTTCTCTTCCTTGCTTCTCTTCTTCTTTTCTTCCTTCTCTTCTCTTTCTCTCAATCCAATTAGGGTTGTAAAAGGAGTGAAAGAGGCTTAGGAACGTCCTATTTATAGAGTAAAACCTCCCAAAATAAGTCTCATTGAGTTTAGGAAAGGTTCCAATTGAAATTAGGAAAGTTTCCTAATTTTCAGTTCATGCTATTTTTCCCGAATACTGGGGGTCGATGAGGGGGTCGGATAATCCGAGACCCCCTGCAACCCCTAGTCACGGGTCGATGGTGGGGGTCGATGGTGGGGGTCGATGAGGGGATCGGACCTGCCTGTTTAGGCACGCGACCCTACCCTCATTTTGACTGTTTTTGAGCAAATTTTCATACTGGGTCTTGGGTTTCTTCACACACTTGGTCCACTTGGCTCGACCATCATATGTAGACGGGTCATGACACGAAATATAAGGTTAGACCAAGTTCGTGGCGTGCGGGTCTTACAACTCCACCACCCTTAAAAGAAATTTCGTCCTCGAAATTGAACGTACGGATTTTACAACTCCCCCCTCCTTAAAATAAATTTTGTCCTCAAAATTTGAGTTTAGGTGGGAATTCTATTTCCGCATTGCATCTTCTTCTTTCCATGCCATCTTCTCCACATCTTGTCTTCGCTAGATTATCTTCATATAATAACTATCCCAGTTTTTGAGATGTTGTACCTTCCAACTAGTGAACTAGACTGGTACCACTTCAATAGTTAAATCTTCTATCTAATCCAGTGATTCCGTGGTCAATACCCTTGATATGGATCTCTAATGTACTTCTTCAATAGAGATACGAAATACATCATGCACACTAGACATGGATAGCGGTAACGCTAATTGATATGCAACTGTTCTATGTCTCTCCAAAGTTTATAAGATTCAACACATATAGAGAATATAACTTTCCCTTCTTGTCTAATCATTTCAAGCTACTCATAAGTGATATCTTCAAGAACACTTTGTCACTTATGGCGAACTCAAGGTCTTGGTGTCTCTCCTGAAAATCCTGAGCTGTCTTGGCCCCTTTTTCTTTGATCTTGTCTGCTACTCGACAGTTTTCTGCAATAGACTTAGGTCTTAAAATTCTTCATTCACCGACTTTATTCCAAAATAAAGGAATTTGACATTTCTACCGTACCATGCTTCATAGGTAACATTTACATGGTAGCTTAGTAGCAACTTCAATTCACGGTAACTTCTCAACTCAAGTTCCTTGAAATCAATTTTACAAGCTCGTAGCATATCTCTTAGGATCTGTATAGTCCGCTCCGACTGTCCATCAGTTTAAGGTAGAATGTGATACTAAACTTCAACTTTGTCCCCATTATTTTCAGTAGATCCTCCCAAAACTTCGAAATAAAGCATGAGCTTCTGACCGTTACAAGGCTCTTATACATACCATTCAATCTGGCAATATTATCCATATATAGCTTAGTTAGCCGCTCTAAAGCATACCGAGGTCGTATCGCAATGGAATAAGCTATCTTCATAATGCGATCAACTACCACCCAAACCATGTCAACCTATCTGGGAGTC
Organism: Protea cynaroides; assembly: GCA_028583415.1. NCBI lineage: Eukaryota > Viridiplantae > Streptophyta > Magnoliopsida > Proteales > Proteaceae > Protea > Protea cynaroides. Next base: position 88,923,497 of record CM053266.1, read on the forward strand.
AGTGGCAATTCATTGGCATAGTTCATTGTATTGCAGTTCCACTTCCAGACTAGCTCTGATAGTGGTTATGGTAAGCCATGTTGGTATTTGTCTTTTAGCCTTTACTTGCTGATAATTTAGACACTGGAATACGCACTAAACCACATTTGTTATCATTCCTCTTTACTAGTACAATCTCTTCAGGTGTTTCTTACCATACAATTACTTCTATCTTAAAGGGGTCCTCTTTAATCCCTTTATATGATGCTACGGGATCCAAGAAGATCACTTTGTTTAATCAGGTCTCATATTTCTTGGACTTGGCGTAAAGCTTTTCATTTCTCAGTTGTTGTGAAGCTGTTCTAAGATCCGTTGTATGAGTTGCATCATTCTTGGAATAAACCAAAATATCATCTATGAAAACTATGACCGACGTGTCCAACATGTCATGAAACACCCAGTTCATCCGTTCCATAAAAGATGTAAGGGCATTGGTTAATCCAAATGTCATAATCGAGAACTCATAATTGGCCAATCCTGGTTCTAAAAAAAAAAAACTATCTTCGAAATATCGCTGTCTAAATTCTTCAGCTAATGATATCTTAACTGAAAATCAATCTTAGAAAATACCTTTGCTCCTTGCAACTAGTTAAACAAGTCATTGATCTGAGGTTGTAGATATTGATTCTTGATTGTGAGCTTGTTTAGTTCCCGGTAGTCTATACATAATCGGACACTACCATCCTTCCTTTTCACGAATTGCATTGGCGCTCCCCGTGATGCAATACTTAGCCGATTAGGACCTTGGTCTAATAACTCTTGTAGTTGAGTCTCAGTTCCTTCAACTCCATAAAAGCTACTCTATAGGTGCCTTTGACACAAGTATCGTCCTTGGTAACAAGTCGATGACGAACTCGATCGCACGATCAGGTGGTAACCCCAGGTAAGTCTCTTGGAAACACATCAGGGAATTCACACATCTTCCATCTGTGGTGCTTCTTTGGTAACGTATACCACAGATACCATATATCCAACTTCTTTCTCTTTAAAGCATCTCTTGGCCTTTAGCATAGTGAGGATCAGCTTTCTTTTCTTAGGCAACATACTACCAATAATACTAAATTATATGTCGTCTTTATTCTTGAATGGTAACCTCTTCTATGCACCTAACAACTTTGTAGAGTGTTGAGACAACCAGTCTATCCCCAAGATGACGTTAAAGTCTGTCATCGCAAGTCTAATTAGGTTGCGTCTAAATTTCATCCATCCATTAATATGATTCAATCATTGTTCATAATACTCATCTAAAACAACATTTAGTCCCAAAAGGGCTAAACTAGAGAAATTTGGTGTAAGGGTCTTAAGAGCTTGCCTAGTTTCTTCATCTCTTTATGATTTTTCAGAGACTATCGTCAAGATCTCATATTGCACTCATTAGCTTGTATTTTTTTTTATCCTTGTTGTTCTACCCTAATCTCTCTTTCATATACCTCGAAAAATATCTTGTGATTGATACTTCACATCCCAAATCTATCTATAAGCATTAGGGTATATGCTTATAATTTCATTAATTCAGCCAACTCTTTTGGTCTTTTCTTAATCATATCACTCAACATTGGGCATAACTCAGTATTACTTATACTGAATACTATCAATGCTATGATTTTTAACTTTATCCTTGTATCCACTCTTAGATTTGTCTTTAAGAATCTTCTACCTTGTCAAAATTCATACCGATATAGCCATCTTTAACTCTACTAGAGTGCTATCTATTTCTTTACTGGTTATCCTTGATAATTCTCACTTTTTGCTCATGCACTCTTTTATAAACTTGACTCATATCCATCCATTTAGCAATCTCAAAATAGATTCTCCATTACTTCATCTGAGGTTCATTGGCTTTAAAATCTTATCTGAATTTAATCATCTTCCTTCCAAATAATTTCATTATCACTAAACATCTTATCATTGGATGTCGAGGAATGTAAGAATCAGAATGTTTATCCAAAACAATTCATTTCCTTCTTCCAATTTAGTATGATGTAGGACACTTGTCTTATCTAGTGAACTTAGGTTTAAAGAATCAGGAGTAAATCTGTGGTAATCCAACCGGCATCAAAAGATCGTTAAGTTGCACGGTGGTCCAAATACATGGAAATAGAGGTTTTACAATTCTTAACCTCATGGTTACAGGTTCTATCGAATGTATAATGCCATTGGTCAAGGCACTATAGGAATAAATCTAGAGAAGATTTTCATACATCAGTAAATCAGGTATAAATCTGGAGAAAGATTTCATACATTAATAAATCAGGTATAAATCAGAAGATGTACGCTCAACACGATTAAACATTTAACTATTCATTCAGTTCATATCTCTGTTCATGTTGTTGATCATGAGAGTGGTTCAGATTGGTATAATCAGGACTAATACTAAAGAAACAATATCTATAACTCCGATTGGTAGGTTAAATCAAGAAGGTATCCTGTCAAGACACAAGAATTTAAAATCTGGTATGTGCATCCTCTATAATCATAAGAGTAAATCAATAATGCACCGCACCCTATATAGACTATCTGGTTATATGGCCACAACAGATTTGATCCTTGCTGTAAATGTTCGAGGCATCATCTTCAGAAGACATTCTTCAATCCTTGTCGGATCATTCTGTCATGATGCAGCTATCCCATACATTGGTGGCTGATAAGGGTAACTACCTTGATACACTACTTGTTGTGCACCAAACTTCTGCACTGGGGTGTGCATTATTGGGACTTGCTGTGTGGTAGGCACTGTGTTATAGCTAATAGGTGTTGGGGTACAGTGATGCTACCCATTGTTACCATACTTGGTTTGACCCAGAGGTGTTGATGTAGCATCAGCAACTTGGGTAGTGATTTACGTAGCAACTTGCATAATCGGTCTCATCTGTTGTTGCTCCTGTATTTTATTGGGTCAAGTTTATGACAACCATAACCAAGGTACTTGGTAGTCCAGGTGGTTGGCTAGAGTGGTCAAGTTGTTCACCTCCTTTGATTCGCTCTAATCTGATTATCAACTCAGATGAGTTTTTCATTACTCGTTCTCGACCCAGATAGTGGTGGGGTCAAGTTGTAACCTCATCTTAATGCTCAGCGGGTAATGGATCAGCGTGTAGTGGATTTCACTCTGAGTCTCCATGTCACCCAGGGGTATAGCTTTATCTTCTTGTAGTTACTCTTATTCTTAATGTAGGGCCGTTATTTTCCTATCTCTATTGGGTTTGGCCCGAGATCTTTCCCTTTACTTTTGCAGGGAATTAGGCATTACTAGTCATTTTTTCCTTCCTTTATCATACATCGAGTTTCACATCTTGTGAGTACCAACTCGGTATTCAATTTTCTGCTTTACAGAAGCTCCCTTCTTGCTACTGTACTATATCCTTGTATACTTGGATAACTATCCAACTTATAGATAATACCTTATATTATTTATTTATTAGGATAATTTTTTGATCTTTTCTTTCTGTTTGAGTGTATATATATGGTTTCACCTTTTATATATACATTATCGTCTTGTTTAATTTCTGTCTCAACCAACACAGGTGCTTATGGTTTGTTTGTATTAAAGCTTTTAATTTATCCTAACTCAGTTCATGGACTCCAGTGGAAGTATTCAGGTTTAATGGGTAAGGCCTATGAGAGCTCTGATACCAAGTTGTCACACCCCAATTCTGCTCTATTCAGAATGGTGTGATGAACCGCTAACAAATCAACGGTTCAACCAGGATCTCGAGTAGGCTATATCCATTTTATCTAAACCACATACATCCATATTCATAATCAAAGTAAATACACAATAGCGGAAGTCTTATAATAAAATAAACTGAGAATCTACTGTGCTATCAATAATTAAATAGAAAATTATTTTGTACCAACTGAGACATAAATAAATATCAAATATATGTCCTTAATAAATCCAAATAAAGAAAACTAAAAAAATAACTAATCGAATACACATGAGTTGCACTCGCAAGAGGAGTCATGTGTATCCACTTCCTCTTCCACTTCCATCGCCGCCACATTCCCGTACACTGGAGCATTTACATAATCTTCAACAGTCGTACCTGCATCATCAACTAAAAATATTTGACGTCGAAAGGGTGAGCACACATCATGGCTCAGTGAGCAAACAAAACAATGCAATAATACATATGCATGCAGTCAAATCATATCTTTGGTCTGGTTTAAAGTTTGCACTGTACTATAGAAAGGATAGGTGGCCGCCGCACCTCTATACACGAGTGTGTGGAAACGCCCAATGAAAATGGCATCGTCGCCCCACATGCACCCAGAATGGCACAATATACAACCCATGAAAAACGGTCATGGCTGTACTGGTTAATACCATACCAACAAATAAACCCCTGCTGGCTAGGGTTGCAAACTGGGCTCGTAACTAACCAATCCTAATGCCAAACAGTGTATCCAAGGCCTCACCCCAGTATCCCTCAGAACATCCATAGAGATAGAGCTAAGGCCCCCCGGTAGAGTCAGAGACTACAAGGACCGAGACCACCTCCCCTGATACTCTACGACATAATAATTCTGCTAAGGTAATGGCGATACGACGACGTCAGTGGACATGACTTGAGTAGACCATGGCACAATATACACCCCATGAAGAACGGTCATGGCTGTACTAGTTGATACCATCCCTACCCGCACCATATACACTGGCCAAACACAAACATTCACATGCCTATTCCTATCATCATCATCATCATCATCATGTTATAAACAATAAAATAAATATGCATGAACAAATAATAGAAATATTAGATGACATGTTGAATGCACATACAAACATACACACATAGAATCAATATGGCATTGGACTCAAGAAATAAAATAGTTTATTATTAACCAATTAGTTTAGGTCTTGTTCCCTCACCTTAGCTTGCTAATAGACCCTCTTTCAAGCTTTAAAATCACCTTTATATTGTTATTATATTGCTAGAAGACCTAACAAAGTTGATGGAATTTAATTAGAATTAATTTCAAATTTAAAAACCATGTTTTTAACTGGGGGTCAGAGATAGGGTCGGAGTCATGATCGACCCCTGGTGCGACCCCCCTATTCTTGACTTCCCGAACACTGGGGGTCGATGCTCAGGGTCTGGTAGAGTCGATTGGCCATCGACCCCCCGTGCGACCCCCCATGGGTTTTGTTGATTTTTCTGCTTTCAGTCCATTCTTCGTGTTTGGGGTCCTCTGGCTTGCTACTACAGTCCATATTACACATGTTCTACGGCCTAGAACCATGATTCATTCACCTAAATGGCTTTCATGACTTCCCCATGATTTTCCATGAAAACCTAACCATGGGTTGATGGTTTGGGATTCTCCGAGATCATACTCTCTTCATTATCTAACCTAAGGTCTGTAGAAACTCATGGAATTAGTATCCATACCTGATAAGAATACTCCTTCTCTGCAACTCTTCTCCTTTTTGCTTTCTTCTCTTCCTTGCTTCTCTTCTTCTTTTCTTCCTTCTCTTCTCTTTCTCTCAATCCAATTAGGATTGTAAAAGGAGTGAAAGAGGCTTAGGGACATCCTATTTATATATTAAAACCTCCCAAAATAAGTCCCATTGAGTTTAGGAAAGGATCCAATCGAAATTAGGAAAGTTTCCTAATTTTCGGTTCGTGCTGTTTTTCCCGAATACTGGGGGTCGATGAGGGGGTCGATGAGGGGGTCGGACAATCCGAGACCCCCTGCGACCCCTGGTCACGGGTCGATGGTGGCGGTCGATGGTGGGGGTCGATGAAGGGGTCGGACCTGCCTGTTTAGGCATGCGACCCTACCTTCATTTTGACTGTTTTTGAGCAAATTTTCATACTGGGTCTTGGGTTTCTTCACACACTTGGTCCACTTGGCTCGACCATCATATGTAGATGGGTCACGACCTGAAATGTAAGGTTAGACCAAGTTCGTGGCGTGCGGGTCTTACAAGAAGTGCGTGAAATTTTCTCAAAAATCAATGATAACAACTTGCAACCCATGAAAACATGCAACTCATATGACAAGGGAATAAAATTCTACTCCAACTTATGAAACTTCAGCTCTTAAATTACAAATCATTTGGAAGAGTCCTCCAACCAAGTGCACATAGTAGAGACCTGTAAATGATATGCCAGTGTATGTTAACCCAATAGCTTTACTCCAAATTAGGATCATCAAGTAAATGACATACTACCAATGTTTCATAGCTTCTATCCTCAACCCCACTCTATGCAGCAGTTGGTAACTCTTTCTATGCGGTTTTCATACCCTTTCCTAGTAGTCGTACTCTACTTTAGGTAGTCATTTATTATCAGCATTCCTAAGTCGTCCTTTGAGTGGCTCAAACTTGTAATGTTGCAACATGATTAATACCATGTGATAGGTGCTAGACCACTAAGCCAAAAGCTCAAAATCCAAATGAATTGTTGGCACTGTAAAAGACCGAAGTACAAGGAAATGACCATGGAGAATTCCCCATCTCTAAATGGTGAGGACTTTGTCATCATAAAGCCATTAATGGCCAAGTAAGCAAGGGAAGGAATTCATGTCTAAAATTCAAAAGAGAATGATGGACAAACTCTTTAAGCCTTAGATCATTGTCTTAGGATAGTTGGAAGTCCCTAGACAAGGACCCTGATGTTCTCGAACCAATGGGGAAGGTCATGGAAGCCATTAGACAAAGACCCCAGAAGAAAAGGATAAAAGGTAAGAGATCCAAGATGCATATACTATGCAATGGTTGATCCCAGCGGTTACAAAACTTGCGACCAGCTATCTTACACTGATAACTTTTGTATTGTGGGCTAAGCCGGTGAATACATCTTAGTGGAGCTTTTTGTAAAACCCGTATTCAGAAAATCCAGCCTAACTCTATTTTTCTTTCTGTGCCAGGGTTTTCCACTATAGACGGGCCCGATGCGATGACAATATAAGGTTTCAACTCAAACCAGGTATGTATAGACCCAACTTTAGTCATATTTCAGATCCAAGGCAAACAGAACAGGTCCAGTGGTAAGCTGTCTGGTCAGAGGTCTCCCAGCCTTGCAGGACCAGAGCTGCAATCAAACAAACCAAAAGGCCTGTACTCAAGAAAACACTTGTCAAAATTGTGATTTAAGGAGATTGGAAATATTTTCAGGAACCGTAGTTGAACCTAATGGGATCTTAACCCCTTTGACCACCTACCTACGCACAAGGGAAGAGGATCTCTCCTCCTCTCCCTAGGCTAGACACTTGTCACAAGGAGGTAGTCTCCCACCTTAGGAGGAGTCCCACTTTAAAAGGGAACTCTAATACAATTAACACTCTTCTATCCCTTATCTTGGAGTTACACATTCACTCTATGGATAAACTGAGTATGAAGAGGAAAACCTTGATTTTGGGCCAAGGGGAAAAACCTTGTACTTCCATTAATGACAGAATGAGGTACCTTTGATCGAGCTAAGGAAAGGGAACCTTTCCAAAGGCCACCCAACATAGATGATGAACCTAGCTGGGGATATCGTAATGTCATGAGCCCTAGGCTTAAGAGAGACACCTGTAACCAACCACATTGAGCCTTAACATGAAGATGGTGCTTTGTTGATAGGATTTCAATTCAAAGATCTGCTGACGGACTTCTACCATGGAAGTTCGAATGCAAGTCAGGAAGGAGGTCCGGTTGCAAAACACGTGCAATCAACAAAACCCTAAGACTGATCTAGCTCTCTAGGCAAGTCTGATCGCAAGATCGGTCACACCACTATGCAACTGAAGCTACGATTGGATAGGAATAGAAGGCCTCGGTAATGGATCAATCGCAACACCAGTCGCACTACTATGCAACCAAAGTTGCAATCAGACAAAGCCAGAAGGACCCTACTCCATTCGGAGGGAGGTATTGGGTCCCAGTCTCCAACCAGAGAACTACAATGGGACACCTCTAAAGAGCCAGATAGAGATAAATGACATCAACGTAAACCTAATAAGCGTTGAATGCTGTAAATAGGTATCACGAACGTCGAACCTCGTGGCATGAATCATCAGAGTTACAAGACATCAAGTGGGGGACGGAACCTTGACTTTATTTTAGAGTGTTTTTAATCACCTGACTGTTTATGATGCATATTTGTTAAATAACATGCCATTTAATAATTATATCTTGCATGCATTTGCATCTATGTAAAATTGTGACTATGATTGTATGATGACTTGTGACTACGTGAAAAGTTGGGAAAGGGTTGAGGACCGTTGTACCAGCTTGCCACTCAGACCTTGCCATGCATTACCTCATATCCTAGCGAGTTGACAGCATTTAGGGGGGATAGACGGATGGCCTAGGATTCTTGCTAAGGTATTGTGGGGGTATATATGATGAGATGTAGGATTGGTTAGTGGTATTTTTCCATGTTTACAATCCTAGCTAGTAGGGGGTTAGGTACTAGTATGTGATGGGGGAAGATGGGGTGTCGACAGTTTTCATTGGAGTGTCACTGGTTGGACCTTTGCCTTAACACCATCTATAATGGGAGACGCATTACTTCACCGTGCTGTAAGAGCAAGCTAGACAAGTGTCCATTCTCTTTCATGCATGGTGGTTATGGTCAACTTTGGTGAGTGTGGTCAGGCCTTACCATAGCATTAGCAGACATCATACCAGACTTTGCTTGTAATATACTATTGTGCATATTTGCTTGTTTGCTTGTCTGTTTCTCACTGAACTCAAGTTGTGGAGCTCACCTTATGTACGTACTCTTCTTTTTAGCTGATGATACAGGTCTAACGGTAGAAGAATATATAATACTCTGGCAGTCTCCAATCTTGTCAGATGGGAGTATAGGTCTATGAAGAGGAAGGACATAATGAGGACTGCCAGTGCGATCCTTGCATGTTTGGTTGAGGAGTGATGTTGGATGACTCTAGTAGTTTACTGTCGAAGAACACTTATCTTATATTATGGCTCAGGTTTAACAATAAGAATACTATTAAGGTTTCATATTGATTTTAAGTTGTAATGAACAAGTGAACAAGGTTTTAATTAATTATGTTGTATCATTAGACTCTCAGTTTACGTAATAAGATCTTTCGCACTTTTTATTTAACTCTGATTTGTATCTTGGCATTTGAATGGTAACGGTTGGTGGGGGTTTACATGACTTAAAGAGGTTCTGGGTTAGACCAAATTTATTAGTGTATAGGTCTAGTCACACTTTGAAAGCATCTTGGAAGTAGAGTGTGACAACGTCGGTATTAGAGCTCTAAGCTTTGTTCTACCACGCCAACTTGATCAAATGCTATGAATAAACAATCAGTAAACTGAGACCTAGGTTATAAAAGCTTACATCTGTAAAATAAGTAACAACCAAATAAATTGTGTTGTGTGCGTAGTACTGCTCTATTTGACTACTATTAGGCCAGATATTCTACAATCTATTTGCATGGTAGCTAGATTTCAAGCTGGCCTAAAGGAGACACATGTGGTAGCTGTAAAGAGGATTTTCATATACTTAAAAGAGACAATGGAGTATGGTCTTTGGTATGCAAAAAGCAAAGATCTGATTTTGTCATCCTACTCAAATGCTGATTGGGCAGGATGTGTTGATGATAGGAAGAGCACTGGTGGAGGTGCCTTTTATCTTGGTAGAATTGGCACAGTAAGAAGAAGGAGTCAGTGTCATTATCTATAACAAAGGCAGAATACATAATAGCTACTTTATGTTGCACTCAGGTTCTGTGGATGAAGCAGATGTTGAAGGATTTAGGCATTGAGTTGGACAAGCCTATTTCAGTGTTCTATGACAATACAAGTGCCATAAATATTTCCAAGAACCTAGTGATGCACTTCAAGACAAAGCACATAGCCATTCGGTATCATTTCTTGAGAGAGAAGGTAGTTAAAGGAGCAGTTCAGTTGGAGTTCATTCCTATAGTAGAGCAGTCGACTGACATCTTCACAAAACCACTTCCCAGGGAACAGTTAAAGTACTTGAGATAGAAGTTGGGAGTGGTTATCCTCCCCAAGCACTGAGTAACTTAGAATAAGGGGGAGCAGTATGTGTTTGATATCTTTTTGCTTCCTATGTTGGGCTCAAGTGGAGTCCCTAGTTGTTTATCTGTTGAAATGAGGTGCTGAGATGGTGTTGTGGAGAGCCCATAGGATCGAAAAAATGCGGTGGGCACCCCTATGTGGCCAGATCTTTTTGTACTTGTTATCAAAGGGGGAAAGAGCTTCCATGTGAGAAGTGAGTTGCCAATAATTCTAAAGGGGGAGATTGTTGGCCATGTGTTGTCATTGTTGTAACATGACTGATGTGGCAGTATTGGTGAGCATACATTTATAGAAATAAAGAGAGAGAGTATCAATGTAAGTGGAAGAGTTGAGGTAACTTTGGGTGTGTGTTTAGTAATTCTTAAAAGTGATTGAGAAGGCATGCGGTGAGTTGATTGGGTTTCTACACTGAGTTGACTGGGTATTGAGAGCTTTGACTATCAATCATGTTGTACATGAGTTCAGTGATGTTCTTGTTTGAACCAAGATGATAGACAATGTGTGGGAAAAGTTTTGAATTTTGATTCCAAGGTTCATTTTGAAGTTTTGTCTTTGAAGATACTTTTGGTGGGTTGTATAGCATTATCTGGAAATCAGGCACTAGAAATTGTAGATCGTCGAGTTGGATTCGCAATGCAATTTGAATCACTCAATTCCGATGTCGGATGAGGGAGTGATGGCGATTCCTGTCGGAATGCTCAAAAAATGATGTTCATAGTGAGTTGTTAAACAACAGAGAAAATAGTATAGTTATTATAATCCTGAAAGACCTTTTTGTAACTATCAAAAGATAAAGGGGCAGCCAGGAATTATCATTAGTTCTCTAAAAAGGGCGATCTGATGGCTACGAATGAGCCACATCGCCTAGATCCTAATCCAATGGATCTTAAGAAGGCGGCCTATGGTGTTACTCGACGGATGGGGTTTGATGCTTTTGAGGGACTTTTGATTCATCAGACGCAAGATATTATGATGAATCATGCCGCACTAAAGCCTCTCTGTGATTTGGTGTTGCGCGCATATCGTGCAGCGGCGCGGTTGATCCAAATGTAGTGGATGTAATCATGTCCGATCTTATGATTAAGTCAATCCAACAAAGGATGTTCAATCCCTCCTTTTCTATTTCATCGAACGACCCTTACAAAAGATTCCATGCGTAGCCAATCACAACTTGATAGTGCCTCTATCGTGTTAGCACAAACGGCTCTCATGTGTAGCACGAGTGCACGGTTTGCTCCAAAAAGATTCCTTTCTAAATATCCTGGTTACCTGATCTTATTTTGATCATAACTTGATCATCCGATGTCCAAATCGGATGGTTCAAGTTGTAGTATTCTTCATTTTGAATCCTCTATCATCTAAGAATGAAGTAGAGTCATAGGGAAGAGCAGAAATCATGAAGAAGAGAGAAGAAGGGGTTTCTAAGGTTTTTTTTGTTGGTGTGTGAGCATTCAATCACCCACCAACCTCATTCTTACTTGTAAATGGTGCATTGAAGAATGGTGAGAGGTTAGTGGAGCTTCCATTGAACATTCATGGCGGTCATTGCTTGTGAGAGAGAAAAGAAAGTGTTGTGAGCAAATGTTTGCTTGAAGAGTTGAGTTCTCCCAACATTGGGGGTTGTGGGAGATTCCATTAAGCTGGTGGAAGTGTTAGAATCATTTTCGAACACCTGGAAGCATTGGTTATGAGATTTTCTCAACTCTGTATTTCTTTCATTGCTTTTAGTATATGATATGCTAGCTTAGGTGAAAATTATTGAATACCTAGTTAGTTTGGGATTTCATTGTAGGGCATGCTATAAGCTCCAAAAATCATTTGAAGTATTGTGTTCATTGGGTACTGGACACTGGCAGTTATAGCTGCCTATACCTTGATGATGGATTCATAATTTTATATATTTATTTTCCTTATATTTAGTTTATTTAATATACTATATGTCTTATGGTACTCATTTGTAATGATTCCTTATATATAAGACATTGGTGGAAAATATTAATAATTTATGTTTAAAATGAAAAAAATTCTGATATTCTTAATAATAACCTTCTGAATTTCATGCAGGTTTTTAATGTGGAAAGAATTCTAGAAATCAAACGTGATCCAAAAATCATATCTGGAAAGCTGATTTGAATTGAAACCAGAGAAGGAAGATTACCACACATAGAAGGTTTACTATTGGAAGGATTTGATTGATTGTCAGAAATCTTGAGGAAAATATATATCTCTATAGAATATTACAAAGATTGGCAAATCTAGAGGTGGCATTTGGTTAATGATGGAATGATTCTCTATCTAATCTAGGCAAGAGGATTTTGTTTAATATTTATTTCCATGTAATAAGGTTTCCAATTCTAGACATACCAATTTTAATCTTCTCTACTCTGGCTATTTAAGCAATGTAAATTCTACGTAATAGAGCATCCAAGAATTATTGAGAAGATAATTTTATTTCTTTTGTCTTTCTTTTCTATCATGTCTAGCTAAGTTCTTTAGTCCATTCAAGGGAAATTCAATCCGGTTAGTAAAATTCTGAGACTCTGTTCTTAATTTTAATTATTTTTCTATTCAAATATCTATGTTTCTTGGTTTTTCAAGTTAATGATTGCATGATTTAGTTTATTAAGAGGCCTATTAATTGATTGAGTTATGTGATTTATTTCTAACCTGAATCTATAATCCGTAATTGTTATGGTGTTCAGAAAAAATAACAATTGAGCAGAACAATTATGATCCAAGTTTTTGTTACTTGCTTAAAGGAAACATAGAATGAATTAAATAATTTGACGCTTGTTAGATTGTCATTCATCTTTAACTCCCTCCAAGAGTGTAATGCTATCAATAAATTCATGACGATTGCTTAATACCAATTGGTTTATTGATAAGAATTAAATTGTGTGTTGGGCTCAAATTAATGAAATTAGGGAAAATAAGGATTGTCTGACTTTTTGATAATCCTTGGTTAAATATTTGAATAGAGAATAATATAAATATATGAGGTCAGTAATCAATTTGCAGCCGTGAATAAATTTCCTTGAATCGAAATCATCTTCCATTGAATTTTTGTTACTTAATTTTGTTGTTAATTAAATTGCAGAAGAAAACCCCCCTTTTTCTTGGTAAGTAGACAATTTGATTAACTAGTCTCTGTGGATTGACCTTTACTTATCATTACTATTCATTGTAGGTAGAGTAATTTATTTTTGGTTGCGCTCGATACGCATCAAAATTTGGCGCCGTTACCGGGGACTAGTTTTAATCAGATTGTGATTGTTTTCATTCTATTTAATTTTTTTTAGTCACTTGTGTTCTTACCTTTGTGTGAAGTTTTTTTTCTATTTCAGGTGTCCATAGTTTTTCCGACAGGTACTGCTTGCGCATGAAATTTCGGATGACTTAGGGGCGTTACAAGAAGCTTATTTCGAAGAAAAAAAAAGCTTGATTTAATAATTAATTTTACTTGGTTATCGTGCACTTTGTGTTGTCGATCAGAATTTTTCTTTGGGATTTTTTTATTAGTTTTTATTTATTTATTTATTAATATTTTTTTTATCCATTGTATGGGTATCTTGGTTAATGACTCGATCTTCTAACTCTAGTTAATTGATATTTGATCCAGAACCCGAAAGAACTTTGCATCGATTAAGGAAAGAAGCTAAGAAAATTCTGACAGAACAGGTTTCAACATCACAAGGAGCAATTATTTCTAATATAGTTGCTAGAGAGCTGCTAGTAGAGGAAGCCATGGCTAAAAATAGAACTTTGAAAGAGCTGGCTACTCCTAATCTAAACCAGCAACCTTTGTGTATTGAATTTCCAAATCTAGAAGCGGCATTTGAATTAAAATCGGGACTAATACATCTACTTCCTAAATTTCATGGTCTTGCAGGAGAAGATCCTCACAAACATTTGAAGGAATTTCATATGGTATGCTCTAGCATGAAACCACAGGGTATTACAGAGGCACAGATCAAGTTGTGCGCTTTTCTATTCTCTTTAGATGAATATGCTAAAGATTGGTTGTACTACATTCGTTCTGGTCCAATCAATTCATGGAATGAGATGAAACGTCAATTTTTAGAAAAATATTTTCCTGCATCCAAAGGCAAATATAAGGAAAGAAATATGTGGAATTCGGCAACACCATGAAGAAACATTATATGAGTATTGGGAACGCTTCAAGAAGCTTTGCGCAAGCTGCCCATACCATCAAATTAGTGACCAGCTTCTGATTCAATATTTCTATGAAGGATTGTTACCAATGCAGAGGAGTATGGTGGACGCCGCTAGTGGAGGAGCTTTAGTTGACAAAACTCCAGAAGCAGCGAAAATGTTAATTTCTAATATGGCAGCAAATTCACAGCAATTTGATACAAGGATAGAGCAAACATCGAAGAAAGTTAATGAGGTAAGTACATCAAACCTTGAACGTCAGCCTGATCTAACTTCTTTGGTGCGACAAATGGTTGTAGGAAATTTGCAAACAGTTAAAGCATGTGGCATTTGCTCAGCCACCAGTCATGCTACGGATATGTGTCCCACACTTCAAGAAGATACATCAGTCCAACAAACAAATGCCATGGGAGTATTTCAAGGGCAACCTCAGCGAAAGTATGATCCATACTCAAACTCATACAACCTTGGATGGAGAGATCACCCAAATCTGAGTTATGGGAATCAAGTTGCCCAGAATCATTATCAGCCCCCATTCCAACCTAGGCAGCAAGCAAATCAGAGTATGTCACTTGATGAGATTGTTAAGGCACTGGCTAGCAATACACAATAGTTTCAACATGAGACAAGAAACAGCATTCGGAATATAGAGAAGCAGATTGGTCGACTTGCAACTTTAGTAAGCAAACTTGAAGCTCAAGGATCTGAAAAGTTGCCATCTCAGACCATCATAAATCCACGTGAGAATGCAAGCGCCATTACATTACGGAATGGAAGAGAACTTGAACCTTTTATTGCTAAATCTGTAGATTCGACCAAGACAGTTCAAAAAGAAACAAATGCCGACAGCGATGATGTAAATTTGTCCAAGGTAAAATCTCAACCAGTTGTGTGTAATTCTACTAATTTTGTTCCTCTCCCTTTTCCTAGCAGACTGTCTAAATCGAAAAAGGAAGAACAAGAGAAAGAAATTCTTGAGACTCTTCGAAAGGTAGAAATAAACATACCTCTACTTGATGCCATTAAGCAAGTCCCAAGGTATGCAAAATTTCTCAAAGAATTGTGCACTTCAAAGAGGAAATTGAGGGGTGATGTGAAAATTAGTGTAGGGGAAAATGTATCAGCAGTTATTCAGCGTAAGTTACCCCCAAAATGCAAGGATCCAGGTATGTTTACGATTCCATGTGTGATTGGTAATACTAAGTTTGAACATGCCATGTTAGCTTAGGTGCATCTATAAATGTTATGCCACATTCAATTTAGGCATCTCTAAATTTGGGTCCTTTGAAAAAAATGGGTGTAATTATCCAGTTAGCTGACCGTTCTAACGCATACCCTGAGGGAATGGTTGAGGATGTTTTGGTGCAGGTGAATGAGTTGATTTTTCCTGTTGATTTTTATATTTTGAATATGGAAGACAGTACCTCCCCAAACCCTACCCCAATTTTACTAGGAAGGCCTTTTCTCAAAACAGCTAAAATGAAGATTGATGTCCATGATGGTACCCTTACCATGGAGTTTGATGGAGATATTGTTAAATTCAACATATTTGAGGATATGAGGTACCCTAGTAATGATGTTCAATCTGTGTTTTCTATTGATGTGGTTGATGTGTTTGCACAGGAGATTTTTGAATTGAGCAGTAAAAAAGAAGCGGGTAAGCAAAGGAAGTTACAGTTGCAAGAATTAAAAGAGATACGACTTGAGGCTTACAAGAATTCAAGCATATACAAGGACAAGACTAAGGCATTTCATGACAAGAGGATTGTGAGGAAGTAATTTGTAATTGGACATAAAGTCTTGCTTTACAATTCGATACTTAAATTGATGCCTGGTAAGTTACGTTCTCGTTGGATTGGACCTTTTGAAGTTACTAATGTGTTTCCTTATGGTACTGTTGAAGTTCGAAGTTTCGAAACTAATAAGGTGTTTAAGGTTAATGGGCATAGATTCAAGACGTTCTATGAAGGCTTTCATGAGCATACTATGGACGAAGTGCAACTGGGGGATCCCATTTATTTTGATTGAGAAGTGTTGAGTCGAGCTGACGACGTTAAACACAAGCGCTGCTTGGGAGGCAACCCAAGAAATTGGATTTGTTTTTCTTATCACTTTTAATTAATTTTCTTTACATCTTTCCATTACATTTTTAACTTCCATTGGGGACAATGTCAGATTTAAGTGTGGGGGGAGGAATTAGGATTTCTCTTTTGTTTTATTTTTATTTTTATTTTTATTTTTATTTATTTATTTATTTTTAAGTTTTGTTTTTAATTTTTGTATGATGTGTTAGAGAAAAAAAAACAATTTTTAAAGTTGAATTTAAAAAAAAAATTACTTCAATAGAGTAAGAGAATATGTATGCCATGGATTGAAACTATTTGAATGTGAAAAAAAATTACATATATGAATTAGTTGAAATAACTTGCTAAATGAGCTTTGAATAACATTGATAGTTGCATTTAGAGGTAAAGCATGCAGGTTTAGTAGATGGAATCCAACCAAGTGAGCTTTTGAGCCAAACTAGATTGAGACATCTATGTCAGTCTTTATTTTCTTTGAAGAGTGATATTCTACTATGCTTTTGTATCTCTAGAACTTGCTTTGAACCGTGTCAAGATTACATTGATATGTGTAGACATGAAGATGATAAAGGCAAATAGGATTTTACAACCACTTAACTTAAATGGCCAACCTTATATATTTTTACCCTTAGTGGACCCACTTTGAGCTTTTAACTTTATTTTTCATTGAACCCTAAACCATGAGCCTTGAATTGTTTGTTTTTCTCATGTTTTATCAACCTTTGAGCTAGTAGAGCATTGAGAATTATCTAATGGGTTTGAGAGAGATATGTATTGAATAAGTATGGGGGTGCTATTCTCAAAAGTGATGGTTGTATGTCAAGAAGTGGGATGTAATGGGAGTAAATGGTCCTTGTTATGTTTAAAATGTCATGCTATTAAAAAAAAAATTCAAATAGCAAAGCATAGTTCTCAAATGAAAAGAAAAATAATGAAAAAAAAAAAACTGGAGTTTGGAATGTTTTGTTGAAGAGCTTTATCTATGAGCCCTTATCATTTAGATTGTTCAATTTTTTTGTCTTAATGCTCTATTAGTTTCTTGGGTTTTAACGTCTGTATATTTTTCTTATCCGTACCCTAAACCTTAGCCCCATTACAATATTTATAAAGACCTTTTGATTCATGTATGTGTGTATTCTAAGTAATAAAGATTTTGGTGAATAAGAAGGCCTATGGTAGTGCATCTTCATAGGAAGATCTTGAGTGAAAAAGTTAAACCTTGAATTCTTGAGTGAGTAGAGAGAATCCCAAGAGAAAATTTACTAAACATTAGCATGTTCCCTTTTGAATAAGACTGGTATGTTAGATATTGCTCATATTTACTAAGTGGACTATGACATATATTGTTCTCTTGATCTCTTGAATTAGTTTCTGATTCATGATACACATATTCTTTGAATGTTGTGGGATGAAAGTAAAAAAAATATTTAGTTTTCCCGAGGACGTGCAAGAGCTAAGTGTGGGGGAATTTGATGGATTCATAATTTTATATATTTATTTTTTTTATATTGAGTTTATTTAACATATTATATGTCTTATGGTACTCATTTGTAATGATTCCTTATATATAAGACATTGTTGGAAAATATTAGTAATTTATGTTTAAAATGAAAAAAAATCTGATATTCTTAATAATGACCTTCTGAATTTCATGCAGGTTTTTAATGTGGAAAGAATTCTAGAAATCAAACGTGATCCAAAAATCAGATCTGGAAAGCTGATTTGAATTGAAACCAGGGAAGGAAGATTACCACACATAGAAGGTTTACTATTGGAAGGATTTGATTGATTGTCAGAAATCTTGAGGAGAATATATACCTCTATAGAATATTACAAAGATTGGCAAATCTAGAGGTAGCATTTGGTTAATGATGGAATGATTCTCTATCTAATCCATGCAAGAGAATTTTGTTTAATCTTTATTTCCATGTAATAAGGTTGCCAATTCTAGACATACCAATTTTAATCTTCTCTACTATGGCTATTTAAGCAATGTAAAGGCTACGTAATAGAGCATCCAAGAATTATTGAGAAGATAATTTTATTTCTTTTGTCTTTCTTTTCTATCATGTCTAGCTAAGTTCTTTAGTCGATTCAAGGGGAATTCAATCCGGTTAGTAAAATTGTGAGACACTGTTCTTAATTTTAATTAGTTTTCTATTCAAATATCTGTGTTTCTTGGTTTTTCAAGTTAATGATTGCATGATTCAGTTTATTAAGAGGCCTATTAATTGATTGAGTTATGTGCTTTATTGCTAACCTGAATCCATAATCCGTAATTGTTATGGTGTTCAAGAAAAGTAGCAATTGAGCAGAATAATTATGGTCCAAGTTTTTGTTACTTGCTTAAAGGAAACATAGAATGAATTAAATAATCTGACACTTGTTAGATTGTTGTTCATCTTTAACTCCCTCCAAGAGTGTAATGCTATCAATAAATTCATGAGGATTGCTTAATACCAATTGGTTTATCGATAAGAATTAAATTGTGTGCTGGGCTCAAATTAATGAAATTAAGGAAAATAAGGATTGTCTGACTTTTTGATAATCCTTGGTTAAATATTTGAATAGAGAATAATATAAATATATGAGGTCAGTGATCAATTTGCAGCCGTGAATAAATTTCCTTGAATCGACATCATCTTCCATTGAATTTTTGTTACTTAATTTTGTTGTCAATTAAATTGCAGAAGAAAACCCCCCTTTTTCTTGGTAAGTAGACAATTTGATTAACTAGTCTCTGTGGATTGACCTTTACTTATCATTACTATTCATTGTAGGTAGAGTAATTTATTTTTGGTTGCGCTCGACACGCATACCTTGACATCATTATGCCCTCTTAGTTATATGCTGGGAAAACATCGGGTATGATCCTTTGTCTTGTAAATGACTAAAAACAGCGTATTGAGTATATACGGAGCCTATTGGGGATTACTCTATGGACTAGTCATCATATACTGTGTTGGTGAATCACGTAAGTTCCTTGTGTTGTGGACTGTTTTAATTTCTATACATTGTAAAGTGCGTGGAATGGATTGCAGAATGGGTGTGCAAATTTGGTAGACCTGACAACTGAGTGATAACGAAGTAGATTTACATACGCTTGTGAGTGTATGCTTCGCATCAGCTTTGGGAAGCTAGAAAAGTAAAGGAGAGACTTTAAACACTGATTCACCCACCCCCCTCTTAGTGTCAATCGAGGTTCATTACTTACCTGCAAGGGTTTACCACCTTCTCAGATTAAGTTTGCTCAGAAATCTAAGGTGTCAGCTATGGTAAGACTCGCAACGGGCCAAAATTCAAATTGGTCTAAAATTTTGGATGGAGATGTTACAGAAAATAGGTAAGGGAGAGAGAGAGAAGGAAATTGGAAGGTTGTTCAAAATAGGCCACTTGCTGGCCCCCCAAGGCTTATCAAGGAAATAGATCTCAGAGAAATAGTCACTTGATAATGATTGTCCCTCACCCTTGGGTTTTAGCTACGGTAATATATTAGCCGTAGCCTAAAATAATTTATAGCTATGAACAATTGTCTACCGTAGCTAAAAATATATTTTAGCTACGGCTATAATTTTACCATAGCTATAAATATATTATTACCTACAACATTATTATTACAGTAGCTATAAATATTATTATACCCATGGCATTGTCATTGCTGTAGCTATAAATATATTATTACCCACGGCATTGTCATTGCCGTAGCTATAAATATATTATTACCCACGGCATTATCATTCCCGTAGCTATAAATATATTATTACCCATGGCATTATCATTCCCGTAGCTATAAATTTATCATCGACATACAATTCCTCATTCCCCCCAACACTCTCTCCCTCACAATCTTTTTTTCCTTGGGTTAGTTAATTGCGCATAGGGGACATTGTGCTACAAACATTTTTGCCAGGTTCAACCCTAATGTTGGACATTGGTCGTTTGCAATTTAAAGGGTGCAGTCATCGGTCAAACGAATGCCAACTGGTTATGGACTAAAAAACCAAGACCACCGACGGATTAATGACCATTAAAACTAAATCGATATATATATATATATATATAAACAATGAATGTGTCTTTATCTTAAATTTTTTTTCCAATTCTTAGCATCCAAACATAACGAAGTATGTCAAACTCAGTTTTTTAAATCGGGAAGCGAATTCAAGCGTTCCAATTTCTAATCAAGAATCACAACCACATGATCTCGACAATTAGCCTCAGGCCATGCGCAATAAAAGCTGCGAAACAATTCATCGGAATTGCAAAGGGAGAGAGGGCAAAAAGATCCTCATGTATAGTGATTGCTAATGGACAATGAGGATCTTGGTCACTCAAAGTGCATCATCATGCATCCCGATGCACTTTGAGTGACTCAGATCTTGATTGCCGCAGGTAATCACTACAGAAGATCCTGGCTTGAGAAAGAGACCATGGCAGCGGGGTGCATTAATTAATAATACATGGGGGAGCACCTTAAAACATTTATACCCACTGCAAATAAGATACCGTAGCTAAAATGGGAATGGGCCACAGTATTCTAATACTACCGTGGCGAAAAGTATTCTTTTAGCACTAAAATTTTATTTTCACTCTTCGCGGGCTTCGTTTCTTGTTGGCGGGATTGAAATTTTACATATAGCACTCTTCTTTTGCTCTTCTTTCAGTGTAACCCTAACCACATATCTCTTCCTCTCTGATTCTTACTGTGAGAAGAAACTCCGACGAACTCCACCGCTTGTCTCTCTCTTATTCCCACCATTACAAGAAGCTCCGACAAACTCTACCGCAGGTGTTTTCCTCTCTGATTCCCACCGATAGAAAAATCTCCGTCAAACTCCAGGTACGATTCCTTTTCTCTCTGATTCTCATTGTTTTTTAAAGCATTTCTTGGAACTTCATCGAATGTCAACACAGATGGTCCCTGTTTTTCTAAATATCAAATCCTTTCTGAACCCCAATGTTGGCTTAGCATGCATTCTTGTACCTAAGGGTTTAGGGATTTCCTTTTTACTCAAGGTCTAAGTAGAGTTTTAAATAGAATGAATAGGGATTAGATGGTGGCTAGAAACCTGGATCCTGATACTCTAAAAATGGATGGAATGTGAACCTAATGTCAATTTTCAACTATCCATTTTCATCCCGATGTATGTAACGTAGACCTTCCTCCCGACATATATGATTTGATCCCAATTCAAGCCTCTCCATTGTCCTAGTCTCATTATTCTATTTTCCTATTTCTGTAGAACCTTATGAAGATTCACAAGATAATTTTGCATTTGGGGCTTTGTTAATTCTACTTAATTTTTGCATTTGGGGCTTTATTGCATTTGTTGTTTCGTTCTCTATCTTTCTTTCTTAACATAAGAAATCTCAAGATATCTTGGGGTAGCTATTCCTATTTGTACTAATGTTTATTTATTAGATCGTATACTACTTAATATGTTTCATTTTCTTCCTCCTAAAACTATTACAACCCAAGTCCTTTGCATTTACAGTTTCATGCCTGCCCCTCTATGATGGATTCACTATGATGGTAGCATATGGGTTTCATGTGCTCTTGCTTTAGCACTCTGGAGGGCTCTCTCGAGTCTATGGATAATCAGTGCGTTAAACTTGTCTTAGACATGACACGCATGTTCTCACTGTATTTACAAAATACACTACTGTACCCTTTTCCTCTGGTCTTTCAATTGCATGATGTGGGTGGGTTTCTCTTTTTTCTTTGTTGTGTTCATACGATTTACTTGGTGTTAAGACCACGAAGTTGTTGTCCCCATGACATGCACATTTCTGTTGCTGGAGTAAAGATACATGATTAGAATACTGGACTCAACTCAGGGGTCATGGCCAACTAGCCAAGTTTGTTCAGAGATATCCAATAAAAGAAGGTAGACCACAATTCTGGAAGAAGTGATGAATACTCTCCTAGAACCACAATTCTGGATTTCAATCCAACAGCTTCTGCAGAGGGTTTGATACCCTTCTAAAGGCCAGTGAACAAGAAAGAGATAGAAGACCAAAATATCATACACCATACTATAGGAAGAAGAAAGGGGTACATATATGATTTTTAAAACCCTTGTTCAGTTGAAGATGAATCATGGAGTTGAAATGTGAGAAATACATAAATATTAAGAATGCATGCCTGAGTGTGGTGGTCCTGATATATTAAGAATGAATGCTTTGTGTTCATTTCATTTCCATCAAGTTTTTTTACAATGAAGGTGTCCATATAGACCCAGTGAAACTGTTGCCTTAACACTTTGCAAGTTGGAAAGGCTTTTTCCACCTTCATTATTTGATGTTATGGTGCACCTGAATATTCATCTATCTCACGAAGCTAGCTTGGCTGGTCCAGTACAATATCGATGGATGTACCCAATCGAAAGATTAGTGTGAAATTTTGCTTTTATTAAATAATACAGCTATGCTACTAATATTTTGAATAAATATTAATCATATAATTGGTTTAGGTTCCAAGCGACTTAAGGACTATATGCACAACCTTAGTCACCCAGAGGGATCAATCACAGAAGGATACATCGGATGAGTGTTTGACCTTCTACTCCAGATACTTTGAAGGTGTAGAAATGAGGTCAAATAGACCGATTAGAAAGGCTGGGTCAATGGAGAAGGAAGATCCATTATTTATATTGTCAATAGCGGGTAGACCAGTAGGGAAGTGCAAAATGATACGACTAGGCTTTGATGAAAGGGAGCAGGCACATCGATACATCTTGAACAACTATGATGGAGTACACAAATATTGAGAGTAAGTATTGCTTATAAATGACGGTATCACAAAATTTTTATATTTGATCAAATTTTACAAGTTATATGTTTGTAAATAGTATTAGTACATAAATGAACATTCACATACTTTATAGGGTACACAAAAAACAAATCAGCAAGAATTTGGGTAGTAAATCTCGCCCACATTTAGTTTCAGAAAAGCATGCTAAGGACTTTCCGACATGGTTCAATGAGAATGTAAGTGTCACAGTGAGTTTTGTTCTTAAGGATTTTATCTAATTGGAATCATGTAAATTTTGTACCATCAGATTTTGAATCTACGCATGAAAAATGTCGAGGTTCCTCATCATATCAGATGGCTTGCTCGTGGGCCTAACGTGGATGCGAGAAGTTATAATGAATACATCATTAACGGCATAAAGTTTCATACCAAGACACATGAGAATAACAGAAAAACACAGAATTGCGGGGTCCTGGTATCGGCATTGACAGGAAGCTATGCTAGTCGAAAAGACAAAAATCCTGTCAAGGGGAATGTTTCATATTATGGCGTTTGAAAAAAATCATTGAATTGGAATACTCTGAGGATATCAGATAATTTTATTTCAATGTGATTGGGCTGACACCACGAAAGGAGTAGATAGAGATGACCTCGGATTTGTACTTGTCAATTTTAACCGTTTAATGTACAGTGGTCAAGGACAACTTGACGAGCCATTTGTATTACCATCACAAGTAAAGCAAGTGTTTTACATTGCAGATCCCCATAAGCCTAATTGGAAAGTTGCCTTAAGGACAAGGAGTAGGGATATTTTTGACATGGGAGGAGTGGATCATGATGATTTAAGCCTGGCATATACACAGGATACATTACAATATTATAGGCAGAATATAGAATGTAGAGAGGGAGATAGTGATGCTAATCTCAATTGGGGAAGAACTGATGTGGAAGGTATTATAATTGACACCCCCATTGAATTGAACAATCCATTGGACAGTTTAGATGAAAATATATCGGATTGATTGATCATTAAAATCAAGTAAATCCCTTATTCTTTCATATTTGCCTAAAAAATTACTGACTTACATACAATGTACTCTTTTTTATTTCATTCATTATGGATTAATTGTGGTTGTTTAGATTATGTGCCTTGAGTAGTAAAATTAATATTATTTAATATATGATTTAATTTTATTGAAAATAGGACTGAGTACAATGAGTACTAGTGGGGAAAGTGAAGGTACAAGCACATGTACCTCTTTGGGTGAGTTAATTAGAGTTCTACTCTTTAAAGATGTAAAAAAATGATTTTTTTATGCAATATATTATTTATCTTATGTTTGATTTTTTATAGCACGTAAAGGTAGGGGGAAAAGGGGACCAACAATGGCCCATAACATATCAAGGATGTCAGAAGGAAATAAAATTCCCATCATGCTAAATGAGCTCTGCCAACCATGTAATGGTACAAATACTTCGAAATTAGTTACATGGATAGGGACACTTGCAATAAAAAACTACAATTTACTAGTAACTATTCAGAGTTGGCGTGATGTATCTCAACCAGTAAAGGAAGATAGTTGGAAAGAAATAAAGGTATTGTATTTATTTCTTTATAATTAGTTGGGGTGTTAAACTAAAATGTTTAGTTATTTTGTGACTAAAAACACCTTTTATTTCATTGTAGGCGAAATTTGACATAGCAGAATCTAGCAAGGATTGGGCCTTGGATAAATGAAAGACAGATGGAAGGGTTATAAGCACTATTTAAAGATTGAATTTTATGAGAAGTATGATTCAGATGCAGAACGGAGGGCAAACATTGATCTCCAATGAATGTCGAAAGAACAATGGGATGAAATGTTTAAGTTTTGGGGTAAAGAAGAAATTCAGGTAAGTGTAACTATATCCATACCATGTTTTCTGAATTAAGAAATCTAGGTGTTAATTTAACTGAATCTTTGAGGTCATTGCTGAAAGGAACATAAATAATAAGGAGAAACAAAAAATGCGCCATACGACTGGAACTACTTCATTTCCAGTCATACGCGATATGGTAAAGCCATTGGTTGATAATTCTACTTTTTACTTTAAGCATAACTTTTTATTGCTCCCATTAGAGTCTTGATGCAATTGTTATTGTTTTATTTTTAAGCGTATTGCTGATCTAAATCAGTTGCCCCCTTCTCGTATTGAGTGTTCGAAAGAACTCATAAATCAAAGAAAACTGGAGCTCCCATAGACCCAATCTCAGGTAAGAAATTGGTTAGTTCAATAACCTTTTTTCCTTAGTTTATTTATGTATTCCTTCCCTTTGATGGCTATTTAATATAAGATCACATAATATTATTGTTGTGATTTACTTGCAGGATGCATTTAAAGATCGTCTTGACAAGGAAAGTGAAGAAAGCCGATTAGATAAAGTTGTTCATGAATCAATCTTCATAGACGTAATGGGACGGGATTGTCATGGATGGGTGCATCTCATGGGGCTTGGAATAACCCCAACAGAAATGTATGGCAGACAGGCAATGCGCCAACAGAAGCAAGCCCAAGAGTTGAGGGACTTGATGGAAGAGAATAAGATGTGGAAAGAGAAGGTGAGTTCAATGGAGGAGAAAAAATGGGTGAAATATAGTCCCAAATGCTTGCCTTCACCCAATTCATGCAGTCGCAGTTGCACTCACACTCTTCCCAACGATAAGTAAATAAGCAAACTAAAGTCAACTTTAAATGCCTGTAACATCTTTGCATTTTTCTATGGTATTTTATTCTATTTATTTTCTTTATTGATGTAGTTTTTATCTAATTCATTCCTTAATTTATTGCTTCATTAGGAGAAGAAGCCAGACTTGGATTAGAGTAATGAGGAAGAAGAATATATAATAGATACAGGATCAGAGTTTATAGAAAGTTTTTGGAATGTTATTTGGAACAAACTTTATGCATTATATGTAAATGGGTTTTGATTAGATGGGTTTTGTGAATAGTTTAACTTGGCTATTGGTTTATTACAAGTAGTTTTTTTTATTATCTTTTCTTTATGATTCATGTGAACCTTGATATTAGTGTTATGCTATGTTTTACATGGTGGTGAATCTTGATATTATTGTTATGTTGTTGTTATGTGGGGTTTTTGGTTTCAGTATGGAATTAAGGCATTTGGATCCATTCCTCTTGTTGGATGAGTTTGTTGGTAGGTTTTCTTTTCTACTTTGGTTTAGTTATTATTTTATTTATTTCCTTTTGGAATATACAAAATCTCATCAAGTTATTCCATTGGTTGGTTCTGCAGTTATTGTTCCTGTTGGATTCCTTGAGCATCCTCATAGAGGTTTGAGAATCTCCTTAATTAGTGTCCATATTCCTTTTATTTTGATACCTTGATACATATGTTCTCTATTCTTCACTTCAGTTGTAAGAACCGTGCTCTGAAAACCCGGTTTAACCCATGGTTTACATTGTGACAGGTCTCCCAATCATAACCAGACCGGAAGGCGAGGCCAAGTGACGAACCACAAGATCCAGGTATGAGAAACGATGTGTAAAAATGTAAATTTTACATACCGGTCTCGGTACCGGTCTCACTCAGTGAGATCGGTATGTGCGACCGGTATGTGCAATAACGGCTAGAGACGGACTCCAGCGGGTCCCACACTCCGAATCAAAATTTTGGAAAGTTTCTAACCATGGGAAACCTTCCAAGAAAGGTCTCCCACTATATATATATGCCTCCCAACCCTCCTATGATCCTTCCAAACCTTATTAAACCCTAGCCGTCTAAAAGAGATCTGAGAAAGAGCAAGGAGGGAGGAGACCGCTCAAGAAGAGGGATTTTTCGTTGGAAGAGCACGCCGCCATCCGACAAACATTGATAAGTGCTCAACCCTCTTAGTAATATTAGGATTTTGGATCAGAGTCGTGAAACGACGCAACGATCCAAAATCCTAGAACCCCAAAACCCTAGTTTCCATTAAGATCCAATCTGGAATGATGCGACGTTATAGTCGAAACCTAGAAGGCTAAACGAGTATTTGGACCTTAGAATGATTTAGGAAAAACCCCAGAAACCAAGTCAATGACCGACGGGGAAGGGAGATCCGAGATCGGGCTCTCGGACCTAAACCGCCAGACCTAACCGCTGGACAATAAGTCCTGCGGTATTGGTCCTGCGGTATATACCGTCGAACATACCGGCTGGACCTAAGTCCAGCGGTATAGCCCTGCGGTATATACCACAGGACATACCGGCTGGACTATAGTATCCTGCGGTATGGGCATATGGTATATACCATAGACGCATACCGGTCTCGCTCTGAGTGAGACCGGTATACATACCGTAGGACATACCGGTCTCACTCTACTGAGACCGGTACCGTAACAGGTATGCTTATCGAA
This sequence comes from Protea cynaroides, assembly GCA_028583415.1. Classification (NCBI taxonomy): domain Eukaryota; kingdom Viridiplantae; phylum Streptophyta; class Magnoliopsida; order Proteales; family Proteaceae; genus Protea; species Protea cynaroides. The sequence goes on from CM053266.1 coordinate 88,950,957, forward strand.
GCCTGTTTGCCTGGCCAGACTTGGTTTTGACCAACTGTAACCCTAATAATTTAATTCTAACCTATGAGTATGATTATGTAGGACCTGTAGACAGCGTGAATAGACCTTGTGACTCAGAGCGGGCTAGTTATCACGCATCAGGTAAGGGACAAGACCCCAAACCCTAAATAATCAAATAACAGTAAACCGTTGTGATTAATTTGTATCTGTGTTTATTGTCTGGTGTTTGTGCATTTCATATGCCATTGTAGTTATTTAAATTATTATTATCTGTTCATGCATTTCATATGCTAGGATGTTGGTTGTTTAGGCATATGGATGCTTTTTAGTTAGTGTGTGGAATGTGAAGGGGAGTGGAGCCCTGGATATATCCTCACACTAACACCTTTTCGTATCGCCGTCTACCTTAGTAGACTTGGTGCGAATAGGGTATCAGGGGTAGGACGTGGGTTGTGGTTCAACCTGCCCACCAGACTCGAGCCCTATCTCAATGTCTTAGGGAGCCATGCTGGGGTAGGGCCATAGATACTATATTGACATATAGGACTGGTTAAAAACGAAACCCACTTGCAAGCCCTTGCCAATAGGGGTTTAGGTATTCATACGGTGTAGGGTATCAGGGGAGGATGCGGTAGTGTAGATTGTTGCCTGACCGCCAGACTCTAGCTCTATCTCTATATCGGAGTGAGTGATGTGGGGCAACAGCAGTAGTGTGGATTGTTGCTTGACTGTTGGGTGTGCTCACACTCTCATGTATGGAGGTGCGGTGGCCGCCAAACCTTACCATAGCATTTTGCAAGTTATACCTGACCCAAATTGTAATGTTATCTCATGCATTTTGTATGTTGCATTGGTTTTGTACTTACTGAGCTAAGTTGTGAGCTCACCCGAATATATATATTAATTCTGTTACGGTTGGAAATCGTCCACCGGTCTGCGATCCGAGTAACCTGCAATCACAAAGATGAGACAAGGGAGTTGGGCGCCTAAGCGGGTACACTCCGATGCCTAAGTTAGATTCCCAATGTAAACAGTCAAGAGATAGTAGAAAGCTATCTCCAGTTTAAAGAGTGTGGGACGATAAGAGAGTTTGAGCGTGCAAAAATGATGAATGAGAGAGAGACTATCAATTAGTAACTTGTAACTGTGTACTCGTTAAAAGATCTTACCTTGAGGGATTGTCCTCTACTTATAGATTGGGAAGAAGCATGGAGGTACCAGGACTCAGGGGAGTAGACTGCCCATAGGATTGCCACATGTCGCTCTGAGGGACAGCCGTGAGGTAGACTCCGAGTAGGAGTAAGAGACCTTAGCTAAGGAAGCTAGGTCGGTCAGCTCTGGGACTGACACATGTCAACGTGTGAGTAATCACCGACCGAGATAGTCGGCGTCGTATCAGACTGGGAGAAGGACTCCTCGAACGTAGCATAATCGCATTAGGACTCTGACTATCGACTGGGAAACGTAGCCGGGTAGGACTATGACTCCGAGCGCTACCATAGATGATGATAACTAGACGGCATAGGACGAGTGCGACATGTCGGGTGCATGAGAGGCCGGGCGTAAGATACCGAATGCCTCATAAGCCGAGCGCAAGATACTCCGAGCGGTCGGCTCCGAAGGTGAAGCTTGACACGTGTAAGATTTCCATTGGGTGATATTTTTCCCCCCTAACACTTTCTTTTCAGATTTTGATGTAGGGTACACAATTGATGACTTCATGACTGCCCCAGCGTATGGTACAATCGCTGCCATTAACACTCAGGTAGTAGAGGACGAGCATGACGCATCATGCGAGTGCTCATTCTGTGTTTTCCTTTAGAGAGGGTTTATTTTAAAACAATACATTGTAATATTTTATTATTTAAGTTTGTAAATGATGGAATAATTTGGATAATTATTTTATTTACAATATAGAGCTCAGTTCATTTATCTATTAATTTTGCTGCTATTTATTATTCTCTGATTATGTTAGACTACTTGGGATGGTTTGTTGACACAGTCTATTGAGATCCTAGTGTGAGCCATGGTTTGGAGACGGTTCACTCACACTTCTGATTCAACCAGAATTGGGGTGTGACAACTTGGTATCAGATCCCTTAGGCTCTGTCCAGCTAACCATTCTGCATCTAACTGTGTCCAATGAATTGAGATAGGAAATTAAAAAAAATTTAATAAAAACACACCATAAGCTTGTTTGATGTCTGTGACTTAAGAGAAGATGCATAACATACTATTTAATGAAAGAGAAATTTAGAAGCACTGATGTCTAGGGAGAAAACCAAATAAACATGTAATAACATGAACATAAAGAAAAATATAAAGTGTACGATAGAGTACAGTCCACAAGTCGAATAGTAACCCTGTTAACGAAATAAACTGTATGTAAGGGAATGAGATAATGTCTGGCTATGGTGGAGTCGGGGCCCTGGGATGTATCGGATCAGTGATGTTATAGTCCTGCTTGTATGCCTCCTTGAGCCAGTGCACCTGGTCCTGTGTGTTCAATGTATTCAGATATCTTGAGTTAATAGTCTGCAATGGTTAGAGGAAATGGTCGCAGAATTCCTCGCAGACGCCGTCACTCAAGAGTACCTCCAATGGAAAGGGATCCAGGAACAGAAAACTCTGAAGAAAATGAAGAGAGGGAAAATGGGGAAGAGCACAACCCTCTCAATGGAAGTGGAAATCAAGTAAGAAGCAATGAAGAAGCTCCACTGCCGGGTCAAACACACACAAACTCTGAGATCATAGTGGCAAATTTGGTCACCCACATGGAGGCACAGCAGAAGAAGTTCTTCGATGAAATGTTGAAGATGTTTAAGCCACCTGGGCCTGCACCGGCACCTACAAATATGCCACCCACAAACACAGAAAATGCAAATACGGTACCAGTGGGGGTTAGTATAGCTACTGAGGGACAACAACAGCAACCGAACCAACACAACACGTTTCCCCAGCCGGTTACAGGGACACACACCCCTAACCAGGATCAGGGTGGATATCAGGGTGCATATCATGGTGGGTATCAGGGAGTGAATCAAAGTGGTTACTCATATCAGCCGCAATGGTATGGTCAGGCACCATATGGACAGAGTAGTCTTTCTAGAGCAGTAGATGGATTTCTAAAGTTAAAGCCACTAACTTTTACAGGAAAGCAAGGGAAAACACTATGGCCAGCACAGTGGATAGCCGAGATGGAAAAGAACTTCCGTTTACTGGAGTGTTCCGATGAGGAGAAAGTGTTATATGCCACCCATATGCTGAAGGAAGAAGCCAATGGATGGTGGAACTCGACCAGAGCATATCTGGAAACAAAGCACCATATAATCACTTAGCCCATATTCAAAGAGACCTTCTTTGAAAAATACTTTCCAAGGAGTTTTCGCGACCAGATGGAGAAGGAGTTCCTCAATCTACAGCAGACTCAGATGATCGTAGAGGCATACCAATAGAAGTATGAGGAGTTGTTTTTCTTCGCTCCAACCAGTATGCAGGAGGAAGAAACTAAGACCCGTCGCTTCACAATGGGTCTTCGGGGTGTCATAAGAGAACATGTGTTGGGGCGAGGACTGAAAATCTATAATGAAGCAGTACAGGTGGCTCGAGTCATTGAAGCAAGCCAGAGAGATAGTTTCTTTGCACAGAATAGGGGTCTGAAGAGGCCTAACCCTGAGGCCCAAGGCAGAAGAAGCAACAGACCATTCGTCCATTCAGGCCACCAGCTAGCACTGTGCCACCTAGATCTGTTCCTGCAGTGACACAGCAGGCAACGGGACAGAACACCAGTGTGAAGTGCTTCAATTGTCAACAGGTGGGTCACTATGCGAGAACATGCCCACTACCAAAGAGGAAACCGCAACAAGGCAAAGTGTATGCCGTTACCACAGAGGAAGCAGCCGCATCACCTGATGTAGTTACTAGTATGATTCTGTACTTACTCCTTTAGTTACCGCATTAATTGTATGAGCATGTAGAACTAAAGGAAAAATTAAAAAACCTCAGGTACAGTAAACATAGCAGGGGTACCCGCCAGAGTCCTATTTGACTCAGGGGCCACCCATTCCTTTGTGTCAGTATCATTCGAGAAAGGACTAGATCAACCCATCAAGACTTTGTAACCAAGTCTGTTAGTTCGATCCCCCATGGGAATGGAAGTGGTATTAGAAGAGTATTATGGGCCTTGCCCAATACATATTGAAGGATGAGAGTTGGAAGCCAATCTAGTCCAGCTTGAGATGTCAGATTTCGATGTCATTCTGGGAATGGACTGGTTATCTCAGCATTCAACAAGCCTGTTATGTGCTGATAAGAAGTTAGTTTTCAAGGACAGAGAAGGAACGGAGTTCAACTTTAAAGGGACTAAGTTGTCGAGGAAGAGGGAGCTTATACTCTCAGCCCTAAAAGCAAGGAAGTCCTTAGAGAAGGGGGGAGTAGGATACCTCGTATCAGTTGTGGATGTGACTGCTGACTTGCCCAAAATAGAGTATATAGAGGTAGTGTGGGAATTTCCTGATGTGTTTCTAGAAGACCTACCCGGATTACCACCAGACAAGGCGACTGAGTTTGTGATAAATCTCCTACCAGGGGTGGCACCTGTGTCCAAGGCACCCTACAGGATCGCTCCCACAGAGTTGAAGGAGTTAAAAACCCAACTGCAAGAATTATTAGACAAGGGCTTCATAAGACCGAGTATCTTACCTTGGGGAGCACCTGTGCTATTTGTCAAGAAGAAGGATGGTAGCGTACGTCTTTGTATGGACTATCGAGAGTTGAACAAGCTCACCATCAAGAACAGATACCCACTACCTAGAATAGATGACTTGTTTGATCAACTGCAAGGTTCAAGTGTATTCTCAAAAATTGATCTGAGGTCAGGGTATCATCAACACAAAATCAGGGAGGCAAACATCCCCAAGACAGCTTTCAGAACAAGATATGGACACTATGAGTTTCTTGTGATGTCCTTTGGGTTGACCAATGCACCTGCATCGTTTATGGAGCTAATGAACCGAGTGTTCCATGACATGTTGGACACGTCGGTTATAGTATTCATAGATGATATTTTAGTATACTCCAAGGACAAGGAGGCGCATGCAATACACTTAAGAGCGGCATTACAAAGACTAAGAAGAGAGAAGCTCTATGCAAAGTTCAAGAAATATGAATTTTGGCTAGACGAAGTGGCCTTCTTGGGTCACGTGGTATCTGTTGAAGGAATTAAGGTGGATCCCAACAAAATTTCAGCCATAGTAGGATGGGAGGCACCGAAGACAGTTGCTGAAATTCGTAGCTTCCTGGGCTTAGCTGGATATTACAGAAGGTTTGTGGAAGATTATTCCAAGATTGCTGTTCCACTCACCAGGTTGACAAAGAAGGGGGAGAAGTTCGTATGGACCGAAGAATGTGAGAAATGCTTCCAGACACTAAAGTCAAGACTGGTTTCAGCACCTATATTGACTATCCCTGCACCAGGCCTTTCGTTCACATTGTACACAGATGCTTCAGGTTTGGGACTGGGATGTGTGCTGATGCAAGGAGAACAGGTGATTGCCTATGCCTCCAGGCAACTGAAGGAGCATGAGAAAAACTACCCTACTCATGACTTAGAATTGGCAGCAGTCATCCATGCTATCAAGACTTGGAGGCATTACCTGTATGGTGAGAAATTTCAGATAAAGTCTGACCACAAAAGCCTGACATATCTTTTCACCCAAAAAGACCTGAACATGAGGCAGAGGAGGTGGTTAGAACTACTCAAGGACTACGACTATGACATTCAGTACCATCCTGGTAAAGAAAATATTGTAGCTGATGCTCTGAGTAGGAAATGGGATTGTATTACCATGGATTTCGTCACTGGCCTACCGATGACTCCGAGGTCAGTGAATGCAGTTTGGGTAGTTGTAGACCGCCTTACCAAGACTACAAGATTTATCCCTATCAGGCCACAATACACCATGGACAGATTGGCAAAATTATATGTGGAAAATATAGTCAGACTCCACGGTGTCCCAGAGAGTATAGTATCTGACAGAGATCCACGCTTCACATCAAAGTTCTGCGAGGGACTACAGAAGGCCATGGGGATGAAACTAAAGTTCAGCACAGCCTTCCACCCTCAAACAGATGGTCAGTCAGAGAGGACCATCCAGATCCTAGAAGATATGCTTCGAGCATGTGCTATCAACTTTAAGGGGGCTTAGGATGAGAAGCTTTCACTCATCGAGTTTGCCTACAATAATAGCTACCAGGCTACGATCCAGATGGCCCCATATGAGGCCTTGTATGGTAAGAAATGTCAGATACCATTGTTATGGGACGATATTGGAGAAAGACGGATCGTAGGACCAGAATTTATGGAAGAAACTTGCAAAGCAGTAGATCAGATCAAGAACAGAGTAATGACAGCTCAAGTGCGTCAAAAGCACTATGTTGATAACAGGCGTCGAGACCTAAAATTTGGTGATAAAGTATTTTTAAAGGTATCACCAGTAAGAGGCCTAAAGCAGTTCGAGAAGAAAGGAAAGTTGTGTCCTAGATATGTGGGACCATATGAGATTCTGTTCCGATGTGGCAAAGTGGCCTATCAACTTGCATTGCCACCAGCGATGTCTAGTGTCCACAATGTCTTCCACGTGTCCTTACTGAAGAAGTACGTGAGAGACCCTTCGCATATTCTTGTTGCAGACCCCCCAGATTTGATAGAAGACTTGACCTTCGAGGTGGTACCAATCAAGCTAATCAGTCAAAAGATACAACAGCTTCAAAGACGAGCTATACACTACGTCAAGGTAGTTTGGAAGAGCCAGGATGTTGAAGAAATCACCTGAGAGGAGGAGGATGCCATGCGACAAGAATACCCTCATCTTTTCGACTTTGAAGGTACGTTCAATTTCAGGGATGAAATTCCTTTTACGGGTGGGGAAATTGTGAGACCTACTTGTAAATTTTGGGGATAAAATTTCTTTTAAGGGTGGTAGAGTTGTAAGAACCGTGCTCTGAAAACCTGATTTAACCCATGGTCTACATTGTGACAGGTCTCCCAATCATAACTGGACCGGAAGGCGAGGCCGGGTGACGAACCACGAGATCCAGGTATGAGAAACGATGTGTAAAAATATAAATTTTACATATAGGTCTCAGTACCGATCTCACTGAGACCGCTCTCACTGAGTGAGACCGGTATGTGCGACCGGTATGTGCAATAACGGTTGGAGACGGACTCCAGCGGGTCCCACACTCCGAATCAAAATTTTGGAAAGTTTCGTGGGAAACCTTCTTAGAACGGTCTCCGATTATATATATATATATATATATATATATATGCCTCCCAACCCTCCTATGATCCTTCCAAACCTTATCAAACCCTAGCCGTCTGGAAGAGATCTGAGAAGGAGCAAGGAGGGAGGAGACCGCTCAAGAAGAGGGATTTTCCGTTGGAAGAGCACGCCGCCATCCGACAAACACCAGTAAGTGCTCAACCCTCTTAGTAATGTTAGGATTTCGGATCGGAGCCGTGAAACAGCGCAACGATCCAAAATCCTAGAACCCCAAAACACTAGTTTCCATTAAGATCCAATCTGGAATGATGCGACGTTATAGTCGAAACCTAGAAGGCTAAACGAGTATTTGGCCTTAGAATGGTTTAGCAAAAACCCTAGAAACCAAGCCAATGACTGACGGGGGAGGGAGATCCGAGATCGGGCTCTCGGACCCAAATCGCCGGACCTAACCGCTAGACAATAAGTCCTGCGGTATTGGTCCTATGGTATATACCGTCGGACATACCTGCTGAACCTAAGTCCAGCCGTATAGCCCTATGGTATATACCGTAGGACATACCGGCTGGACTATAGTGTCCTGCGGTATGGGCCTGCGGTATATACCGCAGGTGCATACCGATCTCGCTCTGAGTGAGACCAGTATACATACCGTAGGACATACCGGTCTCACTCTACTGAGACCGGTACCGCGACGGTATGCTTACCGAAGCCTGTTTGCCTGGCCAGATTTGGTTCTGACCAACTGTAACCCTAATAATTTAATTCTAACCTATGAGTATGATTATGTAGGACCTATAAACAGTGTGAGTAGACCATGTGACGCAGAGCGGGCTGGTTATCACGCATTAGGTAAGGGACAAGATCCCAAACCCTAAATAATCAAATAACAGTAAACCGTTGTGATTAATTTGTATCTGTATTTATTGTCTGGTGTTTGTGCATTTCATATGCCATTGTAGTTGTTTAAATTATTATTATCTGTTCATGCATTTCATATGGTAAGATGTTGGTTGTTTAGGCATGTGGATGTTTTTAGTTAGTGTGTGGAATGTGAAGGGGAGTGGAGCCCTGGATATATCCTCACACTAACACCTTTTCGTATCATCGTCTACCTTAGCGAAGTTGGTGCGAATAAAGTATCAGGGGGAGGACGTGGGATTGTGGTTCAACCTGCCCAACAGACTCGAGCCCTATCTCTATGTCGTAGGGAGCCGTGTTGGGATAGGGCTATAGATACTGTATTGACATATAGGACTGGTTAGAAACGGAACTCACTTGCAAGTCCTTGCCAATAGGGGTTTAGGTATTGATACGGTGTAGGGTATCAGGGGGAGGATGCGGTAGTGCAGATTGTTGTCTGACCGCCAGACTCTAGCTCTATCTCTATACCGGAGTGAGTGATGTGGGGCAACAGCAGTAGTGTGGATTGTTGCCTAACTGTTGGGTGTACTCACACTCTCGTGTATGGAGGTGCGGTGGCCGCCAAACCTTACCATAGCATTTTACAAGTTATACCTAACCCAAATTGTAATGTTATCTCATGTATTTTGTATGTTGCATTGGTTTTGTACTTACTGAGCTAAGTTGTGAGCTCACCAGAATATATATATTCTTTCTTTTCAGATTTTGATGTATGGTACACAATTGATGACTTCATGACTGCCCCAGCGTATGGTACAGTCGCTGCCATTAACACTCAGGCAGTAGAGGACGAGCATGATGCATCATGCGAGTGCTCATTCTGTGTTTTCCTTTAGAAAGGGTTTATTTTAAAACAATACATTGTAATAATTTATTATTTAAGTTTGTGAATGATGGAATAATTTGGATAATTATTTTATTTACAATATAGAGCTCAGTTCATTTATCTATTAATTTCGCTACTATTTATTATTCTCTGATTATGTTAGACTGCTTGGGATGGTTTGTTGACATGGTCTATTGAGATCCTGGTGTGAGCCGTGGTTTGGAGACGGTTCACTCACGCTTCTGGTTTAGTCGGAATTGAGGTGTGACATCAGTTGTTAATTTAGTTCTTGTTCTATCACGTTTTGGAGGTATGATTTCTAAGTTCCCAATTCATTAGTGAAAATGTGTTTATGTGGGGTTTGGATTATTAATTATTGAAGTGGTGGTTTTTTTGGATTGCATGGAGCTTTGACTCATCAAAATTTTGTAGGAAACAAGGGCACAATCAGTACTGGTGATGTACAGGTTCTGATTCTGGTTAATTACTTATAAGAACTCTCCCTGAAATAAAATTTTACTGTATGAGTTTCAATCTTTAATGTTGTCATGTTCTGTTCTTAAGTGGATGACTACTGGTCAGGGTATAGTTCATTCAGAGATGCTTGTCAGTGAAGGGATCAACAGGGGATTGTTCCTTTGGATCAATTTGGCATCTAACAACAAAATGTAAGTTTAAAGATTCCATTAGCCGATGTCAATTTTCTTTCTATTCTTTGTGTCATTTTATATTTTTTAGTAGATCCACATTCGGCAATATGCATGTTCAAAAATTAATTAAAACAATAACATTTTTTAACAGATAAATTTTTTAAGTATTGGATGTTTGATTAATTTTCTCCGCTTTGCATCAATATCTGACCCATATGGAAATTCTTTTTGAGAGATGGAGTGAGTTTAGTAAATTTATGCCGGCTACAAAAGTTGTAGTTCTTATGTAGTTAATATTAAAGTTCTTCAGCTGCTGACTTTCAGTCCAAAAAATGCATGATCAAGCACCTAGTTACATGAACTTCGAAGTTCTCCTAATTTCTTGTTCTCTGTCAATTAGCCGGGCAACCTAAAGTGCTTGCTTAGATTCATGGGTGACTGACAAAGAAATACCAATAATGCCTTCTAATATATTACATTTTCCTCTTTAGTGATTTTCGTTTACATGGACCAACAAAACTAACTCCCTCCATGTTTATATTTGTCCTTCCTAAATGCTATTGTAAAACTTCTAAACAAGTTCTTAATGAGTGAAAATTGTGTCCGTCACTGGAAACAACATTGAAATAATGGCTATAAGTGAATTTTCTTTTCTACTTTACCTATGATTCGAGTATTATGATTTGTACAATTGTGGGAGGTGGTAAGAACCATTAAGCATCTCCAATTCTGTTGAGTATCTGACTTGTATTTTGCAAATCAAGATTCAGGTCCATAATTGATTTTTAAAAAATGTATTGAATTTTGCTTCAATATGATATTAGAATAAGTAGAACTGTAGTACCCAACAACAACTGACTTACCTCTAGAAATCGATTCCTTGCTTCATCCACCCCATGTATTGAATTTTGTTGAAGTGTTGATATTGATTTTTTCTGGAGTTCCTCTTGCTTATTTAATTCAATTTTGGTTTGCAAAGGTCATTTAGGATACACCTAACAATGCCAAAGGATAAAAGGAGCAGATTCAGAGACTCCAATGGTGAAATGATCAACAATTAAACAATTCAATGAGCCGTATAGACACCAACTCAGGTCGTCATATAGACACTGGGCAACAAAGAAGAAAGATAACAAGAGAAACAATGAATTTTAGAAATGTATATTTAAATGTTTATATAATTTTGACATTGTATTATACTTTTTTATAGTTAAATGAAAAGCAACAATTTTTTGTACATTGATATGTAATGATAATTAATTTTTCATATGAAAAATGTATTGGTGTAATTACAGGTTTAAAAATATTATTTATAAAAAAAATTTAATGATACTTTTTCCGACGGTCGTTATTTCTGTCGCTAATAATATGTAGTACAATTTCAATTACGTTTTAATGTCCTTACAGATATTTTTAGTGACGGTCTTACAACCGTGGCTAATATTATTGGCGACGGCATTTATAGCCACAGCATATAGACGGTTATTGTTGCCGTCACTGTTTCTTTTAGCTACGGAAATACATCTTTAGCCACGGTAATATACCGTCGCTAAAAATAGAAATTGTTGTAGTGATATGAAGCATCCACATATGATGGTCAAGAGGAAGACGAAGGAAACCCTGGAATGGAGCTACTCAGAAACATTGGATGTTATAGTTTCAGCTAACACTCAGGTCTTTAATCATTCAACTGTAAAAATGTAATTTGAGGCTTTAGAAGGTCTTGCAAATGTTTGTCTCTCAGTTGATTCCGCACTTGTAATTTTTAAATTTTCTCAGAATTCAATCAAACGATGATTGATTTTAGTGAGAAGATTGACTTTGTAGGTATTTTTATAGGATCTCAAAAAAAATTTGTGAAACACAAGCAATTTGAAAGTTCTTCATTTCGCATAAAAAATGTCAACACTATTTGCTGCACAAAGCTTGCAGACTTCCTTAATGATGTGCCAATGTAAACATGCTCATGCTTTAAGTAACCTCAGGAATACCAACTGGTGCCACAATTTAGACACAAAATAACACGTGCATTTGCACGTGTAATTTAATAGTACGTAATATGTAAAACTATCTCTTGTATATGTATAGGTATCTAGAAGACAACGAACAGTTAAGGATTAAGTATCATAATTTATATTTAATATATATATTAATAATTTCATATAAAAATATATGCATATTTTGTTTAAATTTTAGCTTTTATTATTTTGTGTTAAAAACAGGCAAAGTACTATTGTCACAAGGGTCTGTTATTTTTGCAAATATCATTAGTCATCTATTTTGCCACATGAGCAGATGAAATGTCCACTCCAACAAGTGAATAGAGAAAACATGGTCAAGATTAGTTATATGTCGCATTTCAGGCTCTAATTCAATTAAATACTCTCCTTTGTCTTAGCATTAATCTCATCTATGTCCATGATTGTGTACCAGTATTCTATACATTACTACACTCTTCCAACTTTCAAGTTTTAGATTAAAAAACAGTAAAAAATGAATGTCCCATATTTGTCTTGTGGTGACATGGATAATTACCCACAAAAATAACATGAAAATAGCGAGAGAAAAAAAGAGGGTTACGCCAGGCCCATCTTGAGCCTGATATGGCCTGCCCAATACTCTTATATCTTAGTCTGACGGCCCTGGGTGGAGCCCTAAGAAAACAGAGTGGGCTTGGGTTCTTGAAAAGCCCAGACTGGCCCAGCCCACTCCGGCTTGGTTGCATCCCTAAGAATGAATACTGCTAACCTAAAATATCATAACAATAGAAACACTGTCTCAACAGTTTAATACAATTAATCCGCACTAAAGATGTGCGGAGTAATTGCTTTGATTGATTTGGACGGACAAAAGAAAGGCATGTCTTTACCCAAAAAAAGAAAAAGAAAAAGAAAATGAAAATGAAAATGAAAGGCAAAAGAAAATGAAAGGCACGTTGAAGCAGTTATAAATGCCAGGTGATGGATTAAAGTCCAACCAAACTTGACTACCCATTATACAGTGCTTTAAAATGGTTTGAAAAATCAATATTATTTAAAAACCAAAGACGATTCCATTAAAATAATAACCAGTCTGGACCATGAATGTCAGTAATTTTGGGTATGGACAAAAGTTTTTTTTTTTTTTTTTTTTTTTTTTTTATTGTCCATCAGCTAAGATATTTAAGGTCTAGATCCATCCATCCTACAAAATTTTAATCCCAATATTTGAAATCAACGTAAGACTTTTATTCCATCTATGGTTCAAGTAATTGGTATTAGATTAGGTGGATCAACTCATTCTTATTGGTTATGGATATGATTGATCCTGATCCGACACCTATTCCTAAGGGTGTCAATCAATCGGCTTTGGTCAGTCTCAGTCGAACCTAATCGATTTACATCGATTCAAGACCTCGGACTGTGACCAACATGTTTAGCTAATTAGTTTTTTATAGGCTAGACATGGGCACGTTTATATTAGATCCGCATCCTCTCCTCCGAGCGATTCTGGGAGGACGGTGTCAACTCTATTCGGATGGCTGACATGTGGCTCTCGGTGAATCCGAGACCCACGTTCAAGCCAACACCCAACTGATAAGCCAAGCCGATAGGTAAGGGTGTCAAAAATGGGCCCGGCCCGGTAGCATGGACCGAGCTGGCCTGATATAACCCGAATCTAGCCCGGATAGAACCTTAATGGACAGGTTTCGGTCTCAGCTTGCAAAGCCCTACACCATTTCAATCCAGATCAAAATCAGACTAGACCGACCCGTTAAGAAGTCCAAACTAACCTGAACCAATAATACCTAACCCGAACACTGATAAGGTTCATCCGGACCTAGTTTCTCATTTTAATGGTTTTAAATTTTAATGGATTATATTACACTGTTATAGTTCACTTCTTGATCCGAAAGATTATATGAATCTATAGTTGAAAAAAGTATGTTAATTGTTATAATTTACTGAATTACATAGATATAGAAGGAATGATGCTAATTTTATAGATAGAAATAATAAAAATAGACTATATATCTTATATATAAAATAGCCCCAATAAGTTTGATAAGTCCGGTCTGGACCGAACCAGTCCGAAATCACTTCAATAAATCCATTCCGATAACAAATCGACACCGGAATAACCCATTAGTTATGTCCAACGCAGTTCAACCCTGCCCGAACTCTTAATAGACATGTTTTGGGCTAGGCTTATAAAACCTGATACCTGTTTAATCCAGACTGAAACCGGCCCGAACCAGTCCATTGACACCCTTACCGACAGGGGGTATCGGCTTGAACGTGAGTTTCAGATTCATCGAGAGTCACCTGTCGACCATCCGGACAGGGTTGCTACCGTCCACCCAGAATCGTTGAGAGGAGACGATGTGAATCCCATTTATATTTGGTCTATTTGGATATCGGTCCATAATCGATCTCATGTTAGTCGAACTAATTGGTAAAGGAGAGAGAAAAAATAATAGGGAGAAATTATAAAAGGAGAGAGAGGAGAATAGTAGAGAAAAAAAAAGAATTGTTTTATTAAGGAGAGAGAGAGAGAGAGAGAGGGTGAGTAGGAGTGATTGTGATTTAAAAAATAAATAGAATGAAGTGAATAAATAATTAAAAGAATGATAGGAGCCATATAAATTATAATTAGGGACACATATATATTTAGAAATGAACGGTCTAGATCGGGCTACAATCTTGCACTATGAACGTTCGATTATTAAGTGGTCTAGGCCTAAATCCAATGTGTTTAATAATCGGTCTAGGCCGATGTCGGTTTTCATCGATCAATTTAATTTGGGTTACGTGATGCGGTCCTTAGATTGACATCCCTATAGATTCCTGACAGATTTTGAGGATTGATCTTAGATTGTCCTAATCAGTTTATCTGTTTTAATCCGATACCCACTATTTTATTTTATTTTAATTCATGTCATGTGTAAATCATCGAATAAATATGATTGCCATATGAGTATCATCCACACTTACTTAAAAATACAAAAATAACATTTTTTTTTATAATCGATTCATATCATGGGATATTTTTACTGGAAAAAAAAATATCATGGGATATTGAGATGGGACCAATTCTAGAAAGGTATCTTTCCAATTTAATCAAACTAATAATAATCGGATTCAAATCGTCTCCTCCCTGTATTTCAGGGAGGGGCGGTGATCCCAGTGGATGGTCGCCATGTGGGGGTCAGATGAATCCGACCCCTCTGTTCAAGCCGACACTCCCTTGTTGGCTCAGTTTGTCAGCTCGAACGGAGGGGTCAGATTCATCCAACCCCCACGTGGCTACCATCCACTGGGGTCGCCACCCCTCCTCCAGAATCTCAGGGAGGAACCGATGATGATCCATAATAATCCACACCGAATGATCTGGATCAGTATTGGATCTCTTCCTCCTTTTTTTTTCCTCTTTTTTTTTATATATTGAATCCGTTATAAAAACTTCCTTATCTATCTAACATTCAAAACTTTTACCAAAAAAAAAACCCTCAAAATGACCAATCACGTTCACATGTTAGAAGGTGCTGGAAGGATACCGTGGTTCTACTCTGCCAATAATAATAATAAAAAAAATGTGATGTGCCGAGCATCATGAAACTAAATAATAGAAGCCAAACAGCAGAAGTGGAAAAATAAAAAAATCCAATCTTACCAAACGAACCATTTCGCATAATTGGAGAAACAAACTTTACCCAAAACTGAATTCACATAATCAAAGCCACCAAAATCGCTCCATCAAAACTGCAAAACCACAAGAACCCTTCAAAATAGAAAAGTATTTTTAAAGGTAGCACCAGTAAGAGGCCTAAAGCAGTTCGGAAAGAAAGGAAAGTTGTGTCCTAGATATGTGGGATCATATGAGATTCTGTCCCGATGTGGCAAAATGGCCTATCAACTTGCATTGCCACCAGTGATGTCTAGTGTCCACAACGTCTTCCACGTGTCCTTACTGAAGAAGTACGTGAGAGACCCTTCGCATATTCTTGTTGCAAACCCCCCTCAGATTTGATAAAAAACTTGACATTCGAGGTGGTACCAATCAACCTAATCAGTCAAAAGATACAGCAGTTTTGAAGGCGAGCTATACACTACGTCAAGGTAGTTTGGAAGAGCCAGGATGTGGAAGAAATCACCTGGGAGGAGGAGGATGTCATGCGACAAGAATACCCTCATCTTTTTTACTCTGAAGGTACGTTCAATTTTAGGGATGAAATTCCTTTTAAGGGTGGGGGAATTGTGAGACCTACTTGCAAATTTCGGGGACAAAATTTCTTTTAAGGGTGGTAGAGTTGTAAGAACCGTGCTCTGAAAATCCGATTTAACCCATGGTTTACATTGTGACAGGTCTCCCAATCATAACCGGACCGAAAGGCGAGGCCGGGTGACGAACCACGAGATCCAGGTATGAGAAATGATGTGTAAAAATGTAAATTTTACATACCGGTCTCACTGAGACCGGCGAGACCGGTATGTGCGACCCGTATGTGCAATAACGGCTGGAGACGGACTCCAGCGGGTCCCACACTCTGAATCGAAATTTTGGAAAGTTTCGTGGGAAACCTTCTTAGAACGATCTCCCACTATATATATATATATGCCTCCCAGCCCTCCTATGATCCTTCTAAACCTTATCAAACCCTAGCCGTCTGGAAGAGATCTGAGAAGGAGCAAGGAGGGAGGAGACCGCTCAAGAAGAGGGATTTTTCGTTGGAAGAGCACGCCGTCATCCGACAAACACCGGTAAGTGCTCAACCCTCTTAGTAATGTTAGGATTTAGGATCGGAGCCATGAAACAGCACAATGATCCAAAATTCTAGAACCCCAAAACCCTAATTTCCATTAAGATCCAATCTAGAATGATGCGACGTTATAGTCGAAACCTAGAAGGGTAAATGAGTATTTGGACCTTAGAATGGTTTAGGAAAAACCCTAGAAACCAAGCCAATGACCAACGGGGGAGGGAGATCCGAGATCGGGCTCTCGGACCCAAACCGCCGGACCTAACCGCTAAACAATAAGTCCTGCGGTATTGGTCCTATGGTATATACCGCCGGACATACCTGCTGAACCTAAGTCCAGCGGTATAGCCCTACGGTATATACCGCAGGACATACTGGCTGGACTAGAGTGTCCTGCGGTATGGGCCTGCGGTATATACCGCAGGCCCATACCGGTCTCGCTCTGAGTGAGACCGGTATACATACCGCAGGACATACCGGTCTCACTCTACTGAGACAGCTATCGCAACGGTATGATTACCAAAGCCTGTTTGCCTGGCCAAACTTGGTTCTGACCAACAGTAACCCTAATAATTTAATTCTAACCTATGAGTATGATTATGTAGGACCTGTAGATAGTGTGAATAGACCCTGTGACACAGAGCGGGCTGGTTATCACGCGTCAGGTAAGGGACAAGACCCCAAACCCTAAATAATTAAATAATAGTAAACCGTTGTGATTAATTTGTATCTATATCTATTGTCTGGTGTTTGTGCATTTCATATGCCATTGTAGTTGTTTAAATTATTATTATTTGTTTATGCATTTCATATGCTAGGATGTTGGTTGTTTAGGCATGTGGATGTTTTTAGTTAGTGTGTGGCATGTGAATGGGAATGGAGCCCTGGATATATCCTCACACTAACACTTTTTCGTATCGTCGTCTACCTTAGCGGACTTGGTGCAAATATGGTATCAGGAGGAGGACGTGGGATTGTGGTTCAACTTGCCCACCAGACTTGAGCCCTATCTCTATGTCGTAGGGAACAGTGCTAGGGTAGGACCATAGATACTGTATTGACATATAGGACTGGTTAGAAACGGAATCCACTTCCAAACCCTTGCCAATAGGGGTTTAGGTATTGGTACGGTATAGGGTATCAGGGAGAGGATGTGGTAGTGTGGATTGTTGTCTGACCGCCAAACTCTAGCTCTATCTCTATACCAGAGTGAGTGATGTGGGGCAACAGCAGTAGTGTGAATTGTTGTCTAACTGTTGGGTGTGCTCACACTCTCGTGCATGGAGGTGCGGTGGCCGCCAAACCTTACCATAGCATTTTGCAAGTTATACCTGACCCAAATTGTATTGTTATCTCATGTATTTTATACGTTGCATTGGTTTTGTACTTACTGAGCTAAGTTGTGAGCTCACCTGAATATATATATTCTTTCTTTTTAGATTTTGATGCAGGGTACACAGTTGATGACTTCATGACTGCCCCAGCATATGGTACAGTCGCTGCCATTGACACTCAGGCAGTAAAGGACAAGCATGACGCATCATGCGAGTGCTCATTCTGTGTTTTCCTTTAGAGAGGGTTTATTTTAAAACAATACATTGTAATATTTTATTATTTAAGTTTGTGAATGATGTAATAATTTGGATAATTATTTTATTTACAATATAGAGCTCAGTTCATTTATCTATTAATTCCGCTGCTATTTATTATTCTCTGATTATGTTAGACTGTTTGGGATGGTTTGTTGACACGGTCTATTGAGATCCTGGTGTGAACCGTGGTTTGGAGACGGTTCACTCACACTTCTGGTTCAGCCGAAATTGAGGTGTGACATCAGTTGTTAATTTAGTTCTTGTTCTATCACGTTTTGGAGGTATGATTTCTAAGTTCCCAATTCATTTGTGAAAATGTGTTTATGTGGGGTTTGGATTATTAATGACTGAAGTGGTGGTTTTTTTGGATTGCATGGAGCTTTGACTCATCAAAATTTTGTAGGAAACAAGGGCACAATCAGTACTGGTGATGTACAGGTTCTGATTCTAGTTAATTACTTATAAGAACTCTCCCTGAAATAAAATTTTAATGTATGAGTTTCAATCTTTAATGTTGTCATGTTCTGTTCTTAAGTGGATGACTGCTGGTCAGGGTATAGTTCATTCAGAGATGCTTGTCAGTGAAGGGATCAACAGGGGATTGTTCCTTTGGATCAATTTGGCATCTAACAACAAAATGTAAGTTTAAAGATTCCATTAGCTGATGTCAAATTTTCTTTCTATTCTTTGTGTCATTTTATATTTTTTTAGTAGATCCACATTCGGCAATATGCATGTTCAAAAATTAATTAAAACAATAACATTTTTAACAGATAAATTTTTTAAGTATTGGATGTTTGATTAATTTTCTCTGCTTTGCATCAATATCTGACCCATATGGAAATTCTTTTTGAGAGATGGAGTGAGTTTAATAAATTTATGCCGGCTACAAAAGTTGTAGTTCTTATGTAGTTAATATTAAAGTTCTTCAGCTGCTGACTTTCAGTCCAAAAAATGCATGATCAAGCACCTAGTTACATGAACTTCGAAGTTCTCCTAATTTCTTGTTCTCAGTCAATTAGCCGGGCAACCTAAAGTGCTTGCTTAGATTCCTGGGTGACTGACAAAGAAATACCAATAATGCCTTCTAATATATTACATTTTCCTCTTTAGTGATTTTCATTTACATGGACCAACAAAACTAACTCCTTACATGTTTATAATTGTCCTTCCTAAATGCTATTGTAAAACTTCTAATCAAGTTCTTAATGAGTGAAAATTGTGTCCGTCACTGGAAACAACATTGAAATAATGGCTATAAGTGAATTTTCTTTTCTACTTTACCTATGATTCGATTATTATGATTTGTATAGTTGTGGGAGGTGGTAAGAACCATTGAGCATCTCCAATTCTATTGAGTATCTGACTTGTATTTTGCAAATCAAGATTCAGGTCCATAATTGATTTTTAAAAAATGTATTGAATTTTGCTTCAACATGATATTAGAATAAGTAGAACTGTAGTACCCAACAACAACTGACTTACCTCCAGAAATCGATTCCTTTCTTCATCCACCCCATGTATTGAATTTTGTTGAAGTGTTGATATTGATTTTTTCTGGAGTTCCTCTTGCTTATTTAATTTAATTTTGGTTTGCAAAGCCATTTAGGATACACCTAACAATGCCAAAGGATAAAAGGAGCAGATTCAAAGACTCCAATGGTGAAGTGATCAACAATTAAACAATTCAATGAGCCGTATAGACACCAACTCAGGTCGCCATATAGACACCGAACAACAAAGAAGAAATATAACAAGAGAAACAATGAATTTTAGAAATGTATATTTAAATGTTTATATAATTTTGACATTGTATTATACTTTTTTATAGTTAAATGAAAAGCAACAATTTTTTGTACATCGATATGTAATGATAATTAATTTTTCATATGAAAAATGTATTGGTGTAATTATAGGTTTAAAAATATTATTTATAAAAAAAATTTAATGAGACTTTTTTCCGACGGTAGTTATTTCTGTCGCTAATAATAAGTAGTACAATTTCAATTACGTTTTAATGTCCTTACAGATATTGGCTACGTACCCCCATAGCTAATGACTTTGGTCGTTACATAAACCGTGGCTAAAAAGTTTATATTAATGACTACAGCGACGGCATTTATAGCCACAGCATATAGACGGTTATTGTTGCCGTTACTGTTTCTTTTAGCTACGGAAATACATATTTAGCCACGGTAATATACCGTCGCTAAAAATAAGAATTGTTGTAATATATGAAGCATCCACATATGATGGTCAAGAGGAAGACGAAGGAAACCCTGGAATGGAGTTACTCAGAAACATTGGATGTTATAGTTTCAGCTAACACTCAGTCTGGTCTTTAATCATTCAACTGTAAAAATGTAATTTGAGGTTTTAGAAGGTCTTGCAAATGTTTGTCTCTCAGTTGATTCCGCACTTGTAATTTTTAAATTTTCTCAGAATTCAATCAAACGATGATTGATTTTAGTGAGAAGATTGACTTTGTAGGTATTTTTATAGGATCTCAAAAAAAATTTGTGGAACACAAGCAATTTGAAAGTTCTTCATTTCCCACCAAAAATGTCAACACTATTTGCTGCACAAAGCTTGCAGACTTCCTTAATGATATGCCAATGTAAACATGCTCATGCTTTAAGTAACCTCAGGAATACCAACTGGTGCCACAATTTAGACACAAAATAACACGTGCATTTGCACGTGTAATTTAATAGTACGTAATATGTAAAACTATCTCTTGTATATGTATAGGTATCTACAAGATAACGAACACTTAAGGATTAAGTATCATAATTTATATTTAATATATATTAATAATTTCATATAAAAATATATGCATATTTTGTTTAAATTTTAGCTTTTATTATTTTGTGTTAAAAATAGGCAAAGTACTATTGTCACAAGGGTCTGTTATTTTTGTAAATATCATTAGTCATCTATTTTGCCACATGAGCAGATGAAATGTCCACTCCAACAAGTGAATAGAGAAAACATGGTCAAGATTAGTCACATGTCGTATTTTAGGCTCTAATTCAATTAAATACTCTCCTTTGTATTACCATTAATCCCATCTATGTCCATGATTGTGTACCAGTATTCTATACATTACTACACTCTTCCAACTTTCAAGTTTTAGATTAAAAAAACAGTAAAAAATGAATGTCCCATATTTGTCTTGTGGTGACATGGATAATTACCCACAAAAATAACATGAAAATAGCGAGAGAAAAAAAGAGGGTTAAGCTAGGCCCATCTTGAGCCTGATATGGCCCATCTTGAGCCCTGGGTGGAGCCCTAAGAAAACAGAGTGGGCTTGGGTTCTTGAAAAGCCCAGACTGGCCCAGCCCAGTCCGGCTTGGTTGCATCCCTAGAATGAATACTGCTAACCTAAAATATCATAACAATAGAAACACTGTCTCAACAGTTTAATACAATTAATCCTCACTAAAGATGTGCCGGGAGTAATTGCTTTGATTGATTTGGACAGACAAAAGGAAGGCATGTCTTTATCTAAAAAAAGAAAAAGAAAGGCACGTTGAAGCAGTTATAAATGACAGGTGATGGATTAAAGTCCAACCAAACTTGACTACCCATTATACAGTGCTTTAAAAATGGTTTGAAAAATCAATTCTATTTAAAAACCAAAGACGATTCCATTAAAATAATAACCAGTCTGGATCATGAATGTCACTAATTTTGGGTATGGACAAAAGTTTTTTTTTTTTTTTTTTTTTTTTTTTTTTTTTTTTTTTTTTTGTATTGTCCATCAGCTAAGGTATTTAAGGTCTCGATCCATCCACCCTTAAAAAGTTACAAAATTCAAATCTCAGTATTTGAAATCAACGTAAGACTTTTATTCCATTTATGGTTTAAGTAATTGGTATTGAATTAGTTGGATCAATCTATTTGTATTGATTTTGGATATGATCTATCTCGATCCGACACCTATTCCTAAAGATGTCAATCAATCGGTTTTGGTTAGTCTCAGTCGAACCTAATCGATTTACATCGATTCAAGACATCGGACTGTGACCAACATGTTTAGCTAATCAGTTTTTTATAGGCTAGACATGGACATGTTTATATTGGATCTGCATCCTCTCCTCCCAGCGACTTTGGGAGGACAGTGGTAATTCTGTCCGGATGGCTAACATGTGGCTCTCGGTGAATCCGAGACCCACGTTCAAGCGGACACCCAACTAATAAGCCAAGCCGATAGGTAAGGGTGTCAAAAATGGGCCCGGCCCGGTAGCACGGACCGAGTCGGCCTGATATAACCTGAATCTAGCCCGGACAGAACTTTAATGGACAGGTTTCGGTCTCAGCTTGTAAAGCCCGACACCGTTTCAATCCAGATCAAAATCAGACCGGACCGGTCCGTTAAGAAGCCCGAACTAACCCTAACCAATAATACCTAACCCGAACACCGATAAGGTCCATCTGGACCTAGTTTCTTAATTTTAATAGTTTTAAATTTTGATGGATTATATTACACTGTTATAGTTCACTTCTTGATCCGAAAGATTATATAAATCTATAGTTGAAAAAAGTATGTTAATTGTAGAAATTACATATATATAGAAGGAATGATGCTAATTTAATAGATAGAAATAATAAAAATATGCTATATATTTTATATGTAAAATAGCCCCAATAAGCTTGATAAGTCCGATCCGGACCGAATCAGTCCGAAATCACCTCAATAAGCTCAGCTCGATAACAAATCGACACCGGACTAGCCCATTAGTTATTATGTCCAGCGCAGCCCAACCCAGTCCGAACTCTTAATAGACATGTTTTGAGCTAGGCTTATAAAACCCGACATTGATTTAACCTGGACAGAAATCGGCCCGAACCGATCCGTTGACACCTTTATCGACAGGGGGGTTCACTTGAACGTGAGTTTCAGATTCATCGAGAGTCACGTATCGACCATCCGGATAGGGTTGCCACCGTCCACCCAGAGTCGCTGAGAGGAGACGATGTGAATCTCATTTATATTTGGTCTATTTGGATATCGGTCCATAATCGATCTCATATTACTCGAACTAATTGGTAAAGGAGAGAGAAAAAATAATAGGGAGAAATTATAGAAGAGAATAATAGAGAAAAAAAAAAAGAATTGTTTTATTAAAGAGAGAGAGAGAGAGAGAGAGAGAGAGAGGATGAGTCAAGGAGTGATTGTGATTAAAAAAATAAAGGGAATGAAGTGAATAAATAATTAAAAGAATGATAGGAGCCATATAAATTATAATTAGGGACACATATATATTTAGAAATGATTGGTTTCGGTCGGCTTACAATCTTACACTATGAATGTTTGATTATTAAGCGATCTAGGTCTAAACCTAATGTGTTTAATAATCGATCTAGGCTGATATTGGTTTTCATCGATCAATTTAATTTGGGTTATGTGATGCGGTCTTTAGATTGACACCTTGATTCATGACAGATTTTGGGGATTGATCTTAGATTGTCCCAATCAGTTATATGCTCTAATCCGATACCAACTATTTTATTTTATTTTAATTCATGACACGTGTAAATCATCCAATAAATATGATTGCCATATGAGTATCATCCACAATAGCTTAAAAATACAAAAATAATATTTTTTAATAAAATAATAATGGATTCATATCATGGGATATTTGTACCCAAAAAAAAAATATCATGGGATATTGAGATGGGACCAATTGTGGAAGGCTATCTTTCCAACTTAATCAAACTAATAATAATCGGATTCATATCATCTCGTCCCTGTACTTTAGGGAGGAGGGGCGGTGATCCCAGTAGATGATTGCCATGTGGGGGTTTGATGAATCCGACTCCTTCATTTGAGTCGACACTCCTTTATCGGCTCAGTTTATCGGCTCGAACGGAAGAATAGGATTCATTCGATCCCTAAGTGGCCACCATCTATTGGGGTCACCGCCCCTCCTCCCGAATATCAGGGAGAAGACGATGAGATCCATAATAATCCACACCGACTGATCTGGATCAGTGGATCAGTATTGGATCTCTTCCTCTTTTTTTTTTTTTTTCCTCCTTTAGTTTTATATATTGAATCCGTTATAAAGACTTCTTTATCTATCTAACATTCAAAACTCAAAAAAAAAAAAAAAAAAACTCAAAATGACCAATCACGTTCACATGTTAGAAGGTGCTGGAAGGATAACGTGGTTCTACTCTGCCAATAATAAAAAAAAAAAAAAAAAAAAAAAAAGTGTGACGTGCCGAGCATCATGAAACTAAATAATGGAAGCCAAAACAGCAGAAGTGGAAAAAAAAATAAAAAATAAAAAAAATTCAATCTTTCCAAACGAACCATTTCCTATAATTGGAAAACAAACTTTACCCAAAACTGAATTCACATAATCAAAGCCTCCAAAATCGCTCCATCAAAACTGCAAAACCACAAGAACCCTTCAAAATAGAAAAGACAGGCTTAGGGATTCTTGATTCTCTCTCTCTCTCTAAAATGGATCAGCTTCCTCCTCAACCTTCTCACCCCATTTTCCAAAAGATTCATAAGCTTTTCACAAATCCCATCTTCGTCATCAAAAGAGAATTAGCCTATACACTTTCCTTCCTTCTCCTGTTACTTTCTTTCCTCCTCTTTCTTGATATCATAAGCTTCTTTCAGCCACAATCTCTTATTTACTTGGGTTTCTTATCAAGAGTTCTTCCGCCAAATAATCAGAGTTCGTCTGCTCCTCCAAATACTTGCGATTATTCCAATGGAAAATGGGTATGGGATGAGAACAGTCATCCTGCATACACCGAAGGATGCCCATTCCTTGATTCTGGCTTCCGTTGCCACAACAATGGTCGGCTGGATTATGATTATCTCAAATGGCGATGGCAACCCAACGGTTGTGATCTTCCCAGGTATGCATTCTTGTTCTTCTCCATTTTCCAGTCCTTGCTCCTCTGTCTGAACTTCATATTAAAACCCAGTTGAAAATTGGAACGGACATTCCCATCGATAATAGTTCAATGGATTATTTCAATTTTAAAACAGAATCCTGCTTTAAAACAAAGAGAAACATAACAGCTTATTTTTGGGTTTGCTACCAGTTTGTAATTGTCGGTACCTTCATAGGAATTTTATTATTTTTGTGAATTTCCTAATCTTAAAGTTTTTTGTTTTTTGGAGGGTAAATAGTTAATAAGGTTTATTATAGTTAGATTTTTTTACTGTGTTGACATCGATGATCGATATTGTTTAGATCAGTACAACCCCCCCCACCCCCTCATTTTTTATATCTCAAATATTAAAACTATCTCCAATGAATGTGCCTTAAAAAGAGTAAAAAAAGTCGGTGTTAAGAAAACTTTGACACAAAAAAATATAAAAAATTAATGTATAACATGTTTTTGTAGCGTGAGAGGTCGTGCGTATAGAATCATTTTTTTTATTGTCAACAAAAATGAAATGATCGAGTGGGAAAAGCCTAAACATATGGGAAAGGGCAGACATAAACCCTGATAATATATAGTTGACCTCTTCCTTAAGTGTATCTTTCATTTTTTTTCGAAAAAGAAAAAAAATTTCCACATGGGTATTTCAGTTCCATACGCAAATGAACAGTGAACTAGTCCAAGTCAACAAACTTTGTCTTTATGTTTAGTCTTTTCTTGGTTATCAAATCAAATATTTATGGCTCAGTGCTAAAGTTGGTTATGAGCTGGGCTGATAGTGAAGATATGGAATGATTGACCACCCTGGATCCTCCAAGTGTCTCTCTTGACGTTTTTGTCACTGTTCTTCCAGTCCAAGAAGACGGAATA
The DNA here is from genome assembly GCA_028583415.1 of Protea cynaroides. NCBI lineage: Eukaryota > Viridiplantae > Streptophyta > Magnoliopsida > Proteales > Proteaceae > Protea > Protea cynaroides. The sequence continues at coordinate 88,976,765 of CM053266.1, forward strand.
ACCATTCTTTTGAGAGATTAGGACTTCTCATCATTCCTAGTCTAAAAAGAATAAATGGCATCATGGTAGAACAGATTTTAATTTCTCCACTTTTCGCTGGCTCGAAGTCATTTGTGCTAGGTCACCAAATGTGAAGAAAATTGCATTTTTTTTTCTTGAAACATTCTTGATGCATTTTTAATGGACAAGATCAAGTCACTCGATCCCAATCCCTTTACGACTGCAATTGCTAATGCGATTTGCTGGATGTCAATGGTGTGGGTACTCGAAGCTAGGAGTTCGATTTTCTTATCTTCATTTTTGCAATATATATACTTTTTCCTTCTTATACGTCATCCAAAATAATTATAAAACCTACAAATTCTAGAGAATAAGAAAAAAAGAATATCATGAAACTAGGATTAACTGAGAAAGATGGATTGAGAATGAATTGTATCTGCTAAGGGGGAGGAAGGTCCTATCTGTTTAGGGTAACAATATCGATTTAGGTACACTCGGATATAGCCTTATTCAACCCGTTTACGTCTCTACTCCTAGTGCATTCTCCCGTATTTAATCTTTACATATTAACAGCATTGATTGGAAACCTGTTTGTTCTACTGGGCTTACTGGGCTGCAAAGATCAGACACGCTTCTACACCGAAACTTCCCAATGAAAGGAACAAACATTTTTCGGGCACATATTTTTCTCTCACTCACTCACTCTCTCTCTCTCTGACATTTTGATGCATTATATGGTACTAAGATTTGTAACCGAAAAAACATATGTTACTAATGTTTTAATTTTCTTTTGGATCGCAGATTTAATGCTACCGAGCTTCTGGAAAGGAGCCGGAATGGACGCATTGTTTTCGTCGGTGATTCGATAGGAAGAAATCAGTGGGAGTCTCTTGTATGCATGCTCTCACAGGCAGTGGCAAACCAGTCCACAATATATGAACAAAATGGTAACCCCATTACAAAACATAAGGGCTACCTAATCATCAGATTCCATGAATATAACCTCACGGTTGAATACTATAGGGTTCCTTTCCTGGTGGTCATTGATCGTCCTCCACAGAATTCCTCAGATCAAATTAAACATGCTATCCGGGTGGACAAATTGCACTGGTACTCTAAACAGTGGGTGGGGGCAAATGTACTAGTTTTTAATGCTGGTCATTGGTGGAATGAAGATAAAACAGTTAAAACGTATGGGGAACTACTTTTTGATACTCTTTTATAACTAGTCAGTAGTAGAATTCTTGGATATAATACTGGTTACTTACCACTATTATTTGACATTTCAGAGGTAGCTATTTCCAGGAGGGAGAAACAGTGAACATGACAATGGATGTTAAGGAAGCATTCAAGAGGACTTTAGCGACATGGAAATCATGGGTTATTCAGAAACTAGATCCTGAAACCAGCTACATCTTCTTCCGAAGTTACTCTCCATCACATTACAAGTAAGTAACTACTTAATGTGCACTTTTTGGCTGCATTTGACATGCATTCTAAGTCAAGAATAAATTCTTAGATAACAAAAACGGTTTTTGGTATGCATTCTCATGTTTTTGGATCATGAAATGCATAGGAGAACATGTTCTTTAGTCCATTCTGCATTCTAAGCCAATGCCCAAAACAAAAATTGCTCTTTAGCCCATTCTCATAAAATTTTAGGATAGCTCTAAGAATGCATATACCATTTACTCAAAAGTTTTGACCTATATACACCCGAGATGGAAATTAATGACCCCAAATCATGTAATTGCAGGGATAAAAATTGGGATGAAGGAGGTCATTGTGACACTGCGACCACGCCAGAAACTAACTACACAAAACTAGAGTCTGAGCCATGGAACAATCTATACATTTCCCAAACAACCGAACAGATAAAAGATGCAAAAAGAAAGGTCCAGCTCCTCAACGTTACACATCTAACAGAATTCAGAAAAGATGGGCATCCTTCAACCCACCGAGAGCCAGGCACGCCACTTCCTATTGTGCAAGACTGCAGCCATTGGTGCCTCCCTGGAGTGCCAGATGCATGGAATGAACTTTTCTATGGCCATCTGTTGTCAAAGGGCTTCAGAACCACCACAGTAAAAACAAGCGGTTAAATGAAAAATAGCTTCTCGATTATATCGTGACCTTTAATGGAAGAAACTCTTCATTTTGATGCTCACACATTATCAGGATTGCTCCAGCCCGCATTCTCATCTGGGTTCATTTCGATGGTTTCCATCTCCTTCAGTATCTCCAGCTGCCTCAAAAGTTCTAACCTCTCTGGACCACACGCAAGGGGTATCAGCGGAGCACAAACGATTGAAGCTTAATGTATATGGGACTGATGGTACCAGGAGATGGTTGATTTTAAACATGCTAGGATTAAATGTCACATATACCAGAGGTGGTACATATCTTTGAATAGCAGAATGCCCAACTGCTGTAATCAGTAAATTATGAAGTTGGGTTCAAAAGGAACACAGTACCTGCTTCTTCAAGTGTAATCATCCTCAAGGCAAACATACCTATATACCAAGTTTATTGGAAATTTCTTGTTATCCAATTATTTTTCTACCAGGCCTTGAACCCAAGGGGCTTAGTTCAGTCGGTAAAGTCCACACCTTGAGGAGGTCACGAGTTCAACTTTCCTTGGAGTCTTACCCATCCAAAAAGAGGCAAAGAAACAAAAGAATCATAGGGAACTGTTTTAAGAGCCACTGTTTCGACTTTGATCACACAAGAAGGTGAAATAATTTATACACTTTCTGCATCCCAACTGGAGACTGATACAACTGGATGATCATAACAATCATCCACTAGGACACTATCAGGATCAATTCCAATAACTCTGGCCATTTAAAAGGAAACAACCAATCGGAGTACAGAGATAAATGAGTACATGCACCTTCTGTATGGCGGTAAGCCCACAGCCCACCAACTCTTGTCGCACTTATCATCAATTATTGTAATAGTTAATACTGATTTTTTAGAGATTTTAATAGTCTTCACAACCTGAAAAACTGATCTGTAACTATATTATAGTTGTCAAGGTGACAAGGCAAGTCAAGATCAGAAGCTTTGGAGGCTGAATTACACAATGCATTTTAAAGGTTCAGCATAACTGTTGAAATTGTTTCGGACTAGAGCTCAGCAAAATATGGCCATTTGTTCGATTCAGTGGGTCTGAATATATTGGCACACAAGGTCAAATGCCAAAAAAAATTAACAGACTATAGAAAGGTCAATAATAGTCTTGTAAAAACTCAGGCCACAGGCTATTGAGGTACATAAGTAAATTATGCCTCATAAACAGTATCAGCCCATTGCATTAGTTATGGATGAGTTGATTTAGACATACATAGGAGGAGATCCTCCAGTTTTTGCCGTTTACTTTAGAAATAATAGCTAATAACACCAGATAAGGTGTGAATGCCAGTGGAAGGATATCCTAGAATCATAGAATTTCTATGCTAAGATGACTCTAGGGGAAGGACATCAAATTTGCTGTAGGAGATAAAGTATTCCTGAAGATATCAATCTTGAGGGGAATGAAACGCTTCGACAAGAAAGGGAAATTAAGCCCTAGGTACGTAGGACCGTACGAGATCATCAAAAGGTGTGGAGCAGTAGCATATCAGCTAGCATTACCACCATTTCTATCCAGTGTACACAATGTATTCCAGATTTCTATGCTGAAGAAGTATATCTTGGACCCCTCTCACATATTGGAGGCAGATCCTCCCAGCTGAATGAAGATCTAATGATCAAACTCAAACCTCAGATGATTTTGGATAGAAAGGTTCAGCACCTAAGGAACCGAGATGTCCATTATGTCAAGGTGATCTGGAAGAACCAGCACGTAGAAGACCTATCTAGGGAAGAGGAAGAATCAATGAAGAAGAAGAACTCGCATCTTTTTAATTCTTTGGGTAAGTAAAAATTTTGGGGACGAAATTCTTTTAGGGGGGAGTTGTAAAACCTGCACCCAGAAAACCTGGCCTAAGTCAAATTTTATTACTATACTAGAGTTTTCCACCGTGGACGAATCCGATCCAATGTCAACCTAACGATAAGCTTGGACCAGGTATCAAATATCAACTTTGAAATTACTTAAAGATTTCGATGCTAAGTTGCAACCAGTGTGGCACCGGTCATTGCCACTGGTCGGAAAGGTCTCGGACCTGGTGCGACTGGGTCTTGCGATCGAATAAGCCAAAAGCTTACCCGCGGATTCAGCAAATTCAATTTGTGAGCAAGAGTGAATGGAAATATCCTCTGGACCCCATGGACGAATCCAGTGGGTCCCACCTCCTTATAACTACCTTAGAATGAGCTGAGAGAGAAGAAGGCCCCTCTTCAGTCTCTTGACATGCCACTTGGCAACTACCTAGAGTTCCCCACTACTCTAAGGAGTCCAACTCCAAAAGGAGACTCCAAGGCATTCAACTCTTCCTCAATTGCCTCCCAGAGGAGCACAATCAATTCACCAAAAGTTTTGATGCATCCTCAGAGAAGGGAGAGAGAGTTGAAGGGAAAGGGAAGAGCTTGGTGGGAAGAACGTCTGGAGATCGTCGGCATCGCTCGCTGCTATTGTTCATAGCTTAGACAGACCAGCGGTAAACCTTTTAACCTATGCTTTAGGATCTCCAGTATGATTTAAATGTGTTCATTAAGTGATGATATCAACCCTCTGTCGGTTGATGAAACTCTGCTCTCTTCATTAATGGGTGAGCAAAGAAAAGCATCACTTGAAGTTCGAATGAGAAGCCTTATGATGGTTAGGTCAGGAAAGACCTCGAAACCATCCATGAATTTCAAACCTAAGGAATGTTCCTAGATCTAGGAGGTACCCCCTTGATCGATCCTTCAAGGCGACTGAATTAAGTTATAACTCATGACCGAAACCCTGAATTATAGGACCACCAACGGACCTTTACATTAGGAACTTCGAAGCATGTTTGGAGGGAAGTCCGGAGGCAAATCCCATGCTTCCGGATAGGCCAAATAGCCAGACCAACCCCTTGGGTGAGGTTCGATCGCGACACCGGTCGCAAGATGTTGCAACCGGGTATGCGACCGGATGCATTTGGGAAGGATCGATAATGCCACCTGCAGCATAAATGGTCGCATGAGTGCAGCAATTGGATCTGCGATTGATTGGAAATAGAATGGTTCCCTAGAGCAACCGGCAACAACACCGGTTGCTATAATGTGCAACCGGTTGCTGCGACTGGTTGGTCCCTGGAAGCCTATAAACAAACTATCCTAATTCACTTTATAAATAATGACTTCACACACTTGCAATAGGTGTCACGTGCGTAGACAAGATCAACTCATGTAGTGAGGATAGTATAAATAATCAGATCTTAGGCAAGGAAACGGAACCCTGACTTAATTTTTGGAGTATTTCTGTCTATGTACTTGTCTATGTTGCATGCTTGATTGTGAATAACATGTTATCCAATAACTGCCTTTTTGCATGCATTGCATTACTTATATGATTGTTGTGAATGTGTGATGCGATGTCTAGTGGGCAGTGGTGAAAAGATCGAGGACTGCTAGATCCGACCTTCTAGGCAAACCTTGCCATGTGTCGACTCCTGTTCTAGTGGGATGATAATGTCTAGGGGGGATGTACGGACAGACTAGGATTTTTACTAGAATAGCAAGAAGGTGTATATAATGACATATAAGATTGGTTAGAGACATTACCCATGTGTAAGACCCTGGCCAGTAGGGGGTCAGGTACTAGTATGTGGTGGGGGATGAGGGGGGAGGGTCGACAATATTCTTCGTAGCATCTCTGTAGTGGGAGACGCGTGGCTTTACTAGCGCTATTCGTAAGACCCATGCTTAAACTCGGTTCCTATTTGACAATTTTGGGCTCGTAACAGGTCTTACCACGGCCATCGTATCAGACCAACACAGCTAAGAATGATGACATAATTGGGAGGTGACATAAAACCATCATGTTGAACCTCCTAAGTCATTGAAACACAAGACATCGCACTACGAGAGGTCGCGAACCCAACCAATGCGACAACCCAGCACCTGGCATGGAAGCACCTAAGCTGGCCAACCAAAAATAGAAATCTAGTTGGGAAAGGTGGTGTGGCTTCACACCAGCTGCATGCGGTCTCTGCCGCACCCTAGTGCCCGAACTAGTTGGTGACCAACGGCTACGGGACCCGCCGATTTGAAATGTTGCCTTCTCTAAGCATGAAAGACCTATCACAAATGGTCTGATTAATGAAAGGAAGAAGGGATTATCCTCATTTCTATTTTGGATTCCTTGGGATCCCATTCTCTATGGAAACCGCTCCCACAATCCTAATCTACCAAACTAGAGAAGAGAGGAGGAAGAGAAAACGTCTAACATGTTTCTCTAAGAAAGAAGAAGAGAAAAAAGAGAGGAGAGGAAGAGAAGAAGAAGAAGAAAAGAAGAAGGGAGAACCTTCCTTTGAATACCACCCAACCCAAGAGAGAGGAAAAAGGAAAAACATAGAGAAGGAGTGGGAAAAGAGAGGAGAAAGAGAAGAAAAGAAAGGTGGAACCTGTTCCTGACATCACGAGTTCGTCAGAGGACTCGAAGAAGGAGAAGATCACTGTAGGTAATCATCTCCTCATTAATAATAGACTGTAAACCCTCTTTACCGTGTCTACAAATCGATGCAAAGGAACATACAGGGTAAAGAATTGAATCATGACATGGTAATGGAGATACTTGACTATAGTATCAATAATGTAGTATCTTCTTGCCATTAAGGTTCATCTATGTTGTGATGGTATTCCTTCATAATCGAATCAAAGGAAGGAATATCCATCATCAATAATGGTGAAGCCTTGTGCCATGTGAGCTATCGTTCCCAGATTCGGATCGGGAATGGTAGTGCATAAGGTACAAGAAGTAGATAGTAATGAATCAAATGGGAAAAGTTAAATACCCGTGAACTCTCGGATACTTAAGGAGGACCATAAGAGACCTGGATCACGAAACTAAGGTAGGTTCGATGTTGGAAATCGGATCTAGAGGTTTCTATGTTAAATCCAGCATCTCGGCTATTAATTAAATGGAAATGGTATCCAAATAATGATGTAGACAAGGATCCACGACCCCAAAAGTTATAGGCACACTTGGGGGAAACTGGGTAACATCCCAGAAGTGAAGACACAGATGTCTCGCCACGTTGCAGTGTGAGGCCGCCACCACCAGCCGCAAGCCTAGCAGTTGTGAGGTGCGACTGTTGCCTGCTGCCATACATATTTTTGTTTCGGTTATCAGCCGTATTCGGCTAGTGGCTTGTTGTAACACTGTTTAGTCCACTTATGGTCCTAGAACCATGTGATTATCGTCCCATAAAGAAAACCCCTTGTTGTTTCATGTATTTCGGAGGTGGAATCGGACTTTATGTTGAAATGTCCAATCCTGCAACAACGTGGCACCATTGCGATAGCAAGCGTAACATAATGGGACTAGGCAACACCCCAGGATTGCTGGCGCAATCGCACGACCACACGAAAGCTTGTGGCCATGACCACCAGCTGTGCACCCTGCACCTAGTGAGGTGCGGCGGTAGCCAGCGACTCTACGCCTTTTTGGCTATTGCACCTTTCCGTGCTTGGCCTATAAGTTGCCATATAGCCTTATGAACTATGTTTGAGGTTCTGGAATTCCAAACCTCTGTAATAAGAAGTCATTCTTAGTATTAAGCTAAACAAAAGGTAGAATCTGATTAACGAATGGGATGTCCATCCATACATTACTATCTTGTCTAGATAGTAACCTGTCATATTGTAGGGACTGAGCCAAGGACATTAAAATATAACTCCTAGTCCTAGGACTATAACCTGAATATAAGGATACATTGTGACACACGGTCACTCAGGTATCCATGGACCCAACCTATGGGATATCTTGTGGAGTATCGATATGTCACACCCCAATTATGGATTAACCGGTGGTGTGATGAACCATCATAAGAATCAACGGTTCAATCCAGGGTCTCGCAAGACCATGCCAATAATCCAAACCAAATACACATTCCACAATAATAATCAGAGTAAATAAATAAATAGCGGAAGTCTTATTAATAATGAACTGAGGTCTAAAGTGATAAATCATTTAAGAGGTTATCTCCAAATAACCAAAACATATTTAATACATATTTCAAGTATTAAAATACAAAAGTTAATCACTAAGCATAATCATAGTTGAAACACTCGCTTGACGAGTCTTATTCGTCCTCAACAGCTTGCATATCCATAGCCACCAGTTGTTCATATGTTGGTGCATCGATATAATCTTCGACAGTAACACCTGCAACATCAAAAATTAAAAAGAATTATGCTACGAGGGTCTGCTCTCCAACTTTAACTCAGTGAGTGAACAAAACAATACAACAAACATATGCATGCATTCAATTCATATCTTTGGTCTGATTTTTATGTTTGCAATGTCCTATAGAAAGGTTTGGAGGCCCTACACGAGTGTGTAAATCCGTCCAATGGATCAAACACCATTACCATCCCACATGCACCCACCATGGAATAGAGATAGAGCTAAAGTGTCCAAATCACACACCGCTAACACTTCCCCTAATGCCCTACCCCTATCAACACGTAAGCCCCTATTGGCGAGGGCTTGCAAACTGGGTTCGCAACTAACAAATCACAATGTCATCCAGTGTATCCAAGTCCTCACCCCAACATCCCTCAATATGTCCATAAAGATAGAGCTAAGGTCCCTTGGCAGAGTCAAAGACTACATGGTCCGGAACCACATCCCGTGATGCCCTATGACATAATAGTTCTACTAAGGTAATGACGATACGACGATGTTAGTGGGCAAGACTTGAGTAGAGATAGATCTAGAGTCTGATGACCAGGATGAACCATAATGTCACGTCCTCCGCCTGATGCTCCACTAGCATCCAACACACTAACTACATACACACAATCATATGTCTATTCCTAGCATCATCATCATCATGTTACAAATAGACAAAAGTAAATATGCATGGGCAGTAATAATAGTGATATTGGATGACATGTGAGATGCACATTACAAACAAATAAGCATAGAATCAATCACTGAATTGGACACAATAAAATAAAATAACTTATTATTTGTCAATTAGTTTAGGTCTTGTTTTCTCACCTTTGATCAATGTTTGTTCCTCTCCCAAGCTTTGGAAGTCACTTTGAATCTATTACGAACCTAAACAATTAATGTATGTAAGTTAGGGTTCAAGTTTACGAAGTTACAGTAGTCAAAAACTTTGTTTGGTCTCAAAATATGCTTGTTGTTATCGTGTGGTCGCACGTGTGGTCGAACTTGTGGTCGCAATATATGTGACCACACACTGTGTGATCGAACCCTGTGGTCGCATTTTATGAGACCACACCATGCGACCACACCTTTCCTGAGAACTTCCCAAATAGCTGTGGTCGACCCTCTGGTCACCCTGTGGTCGACCATAGGCTGCGACGATCACAGGATGTTTGGCCAGTTTTCATCTTTAATTTGAATTCTTCCTGAGTTGATTCCTCGACTCATCACTTGGGTTCATCCTATGGTTATCCTATGACCATTATTTACAGTTTTTCATTAACCATTATCCTTAACCTATTTTCTCATGGTTTTCCTTAGAAATTCCATAATCGAAATCGTTACATTAGATTTAACACATCAACTTGAAAAGAACCTATTCTATCTGATCTACCCTATAGAGTCAAGTCCATACCTTAAGCTTGCTGTAGAGAGATAGAACTCTTCTCTGTAAAAACCCTTCTCCAAATCTCCTTCTCCTTATCTTCTTTTCTCTTTCTCTCTTAGGTTTGGAGTTTCAATTGGGTTCTGAAAGAGCGAGAGAGGCTAAGGGACATCCTTTATATAGAGAAAAACCACCATATAGAGTCTCACTTCAATTAGGAAAGAGTCCCCCTCAAATTAAGAAAGTTTCCTAAACACGGAGTCGGTTCAGCATCGTGTGGTTGCAGATGTGGTTGCAGAATCCGTCGACGACACGTCCCAAATATGCGACCACATGTCGTGTCGTATCATGTGTGGTCGACCACACCCCTCAAAACTGCCACCACATGTCCAAAATTTACTGGTTTTTAGTTTTTTACTGGTTGCTTTCACATAACTTAACCAGTCAACCACACCAACTAAATTTGACTTGTTGCTTATCTTATCTTGTGATTTCTTCATACAATTGGTTCACTTGAGCTGGTTATAATGGAAAGACCGGTTACGATACGAGAATATAAGGTTAGACCAGGTTCATGGCGTACGGGTCTTACACGATCCACACACCACCTACCCCTCATGGACAACAAGTATGCCATAACTTAGAAGTATTTTCAGACCATGAGCAGTTTTAAATTCTAAATAAACCAACAAACAGTAGGAATTATTTAAAGACAAGTGAAAGATACTATTAATACAGAAACAATAAAATGTAATCTAAAGCAATACTAGAACGAACTCTTTAGATGATAAATTGATGGATAGTATTGTATATGATTTTGACAAAGATACAAAGAATACTCAGAGAGGAAGCTACTTGATCGATACTACTGTAGTCTATTAGCTTTCGGTAAGGGAATCAAACCTTTTGTTGTGCGTGTTCTTTATTGATTATGATTTGCTGTTGTGAGGTTGATAACATGCGTTATGAGATAACATGTCATTCAATAAACTGCTTTGTTTGTCCATGAATATGCATTCTCTTGTATGTGATCAGTGATACTCATAGTGTTTTGGAAGCGGGGTGGAATGGGATGCCTCGTGACCTCTCCATGAATGGTAGAGCTAGTCTTGGTGTTTCTTGATGTCTGGTTAAATCAGTAAGAAGAAAGGTGGATAGAATGGGATGCTTGCACCACTTCTAACTGGTGTTGCTTTGCATTGACCATGTGTAACTTAACCAAATCATGATGTCTTATGTAGGGGCTCGATCAAGGTCAGAAGGTTAGCAACGTTACGGTCCAATAATATGACTAATTAGGTGGACATGGCTAATTGAACATAAATACCTGTATAACTATACCCCTAGCCAATAGGGGTTTATGTATTGGCATGGGTTCAATATAGAGTGGCATGAACATAGCTGCAATGCTCCCCATGTCCGACGTAGTGTGAATGGGTGGGTGGGTCGAATAATGGGATTATCACCTCCTCAAGTGTCACCTGGGTGAACTTGGGATGAGTTGCGATCAATGAGGACCAAGGCACCAGACCCATACATGGGGATGGTGATCCGCTCCGAGGGAGGTTTCATTCATTTAGATGGGGGTGATCCATACAACCTGGAGGCTCCATTTTAGTCATCTTGAGTTGGCACTTACAGCTATTATACCTAATCGTAGTTGATAATTACATGCATTTATTTGTTGTACGTTGGTTTTCTTACTAAGCTCAATGGTTGAGCTTACCCTTGTGCGCACAAATATTTTAGATATTAGAAGTACACTTTTCGATGTGTCAGGAAGCTATTTATTCGGTGTGGAGGATGATGATAGCGAACCTAAGGAAGATATCCATGATCCTTCGTGCAATTTGCAGAGACTGCTTATAGGCTTAGGCTGTGCTTACTTAATTCAGTACTTTTGGTTTGGGTTAGATTATTTTGGGATACGTCTTATTTAAGAATGAACTTTGAAGAATATTTTTAATTATTTGGGGATTGGGAAAATTATGGAATTTAAAATGGTGAATTTAAAACTTTGGTTGTCAGCTTACATGATGATATTCGAATAAGTAAAACTTTCGCTATTTACTTCTTGATATCGAAACCTTACCCATAGACAAAACGAGATAAATAAAATAAAAGCCTGAAAAGCATCATGTCTGTCAGTTAGTTCAGACTCACTCCACAGAGTAAGTGGGCTGAACCCCAGCCACGGATCTAACTCTATGCTGGTGAGCTCTCTCACTCTCAACCATAGCCTCTGCCATTACCTTAGCAGGAATAGGTGAGATTAAACCCACAAAAGTCAACGCGGTTCATAAAAAGGACACCTCTCATCTAGTAACCTCAAGAGCGTCATACAACTACAACATAGCATGCTCAGTCATTATTACACATCGCTCTACACCTGAGATGTTTTGCAGCATGCGCCTTTTGTATGATGATAATTGTCTGTCTAATCTAATGGTAATCCTGTAACTCAGACATTAGAGCACGAGCATCTACCACTACATCTTGTAGCTCTGTGACCTTAAGAGCCCCAGTCTGAGGTGTAAGAGCCACATGCCACAAACCTGGTCTAACCTTACGCTCTCGTATCGTGACTAGTCTTCCCATCATACCCGGATCAAGTGAATCAATTGTATGAAGAAACCACAAGATAGGATAAGCAACAAGTCAAATTTAGTTGGTGTGGTTGACTGGTTAAGTTGTGTGGAAGCAATCAGTCAAAAACTAAAAACCAGTAAATTTTGGATGTGTGGTGGCAGTTTTGAGGGGTGTGGTCGATACATGTGGTTGCATATTTTGGACGTGTGGTCGATGGATTCTGCGACCACACGTGCGACCACACGATGCTGAACCGACTCCGTGTTTTGGAAACTTTCCAAAACTTAAGGGATCTCTTTCCTAATTAAAGTGGGACTCTATATGGAGGTTTTCCTCGATATAAGGGGTGTCCCTTAGCTTCTCTCACTCTTTTAGAACCAAATTGAAACTCTAAACCTAAGAGAAAAAGAGAGAAGAAGAGAAAAAGAAGAAGAGAAGGAGAGGAAAGATTGAGGAAGGTTTTGCAAGAGAAGGTTCTAGCTCCCTACAGCAAGCTTAAGGTATGGACTTGACTCTGTAGGCTAGATCAGATAGGATAGGTTCATTTTATCAAGTTGATGTGTGGAACCTTATACAATGATTCGGTTATAGGTTTTCCATGAAAAATCATAGAGAATAGGTTAGGGATAATGGATGAGGTAAAAACTATGATTATAGACCATAGAATGATCTTAGGGTGAATCCCATTGATGAGCCATGAGGAAGAACTCATATGATAAGTAAAATCAACCAAAACTTTGTATGGTCGCAGCTATGGTCGACCATAGGGTGACCAAAGGATCAACCACAGCTATTCGGGAAGTTCCCAGGAAAGGTGTGGTCGCAGGGTGTGGTCGACCACAGGGTCCGACCACACAATAACAACAAGCATATTTTGAGACCAAACAAGGTTTTTGACTACTGTAACTTGGTAAACTTGAACCCTAACTTAAATACATTAATTGTTTAGGTTCCTAATAGATTCAAAGTGACTTCTAAAGCTTGGGAGAGGAACAAACATCAATCAAAGGTGAGGGAACAGAACCTAAACTAATTGGCTAATAACAAGCTGTTTATTTTATTGAGTCCAATGCCATGATTGATTCTATGCTTGTATGCTTGTAATGTGCATCTCACATGTCATCCAATATTTCTATTATTACTGCTCATGGATATTTATTTATGTCTATTTATAATATGATGATGATGATGATGCTAAGAATAGACATGTGATGATGTGTGTGTGGTTAGTGTACTTGATGCGAGTGGAGCATTAGGGGAAGGATGTGACATTGTGATTTATCCTGGTCCCCAGACTCTAGCTCTATCTCTACTCAAGTTTTGTTCACTGACATTGTAAGACCCGTGTCAATCTAACCCAGTCTTACCACCTTGAACCAGGTTTACCCATCATGGTCGAGTCAAACGGACCAAGGACGTGAAGGAGATCGAGATCCCAGGTATCAAATCAACCCAAAAACACTTAATTTGAAGGGAGGGTCACATACCCAGCTAAGCAGGGTCGGACCTCCCAAAGCAGAAAGTCAGACCCTCAATTTTGAAGGGAGGGTCGGACATCTTGAACCCTAGGGTCGACGGGATCATCGACCCTCCCATCGACCCTCGGTTACCATAAGAAATAGAAATTAGGAAATTTCCTAATTTTCGATTGGGATTCTTTCCTAATCTCAATGGGACTTATTTTAGGATGTTCCTACTCTATTTAAAAGACGTCCTTAAGCCTCTTTCACTCCTTTCACAACCCTAATTGAATTGAGAGAAAGAGAAGAGAAGGAAAAGAAGAAGAAGAGAAGCAAGGAAGAGAATTTAGCCAAAACAGAACAGTTGCAGAAAAAGAGTATTCTTCTCAGGTATGGATACTAATTCCATGAGTTTCTACAGACCTTAGGATAGATATTGATGAGAGTGTGATCTCGGAGAAACCCAAACTATCAACCCATGGTTAGGTTTTTATGAAAAACCATAGGGGAATGCATGAAAGCTATTTAGGTGGATGATTCATGATTCTAGACCATAGAATGAATGTTGAATGGAATGTAGAAACAAACCATAGGACCCCAAACACGAATAATGGACTAAAAAGAGGGAATTGGACCAAAGTGCACCGAGGGTCGCACCGAGGGTCGATGACCATCCGACCCTAGGTGATCCTGACCATCGACCCTCAGTGTTCGGGAAGTTTAGATTTGGGGAGGGTCGCACCCAGGGTCGATCAGGACTCCGACCCTACCTCCGACCCTCAGTTAACAGAATGGTTTTTAAATTCTGAATAAATTCTAATTAAATTTTATCGGCTTTGTTTGGTCTTCTAGCAATATAATAACATTATAAAGGTGATTTTAAAGCTTAAAAAAGTATATATTAGCAAGCTAAGGTGAGGAAACAGAACTCTAAACTAATTGGTTAATAACAAACTATTTTCTATTTTTTTGAGTCCAATGCTATGCTTGATTCTATGCGAATATGTTTGTAATGTGCATACAACATGCCATCCAATATTTCTATTATTTTTTCATGCATATTTATTTTATTGTTTATAATATGATGATGATGTTGATGATAGGAATAGGCATGTGATTGTATGTGTGTGGTTGGTGTACTTGATGCGAGCGAGTATCAGGGGAGGTGTGATGAGGACGTCAATAAACGTTAACCTTTGGCGGGTCTCAGCACTTTAGCTCTTTCTCTAACTCAAGTCTTGTGCATTAGCATCGTCGTATCGCCATTACTATAGCAGAATTATTATGTCGTAGAGTATCAGGGGAGGTGGTCTCGGTCCTTGTAGTCTCTGACTCTACTGGGGGGCCTTAGCTCTATCTCTATGGACATTCTGAGGGATGCTGGGGTGAGGCCTTGGATACACTGTTTGGCATTAGGATTGGTTAGTTGCGAGCCCAGTTTGCAAGCCCTCGCCAGCAGGGGCTTACGTGTTGGTATGGCACTATATAGCAATAAACGTTAACCTTTGTTATATAATGTTATGGTAGGGTGGATGGGGACGACGATAAACGTAACCTTCGGGCGGACTTCCACACCCTGTGTATAGAGGCGGGGTCAATAAACGTTAACCTTTGACCACCCAACCTTTCTATTGCGCATTGCAAACTATAAACCAGACCAAATATATGAATTGATTGCATGCATATATATTGTTGCATTGTTTTATCTACTCACTGAGCCGTGATGTGTGCTCACCCCCTCGACGTCGAATATTTTAGTTGATGATGCAGGTTTCACAGTTGAAGACTATATGAGTGCTCCAGCGTATGGGAATGTAGCAGCGATGGAAGCTGAAGCTGAAGTGGATGCACATGACTCCTCTTGCGAGTGTCACTCATGTGTATTTGATTAGACATTTTATAGGTTTCCTATTTTGGATTTAATAAAGACATGTATTTGATATTTATTTATGTCTCAGTGGAAACAGAATAATTTACTATTAAATTATTAATATCACCGTAGATTCTCAGTTCATTTTATTATAAGACTTCCGCTACTGTATATTTACTCTGATTGTGATTACGGATGTATGGGGGTTCAGATAACGCGGGGATAGCCTACTCGAGATCCTGGTTGAACCGTTGGTTTATTAGCGGTTCATCACATAATTCTGAAGTGTGCAGAATTGGGGTGTGACAACTTGGTATCAGAGCATCTCAGGCCTTGTCCGCTGAACTAACATACATTCAAGACAAATGTGAACTGAGATAGGATAAAAGTAAAAACAGTAATATTAACACACTACAAGCACAAGTGATGTTTGAGACCAAATTTAAAAAGAGACTAATGCATTTATTAAAGATGGAACCATATATATACACTCAAACAGAAAGAGAAGACCAAAAATTATCCTGATAAACAAAAAATATAGGGTACTATCTATAAGTTGGGTAGTCACCCAAGTATACAAGAGATATAGTACAGTAAGAAGAAGGGAGCATCTGTAAAGCTAAGAAATTGGAATACCGAGTTGGTACTCACAAGATGTGAAACTCGATGTATAACAGAGAAAGAAGAAAATGGCTAGTAATGGAAAATGAAAGATCTCGAGCTAAATATAACAAAGATAGGAGGATAATGGCCATACATTAAGAATAAGAGCAATTATAAAGATAAAGCTATACTTTTGGGTGACGTGGAGACTCAGAGTGAGATCCATTAGAAGCTGATCTATTGCCCACTAAGCAAGAAGAGGATGTTGCAACTTGACCCCACCACTATCAGGGTCGAGAAGGGGTAATGAAAACTCATCTGAGTAGATGCTAAATAATGATAATCAGATTGGTAGCATCATTGTATCCCAACACATGTTAGCTATAACACAGTGCCTACCATACAGCAAGTCCTAGTAATGCATACCCCAGTGCAGAAATTTGGAGCACAACAAGCAGTGTATCAAGGTGGTTATCCTTATCAGCCACCAATATATGGGAAAATTACATCATGGCAGAATGATCTGAAAAGGATTGAGAAATATTTTATGAAGATTAAGCCTCAAACGTTTTCAGCAAGGATCAAATCTATTCTGGCCATATATCTAGATAGGTTTATACAGGATGCGGTGCATTATTGATTTACTCTTGTGATTATAGAGGATGCACATACCAGATTTTAATTTCTTGGGCCTTGACATGATACCTTCTTGATGTAACCTATCAATTGGAGTTATAGAAATTGTTTCTTTAGTACTAGTCCTGATTATACCAATCTGAACCACTCTTATGATCGAAAACATGAATAGTTAAATGTTTAATCAGGTTGAGCGTACATCTTTTCGATTTTACCTGATTTACTGATGTACGAAAACTTTCTCCAGATTTATTCCTATAGTGCTTTGACCAATGGCATTATATACTCAATAGAACCTATAACGATGAGGTTAAGAGTTGTAAAACCTCTATTTCCATGTATTTGGACCACCGTGCAACTTAACAATTTTTAATGCCGGTTGGATTACCACAGATTTACTCCTGATTCTTAAAACCTAGGTTCACTAGATAAAGAAAGTGTTCGTCATCATACTAAATTCGAAAGAAGGAAAGGAATTGTTTTTGGATAACCATTCTGACATCCATTGAAAAGATGTTTAGTGATAATGGAAGTATTGGAAGGAAGCAGCTACATCAAGGACGGGTTTATGCTGTTACATCCGAGGATGCTGCCGCATCACCCGATGTGGTCACAGGTATGACTGAAACTTTTTTAAGTTGTAATTACATTGCATTAGCATGTAGACTAAGTAAAATAAATCACAGGTATCGTACCTATAAATGGCGTACCCGCCAGAGTACTCTTTGATTCAGGAGCCACTCATTCATTTATATCTGTGTCATTCGGAAAGAAGATAAACTTACCCATCAAAACATTAGACTACAAATTACTTGTACGATCGCCGATGGGGTTAGAAGTGGAATTAGAGAAAGGCTATGGACCATGTCCAGTTCTCATTGGCGAGAAAACCTTAGATGCAACCTTGATACAACTTGAGATGGCAGACTTTAACGTCATCTTGGGTATGGACTGGTTAGCTCGGCATTCTGCAAACCTATTATACGCCGAAAAGAAGCTAACATTTAAAGACAAAGAAGGAGCATAATTTAGTTTTTCGGGAACCAAACTTCCCCGTAGACGCAAGCTCATACTCTTAGCACTAAAGGCTAAGAAGTGCCTTGAGAAGGGGGCAATCGGGTATCTAGTATCAGTGGTCGACCTAACCAAGGAAGCACCACAAATGGAAGATATTGAAGTCGTGCGGGACTATCCCGACGTATTTTTGGAGGAACTACCAGGATTACCACCCGACCGAGCCACAGAGTTTGTGATAGACCTTGTACCTGGAGCCGCACCAGTATCAAAAGCACCTTATAGAATGGCTCCTACGGAACTCCAGTATATCACCATGGGGGGCACCGGTGTTATTCGTAAAGAAGAAGGATGGTAGCGTTCGATTATGTATCGACTATCGGGAGTTGAATAAACTGACAATCAAGAATCGATATCCACTACCCAAGATCGATGACTTGTTTGATCAGTTACAAAGAGCAAAAGTGTTTTCTAAGATCGATCTTCGATCAAGCTATCATCAGCTGAAGATTAAAGAAGGTGATATTCCGAAGACAACTTTCAGGACCAGATATGGACATTATGAGTTCTTAGTCATGTCTTTCGGATTAACTAACGCACCGGAAACTTTCATGGAACTTATGAACCGGGTTTTCCATGATATGTTGGATACGTCGGTTATAGTATTTATTGATGATATATTGGTATACTCCAAGGACAAAGAAACCCATATCAAGAACCTAAACGCAGCCCTACAACGTTTAAGAAAAGAGAAGTTATATGCCAAACTTTCGAAGTGTGAGTTTTGGCTAAGTGAAGTCGCCTTCTTAGGCCATGTAGTATCCGCTGAAGGAATCAAAGTGGACCCCAGCAAGATCGAGGCTATTGTAAAGTGGGAAGCACCAAAGAGCATTTCAAAAATTAGAATTTTTTTGGGTCTAGCTGGTTATTATCGGAGATTCGTAGAAGACTATTCCTGGATTTCCGTACCTCTTACCGGTTTGACTAAGAAAGGTGAAAAGTTTGTGTGGACCGATAAATGTGAAAAGAGTTTCCAAACGTTGAAGACCAAATTGATATCCGCTCCGATTTTGACTATTCCCGTTCTAGGACAGACATTTACTTTATACACTGATGCGTCAGGACTGGGACTAGGATGTGTGCTTATGCAAGGAGAGCAAGTAATTTCTTACGCCTCGAGACAGTTGAAAATACATGAGAAAAATTTCCCCACCCATGATTTGGAGTTAGCGGCAGTAGTACATGCTGTCAAGATATGGAGACATTATTTATACGGAGAGAAATTTCAGATTAAGTCGGACCATAAAAGTCTTACTTATTTATTTAATCAGAAGGAGTTGAATATGAGACAAAGAAGATGGCTGGAACTGTTGAAAGACTATGATTGTGATATCCAGTATCATCCGGGAAAAGCGAACGTAGTAGCGGATGCGTTAAGCAGAAAAGCAATGATAAAATCGCAAGGAGAGGTTAGCACAACTGCAGCAATGTGTACTACCGGAATGGTATTCAATCACGGCAATGAGCAATATGTGATAGACGCAATGGATGAGTCAGCCAACCAAGGGTTTATTCATCGGTTTTCAAATATGTTCGCCACTTTAAAAATTATATCAGACATAATGGATGAAGTAAAGACAGTTATTAAATCAGATCCTTATCTGAGAACAGTACAAGAAGATATCGAAAAAGGTAAGACTAATCCTGAGTTCACCTTGGACGAAGAGAGGGTACTGAAATACAAAGGAAGAATATGTGTACCTGAAACAGAAAGTATGGACATTAGACACCGACTGATGAAGGAAACCCATACCACCATCTATTCGATACATCCTGGAAGTACAAAAATGTATCATGATCTAAAGAAACTATATTGGTGGAGGGGAATGAAAGCAGATGTAGCCAAGTTCGTGTCTCAATGCCTAAATTGTCAAAAAGTAAAAGCTGAACGACAAAGACCCACAGGATCGCACAGCCATTACCGGAACCAGCATGGAAATGGGACTGCATCAATATGGACTTCGTCACGGGACTACCACTGACTCCTCGAGTAGTTGATGCAGTTTGGGTGATTGTGGACCGTCTGACTAAAACAACTCGCTTCATACCTATACGACCTCAGTATACACTGGAAAGGTTAGCAAAGCTGTATGTGGATAATATTGTTTGGTTACATGGTGTTCCAGAAAGCATTGTGTCTGATAGAGATCCACGATTTACTTCCAAGTTTTGAGAAGGATTGCAAAAGGCTATGGGTACAACATTGAAGTTCAGGGTCGAGCGCATACAATTCAGATTCTAGAAGATATGCTACGAGCATGTGTAATTGATTTCAAAGGATCATGGGATGAAAGGTTACCATTGATCGAGTTCGCTTATAACAATTGCTATCAGGCTACTATACAGATGTCACCTTATGAAGCACTGTATGGCAGAAAGTGTCGAACTCCTTTGTTTTGGAATGAAGTTGGAGGACGTAGTATTGTTGGACCGGAGTTTGTTGAAGAGACTTGCCGAGTGGTCGACATTATCCAGGAAAGAGTGAGAATGGCTCAGAACCGTCAGAAGCAATATGCAGATACTCGACGTAGAGATCTGGAGTTCGTTGTAGGTGATAAAGTATTTTTGAAGGTATCGCCTATGCGAGGATTAAAAAGGTTCGGGCAGAAAGGGAAACTAAGTCCAAGATATGTCGGGCCGTATGAAATTCTAGCTAAGCGTGGTAAAGTGGCTTATCAGTTAGCACTACCACCATCTATGTCAAGTGTGCATGACGTATTTTACATTTTCCTATTGAAGAAGTATGTCAAGGACCCAACGCACGTTTTGACAGTAGATTTGTCGGAATTGACTGATGATTTGACATTTGAAGTAACACCAATAGAAATCAACAGCCAAAAGGTTCAACGTCTATGCAACCGAGATATCTATTATGTTAAGGTCACATGGAAAAGTAAAGACATGGGAAGAAGAAAATGCTATGCGAAAGCAATACCCTCACTTATTTGATTTAGAAGGTATGTATAATTTCGAGGACAAAATTTTTATAAGTAGGGGGAGTTGTAAGACCCGTGTCAATCTAACCCGGTCTTACCACCTTGAACCAGGTTTACCCATCATGGTCGAGTCAAATGGACCAAGGGCGTGAAGGAGATCGAGATCCCAGGTATCAAATCGACCCAAAAACACTTAATTTGAAGGGAGGGTCGCATACCCGGCTAAGCGGTCGGACCTCCCAAAGCGAGAAGTCGGACCCTCAATTTTGAAGGGAGGGTTGGACATCTTGAAACCTAGGGTCGACGGGATCATCGACCCTACCATCGATACTCGGTTACCGTAAGAAATAGAAATTAGAAAATTTCCTAATTTTTGATTGGGATTCTTTCCTAATCTCAATGGGACTTATTTTAGGATGTTCCTAATCTATTTAAAGGACGTCCCTAAGCCTCTTTCACTCCTTTCACAACCCTAATTGAATTGAGAGAAAGAGAAGAGAAGGAAAAGAAGAAGAAGAGAAATAAGGAAGAAAATTTAGCCAAAAAAGAATAGTTGCAGAGAAAGAGTATTCTTCTCAAGTATGGATACTAATTCCATGAGTTTCTACAGACCTTAGGATAGATATTGATGAGAGTGTGATCTCGGAGAAACCCAAACTATCAACCCATGGTTAGGTTTTTATGGAAAACCATAGGGGAATGCATGAAAGCTATTTAGGTGGATGATTCATGGTTCTAGACCATGGAATGAATGTTGAATGGAATGTAGAAACAAGCCAATAGGACCCCAAACACGAAGAATGGACTAAAAAGAGGGAATTGGACCAAAGTGCACCGAGGGTCGATGACCATCCGACCCTAGGTGATCCTGACCATCGACCCTCAGTGTTCGGGAAGTTCAGATTTGGGGAGGGTCGCACCCAGGGTCGATCAGGACTCCGACCCTACCTCCGACCCTCAGTTAACAGAATGGTTTTTAAATTCTGAATAAATTCTAATTAAATTTTATCGGCTTTGTTAGGTCTTCTAGCAATATAATAACATTATAAAGGTGATTTTAAAGCTTGGAAAAGTATCTATTAGCAAGCTAAGGTGAAGAAGCAGAACTATAAACTAATTAGTTAATAACAAATTATTTTCTATTTTTTTGAGTCCAATGCTATGCTTGATTCTATGCGAATATGTTTGTAATGTGCATACAACATGCCATCCAATATTTCTATTATTTGTTCATGCATATTTACTTTATTGTTTATAACATGATGATGATGTTGATGATATAGGAATAGGCATGTGATTGTATGTGTGTGGTTGGTGTACTTGATGCGAGCGAGTATCAGGGGAGGTGTGATGAGGACGTCAATAAACATTAACCTTTGGCGGTCTTATCACTTTAGCTCTTTCTCTAACTCAAGTCTTGTGCATTAGCATCGTCGTATCGCCATTACTTTAACAGAACTATTATGTCGTAGAGTATCAGGGGAGGTGGTCTCGGTCCTTGTAGTCTCTGACTCTACCGGGAGGCCTTAGCTCTATCTCTATGGACATTCTGAGGGATAATGGGGTGAGGCCTTGGATACACTGTTTGGCATTAGGATTGGTTAGTAGCGAGCCCAGTTTGCAAGCCTCGCCAGCAGGGGCTTACGTGTTGGTATGACACTATATGGCAATAAACGTTAACCTTTGTTATATAATGTTATGATAGGGTTGATGGGGACGACGATAAACGTTAACCTTCGGGCGGACTTCCACACCCTGTGTATAGAGGCGGGGTCAATAAACGTTAACCTTTGACCACCCAACCTTTCTATTGCACATTGCAAACTATAAACCAGACCAAAGATATGAATTGATTGCATGCATATGTATTGTTGCATTTTTTTGTCTACTCACTGAGCCGTGATGTGTGCTCACCCCCTCGACGTCGAATATTTTAGTTGATGATGCAGGTTTCACAGTTGAAGACTATATGAGTGCTCCGGCATATGGGAATGTAGCAGCGATGGAAGCTGAAGCTGAAGTGGATGCACATGACTCCTCTTGCGAGTGCCACTCATGTGTATTTGATTAGACATTTTATAAGTTTCCTATTTTGGATTTAATAAAGACATGTATTTGATATTTATTTAAGTCTCAGTGGAAACAGAATAATTTTCTATTAAATTATTAATATCACCATAGATTCTCAGTTCATTTTATTATAAGACTTCCGCTATTGTGTATTTACTCTGATTGTGATTACGGATGTATGGGGGTTCAGATAACGCGGGGATAGCCTACTCGAGATCCTGGTTGAACCGTTGGTTTATTAGCGGTTCATCACACAATTCTGAAGTGTGCGGAATTGGGGTGTGACAGACATCGTCGTATCGCCACTACCTTAGCAGAACTATTACGTCATAGGGCATTAGGGGAGGTGGTTCCTGATCGTGTAGTCTTCGACTCTGCCGAGGGGCCTTAGCTCTATCTCTATGGATGTATTGAAGGATGCTGGGGTGTGGCCTTGGATATATTGGATGATATTAGGATTGATTAGTATCGAGCCCATTTTGCAAGCCCTCGCCAGCAGGGGCTTACGTGTTGGTATGGGTAGGGCATCAAGGGAAGTGTTGGTTGTGTGTGATTCGAACACTTTAGCTTTATCTCTATTCCGTGGTGGGTGCATGTGGGACGGCAATGGTGTTTGATCCATTGGTAAATTCACACACGCGTGTATAGAGGTGCGGGGGCCTCCAAACCTTTCTGTAGCACATTGTAAACTTAAAAACCAGACCAAATATATGAATTGAATGCATGCATATGTTTGTTGCATTGTTTTATTTTCTTACTGAGCTCAAGTTGGAAATGTGACCCTCGCGCGCGTAATTCTTTTTAGTTTCTAATATTACAGGTGTTACTGTTGAAGACTACATGGATACGCCAACATATGGACATGTAGTGGCTATGGATGTGCAAGTTGTGGAGGACGAGCAAGACTCGTCAAGCGAGTGTTTCCACCATGGTTACGCTTAGTGTTTAACTTTCGTATTTTGATACTTGTAATATGTATTAATTATGTTTTGGTTAATTGTAGATAACTGGATCATTTAATTATTTATCATGTAGACCTCAGTTCATTATTAATAAGACTTCCGCTATTTACTCAAATATCTCTGATTATTACTGTGGAATGTGTTTTGGTTTAACATGGTTGGCATAGCCTTTATGAGATTCTGGTTTGAACCGTTGGTTGTCATGACGGTTCATCACACCATTGGTTAGTCTAGAATTGGGTGTGACATGAGGAACCATCACATATGGTACAACATCGTAAATCCCTCGCCACTATGGCATACTTTCTCACTCATTTGCTAATGATGCCGTATTCTCTGAACCTTGAGGGAAGAATCCTCCCTAGAATATGTAGGGATGTATGTCGGATCATTGTTATCACTTATCAAAGCTGACTCAATCCTAGGTGAGGATGGGATCACTCTACACTGAATTTTCTTAGTTGGCCATTGCCAAGGCCATGGATTTAGATGAAGAATCCCCTTTAACTCATTATCGCTAAGAATGACATCTTGAAGGCCAAGCCTGAACAATGAGTTCCAACTAAAATCAGAATGGACTGACCGCTCTATACAAATGTCTTTAAAAAGGTGTAACCCCAGCTGAATGAATATGTGGGTAAGTAACTTCCCATAAGGAAGATTACCAGACCAAGAATAGAGCGTTGTAGTAATCAGTGTTCTCAAGATCAAATATGGTAGGCAGAGCTATTGCCGCACAGTAACATACTAAGCGACAAACTCATAGAAATGTGTAATAGCATCCCTATGTTTGCTTCTGGGTACAATATTATGCTAGATAATATGACTATATACTCTGGGAACTGGTCGACAGTTACTTTCTCTTAGTTCGGGACCTAACATCATCTGTTCTCGTATCAACGCAAGCTCCCACTCAGGTATAACTAGAATTTTTGACTCCATAAAAACAAGTTCTCCATCTATAGAGACACCCAAGAGAAAGGCAAGACTCTAAACGTCCAAAACAATCTCTCATCCCAGTATTCAACTAGAAATCTGTAAGGACGAATCGTCTATGTCATTCTCCATACCTCGTTCTACCTGAAGGTTACAATAAAATTGCCTCACAAGGTTAGGACGTCAGGGTATTTGGTACCCAAGAACTGGTAACCAACCCATATCAGTGAATGCTCGATGAACAACAAACCTCTCTAATTCATCGCATCTCACGAAACAACCTGACTCTACCGGTCTATGCTCGAATAGGTGCCAATTCTCTGTTGCCTCCGTTGACTGAAACCGTCATCAGTTACACTCTGATAACTGAGGGAATGCACATCATGCTGCCTCTACAGCAAATGACTCCTCCTCAATAGAAATTGAAATGTCTGGAGAAGTCATTGTAATCAAACTGAAATAAAGCAATGATAATCTATCAAAAGAAAGAAATTTTAGTATTACTATTGGAGTACAAGGTGAACGAGTGCTCCAATACACAACGATGATTAAAAGAAATCACAAATGATGCAGAGAACATTATCAAGGGAAAAAGCCAATGTCAACATTTGGGTGAAATGGAAAAAACTTAAAATTGAAAAGAAATTATTTCTTGTGAAACTAACATCTTCTAAATCATTGTTGGTGTGATCTATGAAGAGATTTGGATATCAAGTACATCATATGATTGAAGGAAGGCAAGTAATAAGCAAACTAAATTCAGTTTTAGTACAATAGCAATGAAATGCGAATTTTGCCTTGACGACCAAAATGAGTCAATAGAAACGAGGTTAAACATGAGGTTAAGCATGACAACTCCCTAACATGATTGCATGGCAAAACCCCATCATTTTTTTGGGTAATTTGCAAAACCCCATCGTTCTAAACCATTATAAGGAACAATCCACAAAGAATCGAAACTAAAAACCGTCTAGGGCATAAACACGAAAAGTTGATATGAAATTCACCTTGACGATGTGTTAGGACGATGAATGATGAGATACATGTTTTAAATCACCATAGAATCCTCAAAAAGGGATAGTACGATAAAGGTGTGTGCTCCTTTCAATCGCACACTTAACCAAAATGAAGAAAAATGAGAAATATAAGTCACGCCTCTATTAAAATGAGGAAGTTGACGTGCGGTCGGACACCGCAACCGCACACCCCAGCCGCACACATTGTCCGGCTGCATGTCCCATTTTATTGTTGTCACTCCGTTTTGGATGTTATTCGCTTATACATCTGCAATGCTAATGTTAAATCATTCTTGTTGACCTTGAGCATACTCATTTGCATTGCATTATGTTCACTTCGAAATATCCATATTCGTGAGGCGACTAACGGTTTAAATTTTCAGGTTTCAAACAAAATCTTCATGCAAATGACTTCGAGCACTCCCCAGAACACTACTTCTAGTGCAACCGAAGACTCCATGTTAAAAGTCATGCACCAATTCTTGGGTGAAAAGCCTGAAAGTTTACTGGGGGATGTAACGATTTAGAGAAATCGCAAAAATAGATTCAAGCATTAGAGGAAACTATGGAAACTTTCTACTATCTGATGCAATCAAGGTCATGTGCGCCATGTATCAACTAGAGGGTGAACCCTATGCATGGTGGCTAAGCATGGAACCTATACTCTGGGAACTCCATGGTGTCATCACTTGGGACATGTTTCGAGAGGCCTTCTTGGCCAACTACATTCCCCGGATACATGAGCTGTAGACAACACCCTCCGCCAACCTGGGAAAGAGAGAGACCGAAAAACCTCTCAAGGGTGTTGTCACATACGCCAGGACTTTCCACCAGGTTTTCCCAAATGCACCTCTTGCCAACGGATGGGCCACACGCAGGAGAAGTGTCCCTACCCAGCGAACCAAGAGTCACAACAGGAAGGGACCCAGTCGTCAGTAGCTGAAGACACAATTGAAGTTTCTGCTGTAGTCACAGGTACTCCTTCTCCTCTATCATAATTGTTTAAGCATTGCATATTCATGTTGAATTGGAGGTTTTCTGCATTCCAAGCTTAGTTACTACATACCATTGTTGAAAATTGTGGATATAGGAATTATTGAATCAAAGTTTTGTATACTTGGATGCAATCCACATAGTTATATCTCAGATGATTACTAGAAAAGTTAAAAACTCAACCAAGACTTGCGAAGTTCAAATAAGAAAGGACCAACTATCCACCATCAGGACTAGTATCCTACGTAGAGAGATAAAAGCATCGATTGAAGTATATGACAACAAATTTATTATAGCTAATGAAGACGCAAGGGTAACAAAGAAATTTTGGGAATAATTACTGAGAACTTAATCAGTCAACCTCAGATAAGGAGACAAAGTGTGAAGTCAATTTACCCTAGGATCAGAACTCGTACTAAGAAGACATACTGGATAAAACCTGTAGTGGGAAAAGAATCCAAGTATGCCTTAAGAAGTTGATCGCGAGAGGGATACCCATTGCCTAGGATCAACAATCTATTCGATCAACTACAAGGAACCGCCGTACACTCAAGGATAAAAGTTGTTATAACGACTAAGAGATGGGAAGTTGGTAATACAATTTATGAAGTGAAAATAGCAGTGGTTAAAGTACTAAAGGATTTCATGATCAACATATAATACCACCTGGAAAGATCGATGTATGGATTGGTGTCTTAAATAGAAAGGTTTTCTCTATAATCATTGATGCTAAACCTAAAGGGAGGTGATATTTGCCATGGCTATATAGACACTATTTAATATCTTAAGTCAAAGCCGTTGTATCAGAAGTTGGTATGAAGAAAATCTATACCTAAGGACCTTTACCTTAGAGAGTTTGCCAAAGATTTTTTACCAAGGTAAATTGATCCCCAACCTTATCAAGAGACAATGAATTGCAATACCTTGAGAAATGAATTATGTATTGGAAGAATTTATCACGATGGAAGCCTATACCACATTGTACTCTTTTTACCCGAATGAGTGAGAATTTGGTATTGATATGAATCAAGATCTATGAGTAACGGTATCACCGAATAGAGAAGTTGAGATTATTCAGAATAGAAGTTGATTGGTATGTATTTGCCTTGTCAATAAGTTAAGAGGCCAATATAGAAGAAGGTGTAAGATTTCATTAAAATGGGCTAATGTCACTGAAAAGAATTTAGGAATGTAATAATTTAAGAAATTTTGAGAAGGTCGATGGAATGAGGAAGAATTAAGACCACCGAGCCTCATTACTTCCAACGAAGCTGGTATCTTGAAGAGGTTTCCTTTTAACATAGTAAAGAAGTTAAGCAAGGAAGAAATACAGAATCCTGGTTGTGTTGGAATTGGGAAGTATTGAGCCGGCGAAGCTATATTACCAAACAGCTATTGTCACACCCCAATTCTGCACCATTCGAAACGGTGTGATGAACTGTCAATAAACCAACGGTTCAACCAGGATCTCACAATAGGCTATCCCACATATGATAAACCAAAACACATTCCACATTAATCAGAGGTAATAAAGTAAATAGCGGAAGTCTTACAGATAATGAACTGAGGTCTAACCATGATAAATAATTAATATTTCATTTATTTCCAAGTAACCAAAACATAATTTAATACATATTACTATATCCAAATATGTAAACTAAACACTACGCGTGTCCACCGCTGAAACGCTCACTTAACGAACCATGTTCGTTCTCCACAGCTTGCTCATTCATAGCCTCCACCCGTTCATATGTCGGCGTGTAGACAAAATCTTCAATCATAGTACCTGCAACATCAGAAACTAAAAATAATTGCGCGCGTGAGGGTCAACTCTCCAACTTGAGCTCAGTGAGTAAACAAAACAATGCAACAATACATATGCATGCAGTCAATTCATATCTTTGGTCTGGTTTATAGTTTGCAATGCGCAATAGAAAGGTTGGGTGGTCAAAGGTTAACGTTTATTGACCCCACCTCTATACACAGGGTGTGGAAGTCTGCCCGAAGGTTAACGTTTATCGTCGTCCCCATCCACCCTAATCATGAACATTATATAACAAAGGTTAACGTTTATTGCTATATAGTGCCATACCAACACGTAAGCCCCTGTTGGCGAGGGCTTGCAAACTGGGCTCGCAACTAACCAATCCTAATGCCAAACAGGTATCCAAGGCCTCACCCCAAAGCATCCCTCAGAATGTCCATAGAGATAGAGCTAAGGCCCCCCGGTAGAGTCAGAGACTACAAGGTCCGAGACTACCTCCCCTGATACTCTACGACATAATAGTTCTGCTAAAGTAATGGTGATACGACGATGCTAATGCACAAGACTTGAATTAGAGATAGAGCTAAAGTGCTGAGACCCGCCAAAGGTTAACGTTTATTGACGTTCTCATCACACCTCCCCTGATACTCGCTCGCATCAAGTACACCAACCACACACATACAATCACATGCCTATTCCTATCATCATCATCATCATCATGTTATAAACAATAAAGTAAATATGCATGAACAAATAATAGAAATATTGGATGACATGTTGTATGCACATTACAAACATATTCGCATAGAATCAAGCATGGCATTGGACTCAAGAAAAGGAAAACAGTTTGTTATTAACCAATTAGTTTAGAGTTCTGTTTCCTCACCTTAGCTTGCTGAAAGATACTTTTCCAAGCTTTAGAATCACCTTTACAATGTTAATATATCACTAGAAAACCTATCAAAGTCGATAGAATTTAATTAGAATTTATTCTGAATTTAAAAACCATGCTGTTAACTGAGGGTCAAAGGTAGGGCCGGAGTCATGATCGACCCTGGGTGTGACCCTCCCCTTAATCTGAACTTCCCAAACACTGAGGGTCGATGCTAGGGTCGGATCTGCCATCGACCCTAGGTGCGACCCTCCATGGTTTGAGTCAAAAATATCAGATTTCGTTCTCTCTTTCATGGTTGGGTCCTATGGCTTACTTCCATAATCCATTCTATACATGTTCTATGGTTTAGAACTATACTTTATTCACCTACATGGTTTTAATGATCTCCTCCATGGTTTTCCATGAAAACCTAACCATGGATGGATGATTTGGGTTTCTTCTAAGTCATATCCTCTTCATAAACCATTCTAAAGTCTTAAATAAATCATGGGGAATGTATTCATACCTTAGTTTTACTGAGATTCAGAGTTCCTCTGAATTTTCTCTTCTTCCTTAGCCTTTTCTTTAAGTTTTCCTTCTCTTCTTCTCTTCCTTCTCTTCTCTTTCTCTCAATCCAATTAGGGTTGTAAAAGGATTGAAAGAGGCTTAGGGACGTCCTATTTATAGGGAAAAACCTTCCAAAATAAGTCCCATTGAGTTTAGGAAAGGTTCCAATCGAAATTAGGAAGGTTTCCTAATTTTCGGTTCGTGCTATTTTTCCCGAATACCGAGGGTCGATGGGAGGGTCGATGGAGGGTCGACAACTCATAGAC